>CM052210.1:1093910-1693910 GCA_028454225.1 Lasioglossum leucozonium | reverse complement strand
CTTATACGAACCATAAAAATAGAATTCGCCATCAGGTGATTCCAATTATGGCTGCTCACGAGCCAGAACCATCTTGTTTAAGCATCAAATTAAAATCGTCGCACCTCGACGGCGATTCAAAGGTTTTTTTTTATTAAATTTTAGAAACGTTTCTATTAAATTATTATAATTTTGCGTGACCACGTAAAAAATTTCAATCCGATCACATCCTACACTGAACCAACCTTGCGAACAAAGGAAAATTTTTACTGTACGAAGTAGTAACGGATGAAAAATCGCACGACGATCGTTCGATTTTAAGGGACGATGCGTGAAGAGCGACCGCGCGGAAATCCGGAGAAGAATAGGAAATTTGCCAGGGAACAAAGGGCGTCGTCCGTTGTCGATTATCGAAATATCTTCGATGCGAGATCGAGGCGGGAAAAAGGTGTGCCCACGCCCGGGTGTGATCGTCCGAGGATCGTCGGCGATCTCGCGAAACCGCCCGGTCTCTCCTCTCGAGTGCTCTCCGATGGGAGGAGCTCCTCCGTCGCGGATTTTAATGGCGGATTTTTGCGGCTCGCCAATCGCACTCGACACGAAGACACACCGTCCGCCGTTCCCGCTCCGTGATTCAACGATTCGACGATTTCACCGCGAGAGAGGAGAGATATACATCGTGGCGAGTTACGTGATTTGATTTGAGGAGAGCTCCTCGAAGCGAGCGCGCGTGGGACACGCGCTCTGCCTTGTCGCGTGCCTCGCCACGCTCGACGCGGTTCTCAACCTGATCCTACCTCTATCAACTGTATTCGCACGCCACAATCATAATGGTATTACTCCGCAACGATACCTGAACTGTGGACGATTGTGCAAACTTGGATTTTTGTAGACGTGCTTGAATATGACTGGAATTAAGAGTAATGCCGGACCTGCTGGCAATGAGAGCTGAAAGTGACCAATTTACGTCGGTTTATAAAAGCGATAAGCATCAATTCTGCAAGCCTTTTTCTTTCTTCAATTAATTATATAAGCTTAGGAACGAGTGAAACATTAAAAATAAAAAATATCTTTTCGCAAGTATCTCGAAGAAAAAAGAGCTAAGTTCACTTTCACAATACAGCTACGAGAAGAAAATTGATTTTCCAAAGGGTTGAAAGAAGAATCGACAGATAATCGAAGCGCACGGGTGAAGATCGACGTCCCCTTGGCTGGTCCCACCATCCTAACAGGTTAACGATCCCCATTGTAATATCGACGCGATTAATTACGTCCAATTCCCGGCCCTAATTTCCTCCTATCGGGAGGATCAATTTCTGCCTGGGCGCCCCGTGACCGCTGGTGTGGCCGGCGCCTCTAGCTCTCGGCAGAACGCGACGGAGGGGGGCCTTAATTCGCCGTACATTTCCCCTTATTTGGGCTTCCGTGCTCGACGCGGTGCCGGGAGGGGGCTGGCGAGTTCTTCGGGGGGGAATCGAGAGGATCGGGCGGGAGAGGAGGGGGGGAGCGCCGGTGCCGGAGCCCGCACCAGAGAGAGAGTACTATAGAGAGAGCACTATACAGCCCCGGACGCTTGCTGAGTGACGAATGTGTGTACCCGTCTTATTCACCTCCTACCGTATTCGGCGACAGGCCTCTCGCAGATCGCTTGGGGATTAAGCCTGTAATTCTAATCGTCTCGCCGATTTCGTCGATCGTCCTCCTTAACCCTCGTCTGCCGCAGAAATCGTCGCTTGCTGTCCTAACACAGTTTCCGGTTTGGTCTAACGAACAATCGTAATGACCACGAAACACCAGGTAATGCATCGAAAATATCAGATTGCATTCCATAAATCATCTCGTACCACCCAGTAAGCTGTTCCCCGGTTTCAACAAAACGACGCAGCACTTTTCCTCCGTAAAGGCCCCACACAAGACAAAAACCGCGCGAGCGCTGTCCTACAGATTTCGAAAACCCGGGTCCGAAGGGCTTTGTTAGGGTTCTGCTCGTAAAACGCTTTCCCTGGTGTGTAACAACCTGTCCCCAAGGGTTGAGAGTCCTCTCTCTCTCTCTCTCTTTTCCTCTCTCTCTCTCTCAAGGACCCATGGAGGAGGTGTCGGTAAATCAGTGTAACCGGCGCGCAGGGTGGGCCTGACCAAAAAATCACGGTCCCACCTAATTTTCCGGGACGTGAACGAGCCTCGGCTCGGACGTTGTGTTGGTGCGGGCGACAGACAGAAAACGAGGTGTATCCGGCTCGATAAAAACCCGAGTGGAACGTTCCCTCCGTGCCCTAATACGATTTCGTTCTGGCCATTATATCCTCCTCGTCCCCCCTCGACTCCTTATCGCGTCAGTCGAACGACAAGCTCTCCTTTTCCCCGGTACAACAGGACGAAACGACGACGACGACGACGGGCTATCTGCGTCCTCTTCTTCTTCTCCTCGCCCGATCGGAATCGTAATCCTCCTCGTGTTTCGAGCATACGGGAAAGCGATCTCGCTGGAGAGGGAGGCGATCGACCCGTGATTTACGCTCCGGATCTTGTTTCAACGAAACCACGAGCCACGGGCTCGTGTGGGAAAGTGAGATGTATACTCGGTCGGTGCACGACGGTTCCTGATTTTAATAAGGACCCGCTACCGGGTTCCCCGGGATTCGGCTGTATCCCTAGGTCTCCCAATTACATAATTAAAACCGAGGCGATGTCCCACGGGAAAGTTCGTTTCGTGTGAAACAACGCTGTTCGGAAGAACCTAATCCCCTCTGAATACTGTTTAAAATTTCCCGAGAGGGCGTGACTTCGCAGCTCCGGACTTCCGCGTGGCCATATTCGAGCCCCGCAGAGCAATAGCGGTTATCCGATGCAACTATCGCCAAAGATCGACAAAATTAACCGTTTCTCTGGCCTGTTATCCGAGTTTCTCGAAACGAGGGCTTTCCGTACAGTAGCTACAGCCCTGTGGCTGGCTCGCGGGCAGCGCAAGGAGCATCGCGGCCGGTAGTAGCTCGCCGCTCTGAATTGAGCAATTTTCTCCGGGCGATATCCGTCACAATATGCTTGATACTTGAATAGGATCCCGGGCCCGGGTCGCTCACAAATCAATCTTAACGCGAGAATGTTGCGCGGCTTTGTTGTCGATCGCGAAACGCTCATGGAACACCGCCGGTGTTCATTGTGCCCAGGGACATATACACCGCACCGCAGTGCGGTGTACGTCTATGCAACGCTGACCAGTTCGTTTCGCGATCATTTGAGCAGCTCTTGCTCGCGTGTGTCTCTGTTCGTTTGACGTTCCTCTTGTGCACGGAAGGCGTGTTGCGGGACGGAAGAGAAAGAGAGAGAGAGAGAGAGAGAGTGCCGCATACTCTTCAAGCCTGAACAATAAACGATCTCTCGCCTTTCTAAGGTCGCACGGTGCACTGTTAACCAAGCCACGGGATCTGCATAAAACATAATAGGGGTGTAACGCGCACGCTCGCGTTAGATCGAGTTATTATTGGCCCCGAAGTCAGCCCGGCCCGTTTCAACCGAGGCGGACAGATCGTGAACACCAGAACGACGTTTCTAAAGCTCTCCTATGGCGATCATTAGGCCGGAGAACCGAGACTCGCGTCGCCGCAACTACCGAACCAGGCTTCTCTCTACCGGCACATTTTTTTCCACCGTCGACGTCCCTTTCTCCCTGTCCGTCCCGTACACCGCCGCTAACACACGCCGGACACTGTGACAGAGAATAATCGATCCCGTTCGATACCAGCCGCACGAAAATCCTTCGCCCGGAGAGATACTTATTGCGCCGATAATTGTACGCTAATGGGACTATCAATATCGACGCGACCCCACCGACCCCCGTTTCGTCATCATTACGAAATTCAATAATTAAAGCCGCCTGCATTTCGTAATACGTGCAGTGCAACGGACAGATTTATTCCAGTAACACAATGGCGATCCGAACGCGTTTCCCGTGCGACGATGCCGCCGGCTGCGAAGATAATTTCAAAAGCGCCAAGCGAAATTAAAGGTCGTGCGCGTGTCACGAAGCTAGACGCAAAGAAAAAAAACCAAAAATAAAAAACAGGAACCACTCGCATGAAAAGCGAAGCCTCGTCCAACGGAAGAAATCCCGAAAAATTTTTGGACCAGTTTTACCGGTAGCTCGTCAAAAACAATCGCGAGAAGCCTGAGCGTGTTCGCTCGCAAAAACGTGGTCTGCTGCGATCGTCAAGCTCGCTCGCATGGAATATCAATTAGGCTCTCGGGAATGTTTCACTTTTTCTAGATCGCTCCGCATTGTGCATCCGAAGAAACGGTCTTGCGAGAGGCACTGCTCTGTGTCTATAGAAGTTGAGGGCCACGAAGCCGCGTCTCCGAGAGAGGGGTGGACGTTTTAAACAAAAGGGTAAGTGTTCTTTTAGTGTCCTGCTCTTATGATAATAATGTGTAATGTCGGTCGCTGGGCTTTTCCCCGTGTTGTTCCCAGCCTATCGGTCCGAAAGAAGCCGCAACCACGTCGTCGCCAAGGTCGGTTTAATCGGTCGGGATCGAGCCGAGCCGAGCCGAGCCGATTTATCGGTCGGGTTCATCTCTCGGCTTGGAGCAGGTCGGCTCTGTTAATCGGCCGGATCACTGCCGATTAATGAGGTAAGAGCTCTGATCTCGCGGTCGCGTTGTCGATCCCTCGAAAAGAACGAGAAAAACCGGGCGAGAAATCGCGCGATCGAGGCAGGGATAAAAAAAAAAGAAATCGAGAAAATCGAGGATCCGCGCGGCTCGCCCGGTCGGACGGGGGGCCGACGGGGCCGATAAAGGAAGTCCGAGGGCCATTAGCCGGGGTCTTGATTAAACGGCACATGTAATGGTGTAATACGCACCGCATTAACTCGTGGCGGTATTCCGCAAGAGGTGGTTCAGTCGGATTCCGTTCTGCGGTCGGTCAACGTGGTCTCTCTCGGGCCGCCTCAATGAACCGGCAGTGAATTAAAACGTTCGCTCCCGGCCCCGTGTACTCGCGTCTCTCCTCTTCTATACGTATACGCGCGTATGCACCCGTCTGCCTCTGTGTATCTGCATGCGGTGTAGGTGTGCGCGTGACGTTACGATTGGCCATGGAATTCGTCACCTCGGACGATGATCGTCGTCGGTCCGTGACGGCATTCAGGGACGCTCGCTCGCGCTGGCGTCTTCGAGCTCGTTTCCTTGGACCGCTCTGACGAAACGAACGAGACCTCCGAAATTCGAAGATTCTTCATAGAGCGGCCATCTTTAACTATTTTTACTTGTAGCAGACCGATGCAACTTTTTGTTTTCATTTTTACACGTAGGTTTTTTAAGATAAACGCACGGAACAATTGAAATGCCATCGGCTCGAAGGGTAAAGACTGTCGAGCGTGCTCCTTTCGTTTAAAACGCTCCGAAGGGGCGTGGCTTTGCGGCTCTCCGCTTCCACAGAAAATTCTCCAGGAAATTAATCGGAAGACCGTACGATCAATCGAATGGCAAATAATTTGATATCGTACATTTCGCACGGAACTACCTAATAATTACTTGCGAGTCGATCACAATTCGAAAGTTGCAAACAGAGATAGCGAACAAAGGTCCCCGTGTGAAACCGAAGCATCGTAATCGCGGCCCCGCGCGACGATCTTTATTTTCATATGTTTAGCTCGAATTAACTGTAAACGGCGGATCGAGTATCAGCCCGTCCCCGGTTTATTGCTCGATGTAATCGCTGTGCCAGGCCTTCGCGTTTCGCTATGACAGCGACGCGTTTGTTTCTTCCTATCTTCGTCGCAAGTTCTCTCTCCTCCGGTTGGTCCCCCGTCGCTCTTCGTCGTCGTCGTCGTCGTGGTCGTCGTGGTCGTCGTAGTCGTCCGCCGCAAATTTCCTCGCTCGCCGGCCTGAACTTACATTACATCACGCGACACATTGTGTTTCATTACGCGGCATTTCCTCCGCGCGAATTCCTCGCTCGCGCCACTTTACCCTTTCGTTCAGCGAGAACGATCGTGCGGGAACGATCGGCCCTCCAGAACCCCCGGAAGCCTAATCGAATCCCATAAACGAGCCCTTCGCGCTGTTTGTCGAATACTCTGTAAAAAAAAATATGTAACTCGCGTAATTTTGATCATTTTTATTCGGAAAAAATCCCACGAGTACTTCAAATCACTGCTAATCATGCGTACAAAATCTTAGCGCGAAAGGTTCAATAGTACTTCGGTAAAAAAATTCTCAAGTAGTCGTAAGGGAATTAAAAGATTTTCGTAATTGGTACGTCGGCTGTTGAACTAATCATTTAGCGCGCTAAAAAAAGCTCGAGTCATTAGAACCCATAAGAACGTCAGAAAACGCTAAGAATGACGAGCATTACGCCAGCGTGCCTGTCCCGAGGACACTCTCCATCAATGGTCCAGGTGTCAACGGATTACGCTGCGATGGCATTCGCTCGAAATCCCGCGAGCGTGAGTCTGTTTCACGGTGAAATCATGGTTGCGGCTCTCTCTTTCTTTCTTTCTCTCTCTCTCTCTCTCTCTCTCCCTCTCTCTCTCTCTCTCCCTCGCGGCTAGCCGTTGCGTCGAGGCTGGCTGTGGCCGTGCGAGGATGTCCGGCGCATAACGTCGAGAAAATTAATGGTCGTCGTTATTCGACTCGTTCTCTCGGAGCCCCGGCAAGGATGCCGTGGATCAATGGCGGGACAACGAAGTTGTAACGTATAGGGGCTTGGTTGAACGAAGCGTGCCGAATTTTATTTCCCCGGGATGATGTATTGCGCGTGGCCGTGTGGCCGGTCGTTGACAAGATGTTTCGAGGTGCCGTTCAGCGTCGCGTCGCGTCGCGTCGCGTCGATCCGCTCGGGCTCGCGGGAAAAAGCGACTTCCCGCGAGCGGTTACAAGATCGCGGACCTGAAATCGATCGATCATCCCCACGAGCAAACCGTGACGTCTCGAACGGAAGATGAGTGGAGAAGTCGCACGTGGAATCGTAAGTCCGGTTGATCTAATTGCCGGCTAGGGTCCCGTTTACCATCGAGAAATAGCAATTATTTATAACCGATGCGAAAAACGACCGGATCGCGTCGTTACCCGCGACTAATTCTGCTCCCGCGGACGTCAATCGAATACGAACACGTCGTTCCGTGATCATTTCTTTAGATTGAATAGTTTAATAGCGAGCTGACCGAGAACATCGTATATGTACTCTCGTTTTTATTCGCGAGTTAATAGCAATTTTACGAAGTAGAAATTTGCATCGCGAGATAGACGTTTGTTTTCTTCTTTTATTAATCGAACCAGTTTTCGAAATACATAGTACACATTTTTAAATATTCCATGTTTTTTATCGATCGTAAATTGTTGAAATCAATTAAGTTAGGTTGAACAATTGATCGAACCCGAGCGCCGAAAACATTAATTGATTTTAAGTACACATTTTTAATTTGCTGCGGTTTGTTCGGTAACGTGGATTTTCTTTGATCTCGACGATCGACTAGCAAGATCTATCTAGCTCCATTTGAAATAGGATTGGTCGCATATGGGCCTTTTGAAACCTCCTCAAGGTTCAACGAAAGTATAAGCCCTCGTCCGTCAGTCCTAATCTTCTAACACCGATTCGTATTGTAGCATTCAGTTTGAAGATCATTTGGAACGGGATGCTCCGAAATAATCGATTAACACCTGGAGCAGATCGACAAAGAATATCCTCCGGATTAGTAGAGAGCGATATAAATTAATAGTCTCCCTTTTCCAATTTGCATTTTCACTTCGTCCGATATTACACGGGAATTTTGTTCGACGCGATAATTGACTACAAGCATGTCAGCTCCGCTCGAAACTAATCGAATTAATTTATTGGTCCGCTAGATTGATGTCTATGAAATATCCTCGGGGTCTATCCAAAGTATACGCCAAGGCTTTTATGGTCCTAATTTTCTAGCATTATTGGCTCCGTATGAGTTCCACATGAATTTCCTTCGACTAAGCCGATCGGTAAGTATCACGTGTCAGTTTGAAATAGAATCTATCGAATTGCTGTTAATTTATTAGCACTTGGATTGCTAGATCGATATCCATAAAATCTCCTCGGGCTTAATCGAAAGTGGTATACGTAGACCTACGTTTGTCATAATTTCAATAATGAACCACACACAGAAATTCCGTGTTGGCTTCCTGATTGAATATAACATCAAGATCTGGCCCCCAATTGGTTGATTGCTTGATCAATATCCATAAAGCGTCCACGAACACTGAATAAGGCAGTATCTGTCACAGACCTTGTCCCTCCAACCTTTTTGGATCGTAAAGATTCGAAATAAATTCTCTTTTAGCTCGTAATTGACAGCGGACACTAATCTTTAACATCAGCGCTTTCGGAACTAGATCCATATCCATAAAACGAACGAAGAGGTCAAAGCACGTTGTGCCAGATAATATCAGAATCCGTGTCTCTCAAACTTTCCTCCACCCTGAAGATACTAAACAAATGCTGTTGCACTTTACAATCAATTGTTAGCACGTTTCACCGAAGATACATCGTTCAGAGAACGATTCCGAATCATCCAATCGAAGATAACATCGAAATAAATATCGCGGTATCTTTTAATACGGGTGTCTCTGCGCCGAGTGGGCGTGGCTTCGCAGCGAGCCCCGAGAGGGCGTGGCCTGATGGCCCCCGACTTCTACGATGTCTACGCTGCATTTCCAGCAAACCACCGCGAGAATCCTGCGTTTCACCGACTCCTACAGCCAAGAAACTGCTGGTTATACAAAAAGAATGGGAAAAAAGTGATCCGCAGCCGCAAGTATAGGTTTCACAGTCGTTCGGGAAAGCTTAATTACAGAGGGGGTCCCGGCTCGCGCGGAATCGCCGGATAAAGCGATCTCGCGTCGGCAGACATCGATCCGGCTTAGTTAATAGGCGTACACGGTATCTAATTTCCTATTGGCGGGGCGCGGCGGGGCACTGTAAGCGCGTGCTGCTGAGCCAAGGCTCGCGGTGCGGTTGTGTGCGTGTGTCCCCACGTGTGCAACGGGTCGCTTAACGGTCCGAAACACGTAATCCCGACACGAATTTTCGACTTTCTTAGCGGGCGTTCGACGCGCGGCGTGGCGTTTCCTCCGCTTCTCTTTACGACCGGTGGAGGATTCGTGCTCTTCTCTCGACCGCAGCGTTTCAACCGTGAAACAGACGGAGACGGCCGAGCGCAAAAAGGCCCGTCGCCGCGAGACAGAGACGGGAACAGGGTCAAGACACGCGTCGTCGTCGTCGAGCTCTTAAGCAGCGTACTCGCGTCTAATGGTCGGCCCTGTACGTATGTCTCGTCATGTACGCGCGTACAAAGGACACGGGTCGACGTCGGGCGAGCGAGCAGGACGACGTTACGGGGGTAAGCGAGCCAAGAGCGAGACGGAGCGAGCCAGCGAGGCTACTAAATGTTGGTCCGAAGCGCGTGGGACGCTGGTTGCAGTTAGGCTCGTGCCTACCCCCTCCACCTGGCAACGGTTGAGGCCCCTCCCCCGCCGCGCTGCCCGCAGTCCCCCGTCCCCGTCCCACCACCCGCGCAAGTTCTGACTTTGAATACCGGTCGGGGCTGTCGTGCGGCTGTGTTGCGGTCGTCGAGTTAACCGCGGTACTCACACGCGTGTCCCCCTCTTCACAGGGGACGGGTAGCACACACGCGCACAGCCCCGAAGAGGGACACGCAGCCAGCACGCGCGTACCCAACACACCACAGCCCAGGTTCAAAGATACGACACGCGGAGAGAGAATTTTTCCCCGTATGCGTGAGCGCGTATGGTATGCCGTATGTAGATAGATTCGGATGGTGCGTGGACCAGTCTCGGCGTGCGCGAGCTCCACGGCCGGACAATGCCGGAGAGAAGTCCGTGCCACACCTCTTTTCTTCCTTCTTTTCCATCGCGGACCCTCGCCGCGCCCTTGCAGTAGATCTCTCCCTCGCCGGGATCCTCTACCTCTCCTTCCTAAGACCTCTTCTTCTTCTTCTTCTTCTTCTTCTTCTTCTGCTTCTTCTTCCTCCTCTCGAAGCTCTCCGACGACCGAGACGGTACGAGATAGGGTGGAAATATGAGACGCCGAGGGTCTGACCTATGGGGCCTGATACATTTTTCTGCCTTTGATTTCCGAAGCTCTACTCTTCTGGACCACGCACCGTACCGATCAGCAGACTTTGTGGATCTTTGTGCGAAAGAAAAATTGCCCGAAGTGAATTGCAAGCAACCGAGGCGAAACGAAAACTTATCTGCTCTTTTAATAATTTTAAATGGCTCGGAGATAATGTACAAATATTCAATTTTATTACGAACGCATGTGCAATCAACAGGTAATCGTACCCTCTCCCTCTACTATCCTCGCGTATCCTCTTCTTATTCTTGTTGTTCGTCTCCCGTGTTTTCTCGGTCCTCTTCGTACTCCTCCGCAGCATTTTCGACGAGGTATCGGCATGGTGGCTTCCCGCTCGTATTTCGCCGCGTCTTTATGCGCCTCCGACGCATTTACTCGTCGACCCCAGCCCCAACCCTGACGCAGGGCTCGCGGGGACTTTCGCAGGCCGCGTGATAAGCCGCAGGATCGCGGGCCGATCGAAGCGCATAAATATGGAGGAGGAGGATAAGTCGATCGAAATTGGAGAACGGTGACTGTCTCCGAGGTGAGTCCCGGCTCCCTCGGAGCGATAAGTAAGGATTCGGTGATTGGAATCGCGCGGTCCGACCACTGATCCCGGGACGCTCGTTGTGGGAGGCTGTTGCGCCGAAGATCGACTGATTTTTTCGAATGATCGAGAGGACGCTGAGCAATTGATGCCGAGTTCGTGTACCGGTAACTACGATTTTTATCCGAGACGTGCCTGAGAGCAGTTAAAAGATTGTAGCAGTGGATTCTTCATTGTACTTCATTTATAAACGATTTTCGTGTTTTTATAAAAGTTTGAAATACTAAATATCGCAACTACATGGGACAGTAAAGCCACACCATAATTCGGCACTTGAGGCTCGAAGCTGCGACTGGTTTGCAATGCCATAAACCCCGCCAGGGTGGTTTCACGGAGATCTCGCCGGAGTTTTACTGTAATATGTGCGCGAATAAAGAAATGTATTTAGTAATGTCCCGTGTGTAAATCTTTTTACGGCTTCGATAATCGTAAAACAGGAAATCGTATACGTACGGTTGATTAGACTACTGTTTCCGAGGCTGAACCGTAGAGATCTAGGTGTATCTTTGAATTGTGATCACGTCAACTTACGATCGGTTATCGATCGAAGCCGATCATAGTTGTAACCGATAATTGTCGCGATAAATCTCTTATTAGATTAGAAAGAAAGAAAATAAAAGCGCAGGTTCGGGTCGCACAGTAGACCGGACACGCATGATCGGCGATGTCACAGTCGCGTCAGTAATCAATAACGACGGGGGGAAAAAGGAGAGTGGGAAGACAAGGAAGAGGACGAGGAAGAGGACGGTGCCCGTGGTAAAAGAGCGAGCCACGGAAAAATAAAAGCAGCGCCGTAGGACGGCAGGGCCGGGACGAAGGAGGAGCCGTGATTAACACCGTGGCCGATCCTGGAACGGCCGGACGAAGATCGATGAGGATCGGAAAGGTGGTCGAGCAGTGTATCACGGTAGCCGGCTCGTTATTCGAATTCCTGGGATTCCCGACGCGGCGCGGCGCGGCGCGGAGCGGCGCGTCGTCGGTCGTCTGGCCGCGGCACGCAAAGTCGCTCGGTTAGGGCCCCGGCCCCGGTCCCCTTCCGCGCAGCCCCCTCCACGAGGACTTACCGAACCGGCCGGATGGCACGATCTCTCGGGGTCCAGGACCGCGCGTAATTAATTGATATAATAATCGTGACGGCCGGTCTTAATTTTCATCGGGACGCGTACGTCCGTCCTCCGGCAACCTCGCTCTGATGGCCTGGTTTGAAACCTTTTTTGGGGCCAACTCGCATTTCGCGCATGCTCGTTTGTAATTCACTGTTATGTTACGGTGTAATGCGAACATTGCGATTCGATCGAGGGATAATAATTTTCAAATAAAAAGTGTCCGGTGGCGGTAAGTTCATTGTTAATCGTCCCTTGATTTTCAATCGCGCCCATCGAAGCACACTTATCCGAGGAAAATCGCTTTCGCCTCGTCCGTCCCACAGACACAGTGCAGCATGCTCGGCAGCATAAATCGCGAGGGTAACGAGACCTCGTATAATACGCTTTGCGTAAATTTACAGGAAAGCTGTTGGGACTGCAGAAGCAATTAAATATCACGAACATCTACGGGAGTACACGCGAGATCTCGGTAAAGAGCCGATCGGATCGTTCGGGGATCGAAAATTCCGGTAGCCGGTCGTGTTGTCGATCGTCTCTTGTGGATCGTCTTTTGGATCGCGCGAGCGCGTAGCGCGCGTGACGGGTTCCCCCCGCGGAATTGCGTGCGACGATCGTTTCTCGGGATCGAGAGGAGCTTGTGGCCGTGTCCCTAACAGTATGCTAATCGGGTCAATTAAGATAAGGAATTATACGGTCTCCCGGCAAACGCGAATCAAACGCGGATACGGGCCGCGTTACCAATAAGCTAGACGCTTCTTAATGATCCCCGCGGAAACATTATCATTCCTCGCGGGCGAACGGGGGACCGGGGCGGTAGAAAAAGCCGCAGAAAAGTGGCGGAACACGGCGGAGGTTCGAGACAGAAAAGAAAACGAGCGTGAACGGTGTGCGCTTGTGCTTGTGCGCGTTCGAAGCACGGTTTTCTGACTCTGTGTGCGAGTGTCGCAAGTTCCTTCTCCCGCCGATAGTAATCTACGAGGCGGATTATGGTAGTCCAACGATGGCAACCTTGAGGAGACTTATTGGTGGGACCGGGGCCGGCGGACGTCGATGATTCGTCGTCGTCGTCGTCGTCGGCTTCGTCGAGTCACGAGAGGACGAACAGGACTGAAGAAGACAAAAGCAAGACGATGCTATATTTGATTTTTGTGAAATCTGCGACGGTGAAAAAATTAGTTGTTCATACAAACAGTGGCAGCACCCACTATTTCCACTTGATATTATCGATAACATCTTCAATTCTTTTTTTATACTTGTACAATATATGTATAATCCTTGATGATCAGTAGCCATCCCCCTTTTACACAATTTTCAAAGAAAGGCTAAACATTTTCTGGCGCACCTAAGAAGAAAGAACAGAGCAAAGCTGAGTGGAGCAGAACGGGAGCGATTTGAAAATATGGGCAAGACGGTTACCGTTCGATTCGTTCACGGGTACGCGGCGTCCGGTCCTCTTTCTCCGAAGGAGGCAGATACCCGTCTCTTAGCTCTTGGTCGAGTCGCAAGCGGTCCCGGAGAGACTTTCACCGCGGCGCTCGGTTGTTCATTCATAAATTGATTATTAAAGGCTCGTCGGGCCCGTTCCACAGCGGAACATACGTAGCAGCGCGTTACACGGTGGCACGAGCTGCACGCGCGAGCAAACGAGTGAAACGAGCGAGTAAGAGAACGATCCTTTTTCCCGGTCGCTCGCTCGCTCGCAGCGCCGACGCGACGTGAAATGATCGAAGCGACCGTGCTATTGCCGGTCTTGGGCAACAGTTGCTCGAAATGACGGACAATTTCGATTCGTATTCTGGTCGCAAATAACACCAATTAGCTCATTTGTCATTCGCGAGTGACGTACAAATCGATAGAAAACGCGCGTTCGTCTATTAAGTAATTATTTCGAGCACTCGAAATTGACGCTCTCTTATTTGCACGTTTCTTTCGAGAAATTATTTTCAGTAGATGTTCTCGACCAACTTGTTCCCGTGGAGCTTTTATTGCGCGTGTCCGAGGTGCCTGTTGCACGACAAGGGATTATAACGAAGTTCCTAAGGCAGCGCGGTTATTCGAGCATAATAATTTTATTCGCGAACGCTCGAGTCGGTCAGCGTCGCGGACGAATCGTGTGTTCGTACGTCGGTTTATTAAACGACTTCTCCGCTATTAATTTGTCACCGGTAAAACGTGCTTATCCGCGGTTTTTCATCGGATTTGCAACAAGATCGCGTTCCGCTCGCGTGTAGACCACTTTTTTCCGCGTAATCCGCTCTCGTCGCCGCGCCGCGCCGCGCCGCGCCGTTCCTATTAACGCTAAAGCCGTCTCGATGGTAAATCGTGACACGCCGCCGTGGCGTTTACCCGCGATTTAACCCGTCTTTCGCGTAGTTTCGGTTTCAATTAGAGAAAAATGCTGTTTCGCCGAGCTCTTCCCAAGGCTTTCGCTCGCATTATGCACTATTTAATGGCCGGTAATTAGACTGTAGACTGTTTATGAATTTACGGTGTACGCGGTTCTCGAAGATTACACGCGTATCGGCTTAACAGTTATGTCCATTTTAGAGGGTTTTCTGTCTCGATTAAACCTTAATGAGAAAAAAAAGATCGTTGGGAATGTTTTTTCACGGAAACCGCGAGCTTGCTTCGGAGAGTACTTCGTAAATTTTTCGTTCAAAGATATCCCACGGTTCTCCCCGAAAGTAATTCTTCCCGGAGCTCGGACTTGACGTTTGAGTCCCAGATTCCATCGCGATCACCGAATCGCGGAACAAAAATTTTACGCTTGCGTGAAAATTTGCAATCGGGCGATAATTGAGTACAAACATTACTATATAATAGTACGCAGTTTCGTACTACATTGCGTAAGGACGAGGTGCGATCAGAGTTTGTCTGTTTAAATCTGACATGGTAGTCGGGACTGGAGACTGAGACTATAGACGAACTATGCGAGGAACGTGGACAGAGTAAACAACTGTTGCATGCTAAATGATAGGTTGCAATATGCGTTAACGAGACAGCATCCTTTACGAAAGTTAGCACGATTGTACAGAGTTCGGAGGCTGGGCAAACTGTAGAAAACTGGTTGCTTTGGGAAAACAGAGTGAACCGAGGACAAGAAATTCTATCTTTCGATAACAAAAACAAAAAAAATGTCGAGACACGCTGAAATTAAGTTGTTCCGATGAACATTTGGAGTCCGATTGCAGCCGGCTGTGTTACACAGCGAGTCTAATTGCGCCGATAGCGAGATAAAGCCCCCTATCAACATCGAAACAACGTAATCAGCTCCTGAAACGTACGGTGTAAAATGTTCAACAAAAATGCCCGAGTCCCCTAATTGGTCAACTGGCAGCCAACTTATGGTGCACAGAAACCTTGCTCCACAATCCCAGCACCGAAAGGGGAAAGAACCTGGGACTAGGCTAATTTATTCCCGAATCCCAAACCGACCTCCCCATATTGTGTAGAACAGTCTCTAGGAATGCCCGCGCGGATTTATTAACGCGTTACGTTTTACGGTCGCCACGATTCCGTGAAGAGCCCTTCTTAAAACGCTGCCGCCGCAGTGTCTTAATTAAACGGGGTGCCGGCTATTAGACCGGTTCATTGAGAGACCGGGGCGAATATCTCCGGATGATCAGTCCCGAATTGTGGGCTACAGTTTCTCGAGGAAAGATGCCAGCAGTGGAACGATGATCGTTGTAGCCGTCTTCTAATCAGTGCTTCCGTGCAGAATTGCTCTGTAGAAACTAGCACATTCACAGCCGAGCTTCGATCGTAATTTCAATTTTGAAAAATACGGTGCACCGCCTGTTCAAGCCCGTTTTATTTGTTTCGTTTAGTCTCTTCTAATTTGTATATTCGAGAGTATTACTGATTTTATACGTTCGGCTGTAGTCGATCGTGGAATTTTCGCTAGACTGTCTAATCGCGGTTTATAAACAACGCGTGTTCTTCCTTAATCTAATTTACAGCCTGTAAATGGCGGTCTGCATAAGTATTCGGATTATCCGGTCATTCGTTTAACCAGCCGGAGCTCGGTCACCCGAGGACCGGTTAATCGAGAGTCTACAGTGTTGCACTCTATATTTTACTCTTCTTTGGCGAAGCTAATAACAGTATCGAGTTATACTTTGCGTTTTTATATCGAACGCGCAGTCCCTCGCTTTCTACTCGCATGTCCCTCGCGAAACGCTGGCGAAACGGACAACTTCCGATTAGTTGTTCAATATGGGTGAATAGGACAATGCTCGAGTCGGTTTCTCTCGGTTCATCCTTGGCCCATCCAACTCCCTCGTGAACCGCGAAAAGTCCAAGTAACGATTCCCAATTCTTCCAGAAATCATTCCGAATCGTCCGATCTACCGCCAACAAATTAGATCTGGGTCACGAGACAAATCTCCCGCAAATTCACAACATCCACACAAAAAAAGAAATTCCACCAAAAAGAAGATCCGCCCCGAAAATCCCAACAACTCATCCGAATCCGACCTCCTCGCAGATTTATAACGCGATCCGCTGAAATACTCCGCGTCGTCTCTCCTCTCTGGGCTGCTCTCTCCTCTCGCACGCATCCTCGCAGAAGATCCACGGGCACGCGAGAGAACGGAACGAGCCGTTGAGGCAGCAGAAAAAGAAGGAGCGCCGCCGTTCGGTAAAAAGAGAGACGAAAACCGATACAAGACGGAGTGAAAAAAAAAAGAAAAACCACGAGATAGAGCCAAGAGCGGGGGAGGAGGAGCAGGAGGAGGAGGGACAAGAGCAACACGACGCGACTCAAAAGAGTCGCGACAGGATACCACCGCACCGGTGGAAGGAAGCGGGCTCTCTCTCTCTCTGTCTGTCTCTCTCTCTCTCTCTCTCTCTCTCTCTGGTTGCGAGAGGAAAGGCGGAGAAAAAAGGACGCACACGCGCGCTCCCGCGGATACACACGTGTCCTGGATCACGGATGCAAATATGGCATAGTATCCTGCGTGGCTCGCGCCTGGATATATACCCACCTAGACTGTTAATACGGGTAGGTAAGTGAAGCGAGGTGGGTTGGAGAGCCGCACCCTGTTCCTCGAGCATCCACCGCCTCTATCCTTGTATGCGCGCATAATCTAAATATATATAAATCCACACGCACGAGCCACGGTCGATGTGTCGGCGGGTCGCACACTGGCTCGCGGAGCGCATAAAAGCGTCCCAGCATGGAGCACACAGCCACCGTAGGGACGGTGCAACGGGTTGCGGCACATTTACCTGCACGTTCACCGACACAACCACCTCCCGGTTGCGTTCGTGTACGTGCACCAGCACACCGACACAGGTAACAGCACCACGAGGACCGAGACGCGAGGTGAACGCCCCCCACAATATCTCAAATCTGCGCTCGAGTGTGCCGCTTGTCTCGTAAGTGTGCCCCGCGCGAACACACTAACGCCCAGGTGCGTCCACACGCGAGCAACGCCAGCAGCAAGGTAGAATCTGTCCTCTGTGAATGTGCGTGCGCGTCTCTCGGCTTGTCTTGTCTTGTCTTGGAGGCGGGCAACGCGCACACGTCCACGAGGACTGTGTTACCTGAAGCCTCTCGCTGCTGCCGCGGCTGCAGCTCGGACCCGGCCTGTGCGCGCGTGTTGCATACTCTCCGGCTCGACGGTGTGTCTTACGTATAGAGGTGGTAGAACGAGCCTGTCCAGTTTTCCCATGGGAACAATACCCCACGGGATATATAATAACAATGGTCACGGACGTGGGAGACGCCTCGATCTTTATTTACACGGACGGTTTTTCCTTTTCTTTTAGCTCGAGCCTTCCTCTTTTTTTTTAGTATTTTTCCCCTCGCTGCGTTTTCTGCGATGCCCGACAATGGCCACTCGTTGCAGCTAGTTCGGGATTCGGCTTATCTTGAAAAGAGAGAAAATTGTAAAATACCTTAGACGATTTCGGACGATCTTATAACTGAAGTCATTAACGCGACGCTCGTACGCATCTACAAATTTGAGTCGACGCGCGGCTATACAACCGATACAAATCTACAAAACATGTTTCTTGAATTTCCGATAGAGACGCAGCGGACGAGAAAAGCTGTAAAAGATTAACATCGAGCATGCGCGTAAACAACGTCGAGTCATTGGAATGCGCGCAATTGACAGAAACCCACAAAACGAATTTCTAAATTTCGTTAAAGCTCGTACAGATCCGAGTTGCCTCGAAAGAGTCGTCAAAAGCGAGATTGTACGAGCGAACTCGGACTCATCCGGCCCAATTTCGAGCAAGTTATACCATTTTAAAGGGTGTCCGAATATTAATAAGAGTCACTGTATAGCCTCCTCTTATTTCCCTCTCCCCGTTTCTCTCTTTATCATCCTCTCGCACACACTTCCCCATCCGAACTCGCTCGGAGGGACTCTCAACCCTCGCGATTCCCGCCGAAATTACGACTCCTCGGGTCCCGTCGCTTCCCCGGATTCCTTCGTTTGGTTCCCCTCCTCCGCGCCCCGTTCCTTTTTTTCCGACGATTCAGTCGTAAACGGTGATATTCCGATGGCCGGAACGGAGTCGGGCCCGGGGGGAGAGGGGCCCGGCCCCGGGCCCCGGTCCCGGGCACGGACCAACGTACACTTATTTACGATTCCCTCGATTCGATGGATAAACCAGTCGATGTAAATTGCCCGGAGAAATTTAATCGGCTGCCAATGTAAATCCATCGGGGTACGATCCGGGCCCCGCTAAAGGTTTTATCCGGGCATCGACGCGAAACCGCGCGGAACCCTCGCGAATTTCGTGAACGCGACGATTTCCTCGGCCGGGCCCTTTGCTTTTTTGCTGTTGGAAATTTTCCGGGAAATTAGTACGTAAGCGATTAGACAACTGGACGCAAAAATTTCTGTAATAACAATTTAGGCGATTCATGGGGAGTCGCTAGTGTGAAAGCTATTTTCTTAATGTCTTCACAAGACTTTTTGTTTTTTTATTGAAGCTCTTCAGACCCTTATATGGGTCTATTTCGCTTTACAATTTGTTGGTACAGCGTTACAAGTGAGAAGAAAGAGTAAACTTTTTGCAAATATGGAGTACAGGCGAGATATAAATTAAATAGATAGCTTACAGTCTTTGAAAAAGAAATGGGTTCCGCTGTATCGAATACACTTTGTACAAGTACACAAGAACACAGCGAAACGGAAAGCAGAAACAAAGCCGAGAGGCAACGGCGCATTTTCAGCCGTGCAGAGCGAACAGTTAGCTTAACGACAGCGAGAACTCGCCATATAAAGACTCGGGGACAAAGAAAAATATCGGCGCGCCTAATCCCGCATGTCCGCGGCACGGTAACGCGAGCGTAAACGCTGCGTATTAGCCGCGGCCGTGACGTAACACTGATTGCAGCCCCGGAGACGAGTATCGTTTAAAGCAATTAAACTCGCACCACTTTGCACAAATGATTTTCTTAGAACTCGGTCGCCAGAACCTCCAGGCTTCTTCTTCGTGACAAATTTTTCTTTCTCTACTTCTTTCTTACCTTTTTCTTTTGTACGTCTTCCGTTCCTCCTGTTATATTCTTATTTATCCGCGGCTTCGGATCTTCGAACGATTTCGAAAACGTGTTCCTTCGCGGTAAGGGAAGGGAAGGGAAGGGAACAAAGGGTGTCTCGCGGAAGGGGAGGAGGGGAAGGAGTTTCGATCGTACCTTCTCGAGAGAGGCTATATCTGGAAAGGGTATAGGGCATACGTTCCGGAGACACGTCGACTATAAAGTTGGGACATCGTACGAGCCAGTATGATCGCGATTATGAGCCAGTCTTGCGGTTACCTGATATAACCGCCGCCGCGTACGCGTATTCATAGAACAGCCTCCGATCTATCGTGAATGGGCCGCCGCCGCACCACGCCGCGCCGGTCTGGAAAGTTTCGATCAAATCGAACGTAACCGGCCGATCAAGGTCACGGTCGGACGTAACCACGATTTTTAGACCGATCGACAGATCCATTGACATCCGAAAAGAAAAAGACGGAGACGCGCCGTAGTTCATTCAGGAGATTCTAGGACCGAGGATGGATGAGTAGACAAAATCCAACTCGATGAAATTATTATGGGAGGTAGCGATAAGCTCGGATTGCAGTCGGTTAAGATCGCGTTGTTGAAGTAAGAAACGTTTTATTTTCTTTTTTCCGCGCCTCTCGAAACCAACTAAAAAGTGCGTCACTTACTTTTAAACAAATGCAATTAACCTAATTTTACTGAAATATTTCTAGAAGATGGCTTGTTTTATTTTACATCGAACGAATTCTCCACTCAACGAAATAGTTTATACTTAATCTCATTAACGCGTCATGTTAACTACAGTAATAAATCGATAAATGTCCCAAAAGTCTGATCGATAATTGTCCCTTCGACTACCCATTCCACTGAGAGGCATAACCCGCGAGGGGCTGAAGATCGAGAGTTTCGCTGTCCTTTTCTACGTTCCGCAAAAGTCAAAGAATAGTATCCCTGGCGGATAATTGTCGCTGGCCGGACCCGTGCTTTGGACAATTATCGATGAAATACTGTATCTGCAAGAAGTCTCGCGGCACAGAGGCAAAGGGGGTCCTCGCTCGCATCCAATGGTAAGGTTTTGACGTCTCACACTTCAGCCAATTATAATTCGGCTAGAACCAAAAAAGAGAGCTCACTTTGACCGATCTCTATCAAAATTAATATCAGCCCAAGGTCACTACCGAGTACAATCGGCGAAACGAAGATTTCACTTGCAGTACGTCCGCAGAAAATTCGGTCGCCGATGCGTGTAAACACACAAACGTCGTCGATTAGCCTGGGACAACGTGGAAAGATCAGTGCGGCGCACGGGCCCGGATCTTAGGTGGCCGTCCTACTCGGGCATTATCGTCATTAAGCGTCATCGGGCGGCACGGTTATTAAATTATATCATATCATTATTCAATATTACGGTGATCACGTCGACCGGTCGAGACCGATTTCGCACGGTCTCCATCGCCGCCCCCTAAAAATCCCGTGGATACTTTTTCTCTAGACCCTCTCTCTCTCTCTTCGAAGGGAGAGAATAAAATCTAGAGAAAAAGGTATAACAGAAAAACCGAATCAACGCGAGCAAGAGGAAGAGGAAGGAGAAAAAAGACAGGAGGGAAAAAAAGGAGACGAGAAGAGGAAAGGAAACGGTCGTGAGGGGAGGGGGACCGGAGGAGAGGAAGGTGGCTTTAACGCCGAATTCTCCTCTCTCGAAGGACGAACGCGAACGAATCCACGTTCCTCGAGTACTTTCGTGGTGGGTGGTGCCTCGTACTATGGCCAGAGTTGTTCCTCGAGTGGACCCGATGTACCGTTGGAATCGGCCGCTGAAGAATTTCCCGCTCGGCAGCCGTGAAAAATAAATATGGCGTCTCCCGCTGGAGACACCTCTGCCGCCAGGTGTGCTCTTATCGTCGACGAAATCGGCGATTTCCCTAATAGTTTCCGTTGCGGGCCCAGGGAAACGCCGATCAAAATAAAACCCGTCCCCTCGATGATCCTCGGCTTAATTCGCCGGTTATCTGTCGGCGGATCGTCCCCGAGAGCAGCCGCGGGCTAGCAACCGATAAGACGGCCTGCCGCTGATCGCTCAATCCGAGATCCCTGCACACCTTGGAACGCGTCCTGATACCCGCGTCAGTTTCTACAGGGTGGTTGGGTGTAGCAAAATCTTGGAAAAATGCGGGACCGAACTCTGTCGCTTGTTAAATATTCAATTTTTTTTATTGATCGTAAATTGTTGAAATCAATTAATGTTTTCGGCGCTCGGGTTCGATCAATTGTTACTATTTAATAGCATGTGTGCAATATAATTAACGACGTTTCGGTCTTATTTTAGACCATTTTCAATGACCATTGAAACGTCGTTAATTATATTGCAAACATGCTATTAAATAGTAACAATTGATCGAACCCGAGCGCCGAAAACATGAATTGATTTCTGTCGCTTGTATCGCGACTATTCTTCGATCGATCGATGCCAACGCAGATAACAGTCTTTTATCGATGATTATTTTTAGGTACAGCGTTAGATCTCGACTGCTTCGACGTGCAATCTGACGGAGCAAACGTTTCAACGTGCACGGGACGCTTGACAGCTCGAATAACGAGTGGAAAACAGCACGAATAAAGGTTTGCTGTCGCGATCGAGCTAACCGGTGGGTTTGATCCAGCGAGCGAGGGGTGGATCCAGGATCGTGTCACAGCCAACACACCTTGACCTGCCTCTAGCCCACGAGTCCAAATAGAACCGATCAGCGACCACGCGTGGACGGATCAGTCGTCATTGCTATTTTTAAGCGCTACCTTTCTATTCTGCCGCGACCAACCGGCGAGCGTACCCTTCGTAGGACTCTCGCGGCCTTCGGTTTGGGCCGTGGGCTTCGCGAGGCTTGCTCTGTACTCTACAATCGCAATTTTCCTGCGTTTTTCACCCGCGATCCCCTAGAGGCTCCATCTCGTCGGTGCATTATTCAGGTGGTATCCGGTGCAGCACTATCGGAGAACGATTTTAAGAATCAATCAACGAGGATTATGTACGATCTTACTGTTTCAGTGAAATCTTCCGCTAGCTGGTTAACAGAGAATATTCATATTTTCGTCTTCCGTATTCTATCGTAAAAGCAACACCTGAAATAAACAGTGCGACGAGTATACATTGCATAGAAGAGGCTGGAGAACTCATCGTCTTCGTAGAGCCAGAATTTTCATCTAATTTCATCGTTCCGGCCGTACTGTACGCAGTCGTCGCCTGTCCACAAAACTAGAAAGATCGTGCAAGTCTCGATTTCCGTCGAAAATGCCGAGGATATCGCTTCGCCGCGTAAAAATACGCGAAAGCGATCGATGGATCGCCGGAAACGGCGGAATCGTTTGTCAATTAGTCGTTTTCGAGGAGGCGAAAAAAGATCCGTCTTGCCGTCGCGTCGAGTCCGCCGGTTGTTTTGAGGATTTCTCTCGGTTTCGCTTAGCGTGACGCCGCAACATACATCTTTTGCTCGTTCCTTTTTTTTTCTCTCTCTCTCTCTCTCTCTGTTCTCTCGCTTTCTATTTTCCTCTCTTTCTCCCGGTATACTCTATCCCCCCTCCCCTCGATCGCTCCTCTCCGTGCGTGTACCACGGTGCGCGCGTCCCTCCCTCCTGTCCCTTCCCCTCCCCCGGCCACTCCTCCCCCGCTTCTCTCGGTCGTTGGATGCTGTTCCTCTCTGAAAGTCCCTTCGGAGAGGTAGGGCACGCGAATGTGGGAGGGAGAGTTTCCGGTCGCCCACGCGCCTCCGCAACAACCACTTCGCCGAGAAGTATCAGGGACAAAACATGGGCCGGCGGATGTCTCTTCTCTTCTGCGCAAATGAAGAAGTCGCCTCGCGTTCGGCAAATATAACGAAAGCTCCCTCGCCGCACCGCCGCATCGCCGCCGCACCGCTGCCGTTTCCACGATCGCGCTTCCGCGATTTCAACCACCGGCTCCTGCTCCCTTGGTACGCTCGCGATCCGCGGATACCTGTTGACGGGAACTAGCGTTTTCCGATGGGGAATTCGCCCGAGAACGAGAAGACGCCCCACGGAGTCAGTTGCGAAACCGTTTCTTTCGTTGGGTAGTTCTCAATTGCCGCTCCGTTCTCCCGCGGTTTTTCTTTTGCAATTTTTCACTTCACCCTTTGGCTACTGTGGGCGCCTATAGGCGCTTAGAATATTTGCGTTTGCGGTACTGAGAGCGCCAATGGGCGCTCGACATAGATTGGCTTTCTGACACTGAGAGCGCCTATAGGCGCTCGATGCTTAGACCATATATACCTTAGACCAAATATACTTATAGACACGGCGCAGATAATTTGGCCTATGGCAAAGATCATGGTAATGTGTGACGTCACAGTTTCGAAAGATGTACAAGCTATGCTCATCGACAGCGCCTATGCTTGGCTTATAAGGGTGAGAGGAGTATACCCGGAAAGAATGGACAGGATAATTTCAAAGAATTTGGCATTTTATCATGAAATAATCATTATATAAAGTATATTTAAGATACAAATGTTTATTCTATACGTTTTATTGAGGTATTACAATGAATTATGAATTAAAAAAATGTTTTAAATTGAAAACGACAATATATGATTTCTGCTCTATTACAGTCATTAAGGGAAGAAATAATATTCAATTTAGTTTATATTTCTTGCAATCGATGTAGACAATTTTTATTTGAGTAGTGTCGGCGTCGGTCAGCCGTGTCAGCCAGTTTGAAATTATCTTAAGAACTATCTTGTGACGTCAGCTTTTACCACGATCTATTGTATAATACTATACCTATGCCGTGTCTATAAGTATATGTATATGGTCTAAGATATTCCTATAGACCCGGCGTAGATATTTTTCCCTGTCCGAAAGATGAAATCAGCTGAAAGACACTGTGACGTCACATTTTCAAAAGATGTACAAGCTATGCTCATCGACCAACGCTTGGTTTACATAGGGAGAGAGGGGTCAGCGGGTGCGCCATGTACACAGTACATGGGAAGAATGAACAGGATAATTTCAAAGAATTTGGCATTTTATCATGAAATAATCAATATATAAACTGTATTTGAGTCAACGACCATTGCCTCGCTGAAAATACCGGTTCTCGTTCGATCACCGAAGTTAAACGGCGTAGGACGGGGTCCGCACCTAGGATGGGTGACCGCTCGGTAAAAAGCCGGGATGTGGCCCTCTCTGGGTGCGTTTCACGCGTTGTTGGCAAAATAGGTGGTTCGGAACCCACCTTAATAAAAAAAAAAAAGTAGGTCCCGCTGAAATTGGAAATTAGGCGATAGTTGAGGATTGGTAAAGGGAGAAGTGGTGGAATGAATTTGAAACCCTGAGGGGACCAAATATCATAACATACAACTGTATTTGAGATACAAATGTTTATTCTGTAGGTTTTATTAAGGTATTACACTGAAAAGTATTTTGAAATTATCTTAAGACTTGTGACATCACAGTGTCCCATCATCTTTCGGACACTGAATTCTCGGTTTTCCTATACACATACTATACTTATGCCAGGTCCATTAGTATACAGGGTGTCCCAAAACTACTGCATTAAACTGAAATGGGATGTTCCTTGGGTCATTTGAAGCGACATTTTCCTTAACAAAAATTGCGTCCGCGGCTTTGTTTAGGAGATATTAACGAAAAATGCGGACTTAATCAGAGAACGGCGGGTTGCGGCTCGGCCAATGTCAACACCCGGCTCAACGCGAGCCGCCGGTAGAAGCGCTCCGATTGGCCCGTGTTTTTCGTTAATATCTCCTAAACAAAGCCGCGGACGCCATTTTTGTTAAGGAAAATGTCGCTTCAAATGACCCAAGGAACCTCCCATTTCAGTTTAACGCAGCAGTTTTGGGACACCCTGTATATGGTCTAAGGCTCGACGCAATTTGGCTTTGTGACACGGAAGGCGCCTATAGAGCATGAATAGGCGCTGCGAAAATTATATTGATATTTATTCCCATAAGTTCTGCCGTAGTCAAGGGGTTAATCGACGCTGAATTCGATCGAATGCAGAAAAATTATACGCTACAGAACTTGTGAACGGGAAGGTGGACAGGCCAAGAATAGGTTAATGGATGATGACCGCGCGGAGGGATTATTATGCAGCTAGACCACGATTATCAGTGATGCAACGGGAGAACGCGGTGCCGTCGATCGATTTGTTTACAAACGAACAACGGGGTTCCGCGGGATTTTAATTACCGGACGTGGCGCGTCACCGTCCACTCCATTTTCTCAACCGGCCGAAAGCTGAAATGAGCTTAATTGACAGGTGAATTTATCACCGACAGGATCGATGATCGAGGGAGAGCCAGCCAGAGAAGAGCTCTCGCGCGCGGGACCCTAGACGCGCCGCGCACACTTTCACCCGAAATTTATTCCGATCTTAACTAATGACGGCCACGAACTCGTCCACGGGGCACCGTGGTAATCGATTTCGTATCGACAATCGACGAAAATGAGTATGAAACGTATCATTAATCGTGGAGTCACGTCGCGTCGTCGTCGTCAGCGTCGTCGTCGTCGCTGCGGAACAGTCAGAGGCGCAGAAAAACCGTTCGATCAACAAATGATCCACGGCACACAGATCATTCTGTGCCGGACGTCTTTTTTCCAACTCGTTTAACGCTCGAACGTAATAATTAGTAGGTTAACGTGGTTATCGGGCACCGTGCAGAGGAACGAAACGCTAATTATCGGCCGGGGAGCCGAGCGTTTACGACTCTCTTCGGAGAGAGAATGCTGTCAGATGCCTTACACCCTCGCAGCCGGTGACCCGAATCATCGGACACGCGGAAAAATCATTTATCAAGCTATATTCGAGCATCGCGATCCTACACTTTTTTTTTGTTTATCTCTCCGAGTTATTCTTTACTTACAGAATTTATTGAAACTGATTATATCGTAATAAAGATCCACATAAATTCGATTGTGTCATAATTATATGGCAATAGTAGCCATTTTTAGTGCTCGAACTATTAAAATATTAGGGGGACCGGAAACTAATGTCGTTTCTGCGCGTGTCAATATTTTATATTTTATTTCTTTTTGTCGATCCGGCATTGGAAATTTGCACACTGCATGGCAAAAGATTGTTGATAACGAGGGTGATTATAAATATAGAATATATTATAAATACAGAAAATTTTATTTAGATTTATAATTAGTAATTTTTTATAAAATTTAGAAATTTATATAGAAAACTTTATTTAAATTTAAAATTAGTAATTTTCTATAAAATTTAGAAATTTATATAGAAAACTTTATTTAAATTTGAAATGTAACAATTTTTATAAAATAATATAATGTAGGGGATTATATAGAAAATTTTTTAAGATTTAAATAAAGTATAAAATAAAATATAAAGTTCGATGGGATTTAGTAGAATTTTGATTTATTCTGAATCTACAAAGGCTGTACCCACTAAAATTTTCAATCGCGAATAAAGCCTCGCGAGAGAGCTCCTCTTGGTCGTTGCAACTCGCGCGATCTCTTTTGTACCCACAAACATGTAAATTATACATACGTATCAGCTAGAAAGTAGCTGATTTTCTACTCTCATTAAAATCCAAACTATGTATATCACCGACTGAGTTATCGCTCTGAAACAGGTGAGCCTCCGGCTCGTTAGTATGCATACTCTAAGAGTTTCACTTCAACTTCGGCTACCGTTGTAACGTAACACTTGCCGGGGCAGCGTTGGCTGTTCGATCAATCGAAACGGAATGAATCGGGTTCACGGTTCTGGGTGACGCTGGAAAAGCCAGAATACGTTGAACCTTCGCGCACACGTACGTGCATCTAATAGCCGCTTAAACACGTTAATAAACCCATTTCGATATAGCACATTGAAAACGTTCGGAGGCACTAACCGGAACGCGTAACGTCGTCGGGGAAGGGTCGGACTTGTCCCAAGCCTAGCATTAATTTGTCAGTGGTGAGAAAACGTTGAACTTTCTTCAAATTTCTGGCAATCATCTTAACTGAGTTGAAAAAATTCGAACAGATTTTTAAAAAATTGTCGCTATCGTGAACCTATTGTAAAACGTGATTGAAAGGAAGATTTTTAGCTTCTATTTAATTTATATAAAAATTAACTATTTCTATAAAATTGATATTCAATAAATATCCCTATAAATTTATTAAAAATAAAACTATAGAATTTACATTTAAATTAATTAATTCTACTTAATTTATATAAAAATTAACTATTTCTATAAAATTGATATTCAATAAATATCCCTATAAATTTATTAAAAATAAAACTATAGAATTTACAATAATTAATTAAATTTACTCTCCGTGGCGCAGAGGTCAAAGGACGCGATCGTCCCTTACCTCCTAGAAATCAACAAATTGTTCTCCGTCCTGGCTCGAGGCATGGTTCCCCCACTCGATCGGGGTGTTGCGCCAGGTTTACCACTCGGCTCGCGCTATCTGGACACCTGAATCGAGAGGATTTTCACAACGCCGCGCTGCCTGACGCGAGAGAGCTCCGGCTAGGTTGTCGCGTGGGCGACCGGAAACCGTACCTTCCTACCGTCTTTGGTCGTCACTCGACGACTCGGCTATAGGAAGGGGTGCACGGGGTGCGGAGAGGGGCACACACGCGAGAGAGAGGAGCGGAGAGGAGAGGAGAGAGGAGAGAAAAGGCAGACCGGCCGAGAACTGGCGCAGGCTCTCCTTCGACGTTCTCCAGCCAGTACCCGCGGCCGAGGGCGGATCTGTCCTCATCGTCGCTGTTACCAGTCCGACGTTGCACCGGGGACCAACTGGGACTCCCAGGTGGACAAACGTGATCGGTCGACCTGGCGAAATCTTCTAGAAAAGCTACCCTGTCTCGGACAAAAGACGGTTGCCGGAAGAAACGGTGAGGATGAGAGTTGGCGCGAATTCTGGTTGGAATGATTACTGTAAAAGGATCTAGGTGTGTCTATGTTGTTTCAGGATCCAGCGGGGATCGTTCGGGGATTTCAATTGGACGATCGATACGTTCGCTCAATGTCGGAAATCCTCTAAAATAGTTTCCTGGTTCCAGAAAACCGCGATCTCCGGACGAGCTGTCCAAGAGGATTGAAACAATGATCACGGGATCCGTGAAGGCTCCCGGTCAAGGAGCCTGGATCCCCATGGAAAGGCTGGACTTGACCAGGATGGAATTGACCACCATGGAGAATTTTCTGAAAAAGCTAATTTCCGGAAAATAATTAACAGAGCCGTCGAAGACGATTGCGCCAGAGTCTAACGGCGATGGACCAATGGAGGCTCGTCGCTGATGAGTCCACGGTCTAGGGTCACTGTAAAAGGACCGAGGTTTCACGGCTGTCCGACGATTGGCTGTCGCGTGAAAGTTGGCTTCGACCGGAGCCGATGGTGTGGGTAAACGAGCAATTTGCAGCTGCGCCGAGTATCCGCCGCGATTTGGATACCTGCGAGCGATACTATGCCAGATAAAGTTGCTCGGACTCGGACCGTGGACATTGGGATTTCATGAGGCATGAATGAAGGCGCTGGTTTCATTAATGTGCCCGCTGATCTAACGTTTCGGTCAGGATGTACGGAAAGAGGATGTTCTTTTCGATCCACCGACGAATCGGAGCGGGCTTAAAACATTAGACTGTACATTCTTGTTCCAAATAAACATTCATAATTTGATTGGATTGAAAATGATGCAAGTGTTTCGAAATTTTTTAAATATTTGTCGAGCAGGAATCAATTTCTGCATGATTCTCGATGACTGCGTTACATCGGAAAAGAATTTGTAAATGCACTTTCGTTTAAGAAATAATAATTCGATCGAGTGTTGTCCGAATGATATTTTCATCTGCATTAATACGGTTGTTTAATGCCGAAAGCTGGTAATTTCGGTAATATTCAATCGATCGATTGAATCGTTGTGTTTTCAATACCGAGGAAGCTATGCATTAAACGAAAATGGCGAGTCCACTTGAGGGTAACACGTTCCAGTCCGGCGCACCATATATGGGTCACGGCGATTTTAAGTAAAAAGTTAATAAGTCTCGCGTAATTGAGGACAACAAGTGCTACAAGTAGAATTAACGATCACAGTGTCACGTGCCAATTATGGGTCATGATAATTTTCAGTAAAAAGTTAATAAATTACGTGTAATCGACGGGAACAGGTATCGCGGGTTAATCGGGATGCTTTCTTAAAACTGGGATTTTCGAAAGAGGATACCCGCGATACCCTCATAATCATAATAACTGTCCGCTGTACACAAGAGCCTGAAGTAATAATTCAGGAATATTCTTTCGAAAAACATATTAATATATAATATAACACTGTCCTTAAGTGAATACATAAAATCCACAGTTTAACAATCCATTAACCTCGAGAAACCATTACCTCGCGAACTTTTTCGCAGATTATTCGTCCTTTCCACGTAGCCGCGCAACAAATATTAGGTTGGGGAAAAAGAAATCCATTATTTTTGCGTGAACTTCAAAACTTTATTTAACACGTTTCGGATTGTCCGATTTGGGTGAAATATGCACCATTTTGATCTATAATTTGTTGCCATTTTAGCTTCATAATGCCTCTCTCACAGAGGTCTTGGTCCTTATTGGCGAAAAACTGTAAAATGTACCGAATTTTCTCTTTGTTCACTTCCATTTTTAACACCATGTAACTCACATCTGAATGGACCAAACAAAAAACAGCAAAAGAATTTTTTAGTGTGAAATGTCACCTCGACAACGAGCATAAATCTGAAATTGTTTGATCGACACTTTACGAGATATCGATCACTACAGCCATCTACCAAAAAAATAATGGATTTCTTTTTCCCCAACCATTATAAACTTTGTTACGAAAACCAGATGGATTGAAATTTTAAAAGTTTGTTACGGCGACAGAGCGATTAACCTCTGCATCGACAAAAGGCAAGAGGGAACGTCGCTGCAAAAGGGTGACTTCCGGTCGGTATTTCCCGAAGGGTGGCCCCGAGGCCGAGAGCCATAGAAACAGTTAAAAAGAAGCGAGAAGAGGAAAAGAAAAAAATGCTATCTAGGCTCTCTTCGGATGATAGAAAGGTGATGACCTCGATCCTACGCCTGCCGCGTATAAAACGGCGTTCCCGTCTTGCACCTCGTTCCGCCTGTTTCTGCTCGCCTGTTCTGACTGGCCTGCCCACGCCTGCCCTTCTGTCAATTATATTTACTATTTCATTCATACCGGCCGCCGCTTGGTCCACGAGCCGTGCCCATTCACGAGAACGGCCGCGCATGCCAGATCGCTCGCGCCCGATGGCGATCCGATAGGGTAGCGCCTCCATATATGATTCGGATGCGAGTATGCCGGTACAGGAGTGCGCACCACCGGAAAAAAATCTAATTTGCCGTAATCTAGGATTATACCTGGTTGCGTAACACCGACGACGCCAGATGTACTACTCGATCTCCGTTCATCTAACGTGTGTCCTGCAGTCGACGATCCGTCGCCGACCTTACCATCGAAATTCATCCTTTCCGAATAAATATTTCGAGGATCTTCAGATTCCATGTCCAGTTCCCGAAAATAATTAGCGAAGATTAGAGGAGACCTGCACGTATTGTTCATCTGTATTGTAAAATGATATCATAATTACTAGACTGCGGATCTTTATGCATTTCTAGCAAAATTGGGTAGATGAAATAGAACAATTTTGAACATTGAATATATTAATATACATAATTCTCCATCTACTAAAATTATTAAGGAAAGAAATAACATTCTATTTAGTTTCTATTCCATGCAATCGACACAGACAATTCTTATTTTGCATAAAGATCCGCTGTCTAATAAACATTTTTGTTGAAATAAGAGTAAATGTTACACTCCTGAACGAAGCGATGTATGGTATGTATGTGTTTGCGTATGAGCGAGCGCCGACAGCGCTAGCACAGCGGTTCAGTTCCTCGAAGGTATCCATACAGCTTGGACATACGTAATAAGAATATAGTAAGCTTATAATACAATAATAAATAGTAAATAGTAAATACAATAATATGTAAAATCACATTCTTCTGACCCTCCACATTTTCCAACAATTTCCAACGACCACACAGAATGTTTATTTTCTCTAGAGACGCGAAGACAGATGGAATGTGTAAAATAACTCGATGATCTTTATCGCCTTCCTTTAACTATTATCGGTTAATGAATAATTATCAATTCAACTTAATTGACAGATCGACCGATGAACACGTTGCTGTTAATTGAACGCCGAGAGCAGATTAAAGAGATTATTTAGAACAGCGGTAGGATCACCCTGTACCGTGTTGCATAACAGCAGGATCCTGAACCAGGATTAGGATTCAGGAAAGCGCTCGCGCCATTAATCAGTTTCGCTGTTCGAGAGAGGAGGGGCGTGCGCTCGGAAGTTGCAAGCATTTGCAGAAGGATTTCATGGCTCGTTGCTTAAGTTTCGGTGTACTATGTACCTTGAAAAACGTTTCTTTGCTTTCTCACCGGTCCCTTTGCTGGCCTCTGGACCGTGAGAATCTTTCTTTCGGCTTCCAAAGTGGGTACCCACACTAATCGGGCGCTAACTCGGCTGATGCGCTGGGGAAACAAACGCCGGGATCTCACTAATTCGTGAAAGACAACGGGAAACGGTTACCCGGGCATCGTCGTGCCTCTCGGTTTAACGAGAAGTCCGCGGATTACAAGCATTTATTACACAAATACGCGAAAAGTAGCTCCTTGCGGTAGACGCGGAACATTTTCGAAACACGGTGACTTTCCATTTTATTTCGGTCGATCGTTCGAAAAACTCTCCGATCAAGCGTTCGCCATTGATTTCGATCGACCATATCCAGCGAGCGGCGGTGTCCCCCGCGAACGATGAAAATGCATGCGAACCGATTCACGGGTTATCGATCAGCTTTTCACGATGCAGCGGAGATTAATTGCTGACGGCGGACATATGGCAGCGCCCACGCGAATTTAACAGCGATACGGGTCAGCTCTGGTCTCTTTTCCATCGTTTTGCATAGAGTTTCTTCATATTTTTTTTGTTCTCTCTCACACTCGACTCGGACTTTTGAAATCGAGAATCGGAGCGACACGCGTCACGGAAAAATATCGGTCACGAGGATTCCACCGCGAAAGAAGAATCGTTTCCTTGCCGTCGCGTCGGAAGAGATGAGGTCAACGTTATTTTCTAATAGATGAAACACTCGACGAAAGCGCACACGCACACTCGTGCGTCTGATAACCCGAATAATTAAGTTTCCACGTTGATTCTCGTATTCCTATAAAGGCATCGCCTCGCGCCCACGCTCAATTCCTTTTCGACTCTCGTGAGAGAGACAGAGAGAAAGAGAGAGAGAGAGAGAGAGAGAGAGACGACGGACCCGTGATTGCAAAGCCGTTTCAGAATCTAATGATGTTTTACTCGTAACGCGCCTGCGGATCTCGTTAACGATCGACCGGGCTGTTATCTGTATTATCGGTGCGGCCGTTCTCACGAGATTCGAGTGTGACGAAACAACCGGCTGCTCGACTGCCGGGACAGTGCAATGGATTTTTCGAAATTCGTATCGGTTTTGTCACAGTTTCGTAATCGTAGAGAAGCTTTCGAGGAAACAGAGCATTTTTTTTCTTTTATTTCATAAAAGTCGAAAAGAAAGGGTAGCATTTTCTTGTTTGCAGCTTCGTTTTCGAGGAGAAACAGCTTGAAAATGAAAGTGCCGTGACAGTTGCGCGAAGTAGAATCGTCGGGTCATGATCAGACGCGCCAATTTTTAGAAACAGAGCCTCGGACACGATGTTGTTCTTTTTTATCCGCTTATTTTTACGTGTAGAATCATCAGCCTGCAGCTTGTACCATAGTTAATCATAATTAATCGAAAAATTTTTAATTTTCTACGTTAAGGGGTCCGTACAGCGCCATTTCGTGCAGCGGCAAAACGCTCAAACTGTTAGCCAAATGTTGCTGACCTTCGGTGGCAAGTCGATAACTAGATGTCGCTGACGGTAACATCCCGCCGAGGAAGAAGTGTCTGCCAGCGCCATCTAACGGTGGATATATGAACTAACGTTCGGCTAGAAGTTTCAGCGTTTTGCCGCTGCACGAAGCGGCGCTGTACGGACGTTTGTGGCAAGCGAATAATTCGTGCCGCAATTTACACGATGGCTTATGGAGTTTGCGGCAAAGATCATCCGCGCCTATATTTAAATCGCAACTAAATATTCATGAAATTAATAGACGTAGGTATGCACAGATTGTCTATACTGACAAAAATGGAGGCAGAAAAAACCCCCGGGCGTGTGTACTCTCGTGTCCTCTCCGATGCCGACGATTTTAATGATTTTCAAGCTCGGTCGGTACATCCGCCGTAAGTTTTCCCCGATGTACGATTGCAGAAAATAACCCACATGTTGCCTCTCTGTTTTCGTTCTGTTATTCGATCAGCTGATCAGCCATGGAGACTTCAATCTTGAACGCGGTAAGAGGTCGTCCCGTATTGTCGAGCCTTTTATCGGCCCACGGGAACAAGGCAAATTTCTATCTCCGTCCCGCTTGTTAATAATTTACCCGTGTCGCGATTGTTAGTCATCGTTCGCGGTGTTCGTTCGCGCAAAGGAGTTCCTCCAGATTTTTCCCGAGTATGTAACTGTGCGAGCTGCGTCGTCTCGATGTTGACTCTTCGAACGCCGTCTGCGACATTTCAGATTTTCGCTTTACTGTCAAAGCCACCGTACACAGTTTCCCCGTAACATTGTTCCTTCTCCATTAATGCAAGTATTAACATAACGTTTTCTCTGCCACAGGCTCACGAAAGACAAAGGAGGGCGGAAGCGTTGTTGCAAGAGGGACGATTCAAGGAGGCAGCCGACTGTCATGAATTAGTATCCAGTCTCCTAGGAGAGGCGCACTCTAGACTCGAGTCCAGCTACCTTCACTTCAAGACCTCAAGTTTATCTAGTCAAACTCCTCCGACTGTGATCGACTCGTTCCATTCTTTGGTCACTCTAGAATCTCTGAAACTGCAACAGGACTACCACAAAAGACAGGCTGCCGTAGTTAGGTAACTAGCTCTCGGTTCTTTAATCGCTCGTATACCCTACTAACTACGATTTACCTGTATAGAATGAAACAAGCTCAGTACGACGAGTACAAAACCGCGCTGGAAAATCAGCAGAGGGAGATCCTCAACAGGCAGGTGACCAACGAGCTAGATACGGAAACTAACAAGTTCGACGGATCTCTTCGTCAAGCCATATACAGAACCATCGAAGAACAGGACAGTCTGTTGACTCTGATATCGCTGCCGGATGACGGCGGCCAGGCTTTTAAGTACCCGAAAGACACTAGTACGGTAATAGAGGAGCTGAAAACTGTGAATTATCAATTGCGTACGCTGGTTGGCAACTTGCTCAGCCAATTAGAGGCCAAGGATGCGGAGATACGTCAACTGAAAGAACAACTGCACGCTGTTTCCGTCAATCCGAACGACGACACCAGATTAGATAATGCTCATTCGTTGCGCCTCGCGCCTTTGCCGCCGCTTGCTCCCCTCGAGATGCCCCTTTTCGACTTCTCGTCGACGTAAAACGTTGCGCAATCGTTTTCTCCGTTTCTTTTTACCCTGTCTCCCTGTTATCGAATCTTCCATGACACCCGAGACCAGAGTACCGCGAAGAAAATCAAATCAGCACTCGCAATAGTACAAAAACGAACGTCGTTCTCCTCTCGATACGCTCGGTCTCTATGCACAGGATATTAAAGTTCAAGTGTACAACAATCAGAGTTCTCTCGCGTCTTACAATGGCAGGATTTATCTCGTAACTATGTATCATTAACGTAGTACTTACGTTCATCCGTTGTTTGATGCTGTTCGAAGGGATCAAAATACATATCATCTGTAGGTACCGTGTAGCCACCCCATTTCGCAAGGTTCTAGAACCACGTGCGAAGACGAACGGTTTTTGCGGATCGATATATAATATTGTACTGCCACACGAGCGTTTTTAGGCAGACTACGAATATAGGATAAGTAACAAATGTTCATCGTCAAAGCGTCGATGTATGTGTGTGTGTGTGTATGTATAACCGTTGTTAATCGTCAGTTACGTGTCGTGTAATTTACTCGTTGCTTGATCTGTTTTAATGTTACCATAAAAATACACTCGAGATCTTTGGAATACTTTATTGTACACTATGCAATGTTGCTCAATAAAACATCTGCCTGAAACGCAGTATTTTCTACACCTTTTGTGCCAGCCAATGTATATTTTCTGTTCCAATGTTACAACTGCGAAACAAGAAGTTGTCTTCGGGACTCAACTGTACCAAAAAATTTGACAAAATATTTTCAACAAATTGACGCCTTCAGCTCCGAGGCTCGAACCTAAAATGCCTTCGCAAAATATATAAAATGGGACGTTAAAAAATTCCAAAAAAAAATGTTCGGAAATGAACTAAATCTTAACGTGTGACTGCTCATCGGATCGACGCTCTGTAAAATGATCTCTGCAAGCTCGTCGCGATCGAGAAACAGAAAATTCGTGGCTGGGAGGCATCCGATCAACGATGGATCCAACGGGCGAAGTAATAACAATTTTCATAGGACAAGCTGGAGCCCAACTGGGGATGGCCTGTTGGGAACTATTCTGTTTAGAACACGGTATTTTACCTAACGGCTGTCTTTGTCCTGGCTACAATCCTCAGGACACTTCCGTTTGCACGTTCTTTTCGAAGCTGAGCGTAAGTTAGAAAATCCGAGTACTCTTCTAAAACTGTTTTACAAACAGTGAATTCCGCAGCAAAGAAAATGGACGCCACGCACTATAATCGTCGATCTGGAGCCTTCGGTGATCGACCAGATCAGAACAGGTCCGTATTGCAACCTGTTCAACGCGCACTCGTTGATTTCCGGGAAAGAGGATGCTGTTAACAATTTTGCAATCGGCTATGGTAAAATTGGCTGCGAGATGATCGATTTGGTAGTAAATCGCGTTTGCAAGACCTGGGAACGATGCTCGAATCCGACTGGATTCATCGTGTTCAGGTATTGTCGATTGTTAAGCGTTCGAACACCGATGACACTGTCCAACAAATTTCAACTTTTTTGGGGATTTCGATTCTCACTATGCAATTCTTATAGAGTTTTTTGCGCTGATTCCGAATCTGTCCTTAATTTTTCTCCTCAACGCACAGTTTTTGAGAAATTTGAGTTTGAAAAAAAGACATATTTTTCAACTTTGAACCAATATTGTGATGTTATTATAAAAGATATTGAATTGATCTTTACAGCAAAAGATTCCTTAGACTTTCTCGAATACAGTGATATCAAATATTAATACATTATGATTGTTTAAACATGTTTAACGTTCATTAAAGACGGAGAGACACCACTTGCACCAATTTTTGACGATATTTTTGAATTTATCTCAAAAAATAAGGGTTCAGCGGAAAATCGAACTATACCACGCGATAGAGCAGATTTTTATCTTGAGAAACACCCGTTTGAAGTTTGAAACGTCGACGTTTTTACCGAACCAGGGAGCAAAATATCTTTGGTCGACATGAGCTGCCGCCAGTGGTGCTCTTCCACTAGCGCGGTCGTTCGACGGAATACGGCGCGGCATAACGGCGATGCAGGCGTGCAATTATGTTAGCTTATTTAAATGTTTATTTATTATTTTTATTACTCTATTCCCATTCTATTAACATTGCATAGTGAGAATCGAAAAATTTTTTGGCTGTTGGACAGTGTAATTAACAGTTCCCTTGTGTAATCAGTAGCCTGTGAATTTTATATAATATTTTTCAATTTTTGAGATCGCTGGGTGGTGGAACTGGAGGAGGATTTGGCACCAAGTTACTAGAACGCCTAACATGCAATTTTCCAAAGCACGTCACGGTAGATTTTGCCATTTGCCCAGCCCCGAATCTATCCTCCGTCGTCGTCGAGCCTTACAACGCTGTTTTAGCTACCCATGGCAGCGTGGAGCACGTGGATTGTTGCTTTCTTGCCGACAACGAAGCTCTTTACAACATCTGCGGAAGGTTCAACTCGTTCCTCTTCAATAAAACATAAAATTGTCTCAAATGAAATATGTTTGCAAATGAAAACAGTCACCGAATGGAATGGAAATACCCACCGCTCTGTTGTAAATAATGTCGCAGTAACTGTTTTATCACCCACATTCAGGAACTTGGAACTCGAAGACGCAGAGTACTCAAACCTGAACCGAATCCTCGCTCAAGTAATTTCCAGCATCACGGCTTCGATTAGGTTCCAAGGATCCGTGAACTTGAACCTGAACGAACTGCAAACGAACCTGATACCTTTTCCCAGAGTTCACTATTGTCTATCCACGTGTGCTCCGCTGACAAGCCCTAGAATGGCTTTCCATTCAGAGATGAGCACGCAGCAGATCACTCACGATTGCTTCGAGCCCTCGAACCAGGTGTCGATTAAAGCTTCCCGAAAGTGACCTGAAATTGTTCATTATTAGTTTAACCGAATTACCACCAAATTGCAGATGATTAAATGCGATCCCCGCAGCGGTGCATATACGAGTTGTTGTTTACTATACCGTGGCGAAGTAAATCCCAGCGATGTCAATAACGCAATCGCCTCGCTGAAAGGGAAAAAGTCCATTCAGTTCGTCGACTGGAGTCCGACAGGGTTCAAGGTGCTCGGATATTGTTAACAAACATTTGCGCAATTGTTAGAAAAATTACGCGGCGTCTGGGTCATCGGTTCAGTCGTTTTCTAACAGTTAACGTCAGTGTCGCGTCAAACTCGATATGTCATCCGGTTCACGTTCACAAAAATTGTTTGATCTGAAACTCTTTTGAGATAGTTTGATCTAAATTCGATTAAATTTGGAGCAGAAAATTGAATGTAGTTCGATCAAAGCGACGCTTCAAAGTACCTTTTGCGAACGTAGGCAAAGTGCTAAATTTGAAGTAGGTTCAAAGGGACGACGTGTGAGAAGGTAACTCTAAGCGGAGTCCGTTAAAATTCTGCAATGGTATTTCGATTCGAGTTAAATTAAATTGGAAACAGGAAATTAAATGTTAATTGTGCGTGGATTTGATTGGACGTGATGCTTCAAAGCACCTTTACCATGTATGTGAAGGGTTGAGTTTGAAATAAGTTCAAAGAGTGGGTGTGAGGGAAGCCTTTGGACACGTAGGATTCAATTAGAATCTACAGGGAGCTATGTAACATAATAATGAAATTAAATGATGATAAAGATGCAAGCATGATGCAACGCAGAGTAAATTAATAGGTGAACCCATTCACAGGTAGGAATCAACGATCAGCCCACCACATCGGTTCCCGGCGGAGATATAGCCAACTCGAAGAGGACAGTCACTATGCTGAGCAACAACACCGCCATCAAACAGACGTGGAGCATGCTGTTGCAAAAATTCGATACGATGTACAAGAGAAAGGCTTTCGTGCATCATTACTTGGGAGAAGGGTTGTTGGAGGAAAGTTTTTTTCAGGAGGCTCGGGAAAACGTGGCTACATTGATCGATAACTATACGGACGTTGAAAAATGAGCGACGTAAATCGAGGACTTCGACGACCGCCATTATTTTGCCTTCATCGGTAAACACTCGAGCCTAATTGTTTTTTCAGCTCGAATTATTATCTGACAAGACGAAACGTTCTTCTTTGTCGTTAAATTTAGAACCGTGCGATCGTAAGGGATCAACGGGATGAATAATTGGGAGATAGGAAAATGAACTTCGTTCTCGAACAAGGAATATATCTGTGTCTACTGCTCGCTGCTTCGAAGTACATATTGGCGAAAGTTAAATAATTCACAGTAATTAAGAGAATATTCTAGCCTGAAATTTTTCTTATTTTAGATACACGAGAAACGAATATTCCCAGATTTGAAGTTCGAATCGCGCGAGCACAAGGTTGTATTCAATCGCTTCTAACAATATCAATTTTGAATCATTCAATTCAATTTTGTCTGGATCGAACAAGATCACCAATTGACGGAGATTGAAAACCTCCAATGTGGGATTAACAATTGATCAAGATAATTACATGACCAGAAGCGTGACAGTGCAGGGGGTGGAAAAATTCGACGTGTCAGCCTCGCGCTCCGTCTCCGAAGCGAAAGATTGCGTCGATTGTGTAAGATTAAGTCGAATCTGCGTGCGATAAGAAGGCTGTCGATGGCAGACATAGTGGCACCAGTGTCGCGATGCTGGCTCGCACGATCCATGCTTCGTTCCCACCGTTTGGCAGCGAGCACGAGCCGCGTTGACGATAACGAGCCCGCTGCCACGCGTTCTCCTCGAGCTAGGAACAATAACAATGTCCTGGGCTCACGTAACACCGTGCATCTGATAAGGACCCTCGGCGACTGGTTAATTCCCGGTGATAACGGTGCGTCACCTGCTTTGTTCTGGAAATAATTGGAGCCGTATCTCCGGGCATCGAGATACCCGCTCAATGGATTTAACCGCGAAGGCCTCTGACAACTCAATGAGAAATTATATTACAATGGTAGTGGAACGCGATCAAAACTGTCCCGGAAGACAGCAATAAAAATTTCAAACCGCAATGGAGAAACGATTGTCTTCTCCATAGCACCGCTACAAATTATTGTACTGTAAAACAAAACAATAGCCATGTTACTAAATTGTTACTATGGTCACAATTATTTTCTACGATGCGCGTATCGCAGAAGTGTGTAAAAATTCAGATTCTCTTCCACGTAATCGATGTAGCGCTCGACAATCGATGTTCGATCAACGTCGATTACTCCTATCAGCTCCCAGCGTTTCACACAGTTGATCAAACTCGATCCCCGATCGAATGGAGAGACGGCAACGGTGTCTTGAACTTTGTCTAGATCTGAGAACACGCGAAGCCGAAATGGTCTACAGACTCGTGTACCTACAGCGATAACGTATCCCCAATTAAACAGTATACCCTGCCCCCCAGCGAAGATATCGCTATTTAGGACTATTTACGTAATTTCTTTCGTAGCTGCGGAGATTCCAGACAGCCAGAATGTCCTTCGTTTTCAATTGATTAACGGAGAGAAAAATTGTTTAACGGTTGAACGGTCGAGAGCTACACAGCGAATTTATCGGTTACCGAGAATACTCCAGACCGTTATCAATTCGCGATCGCTCTATCGCGATCACGACGTCTGCTCGCTTCACCTCGCGACGCCACGAGAGGTTCACGTGAATCATGCGACTTCCATAACGTTCGTCCTCTCCACCCCGGTTACGCGTTTTGCGTATTATCCCCGGGATAACGCGGTGCAGTCGACCGGCGACAAGAAGTCCATAGACAGATCGCATGGCCCCGATGAACTCGCGGATCAGCCAGCTCCGACAAATTTTCCATTGGCTGTTCTACTGGTGGAACTTTCTTTGGAGTATGCGAGAAACGTAATTCCTTTTCTGCGATTCATTGCGCGTCTCACATTCGCGGGAACCCCTACCGCAGCAATTTATGAATTATTAATAATCCGATATTGTTAATTTCGCTTTTTACGCAGATTCGTATTTATTTTGCAATACCGCAGAGAAGATCCGTGTACAGAGAATTTTTCCTAGGTCGCCAGAGGAGTTTTCACCGAAAGCCCGAAGAAGTTCCTTCTCCAGAGTCCCAAGGGTTGATCCCTGGATCAAGACACGTTCCTGTTGACAAAAAGATAAAAGTCGGGAAATTTCTCATCAGAGGCTTCGCTGTCGGCTATGTTAATCTTACGAGATTAATTGCAGGAAACTTTTTCCTGATAAGAAGAGGAAGATTGGAAAGCACAAAAGATGGTAATTTGATAGCGGGGTTAATTGAGACTGAAGAAACTTCGACTTTAATCAACTATTCGAAAGAACGAATTGATCTTAAGTAGACTGGACTGTGAATAATCGTGGGTACATGCGTTAACTAAAAAATCTATTAAATATATCAGAAATCGACTCACCAATTGAACTTGTTAGCCGTAATTTCTCGTTCGACAACGAGTGATTGGCCGCATCTGCAACGAAGTGCGATGCAGTCGAAAAAGCAGCAAGAGTACCGAAGATTACGAATACGTACATCTGAGTAATTAAAATTTCATTCTCCCGGGTGGAAGAGATCCGCTTCTATGAGCTCTTATCGATGCTATCAAGCGTGCGGGGCTGACGCCATCGGCCTAAAACGAAAGAATTTAATAAATGGTAAGAAGGTTAGACATCTAGCAATAAAGAGCAAAGCTATTCGAATCTTTTCCAGGTCGGGTGCACGCGAGAAATTTTCTTCCGTCTGGCCATCGAGCCACGGCGATCTTGCTCGAATTAAAATTACTTTTCATTCCCGGCGAAAAGTGATAATCTCGTAGCAGTATTTTCCTTGAGCATGATCCTTGGATTGGATTGAACACACGATACGAACGATTAACCGATAAGGCTGTACTCGAAGATGGACATCGTTCGATAAGGCTCGTTACGAGTTTTACGCGAGCATACGAGGAGAGAACTATAAATAATGTCGCGAAAATAATCGGGCGGCGATCGATCGGCACGTTGCGTTGGAGTGCCACAAATTTTTTCAGCTCACCTGGATCAGGTGATCGAGACGATCGAGACCAATGCGACTCGAGCGAGTCAAGTGCGCCACGCGTGGCCAACTTGATAAGAAACTATGGTCGGAGGAGAGCTGTATGATAAAACTGTGGAATTTACAGAAGGACTTTGCCGAGAGTTTGCACGACGTTCTAGATTCCCAGAACTCCTTTTTAACAACGCTAAGCTACCCTGTCGCTAGGAAAATTCTCTTCGGTTATATCAGTTGCATAATTTTAGATGCGACCGTGTTTGACGAGAGATCCGCGAATTGCTCGCGCTAAAACGGCACGCAAACGAGGCTTGTGTTTCTCACGCGTTGACGAAACGGTAATAACGTTCACGAGTTTTCGCGAATATTATGAGACGCGAGGAAAAGATTGCACCGAGGGGCATCCGAGTGACGTCTATACGACGACGCATCTCCTTTCGTCAGAAACAAAGTGCATCGGGTACATGTTATCGCTAGACCGCGCATCTTACCAAGACAAACCATAAATTCGCAAAAATTCACAAAATACTCGTCATTCGTCACGCTGTCGAGAGACAATTTTTCTCAACCCAGAAACATTAATTGCACAGCGATTCGCAATTAATTCTCCGCGAACGAGCTTCGTCCACGCGGCCGATGGTAAAATAGCTGAACGATTTCCGCGTGTCTGCAGCAGCGACGAATATTATTCAAACATTCGGTAAGCCGAGTGATTCGTCGCGGTGCCGAGAGAGAAATGCTTGCACAAGATTAACCGTGTTTACCCGAATCGATTTATCATAGATCACCTGACGCGAGGTGAAACTGAGAAATCGAGTCGCGTACGAACGTTAGGTTATTTCGCAATTTAACGGAAACAACGGTATCGGCATAAACAACCGATAATGCTCGTACAATACGGAGAACGGAAAAAATATCGCGGTGTTTTCGCGTGGGGCCTCGAGCGGATTGTATCGAGGTCGCGGTTAAAATTTCCGCTTGCTAATTGTGTCATATATTTCTGCGAAACATTGTTGTTCCTTGGAAAAGTATTATCCTGTTCAAATATCAATGATTGGTCGATAGATACTACCAGCTTGACAGAAATTAAAAATGTAGAGTAACAATAAAAGTATAAACAATTGCAATCAGTGCGAAAACCACAGTCATTCGAACAAACAATTGCCTCCAATTCGCTGGAAATTCTATTTCCCAGGAGATGCAGTGAAAATTAATAAACCACATTCGCAGAATAGATGCTCGTCCTCTCCACGGGGAATCGTCACATTTACATAATTGCGGAAATAGTAGAAATGACGAAGCGACTGCGGATTTGCATTCATTAAAATGTCACGTCATTCTTGACTCGTCAAAATTATTGGCAGGAGAAATATATATTTTTCTATCCTTACGATCGACGTGGAACATTTTTATTTTGCAGATAAATCCACAGTCTAACCGTGGAGACGAACAATATTTTTGCGCAGCAACGGTCGAGCGTGCATGAGACAGCGAAGTGATCGAAACGCAAACAAACAAGGTCGATGCTCGGGATGTTTGGACTAGTCAAAGTTTCCGCTTAGTTAGCGTTGCTTAAACGCGATCGTGGACTCTAATCTGTATTTTGGCTCGCGGAATTGCGCCACACTCGGCTGGCATTATCGGTTACTATGCGATAACGATGCATCGATAGGTGGGCGACGAGTAGGTCCCCGGCGGGCGGCATTTATCGAAATCTCGGTTCTTTAAAAATCCCACGCAACCCCCACCACAGGTCGAGAAGCGTACGCGAACGAGGATTCGGCGATCACGATGAATGACGCGTGAACGATTTCTTATCGCCGACCCCGTGACGTCGTACTAATCGTATAAATTATCCAACCGAGGAGGTCTGTTCGTCAGTTCACAGTTTCTCGTCGCAAGATCAGGAGCGCGGTAGAAGAACCACGTCTGCTGCAACAACACCGATCGCTACCGTACAACAACCCTTCAACTCTGCAAACCAGCCGTAGAACTGCTAAGGTTCTACTCGAACGGTCTAGTCAACTTCTACAGTATAACGCAAAGGTGAGCAGTGAATTTGATGCAGTGGAATCCTCTTTCAAACGAGAATCCTCCCTTTATATTCTCTTCCAGAGTTAGTAATTTTTCTTCCATTCTTCTTCAAGCATTTTCCTCAGAATGCTTGATCGTTGTCTCTTCGTGCTTCTTTCGTTGCGATAGTAAAATCAGTCGTCGTTGTACCGTGCAAGTCGAGTTTGCACTATTTTGCCTTCCACCTGCAAGAAATACATGAATAATTTAACCAACAGTGTACACAGATGTAAAATGCCAAAGTTCCATTAACCAGAGCAACTCTTCTCCGCCCATATCTTAAAGAGCATGAACGACCAACGTCCCGTGAACAATACCTAATTAATTTTCTGAATCATCTGTCCAGATGCTGATCGGTGGAGCAGTGAGCTACGTAGCAGGCAAACAGGCAGTCCGCACAGTATACTGGCGAACGGCGAACAATGGCCGCTTGCTGAAGACAGCGAAAACCTGCATGTTCCAGGGCCCGCCGAAACCGGCGCCATCCTCCACGTTCCAAGGTCAATCGCGCATTGACCCGATACCGAACTCGGTCTTCGGCAAACGGGACTGAACAGCACTCAGCATGACACCGAACCAAAGAAAAACTGGGGCACAAACGGGGCGGGGAGGGGGGTTGCAAGAGACTGCATCCTCAAGGATGACGACTTCTAGACTTGTACATAGTTGGAGAATGAATTAGACTTGTACATAGCCATTATTAATTTAAGTTGTGATATTAATCACTTGTACGCCGATGGCAAGACTGTCGAATAAATACAATATTTATTTTCTTTAAAGGCCTTGTTCGAACGTACTTTTTTCTTGAACATTTTACCATAAAAATATTTCCTTTTCCTGTTGTCGATCGTATAAATCTTAAATGTATAAAGTGAAAATTTTTTCGGCGCAATGGTTCAATCAATTAATTATACAAAGCAAATTTGCAAGTTTAATTTAAACTTCCACGTTTCGATCCCTATGTGGATCATTTTCAAGGAAGAAGAAAACTGCGTCTGGAAAAATTATATTATTTCTTTTAATTGTAATGTGGTGAAAACGGATTTTATTACTGTACAGACATACTGTATTATATTACTTACATGTTTTATGAAAATTATTAAAATTTTACCATAAAATAGTATTTTTTGAAGTCAAAATACTCAAAATTGTAGGAGTTATAATTTCTCAAAGAGGGCCGAAATATTGGTCCAAAATAAAAAGAAAAAGAATGAACTACTATTTTAATTAGTAGGAAGATATGTAGTTAATAAAATGGTGGCATTTGAAAGTTTTCAAGGTACTAGACGAGAAAAGCCCCCCGGAACAGCATCTGTTGACTTCTCGGTGCAAGCTGCCGCGATTTCTTCCGAGCGCGTGCGAGGTTCTTTCTTCTTCACGATTAGGCGAACCGTGGCGCTCACACTTGAACTTTGAAATAAAGTCAAGTCGATTTGCGTCAGTGGTGCCGACTAGAGAATAGAAGCTTGTGCTCCGGATCATTTTCAGAGATGATAATAATTAATCGTGCATTTATCAGCGTTCTCTTTATGCACGGTTTTATCCGGTATCGTCCGCAATGATTGTCAACATTGATGGTGACGCAAATCCCGCCACGCGAACGCCCGTTCGCGATACGTCCCGCTGCCATAAGCCGTCCCGTAAACTTCTGACACGCGGAAGCTGCAACGATAAGCGGCGCACCTGTGGTGAACTCTCGCGGCGATCATTGCACCGATCAAGCTACTTTCCGAAGAACGGGAGAAGTCTTATCGAGAATGAGCTCGCAATCATGCGTACGCATCGTGCTTCGCATGATGTTACATATTCTATTCGCTGTAAATATGCGTCATGAGCTTGTTCTCAGAAAATCTGCAGACTGAAGCACTCTTTAAGCGTGTGCAGATTAAGAGAAAATATCGTATGTGCGTTGCGAGTTGATTGCGTGGATTGCACCCCCTTTGCCTCCTTTGAGCTCGCACGTATAAGAAGTCGCAGCTGGATAAAATAGTAATTGTTTAACGCAAACTACTTCAGTACAATCCAGCTTATTCCTGAAACCTATTTTGCTTTCGATTAGCTGCGTATGTATCGCGGAAACAGGAAATGAAAGATATTGCTTGACAGTATCTTTAAGCTATTTAATAAAGGAAGAGATTAGGTCGAGTCGCTACGGTTCATTATTCTCAACAAATCCATAATTATGATTACTTTACACGAACCGTTTTTCTTTTAAGATTCTCAAGCTTTAGCCCGGTTGGAATCACCGGATCGAAAGCTCGAGTTTGATCTCACGTGTCCGGAGCTGTGTTCCGTCGACGCAGCTGGCGATAACAATTTTTCGCTAGCATAGTTCCTCTATTCGCGAGATAAAAGAGCGAGGCGCGAATCACGATGCGGGTCAAGGTCTGCGACATTCAACGCACTGTCGTTCGCCAGCACGGTAAAGGTTTCCCTAAACACGCGTCTGGAGGCCATTCTACTCCCCGGAACATTTTCTGCGCGCGAGACAGCTCTTTTCATAGCTTCGTAACAGCAACTGTGGACGCGATCCCCGTTTACACTATCGTATCTCGACAGTTTCTTTGCTAATGACACGGCCCCGATAAGCGAACATCTGCCGAGAGGAAGAAAGGTTACATTAACCTCCTCAAGGACGTAATTTTTACCAGTTTCAGATAGCTACGTTTCTGATTAGCGGGCTTTGTGCAGATCCTTTGTGAATTAATCGATAGATATTCGCAGAGAAAATGCGTTATATTCGATTAGACAGCGCGTATTGCATGCGCTCAGACGTTCAGACTCTCAAGATCTCAAGATTCCTCAAGAAACCTAAAATTCAAAGACTCGAAGATCCGAAAATCCTAAAACCACAGAACTCTAAGTGTCGACCGCTTACAGTTCATTGTCGAAATTGTAATTTATACAATTTAATTAAATGAGAGTTAAATTAAATAAACCAGGGCGAATAATTAAACATATTAAGGGGAATAACGTCTAGACATCAGATCGTTGAGCTTTAACCTCGGCAAACCAAATCTTGAGGCTAAGTAGCTTATCTGCTCACGTGATTACTTATTTCGAATCATTTTTTTTTTCGAAGAACGTAATCTCGAAGATTACCATTAAACATGATTCTTTAATTTTCTAATCGAGAGACACGATGTATTATCGAAAAAGAAGTACACGAAGACGACGAAGAGTAAACGCGACGGTATGCCGCTGACATTTGCTTACGGTCATCAGAAGCCGGATATCCGGCCCATGATCAACTGTGCAAGCATCGCAGAACACGGAACGGAGTCGGAGGAAATGGAAACTAGTGCCTCGGGGTGGGAGACAAGATGTCTAGCGATGGGGCTGAACATGTTCAAACAGAACACGTCCCATAGGTCACAAAATCCCAAAATTTCAAACTCTCAAAACACTAAGCCTTCAAAAAATCCAGCAGTCCAAAAGCGTAAAAAATACTAGCAATCCAAGAATCAAGAATTTAAGAATTCTAGAAATTCGACACTACTACAATTAGCTATAAAATCTTTCGGGAGTAACTAGCCCAAATTCCAAATGGCGCCTCTTCTCAATGCAATTAAAACTGAATAATTTCCGCCAGTCACTATTTCAGCCCACACCATGCAACTATTCGCTCAACTTCCTATCATAAAATCTTCCAGGGGCAATTCAATCCAACCTCCAACCCTGCACGACCCCTACATTCCAAACGCCTTCTGCGAAACGCAACAATTTCCTGCGTTCTCGGAGGGCCGTCGAATCTATAGATTCCATCACGACGAAGATCGCCGGCACTCGTAGCTCGTACTCGGGAGGATCGAACGGAAGGCCATCGCAGCTTTGAGTAGCCAGGCTTCAGGCGGGGTGTCGTGCGGGGGTGTAAAAGTTGCGCGGGCGCAGTGGCAGGACTATCGATCTCGGTGGTGAAAGGTGCCACACGGTTGGCCATCGATTCGACGCTGGTCTAAAAGGATTGTGGCTGGCGATTGTCGAAAAGACGGTACACCCGTCGTTAACGGAGGGATCGTCTAGGCTTGGACACCTAGGCTAGCTAGGAGATCTAGGCTAGCTAGGTATCGAGGATCTATCGAAGATCATCGTCGGGTGACCACAAGGTGAAGGGTGAAAAGGGTGCTCGTGTCTCCTGACAGTGGCCGGCAGTGATCTCGTTGGTGGAAGAGGACGTCGAAGAGGCTCTGGTGGCTGAGACCAGTCCTTGGCCGGAGTCATGCAGAACTATGGCCACGAAGAGTATGATTACGGGGGCGGTGATGGGACCCAGCAGAACAGTGGCAGATCGCTGCCCCAGGTCCCAGGTGCCAGGCCCATGGTGGACCCCCTTGCCAGCGGAGAGGTCGACCCGAACCTTTATCCGGAACCTAAAGAGGCTACCCACAAGATCCGAGGGAAGAGCGACGTGATCGAGTATCTGTTCGGGTCCGTTGACCAGGAGCTGCTTACTGTCAAGACGTTCTACTTTTTCTTCTACTCTGCTTTTGGATCCCTGTTCCCGCTTATGGGGGTCTACTTCAAGCAGATGGGCATGAACGCTGGAGAGTGCGGGCTGCTGATTGGGCTCAGACCATTCATCGAGTTCCTCAGCGCGCCCTTCTGGGGATCCCTTGCCGACAGGTGAGTGTGGACACCTGGTGAACTTGGGGTGATGGGTTAATTGCTTGTCGTAGGGTTTCCTTCTGTAGCTATGGTGACTGGGAATTCTTGGCAGATGCTACCTTCCTGGCGGAGAAACTATGTTTCGTATAGCTGTTTCTATTATGGCTAGGTTGATTGGTACTTCTTTCATGATTGTGGTTTCCTAAAGAAAAGCGTTTATATGTATCGTATAGCTATACTTTTCTTAATGTTTAAATGTATTACTTAGTGTGATGTTTTTTACCCCTTGCCATACGGTTTCTTTTACACAGTGGATTGGTACCTCTTTCACAGTTTTCTAGAAGAAAAAGTGCACATTATTAAAAAGGTGATATTAACCATATGGAAAAAAACGAAAATCCCACAAAAGTAATTTAATCATTGTAATAATAATAATAATTGAAGAGTTCAAGTTCACCTCAGAGATTATTTCTTGAATTCTTTTAGATCGTAAAAATCCCAATGACGTTCAGTCAACGTGTTAAAACCAGTTCCTCAATGTTGCATTAAGTTCAGCACCGTTCGATGACCAACCGATTATTTTACCCACGCGGCCAAAGTAAATGTAGGTTTACGCCTATCGATTAGCCCAGTCAAGGGTTGACAATGCCCTCGTCTCCGAAGAGCAGAGGACCTGGGGATCCGTGACTTTCCGTGAAGTGGGCCAAATCAATTTCCAGAGATCCATTTCTCTCCGTAGGTGGCAAAAAGGCAAATTAATACTTCTGGCCTCTCTCTCCTGCTGGATCATCTTCACCCTGCCTCTGGGCTTCATCCAGCCACCGGCCACGTCCTGCATGGTAATGAGGAACAACACGGTGTACCTGGAAGCTTCGAATCCCGAGCGTCGAATCGTCAAAAGATCCCTCAATCAAGAGGAATTGTACCAAACCGATGAAGATTGTCTAGAAGTTGCTGATAACGTGGTGTTCGAGAGGCTGAGGAAGCAAGACGACACCCGAGCGTTGTTGATCAGGCAAAGATCGAGACTAAGTGGCAAACGAGCACCAACAGTCGGGCAGATTGCTCCACATCACAATAATAACCAGCACGACAACAATAGAGTCAGAAGAGAGGTTCTCACTACCGAGGACAGCCCTGTGGAGGACCTGAAGTACAAACAGCTGGTGTTCGAAGACACGGAGACCAACCCTGAAGCCAAAACCATAGACTTCGAAACTCTGCAACGAAGAAACCGTCCAGCTGATGTGCTCGAGTATAAACGGTTCCTCAATGTAAGTTCCGTAACATTTTTCACTTATGTTCAAGTATGAAGTGCGTAAAGTTCTCACCGTTACGGTAACCCTAATGTCTCTGATGCTGAAGAGTGTCTTTTTGTCTAGAATCAACCTTTGGATGACGGAAGACCGCCGAAGAAAGCGTACACGCACACCAAGGTTAAGGCGAAACCGCCCCCAGCGAAGGTTATGGTGAAACGAGGCGTAGAAGAAGATGAAATTTCACGTGAAAAGAAACTCAATGATGAAGAGAAATCGATGAAGAACATCCGCAAGTTGGCGTTTTTAGAGGACGGAGATGAGGACGAATTAAACGATGATCAAGATGAGGAGGATGTTGAGGTGCCCATGGTGAGGACCAGGCGCAAGGACAACACCCTGTCCAGGACTAAACGTTACGTCAGGATCCATTCTCGTCAGAGCCCACACACTGTCTCCTACGCTGCTAATTACGATGCCACCGAGAACAAGGGATGGGTCAAGCCATTGTTCAGTTCCATCGTCTACAGACTCCCGGTGAATTTTATTTCTTTTCTGCTCTCTAATACAAACATACAACAGATGCAATATTGTATAATACTACTATACTGTTAGGATGTTGCAAATAGTACCTAACAGTAATTGCTGTTTCTACAGGACATCCAAAAGACGTTCTTCCTCCTGCTGCTGCTAGTCATAGTCGGTGAATTCTTCGCAGCTCCAGCAATCACGTTAGCAGACTCGGCAGTGATCACTTTACTAGGAGAAGACGCAGACAGGTAGCGTTCTCTGCAAGGTCTGAGCTAGCCTCCGAATCCTCGAGTTTCTTCCTTTCCAGGTACGGTCACCAGCGAATGTTCGGCAGCTTAGGCTGGGGACTTGCTATGTTCTTCGTGGGCATCGCATTGGATCACAGCACCGCGTTCCCAGATCATCCTTGCGGCCCAGACCTGAGGGAAAAGAACTATACCATCTGCTTCGCGATCTTCAGCGTGCTGATGGGAGCCGCTCTGATTACTGCCACGCAGATCAACTTCAAGTACGACATCATAGTCTCGGAGCCGGTGAGTGATGCTGTTCACCAGGACACGTACCGTACAAAACACGCCGATTTTGATGAAACATATTTTGTGTCCAGGAAGTGGTGAAACCGCCGGCAGAGCCCACCAGGGAGGAGCAGCTGCAAAGTCAACTGTCGCAACAGCTGAATCTGCCAAGTCTTCAAGATTCCTCGGCTGCGGTGAACCCTAAGCCTCAGCCACCGGAAGGGAAGGTAGCGAATTGATTTTTGTCTTCGTTGTTTCAACCAGAGCGTTCCTTGGACCTTTGCCAATAAGCGTCGAAACTTGCAGACGAAAATGTTTGCTCAAACGATGAGGGAGATTCCGGAATGGGTGACCGTGCTGAAGCAGTTCAAGGACCTCAAGTGTGCGTCCTTCCTATTTGTTGCCTGGTTCATGGGCTTCGGGATTGGGCTCATCTTCACCTTCCTCTTCTGGCATCTACAGGACTATGGAGGCTCGCCCACTCTTTTTGGAGTTGCCTCGGTGATCAATCATATCTCCGAGATATTCGCGTACTTCTTCAGCTTCAAGCTGATTAGGCAGATTGGTCATGTCAAGGTAATTCAAAACAGTTATTCACCCTTTCAGTCCTTTGGGAAACAGAAGTTAAATAAAAATTCAGAATGCATAAAATCTGCAGTACAGTGACCACTTTTGAATTTGAAAAGGTAAACATGTCCCCATCTTAATTATTGCAGGTGTTGTGCATGGGTCTAGGCGGAAACGTGCTTCGTTTCCTGTACATTTCCTGGCTGATGTCGCCCTGGTGGGTGCTGCCGTTCGAGTTCATCCAAGGTATCACTCATGCTGCAGTGTGGGCTGCATGTTGCAGTTACATAGCCCACAACACACCGCCTCAATTGCGCACCAGCGCGCAAGGTGTGCTGCAAGGTGTTCACCATGGTCTGGGCAGGGGTTGCGGCGCTATGATCGGTGGAATGTTCGTCGACGCTTATGGTGAGTGTGTACGGTAACTGATAAATAATGAGCAACGAATATGTAGAGTGCTTCGAGTAGGCGTGGCTTGGTTGCTCGAGGCCAGGACAGTGCCCCTGGGGGCAACCCTCGTTCGTAACCAGTCTACCGTTTCTGTAACTGTAGAAACAATGCTTTATTGATCCTCGTCAAGATGACAAGTGCTCCGATATTGATTCGTCTTGCAATATTCATGAGGGATTGCTCTATTATTGGTCGAGGTTCTCAAACGCAGGACCCTGTCACTCGAATATCATTCTACCAAGAGAGAAATCACGGAGACTATTTTAAAAGGCGATATATTTATATCTGATTGATTTTGTTGGCTTTTTCAGGCACGACTGCAACATTCAGAGCGTACGGATTGTGCTGTCTCGTGGTTCTCGCCGGGTTCATATTCATCAACTTCTACAGAAAGGACACTGGCTTCGTGTCCGACTTGCCACAGACAGAGGATCCTCACCAGGTGGCCGAGGCAACGCACCTGGCGCCTCATGGAGTCCCAAGCAACGCCATACCTAGGGCACTTAGCTCAACTCGTCTGCATGAACTGGCTAATCAGGACACAGGATATGGCGCCACTTATCAGACGTCGGGCAGTAATCTCGGTGTACCTGGCGCGAATGGAGGTGAGATCATTGCGATGGTTATAACGTAATCCCTATTCAACGTGATCGCGGATCTTATATCTTGCGCAGAGACTGGCGAATTAATTAAATTAAGCTTGTTATTCAACCCATCTTGATGATCTGCTACTTCGTCTTTCAAGGATGTGTACTCTTCAATAGAATGTCCACGTTCCGATCTCACAATCTCGGAAAGTTAATTTTCCTAGAATGTCCAGCTGTATTTTAATTACAGGTCCCGTGAACCCGACGAATCCATTTCTGAACGGCGGCGGCGGCGGTGGAGGTGGATATAATTACGGTATGACTGGCATAGGCGAGGACGAGTATATCCGTAGGAGCTTCCAGGTTTAGTAAAACCGTTCAATTTAGAACGTCCCCGCGAGGAAAACGTCCATAGCGAACGAAAACTTCTACGCACGGCTATACTCTCTGGACGAAAAACGATATTTTTTCTATATTGTTTGTTAGGTTTATATCCTAGGTTCTAGATCAGGAATTCATTCTGGTCCGTAAATCTTCCTCAAAATCATCCTTGATCATTCTACTCCTTAATCCTTTTGTACAACAGCTCGACAATGAAGCGATCAGTATTCTCTGAACGGAACAATCTTTTTTCTATATTTGTTTGATAGGCGTCTTTGCAACTCTCACACCAGACAATTTTCACTGGCAAAACACTCTTCGTCATTCTAATCCTTTATCCCTCTGTCCAACAGCTCTACAGTGAAGTGATCAACCGAGCGGAGCTGGACCTGATTAAGCCGCCGCCGATAGAGACCCACCTACACGCTCAACAACCATGCACCAACCCCTTCCATCTGCACGACTACGAATGGTAACAGTCATAGACGATCGATCCTGCCTGAGGCGATCAGGATGATCGTGGGACGCTAGTCGACAACCGGCTCGTTCTCCGGAGAACCAAGAACCAACAACAGGTTCGATAACACAACCGGCAACACCTTTCAGAGCCAGCAGACCCGCCGGTGTAGACTCCACGGTGTCCCATCAACTCGCGTTTATCTGTAAATACGGCATATTTACCGCCTGCTGCGCCTTTGTGAAGCCGATCGCGAGCCTAATCTTTCCTCTAGAACTCCACAGGGTCTTATTCAATTGATCTTTAATCGAAAATCTAGATTTCGCTTTGTTCGCGTTGAAATTCTGGCCCTGCATGCTATTCTTGCATGCTAGGCGTTCTTGACCGAGCCAAAGAGATCGGCGAAAAAGACTGACCGACGATTCGAAAGTGCCTGGTACTCGAGAAGCCAAACGCTCAGATTGTTAACTTGATTACTCGGTTTTTTAGTTTGTTGAAAACGGTTTCATAACGGTGACGCAACCGGCGGAAACGGGCAGCGTTGATCGTGGCGAGCTCGATCGCGATCTATGGGGCACCGAGGGTGCAAACGGGATCGAGGTCCGCGGAAATGAAGTTCCTGGATCGAAGACCAAAACCAGGAGAGGAAGACACGCCATCCGAGGTTTTTCACGTTGAGAGAGCGACGGGGTGTCCTGTCGCGAGTGATCCTCTTCTGGAAATTAGGGAAGTGAAGGATCGAAGTATCTGGCGTAGATCCTTGGTGGAGGGAACCTGTTGACAGTGGAAGGTTACATTGATAGCATGTCTTGTGAGGAAACTTCTGAAATTTGTCTGGGATTTTAGAACAGATTTCTGAAGGTTTTTGGTCGGTTTTAGTGATCGTTTGCTCTGTGGAGTGAAATCATCCCCTTAGTATTCAGTAGGACAGTTCTATCGCGTTTATGAAATTGAGAGGGATGATTGGTATGGATATTTAAAGAATTCATGAAATAATTTTTTAGGTAATATTAAAGACACACTTTTCAAATCTAAACTATACATTTTAAACTTCATCACGCCATTTTACACAGCGTCAAACAAGTTTTCAACGTTTGCTCGAGGATTCAGATGGAATTTTTGAGGTGAGATGAAAGTTGATACAGTAGTTTTATTAAACAGATTGCTTTAATTTCGTGAGACTTTTATGTGTAGTATCTTTAATGGTGCATTAGCAAGCATCAAGATGAATACACTTCCTGAAAATAAACAACATATCAACAGACAAAAAAAACATTAATATTTTCCCTTGCATTCTTAAAAAATATGTACACTTTCAAACACATAAATATTCTCTAGTGTCTGAACTATCAAATCTATACGCTCTTCCGAACATATCAAAATCGTTTAGCTCGTAAACTATAAAATATATACACAATCCAAACCATATCAAATCAGTTCACATTTCAAAGTTTCCTTACCAGACGCAACAGTACATGCTAAAATCCACCCCGAAAGAAGATCACACGCGGCACGGATCGTCACCAGGTGAAAATTGTACAGCAGAGTAACCATATCTTTCGTGACATAAAACTATACTTAATATACCTGACACGTGTAGTACGGCACAACACAGGATCTGCGGGGTCGCTTCAACGAAACTATTTGTCCTACGGATTTGCACTCCGCGGAATCGTTCGATCCCTAGCAATCTCCAGAGCCTGAACGATCCAAAAATGCTTCGTGAACTGGTCCAGACCTTGAAGGGAATTGGGTGCAGGGTTCGAACAAGGCCGTGTCCTTGAGTGCAAGCTCCTCGATGTATTATTGTGTATCTACGCGTACTCTGCTTCTCGTTTCATCGTGATTCTCCGGGCGTACCTGTACTCAGCATCCTCCGGGATCAAAGGAACTGAAACCGTCGACGGAAAGAGCGCGAGAATCGGCAGCACTCATTGTAAATAACTCTCTCTCTCTCTCTCTTTCTCTCTGTCTACCTCCCTCTATCTCGTGTGGATATTAACGAAACCCGTGTTTCTCGTTGAATCATTGTTTTCTGTTCCTAGGCTGAACGTTGCTCGTTCCGTGTTGCAATCTGTAAAACGTATCACTTGTAATCAGGTAGAGACTCTATCGAATGTAGCTCGTATCGTACTGTTTTACCATGTAAGCAGACACGTTCTCTCGTGATAGGTGTATGATACTGTTGAATTATAGAAGACGATTACTCAGAGACGGCGACGCCAGTGTTGAGGGGACCGGAAGTCCAGGGAGGACACGAGCTTCCTCTTTCTGTCAGTTCGTTCATTGATAATCAATGTTCTTGACGGATCTATTCGTCTATCTTGCTTTGGACATCCTCTTCTCCCTAGATGTGTAAGGGTGAAGCAAAATCAGTGACACTACCGGACGAAGTGGACGTTGTTGTACTGCACAAACAAGTGGCAAAGGAATTTAAACTATTTTTCTTCTGGTGTATTCTCTCCGTGATTGCTGCTTCCGAAAGTGGACGATACTGAAATCAGAACACCGTTTAAAGTCATTTTACCATTACGAAACACGAGATAATTCGTTTCCACTTGTTTCCATAGCAACCTCTCATTCACTTCAGCCACTGATTTTGTCTCACCCTGTCTATAAACCGTCATCGTTGAAAAACTACGCGAACCAGACATATACAACCAGCTTGGCCAAGTCGCTACAAACTGCGAATGCTACTTTCCAGCCGGGTCAAAGATGACCCAGGCATCACCAGGTCGTGTAAATGGAAAAGGATTCGATTCTCTTCCCTCGTCCGCGTCCCTCAACCGGCAAAACGAAGGGAAATCATGTTTCCCGTGGCACAAGCTAGAGATTACGTTGTACCTACATACCATATCGAAGTTAATGCTAACCGTAATGCATATCGTCGTACACATCGGAGCGGATCGGCTCGTTATTGTTACCGAACAGTACAGATCGCGTAATGTCTGCCGAAGTGAACACACTTCGAGTCAGTGCTACTTTTTCGAGGACACCTTCCACCGAAACTGAGTAGATAAATATAATAAACGTAACCGTAGTTAGCGTTCTTGTCGCGACTCATGTCCGGAGTCGTTTGCTTTCAAAGTGGCGACGAGCCATGGATCACAAGATAAACAATAGAATACTTGCGTTATAGAAATCGTCAGACTTGCAGACACTTTTGAAGCGAACGACTCGTCTGCATCCGTTTCCGACGGACACACCGTTTATGAAAAATCATCGATCAATCCTCATTGCCTTACGAAAGCATGCGCACGCGCCTCGAGGCTGGAAATAGGTGTCGAATCAATCATGTAGATCGCCGTTAGGGCACGAACGTTTCGGAATTGTTTCGTTGTTACACTTTTGTTACTCGTCTTAGCTACTGCTGTTAGCTGCTGCTGTTTCGAAAGCTTCTAGCTCAGGCATGGGCACGGATTGCTCCGTGGGGCACTGGTTTCGCTCCGGGGATCGTAGGAGCAGCGAAGCCACGCCCACTCGAGCGGTTATACAGAGAGTCCGGGGCTCTAGAGGAGGTGCTAGCCCCACCAATTATGCACTGGTTCAAGTTACCCGACAAATAGCAATGAACCACGGATAATGACAACTACATCGAAGATCTGACAGCTTTCGGAGCAAAGATACCGTTACCCATGCCTGATCTAGACGACCAGCCTGCGATCGACGTTTCCGTTCTCGCCTAGCAAAGAGTTTGCAAAGGCTTGCCTCTCTAGACCATTTGTGAAGAGAGCCGGTGAAAGGCGTGCTCGAAATAATAAACGGAATGAGATCTGAAGCGACTTGTTTTTCACGTTCTTCGACGCAAGCTCGCGGGGGATTAATAACAAACTCCTCGAACACTGGGACACGACGATTACTAGACTGCGGGTTTTTATGCATTTGTGAGTAAAGCTGCAGTTTAAAACAGGTCTCGGTATAATACTTTCTACTGCAATTATTAAAGAAGCCCATATTTGTTGCAGTTAATACAGAAAACCTTTATTTTTCATAAAGATCCGCAGTCTAACATCACTGGACAACGCTTCGACTTTTTCACACGAAGTCTTCCGTAACAAGTAGACACCAACTAGCGAGCTATTTTCTCTTGGATTCTGGTTTGGCGAGGTAAAAAGACAGTGGAACAATTTAGCGCAGGCAGCGCGTCAGAATCGATGGAGGAATAACGTTGACGAGGACTGACAGCTACGTTTTAACGATTGTAACGTTCCGACTGACTTACAACCACGTTGTTACGATTCGCGGGCTAGTATCGGGCATCGTTGTTATACCGTTTCTAGTTCGATCGCGATCCATCACTCCGCGCAGCATACTTTCCGAGCATACTTTTCACCCAGACCTACCAAAGACACGTACACACACACAAACACATAGACACACACACACACACACATGCAACTGTGTGTTTTTTAAGAACACACACAGAACGCGAAAACGGCAGAAGATACCACCGGCAAACTCGATACATATCATATAGGAGTTAAGTGGGATGAAGAAGTAAGAAGAATGGATCGATGTTACGTTCAGAGGGGAAAACGTTTCGCACGTGGTCCTAGACTGACGAAGAAAATCATTATTTTCCGAGTTGTTATACGGTTACTAAAAATTTCCATTCTTCCTTGAAATGTTAGAATGTTCAATAACATTCAAGCAATAAGAGAGCTACGGACCTTCTTTCGAAGAAGGCAGACGCGAGTGGTTTTTAAGATCTTTATGGAAATTTCGGAAAGCGTAATTGTCGATGGCATAAGAGTTCAATGAATTCGAGGTCTGCCGAGAGAGCCATGTGCGAAGCGCGATAACGACGGCTGTACTATAGGTACAGCGCTATTAATAGATGATTATCAGAAGAAGAGTAATATACAGTAACGATGTAATTAATATACAGTTTGAAAAAAAGACAAGTTTTGATTTTTCTGTCCCTTATCCACTGGACTATGGTTTAATATGTTCTCATACAGTATTGAATCTGCTACATGCAGTTATATTGCATTCGGATTCGATGGGTCATGCAAGTTCTTTAGTAACTTGTTTTAGTATCCCGCTATGATCACGCTTAGCCTCGCAATAAATGCTTTTAACAGTGACTTATTATTAAATAATGGGTTCTAATGGATCCAGCACTCGACATGCAGAAATGGTACGGTTAAACTTTCCAAGACTGAGATAAAACGTCCTCGGCTAACTTTTACAAAAATTATTCAAACATTTGAATAAAATTTAAATTTTGTTGATTAAAATTCATTTATTTTAACGTGACAAAGATCTGTCGAGACAATATCGACCGAAGCCTAGAAACAGAAAATTAAAAACAAAAGTTTTCTAAACGAATCTTATCAATTTTCTAAATCCTCTAACTGCTCTGTCGACTGTCTAAAATACTCTAAAATAATGAAAAAATTTTTATTGAACACACTTTACCTACTGGTGGTTACTTTATAGTATTCAAACCCTCGTCTGTGTTCAAACGATCGATCATTAAGTGCTAACAATTTTCTAACAGCCATAACAATTTAATTCCTTAAGTAAAAAATCATCTCAAACAATATAATTTAAGAATTTTTTCTGAACTTAATATTCAGCAAAAATACTACAGATCTTTTTTTAAATATAGCATACCATACATAAAATACCAGTGTTCGTCTCAAATAAACAGGTATAAAAACATATCACACAGAGGTGTGTAGTAATGATATTTGGGCCCCTCAGGGTTTCAAATCCATTTACCACTTCTCCCTCTTTTCCACTCTCACCTACTTTTTATTACAGTGGATTCCGAACCACCTATACAAAAACATATAAAAAACTTAATATTAACGATTTGAATAAATTTATCTCGGAAATTGCCAAAACTGTCCTACTCGGAGTTAAATGAAATCTACACCATTACACAGGTTTCCAGCACCTAAAGGGTTGAGTCTGCCAACTTAAACATAAAAATGCTACCGTAACACGATGTTTCATTAAAAAAAAAAACAATTGTATCATGCTTGAACACAATCAGTCTTGCAAAGATCAACTACGGTCTCGCAAAAGCGTGGAAATGATCGGTGGAAACAAAGGTGGACGATCTCTCGCGAGATAAACGTTGAACAACACGCTTGGTAAATAAAGGTTTATTATTCGTAATTCTTTCCTCTATCGTATTTACTTAATTTCTGCTCGGACAGAAGTTACAACTAGAGGCACTAGTCAAGCTTAAACTCTAGCTGACTACGAAGTTCGTATTATACTCGATGTTCGCTATGACTATGGGCTCTCCCCGGCGCGACGAGACCCCCGGGGCGGCAAAAATCGAAAAAACGGTGTAAAGTCGAAGTAGACTATAACTAGCGTGTTTCGTGTTTAATTACCTTAACCTCGTTTAAACTAATTAATATTTGCTCACTCCAGGTTTTTGATCACTGAGACCATTAAGTGGTTCCGCTATAATCGGTTATGCCCGAATTACCTCGGCGGTGTTTATCCTCCTTGTATCTTTATATCTCACTCTGCACTGTGATACTTAGTCGTAACTATTATGCAATACAGAAACTGTATGTGTGTGTGTGATGTCTTTTGTATCGAACCTGTGTACTTTTGGGACACGGCGTGGACACGGAGAGACTGATTACGGAAGAGAAAAAACCGCGGCCTCCGGCGCGTCCCCTTATCTTCTACTCGAATAAAAACGCTATACCCTAAGAATGTAAAATACTGACTCAATCCGCCGTCATCGATTCAGCGACCGTACTTGTGAAAAAACGTTTAGCACTCGTCCTTCGAGCCCGGATCACCTGGCCAAATCTGCTACCTTGTTTTTCGATTTTTCTCCGCGCCATTGCTTTTGAAACGAGCTCTGTGAAAGTATACCAAAGTACATATATATATACTCTACTTCTGCTCTCGTTTCTCTAGGTGTTTCATCGTCGTTTTGCAGAGACCATGTAACAACATTTGTTATCGCGAAGACACAAGAAACATGCGACGAGAGAACGATGATCGTTAGAATACTCTGGCGACGTTCCGTTATTTCATACTAGGTTAATGAGAAACTAAGGAAAGTTAAATGGTTAATATATGGCACGCAACGTTAATACTAACATTCATTTGGTACAGAGAAAACAAGCGGAACATAAGCGTCTCTTTCTTATTAGTCTTGCGGAAACCCATTGGCGTTGTTGCGTTATTTGGTTTACGTTTCTCGTTCCTCCTTTGTTGGCACGTGGTTCCTGCCCACTCCTTTTTGTCTTTTCTTCTCGCTTAACTAAACTAGTAAAAGTAAAGCTTCATGTAACTAAAGAGATCAGGTAGACGAAACGAAGAACGCCCAAGAGATTTGTACTAAACTTAATATCGAGGAGTCGCGCTAACCGACTGACAACACTTCTGGAAAGAAGTGGTTCTCTAATAATACGTGTGTGGATATAATACTTGTTCTTGACCGAGCTTTGTCGACGGCGCGAATCTTCTCTCGTTCTTACTTCCTTTCACTCTCTCCCTTTCTCTCGCTTTCCTTCGCGCGCAGCCGTCGAGTTTCTCACGCAAAACTGGACCGACACCGGGCAGTGTGTCACTACGGCAGAATCGCACGAATTTGTATATAAGAACTGGCACAGTGAGGCAATGATCTTAGGATTCTCTAAACTAGTAACCGTAACGTACTTATTAATTTACTTATTGACTCGTATAATACATTCACGCACGCGCTCCGTTCGATCCTAAACCATTCACCCTATATATATTTCCCATTTGTTCCCTATACGAAAACTCAGCGGTGACAACATCGAACTGTCGAGGGCCGATTCGTTGTCGACGAGGGCGAAACGAAATCGTGTACGAAACAATACCCTGCACACCGTTCTTTCTACCCTCGCTCGAAAAACAGAATACCTAAACTATTAACGTATCTCTTTGGCGAGCGTTCCCCAAGCTACTAGTTTCACTAAAGAACCGGTTGCTGCAATCATAAGGCACCTCCAACTTCACAACAATTTTTGGTTTTGTAATTGCTCTTTTTCTGCTTATAAATGTTATACTGGTGTTAGTTCGTAGATGAAAACGAGATCATCTCCTGGCTGCGGTTTTGAATAAATAATGCTCCAATATATGCAATTTAACTATGGAAGCTGCTTACTTCCTGTACCTAAGTAGAAAAACAAAATAGTAATCATTAGAGAACATGCGTCATTGTGATCATTATTACTACCCCTATTTACTAACCCTAACAGAAAATTGAACAAACACGATAGAAGAATGGTTGCAAAAAATATTGCAAAATTATTATGCACTCTTGTTCCTTCACCATTAAGGAAAATACTTTCTACGATAAATATACATATGTATGATAGATAAAATTATCTAGAAATATAAATATCGCAATGACACAATATAAAAAGCTTATAATCCCTTTTTAGAGCGGAAAGTCACGCGCGTTTCCGAATGGAATAAAATGTGTAAAACAAAAAAAAAAGAAAAAAGAAAAGTGGAGCTACCTGATCATTGCTGCAAACCCTTCAATGATTAATAGCGAGACAAGAATATATGTATCCGTGACGCCGACAAGGAATCGATTCCTGTTCCGTTTCGTCGACATCCGCAACGAAGTACGTAATTTACTTGCACGTCGACGATTCTCTACACTCGGTCACAGCCTTCGGGGATGTAACGTGATGCATGTTATTATCACTGTTTATATACCTATAACGCCTAAGAAAAAAATACTGCAGGCACGAGTAAAATCTCGGGATTTGCCTCCCCCCCCCCTATTTCGAATGCTTTCATTTTTTCCCTTATTTTTTTCCTTCACTTTAGTCCCTCTCCCTCCTTTTTGTTCGAGCGACTACAAATGAATAGAAATGTGTCGTGAGAACTACGGACGAGGGTGTGTACTCTCTTCGTCGTTCCCGTGTTGAGACACTTTTGAGAAAAAAGAGAAGACTGACGATACGGATATGTGCACAATCGTTTGCTTCGTGAAAACAGATGCCTCAAATACGTTCTGACAATGCAATATTCTTTTGTTCACTACGTGAAACCCTTTCTCTCTCGCTATCTTCCTTTGAGATTCCCATTCTGTCTGGTCTGCGTGTTCTACTACCAGTCTATAAAGTCTGTCGAAATTGACGTTACGCTAAAACGATGTAAGATTAAAATTCGAAGTATCGAAACGTGCCGCGTATGATAAACCCTATTATTTAAACTGAGCAACTATCGAATAGTAAAACCTCCGACGGCTCGAAGACCAAAAATGATTACATGATTCGTATCCCTCTCTCTCTCTCTCTCTCACACACCCCCTCTCTCGTGTACTCTTTCTTTCCTCCCATTTTGCCTTTGATCGTTCCTTCACTCCGATACATGCACACTCTGAAGAGACATATTGTATGTATAGAATCTACATACAATATGTATGTATAAAATATATATATCACCTAACGCAAAGTGAAAGGTGAGTCACGCGTGAGATCCTATGATTTATGCTTTACTGATGCCGCATTCTGCCATATCATAACACGCTGAACGAGCGATCTAGTTTGCAGTAGGAACCACATAATCTGTCACCCGAAAGTCCGTATCATTAGTCGCCGGTTTGTCGTTACTCTGGTTTAGTCAGATATCGACCTCGAACATGTCTTGTTCGATCGGCTTTTTAACCCAACTCCCAAGGTGCGCCTTTACGAAAGCCTCCTTCAACTGATGCTTGGCAAGCTGTCGCACAAGAAAAACGGTAAGAGATCAATGACGTACTACCGACTCGTGACCGCACTCGGCCATACATATATCATCATCTAGACTGCGCATCTTTATGCAAGAAATCTTTCCTGCTCTCTGAGACACGTAAAAGAAGATAAACTCTAATCTTCGTACAGGTTCTTCATTCTAATAATGAATGCACGAGATCCGCAGTCTGATCATCGCAGAGTGGTACTCACCGAGTAATTCTGCACGGAGGACTTGGCGTCCAGGTAGTGACGGCACTGATTCTGATCAGCGTCATCGATAGTGTCGAGTTTACCTAGCAGATTGTAAAATCGTCTGAACAATCCCTGCTTCGATATCCTGGACGGCTTCCCAAGCTCGTCCTTTCCCGTGGTGCAGTTTATTACCTCGGCGTCCGCCTGACCTGAGGGACGCATGAAATATTTACAGCGAGATTCTTAAGTGGACCCACCTGCCGACCTCACGTACCGATAGTCCAATTTACACTGTAGTTAGGCGCTTTCCCTGGCTGCCTAACTTCCGAGGACGTAATGAGGCTCATTAGAGGCTTGTTAAGCCTGTACGGCGGCGGCAGGCCCTGAATCGTGTTTTCGATACGTCCGCAGACCGCTCTGTACATGTGGCTTGGGTTCAATAGACTGCCTAAAACGATGCTGTGGAAGTAAATTGGCTCGATGAAGTGGCTTAGAAGTGCACCTTGCACACCAAGTACGTTCCATCGAGCTATTTTGTCCGAGCACGACATCGTCAGCAGTCTTTGGCCCTGGTGGTTCAAGCAAACGGTTTGTATTAGTGCTGCAAAACCGCCAACGTTTTCGCTTCTTGTTCCACCAAGTATCTCTGACTGCTCGGATATTTTTATCAATAGACTACGGATGTTATGCATTCACACCAAGGATAGGTGGGTGTAATTTCAAACAATAAAAAGATTACAATAATGCTAGAGAACCGATACACTTCTTACAACGTAAATCTTGCAAATTAATATATACGATTTTTATTTTGCGTACAGATCCGCGGTCTGCTTATCGAGAACCACCGAACGATCCGCTTTTGCTTATCGATTCAAGTCTATCTAATCGGCAAGCAAAATACAACCGTCGCTAATTCCTGATTAAACAAACATCCGAACAATCAGAAATACTTGATGCAACTGGAAGGTCGAACTTCATTTACAGCCCTAGTGGGTACACTTCGTGTACAACTCGCATGTGCAGTCCTCGATCGAGTGCTTACCATAAGAACACCGTCCCACGTCTGTATACCCTCGCTGCTTTTCACAGGTATCGTCCCCTCCCCGGACTCGATCTTTGTCCGCAATTGTCCTCTAGCTCTCCGATTAGGATGTTTGTCAACAGACTCGTTCTCCTCGTGCGGAGAAAAGATTCTAGCGTCGCCGCACGGTGCGGTGTTTATGTATAAATGAAACTGGATGCCCTGTTTCAGTTTGAAACCCTTCTTAGCAGGTTCCAGGATGGACTCTACGATTCTCTCCTCTGTGTGAAGCTCTAGTTGCTTGTATAAGTACTCGCACAGACACCTCCGTGCCACCACTTCCGCGTGGCAGTCATTTAGAGCACCTCCGCTGACGCTCAAGTGTTCTCCGGATACGCATTTGGTACCTTTTCGTTTGGAAGAAGCAGGACAATGGTTTATGTAGCTAGGACCTTCGTAAAGGTGCAGATACACTAGCAAGTAACTTGTGACATTTCGTGCATAAGCGAGTCTTTTGGCCTATGTAAATACAACCGAGATAGTTGAACTGGCTTGGTAAAAATTAGCTGTGCCGTCCCGAGTCTCTTCAATTTTGTTCTTGCAAAAGATGTGACGAGTAACCCGCCAATGTATTCGCACCCTTACTTGCTATATTGTCACCTTTAGACTGTGTTGTAGAAGAAGAGTCTTACCAGTCGTGACGCAAATGAGCTCGGCGTCGGAGCCCTTCGTCTGTACGATGCCGGCCAAGACCTTGCGGCGAGCATGCTGCGGTTTGGACTGTATGAGTTCGCTGAACTTCTGATTTACCATTTTCCCGATTTTGTCGGCCAGCATCTGCGGCAGCTGCATCTGGTCTTGCCAGTGACCGCTGCTCGAGAAATTTGGCAGAACGCGAACGGGAAGCGGTATGCAGAACGAGGAACTGTGCACGTTCCTCAACTTGGCCAACGCTGCCTTGCTCGCCGCAGCTTTCGCCAGCTTTTTACTCGGCCCTGTGCCCTCGAAGGTTTCACCGTCGATGGTCACCGATATCGTGAACTTCGCATAACTCTCCCCGTTGTCGGACACGCATTTGTAGACGACACCTGGATACAGTTCGTTGATCAGCGCCACGGGTCCTTTCTCTAGAAACTTGTTCGGGCTCTTCGGTTCCTGTGTCAATGTTTTAAAAGCATTTACTAAGTGATTGTCACGCTCTGTGACGTCGCTCGTGAAATCAGGCTCCAGGGGCATGGAGGGCTGGCAGGTGTTGATCGCTTGGTGTACCTCCGGCGTATTCCTAAACTGAACGATGTTCCTCAGAGCCAGTTCCGCCGCGGCGTGCTTGGCCATCTTCTTGGTGCGCCCTTTCCCTTCGTAGGTCTGTCCATCTATCTGCACAGCGATTGTGAAAATGGGAGCGTGCGTAGGGCCGGTCTGATCCACTACCTTGTATATGGCTCCGGTCTTCAACTCGTTCAAAGCGCATACCGCATTCTTGGGCTGTGGATTCTTGTGCCGTTTCTTTGGACTGATGGTACCTGGTAAAATAGTAAATACACAAATCAAGTTACTGAACCTGAAATACATTTAGTTTAGCACCAAAATTGTAGAACCTAGAATACTTCTAAGGTGATCCGTGTTCAGTTTTTTTCTATCGGACAGTACATAGCTTGGATACACGCATGTGGGGACAACTAAGGGTCGGTCTACAGGATTGCAAGTGTAGCGTAACCTGCCACTGACCTTCGGGTTCAGAGTCAGCGGACCTCTTCAGCACGGGCCTCGAGATATTTGGCTGCTCCATCTGCGAAGAGGGCACCGAGGTACAATTAATAGCGATCGAGGGGGTCGGGTATCCGTTCCATAAATAACAGTAATTAACGGAAAATGTGCTCACCCCCCTCATGTGTGACTCCTGCGACCGGTCCGCCGGGAACGGTATCGCGTTCGTATTGACGATGGACGGGTTGTACTCTAAACAACAAGAGAGACACGAGGTTCGGAACGGGGGCCGCATAGAGGCAACTCGTTAACGATGAATTAAAGAATACGCTGTGCGGATCTCATACTTGTTTCCGTGGTTCCCTTGTCATTGTTCAGCATCGCCAGGCCGTTCGACATTTCTCCTTTTCAGCTGGAGGACGGTGAAAAACCGCGGCCGAGGAATGTCCGTCCCGAAACACTGCACCGTTACATTGATTTTAATTATACTCGTGTGGCGATGCACGCAGCGCCACTGCTGTTTCCTCAGACTCCTCCGACGACCGACATAACCTAATTCCGGGCGATGGCGGCGGCCTCGGCGAGCATCGTAGTCGACGAAACGGGAGAGGCGAGAAGAGACGGGAGAACACCGGGGGAACGACGAGAGAACCGCCCCAGCCGATTTCCGATCGGCCGAGAAATGAAAATACACGCGATTCGATCGAACACGGTGTCGGTTCGTTGATCAATCCAGCGTGCAGAACGCGGAACCACTATCTGCGCAGAGAACCGCGCACGCGACAAGGAAAACCGTGGCGCGGCTACAGTCGATTTGAAAGCCTCTAGTCCAGCGGAAAGCGCTCTTCTCTGAGAATCGGGCTAACGATGCGCAAAAAGTTTCAGGTGCAACGGAGACGGAGACACACGGACGCTTTCGTATATATCTCGTCTTGTTTTTGTGTCTACAATCCTCCTCGGGGGAACGACAGAAATAGTTTCCCGCGGTTTTCAACGGCTGTCGCGATGCGTACCTACTACCCCCACCCTTCCCCCCGGCCCTATTCGCCATTTTATACTGGAGACGTCATTGTCCTTGGGCCTTCCTCATTGAAAATATAAACAATTTCGGTAATCGGTGCGGTAAAATGAACATGGATCACGCTAAAAGCTTCTCAGAAAGTCATGCAGTCAATATTATAAGTATAAATATTTTAAACGCACATCAATAATTTGTATGATACTAGAAAATTACGAAATTGATAAACATAACAAAATGTATTTATCTAATTATCAGACTGTGGATTTTATACGTTTATAACATCTTTAATCTTCTAAAATAAATATAAATAATAACTATAAAGCGTCTATATTCTTTAGAATATAAATGACTACTAACAAATTAATCGATAAAAATCCACATCTGCTTAAGGACCAAACCACTCGCACAAAACGTTCATACTTATTTAGGCGATATTCAATTAATTTCCAGAATTGCACGAATGGAAAAAATGTCTATAAAATAGAAAATATAAAAATGTCCAAGATGCTTACTTTTTTTGAACGAGCACCTCTTCTTAGAACGAGGACGTTTCTTAGCTCCCTGCGAGGTAATATTAATCGAATAACAATTCATTGTAGAATCACTACGTAATTTATTTCCACATGTGCTGCAGCTGAACTTTGAGACGACGATTTGAACTTGCTTGGTACCCAGAATCAACGGCTGACAAACATTGCAGTGTAATCTGTTGTTAGGTAGCAGTTGCACTTGTTTTGTTGCATAATCTTTATTACGCAATGTCACCCGCTCTTGAAACCCGTGGATAACACCGTGGAGGAGATTGCGAGGAGTTTTCATGGTTGTCAACGAGAAAGACGTGATCGCGTACGACGAAAGACTGAGCTGCGGATCGCGATCGCATCGACCGAAGAAAGCCAACTGAAGATCAACCAGTTAGGGCTCCATACATTGTATAGATGTATAAGTGGACGCAGTTCTCTTCTCCGGTTTCTGCGTGTGGTCTCACCATCGGTGAAGCGTTTTATCATGCTATCCTCTTCTCCGAGTCAGCAATGAGTCACTGTTTTGGATCTGTTATGTCCAACGCTCTACAGTCTACGCGCTCTCTTCGATAACACTGTACCTGAAGAGAAATATAAGTAAATGATAATCGCTTCGTGCCTACTTTTTACTTTGGATCAATGAAGATATCATTTTCTTTCTAGTTTCTCTCTAGAAAACTAAAGGTTCCGCAGAAACACACGATAAGGATTACACGGCTTTCCTATACAGTGCGACCAATTTTCAAAGCCTCCGAGTTCCTCATTCGCAAAAAACAGTTTCCCCTGCCACACACGCGTCAAACTCGATCTAATCCGCCAAAAAATTTGCCGGTTTCTTTCACCGTCGGCGAAAAAGCGTTCCACTTTCATCAGTGTCGGTGAACCGGAAGCTTCCTCGGCATAACACGCCACGCTTTCGCAATTTAGTGCATCTCGATTATCGGCGATAGCCCCTGACAGGATTATGATTAATGTCCGGTCTCGATAAGACCGCGTGGCCGGGAAATGCTGATTTTCTTAATCCGATCAGGGAGGAGGACAGCCTGCAACTTATCCGTTCATCGCATAGCGCGATAAGCGATAGTGCCCACCGATGTCCGATTATTTCGAAATGGCTGCCTAAAACGCGAGCATTTCCGGTTTGCTCGAGGCTCGCCTCGTTATCGAATCGCCTTTGCATTTCGTGATTGATTGCGAAAGAAAAAACGGCCGGCAGCCTCCTTTTGCTCGATAATCTCGACTTTTATGCGATCCGCGCCAAACAACAAACCGGTTATCGAATTGTTAAAGTCTCTGCTGGTTCGTTCCGAGTTTCCTCCAGTTCACCGTGGAAGAGGCTCGCACGATCTTCGGGATTCCATACGCGTGGTGCAACATGTTCGGATATCGTTTGCTGCCGCTGTTCCTAATTGCCGTCCTAATTTCGCTGGTGAGGTTTTAGTTTTCGTTCTGTTGGTACAGTTCGAAGTTTCACAACGAGGCTGCTTGTGTTTCAGGACTCCATCCGGTCCGACATCAGGAGAGACTGTCGAAAGGAGTCGAAGGTTTCCTGGGGTAATCTATCAGGCATTCGAAAGTTCGGTAGACGAGAGATTGCGAAAGCGCCGAATCTGATTTGGAAGTTCGAGGGAGAGAGTCCCGGAAAGATTTCACTTTTGTCTGGGTCTCGTAGGATTCTTCGGGAGAAACAGTCTACTTCAATCTATGGTCGTAAATTAACCATAGAAATGCCGAGGGAAGTTGCCAGAGCTCCATCTGAAACGGGCAAACTAATTATCTTCCGTGGCGACGTGAGAAACGTTTCTTTTTGGGAATCTTATCTTTTACTCCGGGACCTTTTATTCGGAACTGTTTATCTAGATCAACATAATTTTCTACATTTTTTTACGCTCATTTATCTATAGTAACGTGACCTTCGAATGACCTCAGACTATATTTGTTATGAAAGATTTCAGAAACATTGCTCGTATCGTCACAGACGCAAAAGACGTATTATTGTATTATTGCTTTTTTGGTCTGAAATGTTTAAAAATGTTATTGACCGTCACTTGACATTGAAGAAAAATCCTTTTCGACTTTTTAAGAGGGTAGGACGTTTACTAATCTGGATTTATGTTCCTTGAAAATGCGATCTCTATTCGACTGTAGCCCATGACTGTCTCCCCCGAAAACTGACTTTCTCAGGGCCTTATTGTGTGAACAGGGATAATGGTCTCGCGGCGACGCTTGTTTATCTGACCCGTTTACACACATTCTCTCTTTCATCAAAATATTATTTCCCCCAGAAAAGCGTAAAAACATCAATATCGATAAGATAAGTTGTTTAACCCCCGGATACCAAGACAAAAGATACAGAAAGCTTGAATATTTCGTTAGAAAATATTAATATTGCCGTTTGTTTCAGCCGCGCTAAGGAAATTAAAAGCCGGCGACTTCGAGCAGGATGACCAGAGGCTGAAGTGCTACCTGAAGTGTTACATGGTGAAGAACGGGATCATGAACAGCACTGCGGACATAGACGTGCAACGAGCGCTGAGACACATTCCCCGGAGCCTGCAGGCCTCCTCGAAACAATTGTTTAATAAATGCAAATCCTCCGGTGAGCGTCCGTGCGACTGCAGATACCGTGGGGATATGCATTTTAACCGAGCCGTTTATTTCCAGACAGAACCGATCCTTGCGACAAGGCTTTTCAGATGGCCAAATGTTACGTGAAATCTCATCCAGAGGTGAGTGCTGTCGTTCATTCCCGGAAACCACTAGCTACTCACCATGATCTACTCTCGCGTTACAGATTCTGCAGAGCGTCCCGTTCCTCTAGGCATGGCAGTTCAGAACCAGAAGTGTCTTCTGTGCCCAGTTCTCCCGATCCTTGGGGAACCAGGAGGACCAGCTGCTATAGGTTAATCTTCTAATACAGAAACATCAAGAATGTTACGTAAAAACCATTTCGTTCGTAGGAGTCAAAGCACGTTTGGTATAATTGTCGGAAATAGCGAGGAATTGTGTGAAATAAAATTTTACAATATACACAGAATGTGTATCTGCGATTTTTTGAGAAAATCTAGGTTTCAAGTTTCGTCGTTTGTCGACGCGAATATCGAATTGGCCGATGTTTCTGCGGGAAAGGTGTTTCATGGAGGACTGCCGGGACTGTGTTCGGACACAACTTATGGTCCGGTGGGCGAGGATTAGGTTCGTTGTGGGTGTTTCGCAGACGGGACGGCCGTCGCGCGTGCCTCCGGCCGACTTCTGAATACGGTGGGGTCGTGTCTGTATTCACCGGCACGGAACTGGGTCACAGTTTCTGCCCATCGGGGTATTAAAACAATCTCTGCGCCGGAAAACAGGGCAGTGCGAGGGACGGGGTGGGGGAGAGAGGGGATCGTTGGGACGGGGGTTGTGCGCAAATAATACGGAGGCGAGAGAGCAGAACGCGTAGGAGAAAGTGCAAGGGTTGAGAAAGTGCAACTCTCCTCTCTCGCGTGCAGTTGTGTGTGAGAGAAGAGAGAGAGAGAGAGAGAGAGAGAGAGAGGGGGGGGAGGGCACGACAAAGTGGGAGAGAAGGCGGTGCTGATGAGCGGCGCATAAGTGGCGAAAGTACGGAGAAAAGCGTGGAGGCTAAATAAGGGAAGGGTGGGGAACGACGGACGATAATGATGCGACACTCGCCGCGGCCCTTCGTCACTCTCCCGCGCGTTTCAACTTCTCTTGCTTTCCACCCAGAAGACCTGCACTATTTCTGCGGAATCTGAATTTTTTCCACCTGCTCTCTGCGAGAAATTAGCCTCGGTAAAGACACCCGGTAGCTAATTACTCTTCGCGGATACTACAAGATACTGTGATGCACGCAGTCGCGTCTCTTAGATGTTTGAACTGTTAGAATTTCGTGAATTTTCTATGATTTTTGTACAACGTATGGCAAGGGAGGATTATACATTCAAACCTTCCTACGAGGGTGGGAAAATTTGTTTCGTTGCAAGAATCCATCCAGTTTCCGAGTTCTTGGGGAGAGTGGAGGGACAAATCGCGAGTTCAGAAGAGCGTGGGTGGTTAAACGACGACGGGGACGAAAAGAATATTGTCTGGGCGATAAGGGAGAGGCATTACCTCGTGTATTATGAGGTAGACTATCGCGATCGCTCGTGTCCGCTTTACAAAACGTCGTTACTAAAGCGGCAGCAGGTACCTACGAAGGGGACAGTTACGCCGGACCCGGTGATCTAGGGGTGGATCTGCCCGCTAATCCCTGGCTCCGGGGTTAATCCGACGTCGCCGAATTTTCCGGCTCGGCGGACCAGCGGGGAAAGGAACGTCCTCGATTGACTGCCCCGTTGTCCTTTTATCTCGACGTCCCCGAGAAACTCGGACAAAAATATTGTTCGTCACCGGAACGAACTCTGCGATCGTAATCGTTTAACTCTTCTCTTCGGTTTTAAAGGGGTTGCAGATTGCTGAGACTTTAAAGAATCGAACTTTTCAAGATTGGTATCGAATCGTTTTGGATGTTTCAAGTTAAATTTTTTCAAGATATTTAAATAATTGCGGAAGTTGTATGAGGGAGGCTGAAGTGAAAAGTGAATTGGAGAAAATTTGTGACTTTGTGCACCATTTTTATGCCCCCGAACAGCTCGCCAGTGTGTTCAAGATCATCTGGAAAAGTCCGCGCGTCAAACCGGATCAAAGCAATCCAACTGAAAAGGAACCATCGATTTCACCAATCATCTTTTCCCCCGCAACAGTCCTGCACCCCTCAGATTGGCGTTTGCCTGTGTTTATTCGTACGTTCCGATTTTTTCCCGAGGTCCAGCCACGCCGCGGTTCTGGCAGAGGCACTCGCCCACCGTCCGTGAAATAATTTTCGAGGCTCTCCGCCAGTTTGAAGCGCTTCGGTAACCCTGCTCCACTCTGGGACCGTTCAAACATTGACGAAGACTCGGCCGGGACAGCCTGCCGATTAAGTCCGATCAATATTTACAGAGCCGGGAAATAATCCCCGATTCTGCCGGAATCGGCGGTCCAATATTTGAAAGACCGTGTATCGGGGGCCGATGCGGGGTTCCCGAGGCGACAGGCCATTGTCGGCTGGCTCTGGAGAAAGCTACCCCCGACCCGTCGCTTCGAGCCATTCGAAAACGCTCCAGTTTTCGAGAACGCGACGCCCTGACACAGTATTGGCGGCCGAGGGTGAAACATTGGCTCGCGCTATGTAGCTCGAGCTTCGCGGAGAACTGGAAAAATGCTGGAACGCCGAATAACTGTTGGACAAAATCGAATACGCTTATAAGTGAGAGTCACTGAACAAGGCAATAAAACAGATGTTAAACAGACCCTTGTGAGTTTTCTCTCCATACCTAACTGCCAAGGTTAGGGATGGGACATAGGCCTGGTCCTTTGTCCTTTGTCCTTAAGTGGCTAACGGACTTTTTCCATATTGCCTTCTTCACTTCTAGTCTAGCTCTCAGCACGAACGACGTCCTTCCTCGCTCGCAAATAAACTTAAGAGTTCATTTCCATACCCTATCTCCAATAATAACAGCCTCCCAAATGCGTAGTTTACGTAGAAATAAAGGGAACTGTAATTACGAAATAAAGAAATGTTAATTATCGTACCTTTGAAATAAATCACAACGCAAGCAGTGTACTAGGGGTAGTGTAAGAACCCACCAGTGTGACAAAAAAAAGAAAGAGAGGTAAAGTAAGTCTGCAACAGTGCCGGTAATCGATGAAAGACGCTCTGCTACGTGTCCTACCGACGGTCAAGAAAATCTCTCTGCCATTTACGTGACCGAGCAAAGCGGAAAAAGAGGGGGAATACAGAAACAGAAAAAAAGGTAGGGAAAGAAATTTAACGCGCGGAGAAGCAGCTAGGCCGTCGCAAATCGCCTATCGCAAATTCTGGATAGATTAAAAAAAGGGAATTTATCGCGTTGGCTGAAGCAGGACGCAGCGTTCGGTCCCACGGAATGCAACTTGGGGATGGTGGCGTTACCTGGCGCCTTTCCAACAATGTGTTCGCACTTTTTGCCCCCGCGATAAATTCGCGTGCCGATTTCGCCGCGGTCCGGTCGATCGCGAGCCGACTCTGCGTCTGCGTGCATCTTGCACGCGTGCGATCCTGTCGATCACCAAAATCACACCCTCCCGATCCACAAACGCAGAAAGAGAGTCCCAATTTTCCCGATGGATTCAACGTTTTTAAAACATTGCTTCGTTAGAATCAAATCAGACGATTTTTATTTTGCATTTTGTGTAAAAAAAATTAATCCTTGGTGCTTCTAGCACACTTTATTTATATTTGATAAGAAAAATTGTGAATTTGTGAAATTAATTTGCTTCTATTTCCATTACTGATTTGATTCTATCAACGATTAGGAATACAAGCCTGCACAGAGGCTCTAATGAATGCACCCCGATGACGTCAGCTGGGAGACAAACCCCGGAGCCAACCGAAACGTTTCCCGCAGATAGAATAGAGTCTTGTACCCGTGCACCCTCTTCGAATCTCGAACATTCCCGATAGCATGGTTCTCAGTAGGGTGCCAAGGATCTAGGCCAGGTCCTTGGGCCATTGCTAGAGGAAGCGATCGGTTCCTGTTCGTGATAAATCAAAACAACCCTTTGTCACGGTTGACCACCCTTGACCAAATCCTTATAATGATTTTCATTCGTGCAATCAAACTTTATTATAAATCTACTTGTTTTCGAGCACCCGGTCGAATTTTTCTCAAATTTTCTTGGTCAATATCCTGCAAATTGTTTGAACTAATTGACTAGAATTTCAGCATGATCAACGATTAAATTCTGTGCAATTTAACGACAAATATCTAAGATCGCCCGTCGTTCCCGTAATCGAGCACTTTAGACCGTCGTTCGTCGAATTCGGTGGGTCGGTCGAAGGAGGTCCCGAAGGATGATTTTACGTTCACGAGGTTCTTGCAGGTGTGTCCCCAGCACGGAAGACCATCCAAGAAAATGAGGGGTGAAACGAAAATCCTCGGCATTGTGAGGGAAGTTTCTCAATCTCGCTGGACGCGACTCTGCCTCTCTTATCACGCCGGTAATTAACTGGCTAACAATTTTTCTCGGCCGCGTCGCTTCATTTAAACTTTATTAATGAAGAGACCACGCCTCATTACGCCTCCGTGCCGCCCTTAACGATCAACGACCATCTAATCCCGACGAGATTACCGTGTTTACCGGGATTCCCTCTACGGAAATCCGCTCGTATCGCTCTGACCCCCTTTTCCACCTTCTGGCTATCGTTTTATCTACATGCTATACATCCTGTATAATACATATCGCGAGCTTACGCGAGCCCTTAAACTAAACATACGGTGATACCGTGTTTACAACCGCCGTTATCAAAGTTCACTATTTTCGCAAGTCCAAAGTCTGCTGAAGCTGTAGGGGGCGGGGGGCCGGATACTATGTTTACAGGCGTTTATGTTTTACGTTTCGAACGGCAACGGCAACTTCTATCGTAAAACAAGTCATCCCCAGTGATCTAAGAGTTTCTAAAGGGTGTCCCAAAATTAACGCAAGGTTTGAATTAAATAGAAAACAGTTTTTAGTCTTTAGATTGTTATTTGCCAACAATTTACTGCAAAAATGGCGGCAAATTCAAATTTTGCGTTAATTTTGGGACACACTTTAGTATGGTGTTGTTGCGTGAAATATGATTTGTAATTGTTGTATAGTAAAAATAATAATAAATATACTCGCAACATCATTAAGCAGTTATAAATATAGAATACATCCTCGAAAGAATTCTCTTCTTCGTCGCATGAAACATAGCAAATAAATTATGATGGAGAACACGAAGGAACAGTGTAGAATCATTTCTCGAACCGCCATCGTGCAGCGTCCATGTACACCGATTCCTGAAACGTCTCGCAGCCAATATTTACGGAATTATCCGAACGGTTCCAGATGTGTGAACGATCCCGTACATAGCTCTCGGTTTCATCGAGTCTGCACGGTGCACACGTGCGTCCGGGCCCCATATAATTCCGATATGAACATTTTCGAACAGCTGACTGGCACGAGCGACGTTCGAGTTAACCGGGTCACGAGGTTGATCCTGTATTTTCTTCGGAGTCGCCCGACTTTCGGCCAACACCGAGGCGACGCGATTCCAACCTATCACGGCGCGGCGGGTCAGCAAGTTCACGAAGATCCAGGGGATGGGAAACGCTACGGCACATTATTCCTCCTTATCGGTGTACTTCTCCTTAACCTCGATACATTCTCCGGGGCCTTGAATTATTTATTTATTTACTCGTAAGCCGTGTTTTCTCCGTTCAGCTTGATCGGGGCTTTCAGCTCTGGCCGTTGGCGTACAGTTTCCGCGTCGTTGTTGTATTGTCGTTTTCTAGAATTTCGAGGGACTACATATTTCACGTTGAAATCTGCCGATCGAGAGAAGAGTTACCGAAAGCTGCGTGAAAATTCAACGACCTATTAAATTCATACTTAATCGTTCAGTGTACTTAAGTAGAAATTCAACGAGCCGGAAACTGCACACATAATTTTAATCGATGTCTGACGCGAACAATCGTTTCTCGCTGCGTTTGGCAAGCCTTTTGTCTCATTTTCGCAGAGCTACGATCGTCTCTCATTTTTCTGCTTGACCGAGGGGATGGAACGCGTTCCATTCCCGTACACCACGATTCGCACCGAGAAGCTTCGGTGACGCGGGAATTAGTGGCGCGCGAAACGATCTCCCTCGACATTTATTTATTTTCTCGTTTCAAGAGCCGCGGGGGGTGGGGGGAATACAGAATATTACATTAACGGGCGAAACGAACTGAAAAACGTTTCTAGCTCTGGTGGACAGCCTGATGAATCGGGTCCGAATGAAACGCGCTCGGCCAGGATTGCGACGATGAATCACGATCGAGGACGTCTCCCCTGTACTTTCCCTTCTTCTGTTCCGAGAGATCGAGGCAAGACGCGTGGGTGTCGATGGATGGATCCGCAAGTGTCCTCCGCATTTTTTTTCCTTCAACATTCTTTTAGGGAGATCGTGTCAGGAGGTTGGAGGGGTTCGGTTCAATTTTCCGAGCGCATTAACAGAGGGAAAGCACCGGTGCAATAACCGGGTTCTGGCGCAGTATAAATCTTCGTCCCACCTTCCATGCCGTTTTCACGCTGCCGCTGCACTTCCGCTGCTATTCAGTGGAATCAGAACCCCTCACCGATTCCCTCTGTCCCCCAGCTGGCTCTGAATCCACCGAATTAATGTTCGTTTATCGGAATTCACGCGGACACGCGGCTGTTCCGGTCGCGGTCGCGACGCTCGCTGATCGATTTCGAACCTTTCCGATTTTTTACTCGATCGTTTCTCAGTTTGAATGCATATTTTTATAAATGTTCTTCGCAACAGTTTCGAGATCAAAGGTTCATAGAGATTCGAAAATTACTACCCGCCTTGAAAAATACACTCGCGATGATTTTTATTTACGCTCTCGGGCTAAGGCAGCTTTCTCGCCAGCCTAAGTGAACGTCAACAGCTTCTCCGTACCGTCGCTCGATTCCGTTACGGTCTCGCGGGGTTCGTTAGCGACCCTTAAAAAAATCCACGGTTTTACGGCCGCGCGGAAAGAGGCTGCGAATACAACCGACAACAAAATATAAACAGTTCATCGGCAGCCAATTTCGCGGGCGTCAATATTTACCCGAAATATCGGGCCGTTGCAGCTACATGGATCGACCTGTACACCGTATTACGCCGAATCGAAAGTGTTGCCTCTATCGTAGCATGGCATCATCGTTTTCGCGACGCTGTTACGTGACACGGTCAACACCGATATTTACCGTATAGACGGGGTTAATTGACAATCCCTGCGATACGCACCCTGTTGCAATAACAGCAACCTATTGCTCGCCGAATTTTTTATCGGCCGACAACAATAACACCGATCACCGCGAGGACGCGTTCTTATCGCGCCGACGAATGTGGACCGAGCCAGAATAAACAACTTACACAAGTCGGGGGTGGTTGTACTTTTTTTTTTTGGAAACCTCACTACGTTGTGAATTTAAGAGAGCGTTCCGGTCTAGAGCTGCGTCTTTCGGAATTTTTTGTGGACTCTGTATTAATGTTTTCGGCGCTCGATCAATTGTTTTGCCATTGTATATGGTGTGTTAGACCAGTCCTTAATAATTGATCGAACCCGAGCGCCGATAACATTAATACAGATTTTAACATTTTACGATCGATAAAAATTGAATATTTATCGTGGATGGCGAAACCTTCACAACTGACAACAGTTTTTGTGTGTCAATATCAAGACGGTTTGGATTGGAAATTTTAAAGGTGCTCAAGAACTGGTCTAACACACAGTATACAAGTAAAGGTTCTTAAGATAGGTGTAGGACAATAGGAACCCTTGTGGCGCGCGGACCTGACATTTCTACCTCTTGGTGGGTAAAAGGACGGATGACGTTTTCGAACAGTTACCCATTGACTCTGCGTACCAGTTTGCAGGAATACCGAAACATGTGATTGCCATAAATTCTAGTCTTACAGCGGTCCTTCTCGTATCCTGTTTTTCGTCAATCCACCCCGTCGTTTTCGTAACCGTGCTACAGCGTGCATTTTCGACACGAAGAACGACCTCCCTTTTCAGAAAATCAGCGTCGTTCGAGCCGTGGTGGAGAGAACATCTCCAAAGAGTTATCAAAACTCACGGTTGTTAGTCTGTGTGTTTTTAATAGTGATAATCAGTAGACTGCGGGTTTTTATGCAAAATAAAAGTTGGCTGCTGCTGTTGCAAGGAACAGCAGCCAAACAGATATTTCATTTTTATACATTGTATTTTATACATTTTGATAAATAATGCATTGCAGTTTTTCATCTCTGTACTGTTTCAAATTGCATGTTCTCATTTTTGCTACAAATGCATGAAAACCGCCGTCTACTGATTTCATACCTCATTATTGTGATTTGTGCTGTGATACAAGTGTCACTGGAATTTTTATTGGTGCACAGCTATGTGGTGACAAGTGTGATCAGTGATCGCGAGTGTGGAAAATTATTTATCGTAACAACAGTGAAAGTGAAGGTCCGGATCTTTGACTACATCGCGCATCCCTTGGGCCTTACATTATTGGATACCTGCTATTAACCACCAGCTGTGCGGTTCGTTGACCTGACCGGTACAACCCTTGGCTTTCGGCACTGCCGCATACCTGAGGCCAGCTGTGCAGTTCGTCACCGAGTGGCCCAATGACCCTCTCTTCCAAGCAGCAAGTGGATTAACGGCTAAATAAGTGAGTTTTTTACAATACGTAATTATAAATTGCCTACTCTTTCGCTTGTTCATTTCTTCTTCGCGGTGATCCGCTAACGCTCCAGCGAGGGAATCCTCCTGACGCGCCGTACCATCTTTGCCAACACGCGTCTAGGTCGCGCTCTGATTGGTCAGTATTTTTCGTTAATAACTCCTAAACGGAGCCCCAACGAACATTTTTGCAAAGGAAAATGTTGCTTCAAATCACCCCAGGAACCCCCCATTTCCCGGAAGAACGATAGTTTTGGGACACCCTGTACAATGGCAAAACAATTGATCGAACCCGTGCGCCGTAAATATTAATACAGATTTTAACATTTTACGATCGATAAAACGAATATTTTTGTGGATTGTTCGCCTTGTCGAACACCAACAAGCGGAGGAGGCTTTTCTTCGGTTGTTGCGCTAAGAGGGTCGTCCGCGGACTTCGCGTTTGCCTATCCGGCAGCGAGTTAGTTGCATCGGAGAAGCTCTGCGGAACGGTCGCCAGTTTTCAGTCGGATTTTTAATTTAACCCTTAGCACTCGAGTGGCGACTCAGAGTCGCCACTAAAAGTTGCTGTACCATTATTTAAAACATTATTGACATTATTAAATAAGTTGGTATCTAATCAATTACTAAACATTTAAATATTTTATGAAGTATTATATCAATATCATATCCATAAAATGAAGAAAAAGAAATGTAGAATGGAATTATTCTAGGTTGGAAGAAATGTTTAATTTTCAAGTTAAAATAGCTCCGAGTGCAAAGGGTTAAAAGGGGTTTGACTGCTAACAATTATAGATCGGACGTGTAGAAAATTTCGATTCACTAAAGAGTACAATAAAATATACAAGAGGGCGTATAAATTTCTATTTGTTCGATACACTAAAGAGAATACAGGGACCAAGGGAAAATGTTGCGAGAATGATCATGTTTCGGAATTTCGAATGGAACCGCGCGAACGTTCGACTCTCGTTTGCCGTGAAATCGACCAGAAGAAAGAACTGCCGACCGCAGGAAACAAATGATCCGAGATCATTGGCCCCGTGTGTTTGCTCGTGTCGTCGGATCTGATCGATCGTGTTTCGGCGAGCCCTCGAAATTCCAGTATTCTCGCGGCGTATCCTAAATTTTCTGAATTCCCTCCGAACCACCGACTCCAGAACCGGAAATCATCATGTGCGACCATTGCTCGTGAGTCTTGATCGATAAATATTTAGCAAATTTGGCTCGATAAATTTTTCATAAACTTTCTGATTCTCCGTCGCAGAAAAGTGACCAGCCAGAAGGGGTATTCGGGCCAAGTGACGTGCAAATGCGAACAGTGAGTATATTTTTGGTATCTACATTTTTGAAATACAAAATCGGAAGCGTGGATGTTCAGCCGAAGATCTCTCGGAAGCCACGTAGACAGGGCTTGAAACGGTTCCGAAAATAACTGTTTAAAATTGTCTTTGAAAGCTTTTGATTGAAATGATTATGAAGAACCTTTATTTCGGGACGCTGTTCGAAAGAACGAAAATTTTCAGCTGTCTGTCTCGGCTGTGGTTCCTATTTTGTCCATAAATCACAATTATTAAGCTTTCATCTGCCACTATGATCTAGATAATTTTATGCTATTGATGAATTGATATTCTGTGATAATAATTTTACATCAAGTCCGCGTTGATGCTTGAATGAGTAGCATTCAACGCGTTAATATGGATAATTAAATCCATTATGTTGTATTTTATAACACAAAGTATATTGAATAACGTATATTGATAATATACGTATACGATAACGTATATTGATAATATACGTATACGATAACGTATATTGTTGAATAACGTATATTAATAAAGTATATTGTATATTGAATAACGCGAAGTTAATTGATACAAGAATTTTAACATCTAATTAAGAGTTTATAATAATTTACTGTGAATGCGAGAAACGTATTCAGCTGTATTATTGAATCGCTTCGTTAAACGTCAATAACACGAACAAATTGGCTTTCTCTCCGGAACAACGATTTTCTAATAAACCATTTTGCTCTTACAGCGGCGACAAGAAGAACGGCGACAAGGATAAGGACTTTGGCGGATGCTGCTCCAAGAAGTATGATCTCTCTTGATTCCCTAGTATCCTGTTGAAATATAACAGCTTCTTTACGCTTATCGTCCGATAAAATAGCCGTTCCATTGTTTCGCGTCATTAAAATCCTATTTGGCGAAAGGTTCGAACCGTGTCGAGTTTATCCGACACCTGTATGGCCGCCGGAAGTGCATCGCGATTATGGGTTGGCTCTTGCACTATCGATAATTGCATCTGCAAAATCTACTGCGTATAGAAACTCTTCGGAAAAAGATTTAGTTGAAAATGTGGGATTAGGATTCGTTTTGCATTCAGATCGATATTGTGCTGGAAATTTATCAACGATCGAGAATATTTTGGTAAACGAAACGAGCAGACGATGCTTGGTCGACGTAACGTTAACTTCTTTTTATATACACTCCAGTGTGTTCAATTTTTACAATTTGATTCGAGAGAAAAAATAATGTAAATAATTGCGATGGTCCGGTGTTCCTTTTTCCACGGAGCTTCGAAGACAGACCATAAACGACTATGTATACGCCGACCAAGCATTGACACAGAGGCGGCTCGTTTCGTCTCCTAACGCGCGCAATTACCCCGGCAACAGCGAACCTGGGGGTGGCTCGGTGGTGCAAGAGGGTTAATCGAGTAACTCGACTGACTGTGCAGAGAGACAAAGACAGTGGGCGGATGTTGCGGTTCGAAGTGCTGTTCCGGGACGCAGGACGAAGGAGGTTGTTGCTCGGGAGGAGGTCCAGCGAAGGAAACGAAATATTGTTGCTCTCAGGGGAAGTAGCTCCTCGAAATCATCCTGATGTCGGCCTCGAAAGGGTAAAATGATCGTATAGAACGTATAGGGAGAACTGCGAGCCACGGTGGCCATACGAGGTAGCGATCATTCCGGGCGGACGCGCTCCCCGGGAAAACTTCCAAACAAAAACTTACAACGTCGCGTGTCCGAAAACTCGGAATAAAAGTGGAAAGAAATATTTCCGACAATGCAACGCGAGCACAAAGGGACGCCCCTTCGGATTGTCATGCCGTACAACGGGAACAATGATTCCTCCAGGAAGGAACCGTCCCTTCTCAACGGAAGTCCTGAAACTTGTTTCTTGCAAGGGTTCGAGGAGACAGGGCGACGTCCTGTGGTCGATTATGCTTGAAAATTGAACAGGTTTTGCCCGAAGTCGTATGCACAAGTTGGATTTATTACGGGGAAGCACGACTTCGATCCTGGAATATTTTTTTAATTATTTCTTTTTCAATATTAGTCTGTTTCTTGAACCGTAGAAGAATTTACGAGATATTCAAAATTATTTTTGACAGTGCAACTGATCGTATAGATGATTTTAGGGGATGAAACCAACCCCAAAAAATTCTGTGCTCGTTCCATAAACTGAAACAGCAGCTCGCGTCCCCTAGAATCGTTCCGAGTCGCGTTTCTTTTTCCTGTTTTCGTGGAATTCTTGAGAAGAATCGACCGCAGCGCGTCGCGAGGCGAAATTCCGCGATGACCACCGACGGGACATTTTAGCATGCAGATCGAATGGTCGTTTTGCAGGGCGAGAGAGACGGCCGGCGGCTGCTGCATGTCCGGCTGTTGCAAGGATAAAGCGAAATCGAAGGAACCGGAACCGGCCCCGTCAAAATGCTGCGCCGATAGGAAATAAAACGTCTACGAGGGAACCCCCGGAAACCCGTTCCCTCCCGATAAAAATTCAATATCTTGTCCGATCAATGTAATCCCCTTGCCCGAATAAAAAGAACCCTCTCACCCCCACAGCACGCAGAATCTCTGTTTCCTATTCTTTTTTCCATCGCGAATTGTATTTTCCATCGGCCCCTTGAAAGAAATAGTTTATGTTCTTCGATCGTGCAGAAACTAGGCTGCCGGATGCCGATTTCGAATTTACTGCGCGAATGCATGGCGCAGCACTATTTTTACGGGATAAATATAAATGATCGTAACCGTGGCGAACTCTGGATAGATGCTCATTTTTTGAAATAGTGAATTTTAGTAAAATTATGGTAAAATGGATAGATTGTATCTTCACCAATATTTTCACCACATTCTTATCCCTTTCAATGAATACAATTTTATCCATGTGATTATTTTTTGTTACACAATGTGGAAAATGCTAGAAGCTACAAAATACATTTAGTTCGAAGAATTCATAGCTGTACATTCATGTATATCAAAGAAAAATTTATGTTCTTCAGGTAGAGTTGCGTTTGTCATTTCTCTCTGCATAAAAGCATCGTGTATACGTGTATACAATGAAGTAAGAAACACGAAGTATCCGTTGTTAATGTCAACAACAGTCCACCATTAACGTACACCAACTGACAAACAATTTGGACAACATCAAAATTACCGAGTACCATGTGTGACCACTGCAGGTAAGCTAAATATAACTACTGATAAATATATTAAAGCGTCTTTCAGCAAGTTGTATAGTCGTTTTCTAAAAAATTATTAAACATCGCTTTGTCTAAATTTTAAAACATGAAAAATATATTAGAGGAACCGACGAGTACTGTGTAAAACAGTGAGCAATAAACAAACCTCGAGGAACGCAACTTGGTGTTCGCGAAAAATCTGCGCTACCGAGTACCCTCAGATTTTATGGTTCATCCCGGCGGCTCAGAATATTCCCTAAAAACCATCTTCGCAGCGAGAAACCTTGAAAATCATAAAACGCAAACTTATCCCTTTCAGCGCGTACAAACCCTTGCTGGAACAGCGGCCAGCAGTGCCCTACTACCCACCAACAGGACCAGGCGCGGGCTTACACGGAGGGCCAGTCCCGTTTCCAGTTGCCTCGCCGTGAGTCTTTCTTTATCGCTTGGTTCGGCATTGCATGTTTCGGGATTCCGCAGAGCAGAGAGACCGGATAGCTCCCAGAGCGCGACTAAAACCGTTCCCAGTCCGGGACTAAACTGCTCGGATAACGAAAGCCTGCACTGTTTACGACAGAGTCGGACCCGCCATGGACACCGGCTGCTGCAGTTGGGCGCGAGACTGTTGCGGCGGCGGTTGTTGCGCCGGGACCCGCTGCTGCGCGCCCCCGGAACCGATGCCGGACGACCTGTCCCGGTTACAATCGCCGCACGGTTACGGATACGGGCCACCGCTGCCCAGTTACAATCAACCCGAGACCGGTTTCCCCTCGGCAATGAACGCTGGTAAGTGCCACAAATTTCCTAGCAACGAATTCACCGAGCTCCGATACGCTCGATCGCGGACTTAAACGGAACCGGTCCTCGATAAGCCCCACCCTAATTGGCTGCCAACCCCCGATACCGTCTTGACCGTCTTAAATTCACGAGAGGATGCGCAGCTACCTCTTGATCTTGTTAGCAGCATAGGGTTTGCTTAAGGAAAATTTATTACCCCCGTCTGTTGTCTGTTTTTATTAAATTTTGCATGAAAATTAACCGTGGTTCCGACAATGAATCGCTTAAATTGGAAATTTCATTTAATTCTGAAGTTGTAAAAGATCGAATTGATTTTTCCCCATACGAGAGAGAGAGAGAGAGAGAGAGAGAAAATTAATGGTTCGAGTAATTTTTCCAAAATTTTGCAAACACGTTAAACGATAGCCGCAAAATTGTACAATTAAAAATTGATTAAAACTTTTCTTCGACGTGCCTGCAACTGGGACTGTCGAAAATTCAGCCTCGCAATTATTTAATCCTAGTATGCCGCGACGTAATTTGTTAACCGGCCATTACTTGCTTGAAATTTTTGAATTTTCGGCTCTCCATTAAATTCCAGAGTCTCGTACGATTTGATCAGATAACCGTGTGCCGTTCTCTGTGCCACTGTCAGCCAGCAAAAGACCTGTATGTTCACAGTTTTATAGAAATTGTTGATAGGTTGCGAGCGAATGAGGGTATGAGAATCAGGAATTTTGTGTGGTATTTATTTTTGCACTTGAATTCGTTTTCTAGTTTCGACTCTTTTGTGCGTCTCACCTTAAGCTTGCCATCGGAAACTCGAGCCTTAATCGAGATAAAAATTAGTTTTTCAATTCCCTCAGCGGGGTAGCAGAACGAAGTTACCCGGGGTTGGCTGGGGGAGTTGTAAGGGCTTGAAGATGGGATCGAATGGCCTTGGGAAACGAATTAATTCGCGCGAAAAGAACCGCCGACGCACCGGTGTTAATCTAAACGAGGTTTTAAAGCAACCCGTTCAAGCACGTTATCCGTTGGCCTAACGAGATTACGCGAGTTATCGCGGTGTTAATTACGCGGGAAGTCGTTTGCGCGTTAAGGGCCCGGAATTGATTTACAATAAGCTGCATTATAATCCCCGCAAGGATTTTCATCGCATTCGTCAAACTATTTCAATTTTATCGAATTTCTGTGTTAAAAAATGATCAAATTTTCACCGTCAACCGTGTTCTTCTCGCAGGATGTATGCGCGAGGATGATACGAGGGTGCAATGCGTCACCACAAAGAAGGAGGAACCAAAACTGCCTAAGTGTTTCGGCGGCGACTGCCAAGATTCCGAGGAATGCGAGAACGATGTAGTCCCGACCGTCCAGTCGGCGTAGGTGAGATTGAACGGGGGTTGTCCAGGGACGCGACGCAACGGGACCAGGCGACGGAAAGTGCACGGTCGCGTTGTCGTCGCGTCAACAGCTCCGAAATGGCCGAGTGACTCCCCTAAACTCTCGCCGGGGGTGTGCAACGGCGATCGATCATCCGCTCCCCGGGAATCACGGAAGAGCCTCGCTCGACAATTCCTCCTTTCACGAATCCTCCTTCCACTTTCCTTCCTTCCTTCCTTCCGTCCGTCCTTCCTTCCTTTTCCCGCGTAATTTGCCGAACGATTAAAGCACCGTCGCCGCGGATCAACCGGCGAACATTCTTCGCCGATTGAAAAATGTTCGATCGCGCACCGAAACCGCCGACACGTCCTCCAGGAGCGTCGCATACTTCCCAAGACCCGCGTCGTTTCGCGGCCAGAGAATCGCAAATTAATTTTCCTCCGAGCGAGTCGCGCTACATCCAGCCGTATTCCATTCTTTTTCCGCCGTGGCTGATTTTATTAAATTCAGATTTCAATAAAACGTGAAAAATTCGAACAATATTTCTTTTACGCAAAGACCTAACGATACAGCGAATAAGGGTTCAACTCGGAGACCTCGTAGGACCCTCGACACGAGAAACCTTGCGTTGCACTCTCCGACAGTGCATTCGTAAATCAGAGGCTTTAGCTAGCAGCCCATTCGTGAACCGGTATTTTTACACGGTGGTTCTGTTCCCATAAGTTTCACGAACGTCCAGCGGTCGGTGGCTAAATCGTTTACTATCAAACTTATTGGGTAGGAAACGGAGACGCATCTCCGGCGTCTCATTCGCTGTCAATATTCTTCGCTTTTATCGTCCGCGAGGGAATCGTCAGCCGGCGAAATTGTCCCGAGCTAACGCCCACCCTCTGTACAAGCACTTTGCGGGGACCTTGTCTACACGCAATGCGCATCCGTGGTTCGTTCGAAGCTTGCGTCTAACCAGCCGGGAACGAAGACGAACGATTGCGGTTTAATTCCGAGGCGTTTACCTGCCCCTTCGTGGAGGACATAGCTTCGCGAAGACGAAGCGTAAGCGATCGGGAACGATGAATAATCGCGCGGCCGACGCGACGGTGTATTGTTCGTTCCACTGATTGGTTAATCGTGGATGAGACCCTGTCTACCAAAATCCTATTAGTAGAGAGCGATTCAATCGCTGAAGTTGCGAAATCCAGTGGAATATCATTTTTCAGCGATGCGTCCGAGCGAACATTATTTTTATTTATATTTCAAAATGAATTTTTATTCTCGCATTTTTGTCCACAGACACATTGTTATGAAAATTGCGAGAAATGGATTCAGTTTTTATAGTAATTGTTTCTAAAGAACTCTAAGCGTTAAACGTATCACAGTAAAAATGAATTTGGCTGCCAGGGGAAATAATTGTGTCCGTCGAGAGACAGTGCCGGTATTAATCAGGCCGGTCGGTATTGTCGCCGGCGCGATTAAGGGTTCCGTTGTCAGCGTCGAAGGGCGTTCCGATGAGGCGTTAACGAGGATCCGGATTCGATATCCCCGGATGCGTGCAATAAATTCCGTCAGGAAACTTCTAACGAGGCAAATAGCCGCGTAAGGGATCAAGCCGACGTAAAACTGTCGTAACGGGTATCGTAAAGCTGTGGGCGGATGATAATTGCGCCTCGAAGAAACGCTGCGACCGTGGCCGAAGAGGAAACGGCCGAACTTTCCCGTCTCGACTCCCTACGTCTTTCCTTTTTCCTCGTCTTTTTTATTGGCCGACGGAAAAACTGCGAGAACGACGGAGACAAGAAGGGTTCGCGATAAACAACCGTCCCACCGGCCGGGTTAACGATGCTGGAATTAATTACCGAGTTTCGTTCACGTTCCCGGTTACTCACGTCGTGGGACCGAACTACCCGATGATCATCAAATGTCTCTAACTTTGTCTCTGCTTTATAGACTTTAATTAATTTTTCAGGGCATCTACATTGCGATGCATCTTTATACTCTATTAATTTTTATAACGTCGCTGGTCCGAGCATCACCTCGATTCTAACGCTATTAAACAAGTTATTAACCCTTTGCACTCGGAGCTATATTTTAACTTGAAAATTAAACATTTTTTCTAATTATTTGTCTTCGATTTACGGATATTAAATTGATATATCTCATACAATACTCAAATGCTTAGTAATTGATTAGATAGCAACATACTTAATAATATAAACAATATTTTGAATAATGGTACAGCAATTTTCAGTGGAGACTCTGAGTCGCCACTCGAGTGCAAAGGGTTAACAATTTTTCCCGATGTGTGCGCAAAGTGTGTACCTAATTTAAGCTACATCTCCCGAAGAACTCGTACAATTTCTCGGAGTCATGGCGATTACTGAATATCAAAAGATCCTTTGGTAACGGTTTTTCAATCGTTCGACGATTGTGTGCAACGACCGCAAGAACCCAGAAGCGGATATTGGAAAATAAAGTATACGGCACCATAATGTAATTGGTTCTTCTCCGAGTAACATTAATTTTCTGTTAGCCGGGTCGTTTTGTCCCACTCTCCGTGACGCCAGTTTACGCGATCCATTCATCAACGCGGCAAGAGTGTCTGGGCGGGTCGAAACTGGGCCGAACTGCTGCGGCGATCGTACACTTTGCGAAGACATCCCCTAATTTGCCTGGGCTGCGATGTCGGCAAGCCTCGGACACAACGCTCTGCGTCCCTGAGAATGCGAATCTTCCGTTCTGTTATCCTTGTTTCGTGCCACCCTCGCAATACCAGGGGTTACTTTCCATCAAATCATACGGAAATAGGTCGTCTGTGGGAATTTGTTGGATCCTTATGCAAAATAAACATGTTGTGCGTCGATCGCGAGGAACAGGAGCTTGATCGTTCTCACAATTTTTTGATATTACCGTTATTTTGCGTTTCACCTACTCGTTTTTGTCATAAATGCATCAAATCCGCAGTCTATCGATAAGGTACAGCTATTGGAAAGGATACTGTCGCGGGAGGCGTCTCGCAGATATCGATAGTGATTGATCGAAACGGCGAATACGCAACAGCGTGTGCCCCAGTGTCTCCGTTTATTGGCTCTCGTTGCAAGCCCGTCTTCTTCAGGACTTCGGGGTAGACTTTCCTAGGGATAAGAGCGGATCCAATATTCGAAGACTCGGGATTTCGACGGGCGAATTCGAAAGTGGTCCGAAGCACCGATCAGCCACCCTCAAAATCCTCGAAAAACGATAGGAAATATCGCATCCCCTCTTTCCTCCAAAAAAAATACGAGTCGATGTACCCGAACGATCCGCGGTAATCTATTCGAAACTGTTAGAATAGCTCCGGTCCATAAAGGCGAGAATTTACAGCTAGCGATTAGAGAGAGAGAGAGAGACGCAGGGCTCGAGGCAATAAAGCGGAAGCGTTCACCTTTAATGAATCGGAAAGGAATTCCCGGCCGAGCAGACAACGAGTTCGACCCTATGGGGTGAAAACGACATTAGACAGAAGAATGAACGACTACTGGCTCCTCCTTCGTCGGGGAATTCAGCTTTGTCCCTGTTTGCAGGCCAGCTCTATTTAATCCCTTCTAGAAAACAGGAAACCGGGCCGGAACCGAATTTTACCCGTAACCTAGAACCCGAATTCGGTTGTAGGTCGCGCTTGGAACATCGGTACTGTGGTGCTTCGATGTAAAATACGCGACTACCATTGTATCGACGGTCAGCTGAGCTACATTCCCGTTTCGTGTCGCCGCTTTTCCGAATTGGTGCTGTGTCACGCGATTAGGTGGCTGTTTCTGCTGTCGGTTGACGAGGAACAGACGTTTTTATTTTCGACTCGATGTTCCTGGTATGTATTTTCTTGGGATCGTACACATTGCTAGGAAATTTTAGTGGCTGAGTTATCGAGAATCCTAAGCCCTATTTGTATCAGCCTGGTAATTCTATGAATGGCTTTCCACAGGGATGGTGAAACAAAGAGACAATCTTATGAGCACAGAGAGCAATCCTCTTTCGCGGTCTTCTGCTAGGCCAGATCTAAATGTTAGATAGAAAGCTGAAAGTCGAAGACGCATTTCATGGGATTATAGCGAGTAAGAATACTAGGGAATACCAGCTTTGCAACTCCTTCTCCATTAGTCTAAGAACGTCTTTGAAAGATACCTCTCTTGGAAAACAAACAGGAAGAGCCGAAGGACAGAGAAAATCCTACAAAACACTGACAGCAGCCCGCTTACTTGCCCAGTACTTCGTGACGCTGGAACAAACTCGTCTGCCAATGCAGTCTTCTTGACACTCGATCAACAATCATTCGAACAACCTAACAAACAAGTCAAAGATCCTCAAGATCCACGAGCATTTCACAAGTTTGGGAATGTCTCCGAGAGATCTTCCGAGGGACGGGTAAAAAGATAGAGGCCTAGCAGCGTAGAAGAGTCGTCCGGCCCGCGGCAAAGAGGTGGCTGGGCGCGTCGGATAAAAGAAGAGTAAACAATCGCGGAAGGTGTGCAAGCTTTGGCGGCTCGGGCAAACAGCGTATCGCTTGCACAGAATTGGCAGCCGTAGGTGCGTGTGGACGTCGCGTCGCGTCGCGCCGCGCCGCGTCGGCAGGGCGTCTCGACGCGAGGCGACGCGAGACGAGGGTGCCGTTGAATGGGGAGCGCACGCGCCACGGGTAACAGAGGTTTGGGGCCACGCGGCGGCACCAGTCGCTCCTCTCAAACCGCGAAACACGTCCCGGTGTCCTCGAGGACCAGAATCGCGAGACTTTTTTTTCTCTCTCCTTTTCTCTCACGTTCTATCTATCTGTCTGTCTATCTCTCTCTCTCTCACTTTTTGACTGTCCCGGCGTCGAAACAATCCCGAATCGCCGTGGATCGCGTGTGCAAACCGGAAATCGGTAAACCAGCCCCGACAACCTCTAAACCTCCGCCAACAATTCCCTCGTCGATCCGATTTTGCAAGGAACTGCAACAGGATCTTTTCTCCGGTCGACAACGTGTCCTTCTCGACGAGATCCGGCGAGGTTATGCGAACGACCTTGAAGCTGCAACCGAAAGCGTGCACCGGTGTCGCGTGTTCTTGGTGTCTCGAATTTGAATGGTTCCTCTTGGACCTCTTAACACTTTGACATCGGGCGGCTCGGTTATAAATACATTTTTCTTGCTTTTGCAATGTCCACGTAATCTTGCTCAATTATGCGCTGCGCGTTTTCACTCGGCCAGTGCCCGGCGTTAAAGTTCATACATCTTGAAGCGTCTGCGTGTTCGGAGTGACTTCCGGCGGAGCTTAGGAAGTTGACCTTCGCGAAGACGATGTTCCCTCCAGTGTCGCTGCGTCGGAGGATCTTCGGGATTATCTGGAAGGATTAACCGTTGGTACCCGGAGATCTGCTAGTTGTGGAAAGTTTGTCCTTGAATCAGAGGGCCGAGTTGTCGAGGGGGGTAGTTAGTGTGCCGTCGATAATCGCGGCTAAATCGATGGACCCGCGATTAGGACAATTAGAGCGGAGAACGCGCGCGTCCTTCGAAGAGGAAGACGACGCGACGCGGGATTAAACGCGGGTGAAGGGGCCACGGGTACTGCGGGTAGGCGGGTAGATTTGGTGACCGAAGATTGGCGGTTTGGAGACGCGAGCGATGGATACGGTAATTAGTTGAGCGGTGGGTGGGGAGTGAGATTTTTCTGATCTTGGTTGTCGATGGTTTCGGATCGTTGTCATCGGATGAGCTTTTTCGGTAACGCGACGGAAGTGTTTCTATACGATTCCTTCGGAGAATAAACTCTAAATTTGTTGGCTGTCTCGGTTAGTTTAACTTCCACGGTGCGAAAACATAATTTCCACAGATTTAGCTGTTAATCTGTCCTAATCTTCTCTAATGCGATACTAACCTCGTTCGAAAGCATCTCCGACGATTTCGCGAAACATCGCCATGTCTGTTTACGTGATTTCTCCGGAGGATGCACTCTAAACCTGTTAGCTGGCTGAGCATCCTTCTAACTCGAAGGTGCAAACTCCGCCATTCCGTTCCGCAGTTTCAGCTGTTGATCTCTAATAATCTCCCATGCTATCGCGCCGAACCCAAAGCTTCCGCATGATGTCTCTAAACACAACCAGGTCCTTCTACTAACAACTCGGAGGCTGTTTTCCTCGGAGTTCGACTTCGCGGCGCAGAACGTTCCGCCGCTTTAAAGACGGGATCTCGCGAGGCCTGACACCGTGCGATCCTAGGGCTCTCGATCAATTAAAAGTTTTTCGCGGAATCCCGCTCACCTCCGCTCGTTACGGTTCCGCAGCCGAGAGGCGGCGAGCCGAGGATTTGTCCCCGGGGGAAACCGATAAATGGATTGAACGCTCTTCCGGCGGAGCTCCTTTCGAAAGGTAAACGCCGGCTCGACTCGAACCCCAGTCCCTTTTGCTACCGTCCAATTAGCTCCTCGATCCAGGCCCCGTGAAACGGGATCGATCGATCCCGATCCTCCTCCGGAGACCAGAACTACCCGGCTCTGGCTCCTATTCGGCTCGAGACCCGCTCCTTTCCTCTTCGAAACGGTAAACATAACCCTGCACACGGCGCAGAAACACGCCTCCCCTGAGAAATCTCTCGGTGGCCGAAAAAGAGTAGATCAGAAATTAATTTTCAAAGATTTAGTTAACCCTTTGAACATTTTGCGTCCGTTAAAATCGTCGCCATGGAACAATTAGCCGAATCTCGTCGGGGGACACCCGCACCTCTCCGCCAACCTCCCATAATCCTCTCTCACTGTCTCAACACCCATCGATCTTTTTGAATTGAAACCGTATTTCTCATCGCGTTCCACGAGAAACAGTGTTCCGTAACATTCTTGGTTCTAAGGGGGACAGGCGCCAAGGGGCCCAGCAAAGGAACGGGGCCCCATGGGATAGAGGATCGGGAGGAACCGTGGGGCACCATCGAGAACAGTGTCGCTGTGGCCGTCAATCTGGACATCGATCCTGTACACGTTTCATCCAAGGACCTCGAGTTTTCGTCGAAAGAGGCCAAGGGAGCGCTTTGGATCAGTGGTTCGCGTCGGATTACCGGATCCCGGTGGATCTCGCGTGTTAATCGAGGATCATCTCTGCAGTGTTCCCCGTTTGTCTCTCTGTGCTTTAAGTAAACGCGATTACGAATTGGAACGCTGACCCGCGGCGCAGCGATTAGTCCGCCGCTGAATTATTTTCCGGTTTAATTGTGCGTCCTTAATTGAACCCTGCGGAACGATAAATCCTGAGGACCGGCTGAACGCAGGATCCGCCAACCTTCCAGGTAACGTTTAAACGAGATCCTCTCGCTTTATTGTCCTTTTCCCTGCTGGATTTTTATTGCGCCTTTTAGTGTCTCATCCGAGATTCACTTTAGCTGCGAGGTATAAGGGATGTTGAATGGTTCGTCGACGGTAGTCTTGAAATTTTCAAGCGCCAAATGGCTCTTACGTTCTGGTTACCATCGGCGATGTTACAACTCGTTTCATCTTGAAATTTTTAGACGTTAATTCGGTCCGATGTTATTTCGCTACTTTCACTGTGAACAATGTCCACAGGTTTTCGGGGTGTTGCCGCATTCGCGGCACGTTCGGTTGGTTCGTGATCGCGTATCGTTCCGCCTCGCGTGATTATGACCGGTTAGGGGATCATGCGAACGGTCCAAGGGTGGGCCTCCTCGCACCGTCGTCGTCGTCGCGTGTCGTTCACCCCGTCGACTGTCACGGGTTGGGGGTGGGGAGGCTGGGGTGAGAGATCGTTCGTTTCGATAAGTCGCATTCCTTTCTATTAGCGACGAAGTTTTTCTTCCTCGTGTGGGTGGAACACCGGTACCGGGAACGTATCAGGAAATTGGGCCGCGAGAGTTGATTAATTCCGTGGGGTTTATTGGGGTATTCGGGAGCGAAAGTTCGGTCATTTTGTTCGCTCGTGTTTGACCGTGAATTAGAACCGTAAATCTAGCTTTATTGCTTGTTTGCAGTTTGTCGCGAATTTTAACGCAGATCTGCCGGTAACGATCGTTTCGTTTATTATCGCGGATCGGCGCTGAAACGCGCTCGAAACGTTTTGGTGTTCGCATTCGAACAATTAGGATGCGACAGATATTAGTATTATTCGATTATGTTTCGGTGAGCGATAGCTAATGCAGTTTGTTTGTGTGTTCGTATTTAACTGTAAACTAGTATAGATAAAAATCTCGTAAAGCAGAGCATAAATCCGGTAACAGTGTTCAACCAGCGTTCGACTATAAATAAAAGCATAAATCCCTCGGTACAATGAGTTTGTATTTCGTCGTCCCTCGCCCCTGGTAAGAAAAGTAGATTTATGTTATAATTTTCTGCAATTACGGGTTCGTGTTTTATTGCGCAAGAGCTCCCTGGTCGAATGTTTCTGTTTCACAGATGATGGATGCACACAAACACGTAGAGCGTACACGTAACTGCGAGGAGCTTATGCGTCGTTAATTAACGTTTATCTGAAAATTATGCCTTCGAGTAATAGCGACTGTAGTTGGAGTCCGCCAGTCACCGGATACCCTCGACTGTCTCCAAGAGAACGGAAATTCTGATGGAGAGAGCGAGAGAAGTAGAATTTATCCGAAACGATCTTGTTACCTTGTTTCGTGGCTGTGGATGGAGATAGTCACTTGGGATATCCGTATGCAAACGCAGAATGTTTAGTCGTTTATAATTCACCGCGCTCGCTGTCGCGGAAGAAGATACATTACGGAGGGATTATTTTCCGACGTTTATTCTACTATTTCCACTCGGTTTTTAGGATTAATAATAACTCGATTATCGCGTCGACTTTATTACTCGGAAATTGGTGTCGGGCGTGCTAATTACGCGGTTCCGCAGGATTCTGTAATTATGCGAATTTTCACAGCGTGGGAGGTCAGACAATACAAAAAACGCGGAGCAATTATAATTTTTCTCGCTCGACCGAGCAAACAAGACACCCGGCAAATAATTGATTCTTCGCGAGCACGAATCTGCCAGTCCTCGGAGCGACGAAATAATTTCCCGAGGAAAATATGCGGAGCTAATCGGATTCCTCGGGTTGCAGCGGCGGGTTTTGCGAGCGAGAACGAAAACGAAAGGCAATCGGGAATAGAAAGGGGATTCGTCGATCTGAATGGGGGTGGTTTTTGCGGCTCATACCGCGGAGTGCTCCATGGGGAATGGTTCGATAACGAAGCATCGGGGAGAAACGTTTCCGTCGCTCGGTGCCGGAGGATCAGGCTAATATCGCCGGGAGAGAAGGGACAATCGGGTTAAGAGTGTCTTAAGCGTCGACGATCGATGAGACCCGTCGAAAAATTCTCGAATTTAGGCGAATCCACCACCTAACCGCGGCGAGCAATCCTAAACGAGCACTCGCTCGCTTTCGCGGATTATTTGTGTCAGGATGTGTCGGAGCAACCTAACTTTCTCCACGCAGATAACACAGTATTATTTGCTCGCAGATGAAACCGTGCCTGGCACTTCCTGACGAGACTTTTGGCGCACCGGAAAGTCCTGCTGGACTCGCCAAACGCCATTTCTGCACTTTCAGTTGCAATTCTCGTGTACCATTGAGCGCTGTGATCTAATCGCGAGGATGCTTGCGACAGTTATTTAGGAGATATTTTAAGAAACGTCTCGTTTCTGTTGCGGGAACTCTGTTGTAGTCAGGGAAAATATATGTTGAAATTTCACCCTGCTATTATCGACGAAAATAAATATTGAAATTTCAGCCTGTTATTAGCGGAGGAAATGAATATTAAAATTTCAATCTGTTAGCACGGACTAAAATAAATAGAATTTTTTAGACGCTAAAAAATTATATTCTAAAAAATAGATAATTATCGGAGTCTTTTAGGTTTTTTATTATGTTGTGGATTGAAAAATCGAGAATTTCGTGAGATCCACAGATTATTATAAAAAGAAGAAACCAGGTTTCGTTCGCTTATTTCGCACCGGCTTAGGATTGCACGGACCGATATAAGATTAATGTTATTATAGAGATATTAAAATTTTACTGAGTTTCTCCAAAGGATGAGAATCAATAATTTCTATTGTTAATACTTTGATTATACACAAGGATTGAGGTAGATTTGCACCAGGTAGTTATTAATGGAACTCGGCAGGCGAAAATTAGTGGTTTCTATCAGGTTTCTAGCCACGGAGGAGTCTCCTTGAGTTAGTTAAATTTTCAGGCCGTCTTGAGTTAGTTAAATTTTCAGGCCGTTTTGAGTTAGTTAAATTTTCAGACCGTCTATAATGAGATTAGATCATTAGGTTAGAGACGTTAGAGCATGCTAGCCTATTTTCGGTGATTTTTCTCTTCATTGATTATCATTTTCATTCATTATTATTCAATCTAATCATCTTTAAAAGGTTTTAAAAGTCTCTTACGAGTGTTTGGCGATCTGCTAACGATCTCTGGACCCTTTGGAGCACCTCAGAGGTCTTTGAAGGATCTTAAAAGTCCCTTGGAGATTCTTAAATGACTTTTACGACTTCTGGGAACCTCTGAGGGATTGTGGGGTCCTTCAGGAGCTCCCGAGGGCTTACCGAAGGTCTGAACGAACATCTGGAGGATCCTGGAGAACACTGGATACTCTTGAAAACCTTTCAAGGCTTTTGGAGACCTTTGAGGGGTCTTAGGAATTTTTATGATTTTTAAAGATCTCCGGAGGATTATGAGGATCTTAGGAAGCTCCAGATGGATTGTGGAGGATCGCAGAGACTTTTGGATATTTTTAAAATTTTTAAAAGGTTTCCCAAAAATCGTCAAGTCCTCCGGAGGCTCGTGAAACTCCCTCTAAAGCAATTTAAAGGACCTTAAATTCTGCCGAATACTTCTGTAGGCCCTCGGGGATCTCCCCGGATTTCGCAGCCCTTTGAAGCATTTTAGAGGTCTTACAGGACCCCTTGGGAGCCCTTGAAGAGCCCCAAAGCCCACGATATCAGTCATCCTGCTACCAGACAGACAAATTCTCAATTAGATTCTGTATTTTCCAGCGAGAGTAAATTAGCATCCCCTGGTTTCAGCAGTCTGCGGTTCATGGAAATCTTTTTTAACACCGAACGCCGTGCCGCGCCGGCGAGATTAGGCCAGTTTCTATTCTCCGGCGTGCCACGGATCCGACGATTACAGGCCACGTTCGACAACCGATAAAGCACCGCGCGTAAAAGCCTCGCTCTCGCGCGTTTACAACGGCGCGGTGGCGATATACTGGCAACAGGGGATTGAAATTTCGCCCGTGGGAAATTTATGGTACTTGGACGGGGAGTTTCTTGGACTATTAATAATTTTGCTGCCGGATTTCGAGGCGTTCTACGAAGAATATTATAGCGAGCCCACGTTGACGGGCTTTATGCTCGCCGGGGACTGCTTCAAGTATAAATAACTACTCGAACCTGGCCGTGCTCGTCGAAACTATCGATTATTACTTTGCCGACGCGAGTCTCTTGGAAAAAGTTCACTTTCTTCGAGTATTAATAGCGGCCCGGGCTCCAATCGTCGGTGCCGGTGCTTAAGGGCGGTTTTGCATTTACAAACTCCAAAAAGTCGATCCCTTTTCGAGCTCGATCAACACCGTCATCTGTTCCATCTCTAAAGGCTGTAAAAATTGCATTTCTAAATAAACCGAAAAAATTCTAGCGTCACGATCAAAGCAATTTGTTACTTCTCTCTATATTGGAAATGGGTTATGAATAAAAGGCAAACTGATACTTTCACTTGAAATAAAAGTCTTTATTTCATGGCGCGGGAGGAAGCTCTTTACTCAGAGGAATCTTAGCTTCGACTGTCTCTAAGATGGAAACCAATTTGGAACCCCAAGTGTGGAACAGGGTCCCCCATATCTCCAGACTGTTTAGGTTAGCCCCCCACAGTCCGGCTCTTCATACAAAGTATACAAAGAATGAATTCCCTCGAAATCTCTGTTTAGAAGCGAACCCGAGAACGGTAATCTATATTTTGATAAGTTTTGATAAACTAACACTAAAAATTCTAAATGATCACCCTTCAGGATAAAGATGAAAATTCTCTCTTTAGCAGTCTTTCCTGATCAAGAATTCCAGGAGATCGACAGTTTCCAAGACGAAGAGAACGAACCACTCCGTTCGGCGGTCTCTCGGTGTCAATGTCGCTCCCGCTCGACTGCCGCTAATTAGTGATAATCGGCGTTAACAAACGACGCCCGGCTGCAGACCGGATCGAGCGCCGTCCCAACGCGAGATTTATCTTTCCGTCGACTTTCCTACTCGTTCCACCGGGGAATATATTCCGTTCTTGGAACCAATTTTCGCCCCGTCCCGTCCCGTCCCGTGCCACCAGGTTCCGACACTGCTCAGAGAATACATATTCAGAACCATCAATTTATCTTGGATACGTACAAATGATTTGTGGGGGCTACCGTATAGTCCACTCGTCGCGTCGTGCTCGCAGGAACACTGACAATTAACGAAATCGCGCGATTCATTTCCCTACGGGATCATAAGAGCACTACGATTTATCACCGCGACAATGCCAATCGTTTCCAAACGGATTCGTCTGGATATTCGCGCGAGTTTTAAGAAACTCGCTGCAGAGAAAAATTCATCCTTTGCATTCACCGCGGACAGCCTGATCGATTGATGCTCGATTCGCGCCGGGAAGATGGAATGCTGTTCTCGGAATAGAAGGACGGCTGGCAAAAGCTCGTAAACTTGTCTACGGCCAATAGTCCAGGATTTACAGTTTGTTGGCGAGCCATTTTTCTCCAGGTTTCGCTCAAATGATGCTCGCCTAATGAATTTATTATTGCGCCGATGGCCGCTTCGACAGAATCCAGTAAATGACAAATAAAACGAAGATGCATTAAATTACACGTTTTCGTGAAAATTCCTCAGAAAAATTCGCAGTCTGTTACGACGGACAACGATTGAGCGATATTGGTAGGGCAGCGCTAATAATACGAAATAAATTTCCAATTAAAATCAGTCGATGCACAATCGAAGAATTAATTGGCCGTTTATCAGGTCGGCGCACACGCGACCCGATTATGCATCGTGGTCACGAACAAACATCTCAACCGAGCCTCGAGTTTCCACCGGAGGAAACCGCAGCCACTTGTTCGCCATTTTTGTTTTGCGCGGAACTTCCTCGGATAAAATATGTCCACAATAAACAGGGGCCAGATATCTAGCGGCGTTTTCGAATCGCGCGCGCGCGTACATTCCGCGTACTTTTTTTATCGGTGATCGTATCTCATTGTTCCACGAGTATTTCACTTGTATTTCCAAACATCGATTCCACTCGAAATTCCTTTAAAATGAAACGGGACGGGAGTCTTAACCAAACATACCTTCCACAAGCAATTTTGCGAAGAATGTCTGTGCTTGGTTACGAGTCTTGGAAGATGGATTTCCATTTTCTGAACGTTTCTCATTGATTGGTAGTGGACTTCGGATTCCGATCATGTGACAAATTAATGTCTATTACCAATAACGATATGATTATTAATGTTTTTAAACGGTTGTCGTTGTAAAAGCATAAAATTCGTAAAATATTGTGCAGCAGACGCGGTGTGTTAAGATGGAAATGGAATTGGAATCGAAACGGGAATAACCGGAATGATATAAACGCATAAAGTTGGCAGTTTATTTGCAAGGTATTGCCGAGGAGAAATAGTGGTCCGCGGACGCGGTGTTAAGATGGAAATGGAATTGGAATGGAAACGGAAGTTGGTAGAGAAGAAGCGGGCCCGACACGGCTGGCCATTGACACTGGATGACTTCCGGTCGCGCGAAACGACCAATCAGTCCGCAATTTTCCAATTGACAGCAGGCAGGCGGGGGACCCATCATCGTTTCGCTCACGGTCCCCTTAACCGCCTCTAATCGACGGTTCTTGGACCGTGTTCTGGATTCGTCCGCGGCGGATTCGCAACTTTGACAACTGTGTGTCGTAAGCGGATCAACGCCGAGCACGGCCGCAATCCGCGTAATCGAGAGACTGCCGCAAATTGTTGCGACCGGTTGGCTAACCACGTTGCTGAGCTGTCCGGGACGTGTCGTGATTGCTACCTCTAGCAAAATTGTTGACTGTGTTTTATCATCCCCACCGTCGCGATTCCTGACTTGCTCGACTGTCATCCGCACCGTTATTTCTTTTTTTAAATCAACTCCTCTTCCACGAGTTTCCTTTCATATTTTTAAAAGTTCGAATACAGAGAGATAAATCACAAACTTTACTCCTTTATAGTATCGTTCGAATGGTTATAAATGGGTTTTGTAAATATAGAAGAAACAGATCAATTTATTATTACTTCAAATCGACTATTTCTGATTTATTCATATCACTAGACAGCGGATCTTTATGCAAAATAAAAATTGTCTGCATCGATTGCAAGAAATAGAAACCAAATTGAATGTTATTTCTTCCCTTAACGGTTTTAATACAGAAGAAATCATATATTGACAACTTTAATTTTTTGAATTTTCCCATAATTTTCAATTTCATTTACTTAATTTTCCTATAAATGCATAAAGATCCGCTGTCTACACATCACACATCAAAAATATATATGTGTATATAATAAATTACCGATGAAACGTTTCACGCGCAAGAGGAGAGCCGAATGTATTTGCCGGACAAGAAAAGGGAGAAACGCGGGCACACCGATCAAAGTAGAACAGAGTTTCCGAGCGATAGTGATCGAATAATCGGGACGCTCTTCCGATCATTTCTCCGGGCACGCCTACCGCTTCCAACCGATCGGAGAATACGCGATTAATCTGGTTCGCGGCGCTAATCCCCGATAAAACAAGGTGTCCGGCGATTCTCCCGCCGGAGAATCCTGCGGGAAACGATTATGACGGGAAAGCAGACCCGGTAGACTTATCGCTTAGGTCCGAACCCTAGAACAATGACGTTGCTCGTCGGCCATTCGTTTGTCGTTTCTAAGCCGAGCTTAGCAATGTTCCAGGGACCGGGATCATCCCCGAAGAGGATAGCCTCCTCGGAACCGGGAACGTGGCCGGTCTGACGGAGTCCTGTTTTTCTGCGGTCCGCGTTGATCTCTCGATTTACGTTTCCGTCGGGAACGGATTCAATTAGGCGGACCTTTCCACCCCTGAATTCATCGATGCGGCCGCCTCTTATCTGTCCCATCTGTGGCAGACGCACACGGACATACTACGTTCGAATCGTATACGTATGTTAGGCGAATTCGACGAAATCCTGTGCGGTTAACAGTGCACTCGTGCGTTCTAACAATTTTTGAGATCGTTCCGGAAAATATTCAATTTATTTTTATCGATCGTAAATTGTTGAAATCAAATAATGTTTTCGGCGCTCGGGTTCGATCAATTTTTACTCTTTAATAGCATGTTTGCAATATAATTAACGACGTTTCGGACTTATTTTAGACCATTTTCAAGAAAACTTGCTTAATTATATTGCAAACATGCTATTAAAGAGTAAAAATTGATCGAACCCGAGCGCCGAAAACATTATTTGGTTCCGGAAAATGTTGGGAATTTTTCACCCGAGACATTCGGTAATTGGATATCTTCCTCCCGGCTCTAATTCTCCCAAGATGCACTTTTCCTCCGTCTCATCGGGGCTGCATAATGCATAAGGGAAATAGTATCATTCACCAGGGAGGCGGATTCCACGGGGTGGGGCGAAACAGTTGCCGGGATGAAATCTCAAGACGCGTCCTCGATGCAACGTTCACCGGAACGCGAAGAATGCGAGCTGCACTCGCAGCATCCGGTCTATAGCCGCGTTGCGCACACTTCGAGCGGAGTCGTCCTAGATGGCCAACGGCGCTCGTGTTTCGCCGGTGAAAGCTCCGCGACCCGCGAACCGACCGGATTCGCCATGCTTTTAGAGCGGCGTATTATTCGTCATAAACATTTCACGGTGAATAAATTGAAATCGATACGTATCCAACGCTAACGCGAGAATTACCCCGGCCGACATAAAACGAATAGCGAATAAGTAAAACCATAGAAAATATTTTTCTCCTGTACCGTGTGCTATTTCTCGCTTGTAGCGTCAGAAAAATCGTCACTGTTCGAAATAAACGTCAGCGGGAATTAAAAGTAACCGTTGTTTTATTTCTAAGCACAGTTTTAAGGCGAAGGAAGTTTCCTCAGGCTCCTGACGTTTTCAAAATATCGCACGACGCCGGGAATTTGCATGGAGGTCCGCGGCATACTTATCAGCAAACCGGTATACGCGGCGTGTTCACATTCTCAGGCAAATGGGCTATTATCTTCCAAAGTATCTAAAGCAGCAACGAAAGAATTTTTAAGCGGAGGACTACATTTTCGTTGATATTAAAATTTCGTTTTTAATACTATGGAACTATGCAGCGGTGGGTAACGGCGTCGCGGCGTTTTCAGTCGGCGGAGATATTAATTTATGGAAAAGTTGCCGAGGAAATGCGGCGCGGCGCGACCACCGGCGAAACGTTGACCAGCCACCGCGAAATAAACAGAATTTAATTACGCGGCTGTTCCAAGGAGTACGGTGTTTTATTATAGCTTGGTATACCTCTGAAGAATTGATTCGAGGAAATCTGTTCGAAACGTGAGCTGCATAACGATTCCCGGCTTCTAGCGGTGTTTTACAGTGTCGCTGGTTATCTCAATTCGTTGATTTTAATGCCGCGCTACAGCGGTCGTAAATACTCTTTCGAGAATTTACATTTAATTTCGTTATGGGGGATACATTCGTCGCAACTTCGATTGACTTTCGCGTACGTAAACGCATCAATTTATTTAATGAATTTTCGCAAAATACAGCTGCGCGTCTTTCGGTAACTGTAAAAGTGAAAATCGGAAACAGAGCAGTTTGACCTGTAGCCGCAAAGTTAACAAACATGGGGACCGTTCAATTTTCGTGAAACGAAATGGCATTTCTGTGCAATCGATGCATAAACTTCAAAGCGAACGTCCACTTAAATCTTCCTGTCTGTACATTCATATAAAATATTGAAGCACCCATATATGGGAATGCATTCAACTCGTATAATTCAATTTGGTGATGGCTCTTAGGAAAATATTGTGTACGTACTTTTTCGGTAACCATCCTCTACGTCGAAGGGCTAATAATATTCCCCAGGATCGAGGTTGGTGAAAATCTATTTTCCCAATGGAATTATCTGCGTAGATTTAAAGATGAAATTTCGTAAAAAATTATCAACACTGTGAAGCACTGAGAAGAACGACAATTTTCCATTAACTTGTAAAAATTTATTTATTAAGATTTATAGCGGTTTTTATGTATCGCAGAAATTCTGAGACCGGTGGATCAATAACCTCTTAAAAAGACGATTCGAGCACGATTTGCAATACACCGTCTCCTCGAAGACAGCCAGCCCGACAAGAAGTCGGAGGCAAAGAAAAGCCGAAAGCGAACGTCTCCATCAATTTCCGCGACGCGAAAGTCCGCACGCGCGGACTCCCCGGCGAATTCCGAGTGTATCCCGGGCGTGTGCATCTGGCTTTTCCCGATTCCGCACGGTGTACGATGTACGGTGCGCAAAAACGAGCGGCTCGGGTCCGTTTCGCATCGGCGAACGGCTCTCGCGCCAGGTGACAAATAGCGTCGAAGTACACGAGCATGCAAATCGCCTCAAATTTGTCTTTCCGTCCGGCTCGTCTGTCTTCTCGCTCATGGGAGCTTTAATTTTTTTCTCTGCTCCCGGCCGTGTACGTATATACGTATATATAAGCGAAGCATCGATAGGATCTCCTTGCGACCGAGCGCGGACAGAATGGGAATTAGGTTGGCGGACCTTTTTCCTCCCTCTTCCGGACCGTTCTCCTCGAATGGCTGTTCGACTACGTGCGCCAGATACGTTCCCATTATCACCGGCTAGGAGGATAGACCGATACGCGACACGGTCTTCGGATCCTCTCGACGTCTCGCGTACGCTTCGAAACTCATCCGGAATTTACCTGCTCTCGTTTATTTGCGAGGGAGAGAGAGAGAGAGAGAGAGAGCGAGAGGTACGAGGGCTTCGAAGAGATCAGCTTCGAGCTGAGTCAAGTGACGGGACATTGGATACTCCGCGCACCTTTTCGCGTGGGCACACGCGGGTCACGTACTTCCGAACCATCGGCTTCGTTCATGAGATGTTCGGATTTTGAACAGACTTCTATATTTTTAATTTGTTTGATTTTTCGGGCCCGTTCGATCCGCTGACTAACGAGCAACTTGCGATCAGACAGATACAGGCCCATCGGCAGTAAGTAGCACGACGCACGATATGGTCAGCCAATCGAAATATTCCAGAAATCCTTGCGACCGGTGACCCAAAAAGTTCCCGGAAAATATTCGAAACCGACCGCGACGAAGCAAGAACGCTAACGCCAAACGAGCGGGAACACGGTGGGGAAACGGTTTTCCTTAAAAACCTCGAAACGAAATGGTTGCACGAGCATCAATTCGAACGACACCTTTGGAAAAGGTTGTGCTCCGCGACCGTTTTCTCGTTGCGCGGTGCGACGCGGCTCGGAGAAATTCCGTGGAAACACCCACGACTCCTTGGTAGCGATTTCCGCGAGTTTACCGAAGGCCGGGATCCCCGGCGAGGATTACAGACGTAAGATTACGCACGCACACCAGCCGCCGCCGCTCGCAACCGTGAAGCGTGTACGTAATTACTCGCACACATTAGACACGGGGCTTTTTATAAACGACCTTTTTTTCCCTCGGCCGAGCCCGGGAGGTCCCGGGGCAAAGGGAGAGAGCGTAGTCGCGGCCACCGCCGGAGAGTAGGAGAGGAAAATGAGGGAAAATATTCAGCGAGTAACGCGAAGTGGGTCTCGGGGCTCGTGTCACGCGAGTCGCGTGCCTTTACGCCGCGCCCGTATGAAACATTGGTTTATTAGGAGATTTTCTGCGAGAGCTCTCCGCGAGTTTCCTCGTTCCTAATAACGCGGGGAACCTAACGAACGCCGATGCTCGCCTTAATTCCAGAGAAACTCCCCTTAATTTCGCTCTGGACGCGAATAAAACTCTCCCCGGCCACCGGCCCCTTTTTTTTCTCCTCTCTCCGAAGAAGAAAATTTCTTAGACTCCCGTAACGCGCATTCGCGGAAAAGTTCTTCCGCTGGGTTTTCCGAGAGCAGCGCGCCTCTCGCTACGGATCTCGTATGCGGCCGCGCCGGCTAATTTATTCACCCTAATCTGCACCGTGGCGGCCGCGGCCGCTTCACGCGACCCAACTAAAAATGGTTCAGGTTTGATGTAATCGTTCGGCGATTTATGCGGCGCTGCGGTATCTTGTTGCGGACCCCAAAAGTTCGTCGGCAACTTCGCCGCGCTGGCCGAAGAGTTCCGCGACAATGTAAACTGCAGGAGGAAATAAATTACGCTGGCCGCGGGAGCCTAACTTTTCACGCTCGTTGCCGCTCACTCTTGGTCCCGTGGAAATTTTTATTTGCCGCGGAGAATTGAATTCTCCGCGTATCTTTTCAGAGGCTGAAAAACATTTTTCTTCGAATAAACCTAACGTTGAATCTCTGTCTAATGAATGTCCGAAATTGTTATCTAAAATTCGTTTCCCTGCAACGAACGACCGAGCATGATTCATATAATTCGTCCTTTGAGGATTAATTCCGTCCCATGAATATGAGCGACGGTCGCCCGGGGAACGTGTATGCGAAATGTTTTTTGAAGATCTCCGTTAAGAGCGTGTTTCATCAAAGTCTCCTCTGCATGTAATTTACTGGAAAGCTTGAATTACCTAAATTCTTTCGCGATCTACTATCTTGCAGTTCCAATTCCGAGCACGTTCCGACCGTCTTCTTTCTTTTGAATGTCGAAAGACACCAGAATACATCGACGAACATTAATCTCCTGCATAATACAGAATCGAGGATTAGTCTTTGCGAGCTCGAACGAGAATTGTAATAGGCTCGGAAAACAATGAATTTCGGATCAATCTTTTTCTCTACCGGCAATGTGAAATTTGTTTAGAACTCACACGAAGCGAAGGAATTTTACGAGTTTCTGCGCGGTGTCCATCATGCGCACGGCGGTGGAGAGCACGTTCTGGTGTGGTTCGCGAAATCCTAGAGGCTCATCGGGGATTCGCGGATCGTTTTGTTGCGACGGTAGTTCCCATAGGCATCCGGCGGTGCGAACCGTGGGGATTGAATCTGCGCGGAATTCGTCGAGCGCTGAAAAATTGAAGATTTCGGAATTTCGTTGGCAACATCACTCGCGTAGTTTTGCCTCTCGTTCCATCTGTTAAAAGAAAAAAAAAAGAAGAGTCTGTTTTCCTCGGTGACGGGAGAGAAGATAGATAATAAACGGGAAGACGACGGCCGCAGTTTTCTCCGAGAAGCATCGAGCGATTCGTCGATCGATTAACTGCGCCCGTGCAGCGAAAAGCTCTCAAGATATTCTTTTACGAGAGAACTTGGGAATCCCGTCCCGATAAAAATGCAGTGAACCGACGGGGAAGAACGCGTTCTGCCCGCGTGACCGTGACTCGAACCGCCCCGCGGAATAGATCCCATAAGCATCCGGGAGTCGCCCTCGAGATTGATAATCTACTTATCGGAGCCGGCGCTTTTTGCCGCTGAAGAGATGACCGCCGTGCCGGCGGGATTACCGCGAGCCACGATAATCCGACGGGGAAGGAACGAGGTGACACGTGTCCCAATGGTCCCGACTCGTTTCGGAATGGTCAGAAAATTTTTGTCCGGCGAACAGTGCTTTCTGTTTCTCGATTGTGTCCTGCAAGTTCGTTTCTCCGTCAAACAGCGATAGCAAATTGGCTGTATCTAACGGTCTTTAAGATAGATCGACAGTGGATTATATCCTTGACGAGGTAAAGGACGGTTTTTTAGAAAGGCGGCCGTCAGTTGCACAGTGCCGAAGCCACAGTGTCTGACCAATGCGGGCCGCTATCACTGTCGGCCGGCCGCATCGTCGTTTGATTGTAGTAACAAGTGATCGAGAGAGGTTTGCGGTCACCGATGAAAAATTAAATCACGGTCGTCTGCCCTTCGTATATCGGTTGCAGATGGCTGCACCCCCCGCCGAGTTCCATGCAATATTTGTACGTCAGGGCCAATAGTAATTACGCGACGCATTAACAATGCGTCCGGCGAATTTACGCGCTCGATATACTATTAATGGGCACGTTTAATTTTCGGGGCGGCGCGAATGGCTTGGACTATGCTCCGAGTGCTTCCACGCCCGTGTAATTTACGAATACGGCTGCTTGCTCGGGGATCAATTATTTTAAAAAGATTCCAATTCATTCTGTTATCGAGGGTTTAGCGAAAATAGATTGCTGATTAATAATTTATTCGTCAGCGATACCTATTGGATCTTTTACGAGCTGCTTTTATTATAATCAGTCTTGTTTCTTCGATTTAATTTTGCGGGAAGCTCGAGTCGATGACTTGCTTGTCTATATGTCGATCACAGTGGACCGGGGAGGAGCTTATAAGCGAAGATTAAAAAACTCTTACTACGTTATTTTTAATTTACCGAGTTCCCCGTTCGACGGCCGTGCATTTTTCATTCACGCTGGCTTTCGAAAAAATAATTAACGAGCTCGGAGACACGTGTGAAACCGCGGGCGAAGGATCCGTGGCCGTTTCATCGGTGACGATCAAGTTCACCGGCGGCCTTTCTCGATGGCATCGATCATCGATGCACGTCGTGCAGGCCCCGTCGTCGTCGTCGTCGTCGCTGTTAATAACTAATAAACGACGGACGATCATAAATAACCGACGAGAAGCGCGCTTCTGTCCAGACCGCAAACAAAAGCTTGCACATCGCTGGCTCTCGGCTACGCCGCGACAAAGAATAAAGTTCAACATTTGTGTCTGGCTGTTAACCCGCCGTCAACCCTCCAGGGAGATCCTCTCCAGCCGCGGCGAACACCTGCGCGGCCGCCATTTTATTAACCTTAAGGCGGGTTTAAATAGAAACGTGGAGGTTTACATCGTGGGGCGCGGTGCGTCAAAACAATGTAATAGGTTGAGCCATGACTTAACCTTCGTTACAAACTTCAATTTTTCAATGATTCAAAGAATTTTACTGTATCTAATGTAGAAAGGTACGGGGGGTAAGGGTGAAACATGGACAGTATGGTTAGACGTGCGGAATATACGACGTTTGGTGAAACAAGTGAATTAGGGACGCTATGTGATCAGACAAGTAGAATAGACACGGTGTATAGTCGGACAAATTTGAATAGGGGTGGTCTACGTTTCGACAAATCGATTTCGTGTGTTCCAATTAGTCGAACACGCGAAACAGAAGTGCTGTTCAACGTCGCATGACAGAGATGAAGACAGTCTACGATAAGAAAAATCGACGTGCGCCACGTGTGCTCGGACAATTAGTATAAGCAGGATAGATTGTCGCGGAAGTGAAACCACCTCTGGAATCACGTAAATGGACTAATGATCGTCTACATTACCAAAACAAGTAGTATCACGGCGACATGTGCTCGGACAAGTGAAACAGGTGCACGCATGGTCAGACAGGCGATACGACGAACCAGCACAGTAAGGTCAACAGGCCAGCGTTTACGATTAGTTTCGTTTAATTAACAGAAAGATTAATGCTCGAAGTTCCGTCAGCAATTTCGTGGCCAGAAGTTGTGCCCGATAGTTCCGAGTTTTTAAAGCGTACTTCGTCCTCAATTAGCTCGAACTGTTTGCCCGGTCAGCGAAAGATCAGCATCGAAGATGAACCTCGGTAAATTGGCTACTCGACTTCAACTTTTTGCTCCGGAGGCTCGCGAAACTGGACCGCGATTCAACCGTGGAAAATCGAATATCAACAATTACAACTTAAACTGCGATAATCTGTGTGCTCTCCGAGCAGTTGTACCGCGTACAACGCTGTAGTAAATCAAGTCGGAGGAAGGCTGATATTATAAGGATATTTAGAAACGAACGGTGACCTTGAATTTTTCAAATTGGATCGCAATGTGGATTTTTTTGATATCATACGAAAGCGTGCGAGGAAACGAATTCGTTCGTGTACGGACATAATGACCGGTCAAGGTCACGCAAGGTCAACTTTTTCCATTCGATGGTGGAATTGCGAGGTGTTCATGGGAAGGAGCATAGTTACGGTGTCCCGATGTGCCGCAGGAATTTGGGCGCCGCCGGTAAATGGGAATTGTTGGACCTTTCGCGTGCGACTGTTGTGCTCATTCGGTTTGAGCTCGCGCGGACAATTACGTTTTAATTAAAATTATCTGGTGCCCTTGGCGGGTGGCGCGCGTTACACGTTCGGTTGGCTCGTGAAAATTGCTGACGGCGACTGGCGCGCGCAGGTATTATTATCACCGGACAAAACGATTACGAAGAAGTATACCCAACCGCGGGGAGGATCGCTGAATCGGACGGCTCGCGCTTTAACCCGTTTTTTCCCCATTTCTCCCCCGCGTTTGCTCGTTCTTCTTTCTCTGCGGAGGTTGCAGCTGCGAGATACGAAGAGTCACTCCACCGCTTTCGATTGCGAGTGTTTCAATTTTTCGAACAGTCCGGAAGTTCCGCGTCGGATTGGAAGAGACGCCCGAGATGCTTCTTCCTGCGACCGGTCCGCGTTTCCTCCTCGCGAGACGCTCGGGGATCACGGGCCGGAGCAGCAGGACGCAGGACGGAAATAAAAACAGACGACGCGGATTTCCTTCTGCTCCTCGGGCGGCCGTCGACTAATGGCGAATCGATGCAACCGTCTCGAAACGGCTACCCACACCACTCCTCGTCCGCCGATGCAACGCGATTATGATTGGCGAGCAACGCTTCCTTGGCGCGGATTTTTCTTCGTTTCCCGCGACCGGGGACCGCGGACAACGCCGATAAGCAACAGGTGAAAGTTTTAGAGAGTCGTTAACGACGCGCTTTAATTGTCCGCAGTCGAGGGGGCCGTGTTGTCGATCGATACTTGCATCGAAAAACACTGTCTACGAACTTGAAGCTGGTCGTTCGGTTCTGCGAGGCTCCGCGCGACGCTGAACAATCGCTCTAGCTCGGATGGTTTTTACAGTTTTTCTCTTCCCGAGTTGCGAAACACGAAGGGGAGAAAAGAACGTTCGGGAAGAAAGTCGGTCCTTATAATCACTCGCGAAGAAATCACCTAAGCCAGACTTAACCTCGTTATATCATAAAATTCCTAATGATCCATAACCTCCACGGTGGCATTTGATTGGTTTCCGATGAATCCAAAGAGTCCCATCCTCGAATCCCCAAGGAATCGGGAGAGCTCCGGGTTGGTCCTCGAGGAGTCCTTAAAGCTTTACGAGGTTCGAATGCCTCTCATCAGCGAGCACACATCGGGGCCGTAGCTCTAATATCGCGAAAGCACGTGTACGGGAGGCTCGCGCACGTGTGCCCCTAATGCGCTTTCTTTCCTTTCGGGTCTACTATCGAAAATCACTTTGTCCGCGATTTCACGTGGCACGGCAGTCGTCCGCAGTCGAATATAAAGTCATTGGAATGGTCGTCGGTCCGGTCGATATACCTTGCGCCAGACTGCGTGCTCAGAATGTAATCAGTGGTATGCGTTTTTCTAACGGTACGTCTGTATACGTATACATTCATATTTATATAAAATTAACTATTTCTATAAAATTTTTATTCAATAAATTCCCTTACAAATTTATTGAAAATAAAATTCTATAAAATTTACATTTAAAATAATTAATTCTATTTCATTTATAAACAGACGGCGAGGCAGGGATCCATTAAGCATCCGCAAATACGACAATCTAATAACGCAGCGGACGTTTCACGCAGAGTTCCCCGGAAATGTTCGGTTATTAGCGAAACGGCGGAAAGAGGATTCTTCGAAGTACACAACGGCGCGGTTGTTCGAAGTTCGCGGGACAGGTTGCAACTCGATTTTCGTCGGGACACCAGAAGCTTCGCGAGAGCACTCTGGCGCCCTTCCAAGCTTCCATTCTCCGTGTACAGTGAGAACCGCCGAGCGAAACGACGTGTTAGTATTCATAGATGCCGCAGTAATTGTTACAAATTATTCGCAACATTCTTCGCGTAGAAGGCGCCGCGTTTCGACCCCGCTACTTCGCTGCCGGCTGCCGTCCTCCGCCAAAGCTATTCGGTTCACGCTCGAACGGTTATCGTTTCCCTTCCTAATTTACCCAAGTGTTCGAGCTTTGACTTCGGCACCGAGATCGATTACACGCCAGTGGTTACCACCTCCGTCTGTTTGCCTTGCCCGTGCCGCCGGAGCCAGCGATTGTCTTATTTAAGCGGACTCATTCTACTGTTCCATTTCTAGGCGTCCTCTGGGAGCGTATCGACTCTGTATCGATTTTTACGGACACATTTAGCATCCCTTGGTGCGCACACTGAATTCTTATCAAGCAGAAATACTTACGAGTGAGCTGCTCTGAATGTTACGGGTACAGCGAGATAAAGAGACTAGTAGCGATTGGAAAATTAATCAGACGAGAAGAGTTACGTAGTGTGCAAACAGTTAGACAAGAGGAGTAGGATCAATTTATGATCAGTCGACAGCGGATTTTTATGCATTTATAGGAAAAGTAAGTAAATGAAATTTAAAATGATTGGAAAATTCAAAAAATTGAAGTTGTCAATAGAAGTTAATAGAAGAAATAACATTTAATTAGGTTTCTATTTCTTGCAATGTATGTATGTATGTATGTAATGATATTTGGTCCCCTCAGGGTTTCAAATCCATTCCACCACCTCTCCCTTTACCAATCCTCAACTATCGCCTAATTTCCAATTTCGGCGGGACCCACTTTTTATTAAGGTGGGTTCCGAACCACCTATTTTGCCAACAACACGTGAAACGCACCCAGAGGATCACTTCCCGGCTTTTTACCGAGCGGTCACCCATCCTAGGTGCGTCCCCCGCCCTACGCCGTTTAACTTCGGTGATCGAACGAGAACCGGTATTTTCAGCGAGGCAATGGTCGTTGACCTATTTCTTGCAATCGATGCAGACAATTTTTATTTTGCATAAAGATCCGCTGTCTAATGATCAGACAAGCATGGTAATTGGCAACTACGACTAGTAAAGTAGATTATGTACGTCGCATGATACAACACACAGGTGCACGAACAGAATATGGCTGCACTATGATCACACAAGCAAAACACAATTGATCTAGGTTTCCACCTCTTCGTGAGAGGAACAATGGTGTGCTGCTAGTAAGAATATAAAACTGAAAACTTTCCATCGGTTTTGGCAATTCAATAGTCCCCACTCCTATTTCATGGGTTTCCAGCGGGAACTTTGCATGGAAACGTTTCAATTCGGCTGATCCTTTATCCCAAAGCGTTCGACTCGGCGAGCCAATACGTGTACGAGTTTAGCACCCGCGATACCCATCTTTTGATACCCGGAAATCGTGTTGCAGAGGGTAGAGAGTAGAGAGAGAGAGATCCCCGTGGCGTAGAGAGCAAACGACGGAGCCGGTAATTGGATATTTTGCGGGACTTTGTATTCCGCGCTTAAGCGAGACTAAACTTTTAACTTTAACGAAGACCTACCGTCGAACTTTAACAGAGACGTAAACTAAGGCTGCTCGGCTCCAAGGGAGTTTAAGACCTAGCCTGCTACCGAGATTTTAGTGTGCAGCTACGTCCGGGTCGCGGGCTCGCTATAGCCCGCCATGGAACCATCGTGGCAGCGAACCACTCCGAACACGCATCCCACCTGGATTTTCATTGCAACGGGATTTTTTTACAGACATCTCTCTGCGCTGCGTTTTATTTATTACGCATCGCGGAGTGGCGGTAACGTTTTGGCAGAACGGTTTAACGAAGATTCAACCGATCGCTTGCGGATCTGTACGCAAAATATCGAAATCGATTCCCTTTTTCTTAATAGGCTCAATATGCGGAGAACAGTATAACAATAAATATTCCGTTTTACCGATCGCATTAATTTTAAATAAATAATCTGTATTATCGGCGCTACAGGTTAGGATCGAAACGTTGGGAAACATTTAATTGCAAAATTGCTTGAAGGTTAACATTAGAATATAACAATAGTTCGAAGTTCTTTTAACGTTTTATTAAATACAATAAAATCCGTGAAAATCTTTCGCAGCACAGATTCACCGTTCTCCACTATCCAACAAAGAATAGCCTTCTCATTAACGGGATTATACCTTAATCAATGCATAAAAGTCTGAATTTGCACACCCTCGGATTAACAATCATTCTTCTCTAGTGCATGTAGACCAAGATACTTGAGATTGTTACTTGACGGTAAGGATTAAAGTTTTATTCCCTTCATCCGTTTCGCCGCGAAGGGAATAGACGGTCAAGATATTTTTCTCACGGAAACTTAAATTACTCGGAGTTATCTCGCCGAGCGAATTTCCTTAATTACAGAAAATTCATTATTAGGATCCATCTTGCTGACCGGAACACTAGTTTTAATTAAACATGGGAGAGAGAAAGAGAGAGAGAGAGAGAGAGAGAGAGACTCTCCAGCGGTCGTTTTAAAACACTCGACTGACAAATACCGACCGGCGGATTCAATTGACAATGCTGGCGCCATAATTAATATGAAAATGGCATAGCCTTTCCGAACGAGCCCGGTGTGGTAGATTGTGGCCACTGATCCGGTTCCTACCACCTCCGCGCAATTATCGTGTTGCCGAGAATTGTCCTTTCACGTGTACGCAAAAATAATCAGCAAATTTCGCTTTGTGTTCCAGAAATAATACCCCTAGTAAATCTTCGTTAGGTATTACCTATGTATTATGCTCCGTTTGTCACATATCATATTTGCAAGCTCGTTTATCGATCAACCTGTCAGGTTTAAAATAATTTCTCTAATGCTTGATTGGCAATAATATTTCTAAAGTTGATAGATTGAATCGCGAGCAAAATTGAGGCAAAAATTGATTGTTGTATCAAACCATTCTACCGAAAGGGTAAATCGAGCGTCGCATAGAACACAGAATCGACGGAGCAGCACCGGCAGCAGAATTAGAGAAAATTGTAGGCTCGCGAATGGAATACAAAATTCCCGGTTCCATGAAACTGATAAAGACCTCGCGCGTCCGATCGCCGGCGCTATAGAATTCGAGCGCGAAAACGAGACTGTGGGGACTCGAGGGAATCGATAGAGCCCGTCGATAGAGCGCAGTCAAAGTCGTTGGAGTAGTTTCCACACGCTCTATTCGGGAACAAGCTTTGCCGTGGTTGAATCCGAGTGCGCGCACGGGGATTCATCTACCGATGGCGGTGCCCGTGCTGATTCGATGGGTCTTGACGGTGTTTCGAGTCCGATGGAACATGTTTCCAAAGCGCTGCGCTCGCGAGCGAGCCGCGGGACGAATTATCTGGGCTCAGTCGCGCGGAACACGCTCTGTTCGACGAAGAAACTGCATTTGAACGCGGCCAAAAGATGCATTTCACGGATAAAATAAACAATTAACTATCCTGTTGCACGAAGCTATCGTTCGTCGTCACTTTCAGACGTTTATTCTTGAGGGTCCAATATTTTTATTGCACCCGGAATTTGACGCAAGGTCTGATTAAAGTGCAGCCTCGTCCTCGGTTCTAAACTCCGCCGTAACAGCTGATCGTTTTAACTTTCCCACCCACAGGCCGGTTTCGCATGTAGGTTCACGGTGCCTCTGTCTTTCGTTCGAGCTTGTAACGCGATCAAATAATGAACACGTACAGTGTTTACCAGCCACGGGATCAGGCGCGTGCACTTTAATTGAACGGAACGGCAGCTGAAATTGCCATTCGAGACGGCTCGAAGGACGAGCGTGGGCGATCACGAGCTCTCAGCCTCCCCTGAGAATCGGATTGCAACCTATGCGAGAGTCTCCTCCTTCGACCCACGCTCCCGAGGATACTCCTACCTGTCCCCGCTGTCCCCATCTCTCGTGGGAACAGGTTTTTGGCGGAGCTCTTCCCACCGAGTTGAACAAAAAAAATATCGAACGGTTCGATAGCACAAGCACGAGATAACAATCCAGTAAACAAGACTCGCGCCACCCTCCGCGAGTGCCTTCGCTCTCAAGGACACCCCTCACTCGGACCCTTCCATTCTTTGCACTTCTTACGAGACGTGTTTTTATGGAAACAATTTTTTGCCGGAGCTTTTCGCGGCGGAGCTTCGCGAACCGATATGCGACTTTTACGAGTCTCGCGGACGTCGAACGTTCGCCGAGGACATTCAAGCTGACGTTCAACCCGGCAGAATGGCGAACCCGTAAACGGGAAAACAAAGGGAAGAGGAGACGGTGGATGCGCGACGTGAACGCGTCAGTTTGACCGCTGGAAAATCGGCCGAACTGTCGAAGCTTTCCGGACCGTGACGCCAATCACTCCGCGTCGTCGATAAATTCGTTCCGATGCTACCCGTAATTACATTTGTCTTCTAACAATGACATCGTTCGCCCTTTACCGTCCCTCGAACTACCCCTATCGCTCGATTCCCTTTCTTTTTTACCGCGGGATCGATCCCGTCTCTGCGTGGAGGGCAGCCGCCGAGATAAAACAGATAAATTAGTGGTCATTAGACTGGGGATTTTTCGGTTTGTATTTACGGCCGTTGAAAACGTCCGGGAAATCGCGAAGGTTTTGCGAGAATGCATGAGCAATGGTGTCGAACAAAACAATTTTCATTTGAGGATGAATTCAATTGGTTAGGACCGGCGGGATTTTTATTTTAGCTGTGTCGAATAATTTGTGAATAGTACTTCATAAAAATAAGTATTCGCGGAACAGTGCACAGCAAGTTCTTCACAATTCGACCATTTCCGCGGCGGCAGCGCGAGCCGAAGCACATTTTTTAACGGGCACTAATTGAAGAAAGTGGGAAAAACGTGAGTAGCATCGTCGTCGTCGACAGGGAAACAGTGGCGCGGCCTCGGGAAAAGGCAGTAAGCGACACGCGAAGTTACATTAGTCTGTGCTCTCAAAAAAGAAAGATAAACGAAAAAAAAGAAAAAGGAAAACTGAAATCATAAAACAAGGAGCGCGTCGTTTGGCCACGCGCGTCCTCGTAATTACATCGCGGCAGGGGCCCGAGCTAATTGGCTCCCCAGCGTAGGTTTAAATAGTTTTTTATGATGATCGTTGAAAAACTGCGGAATCGCGTTGCGCGGATGGAGTGGTTAAAACCCGGTTAAAACATTCATTCGAAGGAGAGGAAGAACTCGTTCGTGGATGAAACGACGCCGCGAGTTTTCCCCGCGCTAGCCCGCGAATATTGTCGATCGCATTAGTATGCGCGTGATTAACGGCGGGGCACGCTCGATCTCGAGATTTACGGGCATGTTCTACGTCAACTTTTCAACGATGTTTACTGCGACCCGCCGATATTGTAATCCGACAGCGCGCACTCCGCTCCGTTAATCACGGAAAAATCGGTGTAATAACGATAACGATGTTCCGGGATCTACGGGCCAATATTATCGCTATTACGGCGCTTAAGCTGGAAAAATGGCACAGTATTTTCTTCTTAATTCTTTGGCGAATCGCTCGGCTGTCTGTATTTATATAGTATCGGTTTTATTGTGACGTTATCGAACAGCATTTGACGAACGAAAATACCAAATTATCGTGCGCGATAAAATTCTGTGCGAATATTCAAATTACATTTCAAATTACAAACTTCCGCGAACGAACAAAACTAAATCCACCAATTAAATTGATTGAATAAAAAATTACACCAGAATTAACCAACAACCAACGCGAAACAAGTCAGCATTCAAGAAAGCAACCCAACTCCCTGCATTCGCACAACTATCTCTCGCTTCTCGCCGCAAAACGAGTCTTCCAACTAGATAATTACGACAAAAATGATTAAAATAATTCTCTGACGCTGCAGCGGACAGATGCCAGTATCCTCGACGCTTCCCAAGTCCGGCAAGAGAGCGCGCGACAGCCGAGGAACACCATAAATCAGAGAATCTCCCGGGTGACAAGAACAGACTATCAAGGAAAGATTCGCTGGGACGAAAACAACCGTGTAAGATCCCTCGGTCCAGATAAGATCGAGAAATCGAGAGAGCCGGGAACGAAAACAGTGCTCTCGCTCCCGAGGCTTTGTTTCTGTCCGCGGAGGAGGGTTGTCCAGTCGCTGTCGCACGTGACCGAAGAAAAGTCGATAGCAGAACACGGAACGCGAGCCGATGTAATTGAATTTCCGGCGCGGAGTGGTGGGGGGGAGTTTAACCTTTATTTCGCGCACGCACCGGAAATCGTTTCGCGATAGTTACGCTGGGAAATAGTCGGACTCTTTCTTCTCCGGCCTTTCTCTCTCCGTTTCGCTCGATTTCACATCCGACACCTGCAATTCAGTCCGGTATCCTCGCAGAGACGGAGAAAAAAGAAGGGAAAACGAAGAGCTTCATATCTCGGCAACGTTGGGATCCAGCAGACGTCGATTGTTCCCTTTCGCACCGATGGATCCCTCCCTCCCCCTCCCCCTTCCGACCCTCTCTGCTATCTCTGTCCCACGCTCAATCTTCTGATATCGAGTGCCACCGGTTACTCACCGAAATTAAATTCCGATTTTCGGTTCCCGTCCAAAGGATCCCTCTCTTTCGCTCTCTGTGTGTGAACCTGTTCCCTCTTCGCTGGGTGAGTTCGACTGTAATCAAATAAAAAAGGTCTCCGGTGAAAAAATTGTTAGAGGATAAAGGATTACACGGCGCTGCCCTTTGTTAGGGAAGGTGAAAGTAATGAGAGAGACCGTGAAGGGTTGGGTTGGGTTCGAATGAATGAGATTGTGTTGGTAAATTGATTGAGATAATCGGACGGGAGATAATGCGTTTGTGTGTTTTATTCGAACAGGTGATAGTCAGGTGGAAATTATAAATCTCCTCTGAACAGTTCAATTTTAATCGAATAAAAGGGGTCTGTCTGGATTAAAAAGATTGTTAGGAACATAAAGCTTCTCTGTCGACAGACTGCATAAATTCTTACGCAAACTAAAATTTGCCTTCATCGATTACAAGTTGTAGGAAAATGTATTTCCTCGATTAATAGTTTGAATAAGTTGGAAACAACGTGACACTATTCATCAATCGTTCCGATATTTCCATTGTTTGTTCCATTGTTCGTTTTCAAGTCTGATCTCAATTCCAACTTGATATTACTAATGGATCTTGTTATAATACACTGGAGGAAACTTTTGTTTTAATCTAATATTAACTGTCAGAGAGGAAGTTGGTACAGCGTTCATGACTGGAGAATGTCTCTTGAATATTTAATCGCACCCTTCTCTTAAAATAAATTTCACGCTCGTCCTAATTTTGCAAAAATACCTGGAGATTTATTGTCAAAACCGTCAGAGGACACGGAGAATAGAATAATATATTATTCAATGGAATGAAAAATTTTAATAGATTATGCGACACTTTTCAGAACCAATGTACCACATCCGACGTCCAACGTCTTATCAAACATTCATCTAACCTTAGCAAGTCACTTGAGAAAAATTGGAAATCTGATAAAACTACTGTGATCTTCGTAGACGCGATATTGCACCTTTCCACCAATCACAGAGACATTTCGCAGTCGCAGAGCAGATCTCGGTGTCGATGCGATTTTTTTCGCCGTTAATTTGCTTGGCTTGTGCAGGCGCGGCAGAAATCGGTCAAATAAAATCAAGGCGTAAATCCTCGCGTAAACATCACGAGGTCCCGTGACTTTGCGATTGTTTGCCGAACTCTCGTTACTCTCGGGACCGCTGTTTGCCGGTGGCAAAAATATTTTTCTATTTTTTTTTTGTTTTTCATCCACCAGCACGGATCTTCGTGGTCGTCCCGGGGCGAATTTCGACGACGCAGAGCCTCGCGGGGGAGGGTGCGTCCCTTTCGAGAGTTACGATGCAACGTAACAATCGCGTAAACTCTCGGCGAAAGGCACGATTTCCCACAGGATTGCGTGTCGGACGACGAAAGCTCGATTAGCGGTTTAACGAGCACGTTAATTCAAGAGAAACTGGTCTGTTGGCTATTTGCCTTGCGGCGGTACCGCGCTCGCCGTTCGTTTCCGGCGATTGTTTGCGAAATACGATCGTCATATTTCGGGGGATGCAGGTTTTCGAACCGATTTCGTGCTCACGAGAAACCGCAGGATATTTTCCCTTCCCTTTTCATCGTTTTTGTTACGAGGTAGTTTTCATTATCGTTGCAGGGAAAAATTTAATACCATGTATCCGGTCGGATAAAAAAAAAATATACCAATTTTTCAAATTCTTGAAAATTTTGCTTAGTTTAAGAAACACATCAGGAGAGGCGAAGTCGCAGCCACAGTAATTTATAGAGTGGATACGTTGTTAGAGTGACGACCGAAGATTTCACCTGTACCTGATCGTTCGAGTTATCGACGTGACGTCGAACGGACGAGAGAAAAACGACAGTTGGGAATCGGAAGCGACGTCGGCTTTTATTTCTAATGGAGAGAGAAGAACTGTTTCTCGCCGGAGACGTGTTCTGCTCCCGGTACAACGGCAATCGATCACGATTATCCTCTAAATCTATAAGAACGATAAAAGATCGCATTTGTCTGGGACCGTGGCACCCTCGACGCCCCGTAATTTCCATCGTTGTACAAGATTCCATTTGCCGCTTTCTCATTTCCGTTCTCTTTTCTCCGCAAACCCGCCAGCCAGGCGTTATCCTTATTCTAATGCTGGTTTCCGAAAAAGCTGACAGTTTAAGCTAACTCCCGTCGCCGGAACTGACGAGGCTCGGGAACTCGCTAAACTGTGCACCATTAACTCGCTAACTACCAACGCTCATCCCGAAAATTACCATACCGTTCTATGAATTCTGTTTCCTGCTCGTTCTATTGCTGGGAAACTGTTTTTCAAAATTAGCGGACCCGCAAACTTCGGGATCGGGTGAAATAGACACGCGCGATGGCACGCTGGTATTTTAAAGATATTGGGAATATTGAAGACGAATTTTAACGTGGATAGCAGCTTTAACCCTTTGCACTCGGAGCTATATTTTAACTTGAAAATTAAACATTTCTTCCAATTTATAATAATGCCATTCTATATTATTTTTCTTCATTTTATGGATATGAAATTTGATACAATACCTCGTGCAATACTTAAATGTTTAGTAATTGATTAGATACCAACATACCTAATAATACATATAAATAACATTTTCAATAATGGTAAAACAATTTTTAGTGGCGACTCTGAGTCGCCACTCGAGTGCTAAGCGTTAATTCGCCAGTCATCGCCGCTTCAATTTGTTTTTATTTTCCAAGCTGAACAAGCGAACTTCGCAATCTTTAAAAAACATGTGAATCATCATGGCAACAAGAAATAATGATTTCCACACTTGATATAGCGGCATTAGTCCATATTAATTCACTTTTCCATTCATTTCATCGAACCAAAATGCTTTTCGATGCTCATTACGATATTAAAAGATAGGAACTGGACAAGTGACACACTTCTGGTACGTGACAGCTTATGGATTAATAGATTGATGGGAAAACGATACCATCGTGTCTCACGCACACTATCCGAGTGTCGATGCTAATTCGATATCTCTGACATCCGACAAGGCTATCGGTTTCGGCAAGACAACCCGAGACATTGCTCAGACGCATTTATGAGCCGTCGTTCAAGATCCGCGGACTTCTATCGAACATCTTGTGCCCTTCAGGCACTTAAGCTAGCTTGTCTAGCATCAGGATTTTCCAGGTCCTTAAACTGTTTACCGTGGAGGAGTTAACCGGTTCTCTCTAACAGTTCGTACTTGCCCCAAGAATTTCCTGTTCCCTGATTTTATTCGTCAGAAACATTTCCAACTTTATTTCACGCTGGATGCCGCCACGGTAACATAAATCGGGTCTTGCATGCAGGAATTAGAGTTTGAGTGGTTTTAAACAACAATTTTTGTTCAATTTTTCTTAGCTGGCACCTTGAGGTTGACGAATGTTTAAAAAATGTCCAAGGATTCAAATCCAAGCCCCCACGTGACAATTTCAGAGAGTTAGAGAGCCAAGAGCCAGTGTTGGAACAAGCCACGCCCCCCCTCAGCCTGAGAGCCGCCCACTGAAGCAATCAGCGGCCGCAGCGAACGCCCCACTCCCAACTGAGCCATCGCCGCGTCCCTATCCCCGCCACATTCGCTCACCGCGTGGCTCGCGAGCCCAGACAGCAGCTCCTGCTTACGGGGACGGAGCCCCGATACTTTTATCAGGATTTCTTCGATGGGGGCATCGAGAACAAGTTGTAAGCGGCTTAGCAAAAGATGGCATTTAAATCGGCGGGGGCTTAATCTCTACGAGATCGTCGCCGCTTCGATCGCAGTCTTCGAACGGAGCAAGTTTCCCAGCACTGTAATCGCAGTTTAATTAGTTAGCTGTATAACGATCGGAATTTCGCAGCCGCCTCAGCCGTGCTCGCTGTGCTTCAATTAATTTCAAACTACCCAAGAATCCGTATCGGGCAGGCCGAACGAAGGAGGGGCCGGTGTTTATAGTATCTGACGTTGGCTCGAGTTTTTCTAAGTAAAGAAGACTCCATACTTCGCACTGTAATAAAATTTTTCAACGTAACAACAACACCAACAGCTGTTCGTTATTTTCGGCTGGCTAATAGAAACAAAAGATCGAAGCGGTGATTGTTTGTTATCCTATTCTCCGAAGCCAGAATCAGAAGCTGAAAGTTTTGATTGAGCTGGTCTGCGGGGGAGATCGGTCGCTCTCGGTCGATCTAATGCCATAATCGAGTAGGTGTCCTTGAACTTTCGACGAGTGTTCCCGGAGGAGTCTGAACGCGGATCACGCGCGTCGCAGATGTGACAAGCTGAAACGAGGTATGGATTGCCGGCTTGCTTCTCTTTCACAGAGAGGGGCAGCAGACAGAGAATTGTATGGCAGTGCTGCTTCTGGCTTCGAAAAGCTGACCGAAGTTTGCCAACGTGTTTCATTTCAAAGACGAGCTGGCGCTGTTTCCCGTGGATCTGTGCAGATTGCGGATAGCTTTCTCGCAAACCGGAACTTCGGACTCCTGTTCCGAATTTCTCTCTCTCTCTCGCGTGCAAAGTATCTGCCAGAGATTAATATCTACTGTCGAAATTCGTCGTCCTTGCTTCCCGGTTCTCTTCACTGTTGACCGAAACATTCGGCTCCGGCTCTTCTCTTCGCGGCCCACGGATGGGATAGGTAACTTGGACCTGTTAACCGATGCGGATTCCTATATTGGATCGCAGCTTTCGGTAGCAACAAACAGCTAACCTTTATAATTGTCCGCCGACGATTTTGGTACCTATTATACGTAATTCTATTCGTTTCTGTCCCAAGGCGGAACAGATGTTTTATCATACATACACATCTGGATGGCAGACCAGGCTTACCCTGAGTTTGCCACTTTGCACAGCAAGTCTTTTATTTCGTCGACTCTGTTAAAGTCAGTGTCGAAGGTGCAAGCCGATACGCGCAAAAGTATCTTTTGCACTAGCTGCTCTAATTCTCAATTGGACAAAGTGCACGACTAAACATTATTGTATGTTCCCGAGATACACGCAAAAGCTTTCGTCTAATCGAGCAACGCGAAAAAATCGCCAGAAAACAATTCTTGTGCTGCCTAGCAGCGCATGCTGGAGTCCGAAATCTCTGGCAGATTTCCGAAAATTCAAAAACTAATTGCGAGTTAGCTGTAACAGCAGGAAAACGGCCAGATCAAAGGCTATCCAGCTGGCAGGCGGCCTCAAAGCCGGTGGTCCAGCTCCCAAAACCGGGTATAGTTTCCGGGCACGTCGTCGTCGTTGCCGTGGATATTGAAAGTCAAGAATAAACGAGGCGCGCGGGGTGGTTGGTTTTGCGACGCGAGGTTTTCGTCCCGGTCCGAGGTTTATCGGCCCTGACACGTGTTACGATATCACGAGGGCGACGGCTACGGTATCACGGTTGTGCGAACGAGACAAAACGCTGGATCCCCAGGCTCGATCGCCGCGCACCGGCCGATCGAAACCCCTTTGATCAAGTAGCGGTAAACATTCTCCCAGATCACGGATGAAAGCCCGGTCCCTGTTTTCCATCCTACGGTCTGGCCACGAAATCACAGTCCCTTCCTCTGTTACATCGGCTCTCTCTCTCTCTCTCTCTCTCTCTCTCTCTCTCTCTCTCTCTCTCTCTCTCTCTCTCTCTCGCTTTCTCCCTTTTTCGCCTCGCCTCGCCTCTTTATCACACCTTTCGGCTAAATATAGACGGTCGACGGATGGATTGTACGCTGGCGAAAAATTGCTAAATCGTTTGCATCGAGTCTCGCGTGTCTCTCTCGCTCTCTTTTGAGCGAGCGTTCCGTGCGAGCATCGCGCCGCGCCGCTGCGAAATGATTGACAATTACCTGGAAACAGGGAAATTATTCCGGCACCGTAGCCGGAGAGACGCTTCGCTCGTTTCCATCGAGGAAATACACCGCGAAACGCTCTCGTTCAGGTGTGCGCCACACAACCGTGGATTGCGAAACTGTTTTTCGAATTGCTCGCGCGCGGTAATTAAATACCGCGGTGCCCCTGCGCGCGAATGCGTTTATACTGATCTGCGCGCCACGCCAGGGATGGTTTACGGTGGAAAGAGTTTTTTAGGTGCTCGTGACGAAATGGTCCTGGATTTGCAGGCTCAGCGAGCGGGAGGATGTCGAGAGATGTTTCTCAAAGCTTCTCAATTCTCAGTATATTAACAATTTTCACGTTGATAACATGTTTGTTTTTTTTTTAATGCATAAAATCCAGAGAATTACCGAAGAACGTATACAGCACAGCCCAACAGCTTCCTTCAACATTGCATATCAGCTTTTTAATTAATCGAGTTCCAGAATTGATCCGAGACTAATCTAATACTCGGCATCGACGGTGCTGTCGATAGGAAGATGGATACTTCGCGGATAATTGATCGCGTCAGATAATAGCAAGACATAGAAATAATTAAGAGTCGGATATAATCGATAGATAGCTGTACCCGAACGCCTCTCAGTTCCCAAAATACCTAGCACGCATTTCCTAAGCGAACTATAACAAAACAGGCTGAAAATTCCTTTGGAAAGTCTCGTTGGCGCAAGCTGTTCCTGGTCCGACGCAAGGAAGCTGATAAATCAACGCGTATCGACGCGTTTTACGAGGCCAGTTTCCCCCCATTAAAGTTTCGCGCCATAACACGATGCGATCGCAATAAAATGTTGCAGTTCATCCGGGAGCACACGGCCTGCCATAATGTTCCTGGGGATCGTTTCTACTTGGTCGAGCCTCCCGTATGCTCAGACGAGCCATTTAACGCGTTAAGGGCCGAACGTCGAACCTTCCTCCATCTAGGCACTACTGTAAATAAATAGTTTCGATCTCGCGTAGACTTTTCACGTTAAATCATCAAATCCTCTTTTGTCTTGTTACTCGAGCCATTTTAACAATTACTATCACTGTTCCCAGGTGGCATCAGCATCCGCCGTGTCAGCAAACGTGAACCAGCCAGCCAACAACACCTGGAACCACCTGGCAGAGCCAAAACCCGAGTCTCTGCCGCTTCGAGGCGAGAACCAGGTGTGGAAGAGTGGTTTCCAGGAAGCTCCCTGAAGATCGGACCAATGTCTTGAGAGGGTGTTCGCGCGTGGGTGGCAGCAGGTCTCTCTCGGAGGAAGATGAGAGGGCAGGGGGGGACGGGTCGGAGAAGACGCGGCTCATTTAGGAGGGCGGCCTGATGCGAGCGGGGGTCATCGGGTTGTGAAGGGGGGTCGGTCAGCGTGTTGTGGGGGGCTGGCCGAAAGATGAACGAGACCGCGGTCTACCTGCTCGGATCGGAAGAAGAGGCAAACGTGCCGAGCAAGCAACTGAACAGGACGTTCTACACGGCGAGCTACCCGCCTCTGAACGGCACCTACGAGGAGCTGTGGCACCTGGCGACCGACAGAGCAGGATTAGCGATCATCCTGTTCCTGTTCTCGGTGGCGACCGTGTTCGGCAACATGCTGGTGATCCTGGCGGTAGTGCGCGAGCGATACCTGCACACGGCGACCAACTACTTCATCACTTCACTGGCGTTCGCCGACTGTCTGGTCGGGTTGGTGGTGATGCCTTTCAGCGCGATCTACGAGGTGCTCGAGAACCGTTGGCTGTTCACGCACGACTGGTGCGACGTGTGGAGATCGTTGGATGTCCTGTTCTCCACGGCATCGATCCTGAACCTGTGCGTGATCAGCCTGGACCGGTACTGGGCGGTGACCGACCCGTTCACCTACCCGCGCAAGATGACCCGTCGACGAGCAGCGATCCTGATCGCTATCGTCTGGGTTTGCTCCAGTGCTATCTCGTTCCCCGCCATCGCCTGGTGGAGAGCCGTCCGCACCGAAGAGGTACCGGAAGACAAGTGTCCGTTCACGGAACACCTCGGCTATCTGGTCTTCTCCTCCACGATCAGCTTCTACGTGCCACTGTTCGTCATGGTGTTCACATACTACAAGATCTACCGGGCCGCCGTGATCCAAACCAGAAGCTTAAAGTTGGGCACCAAGCAGGTGATCATGGCCTCCGGGGAGCTGGAGCTAACTCTCAGGATGCATCGAGGTGGCGGGACCAATACCGACGCCAGGCATCTGTTTCGCACAGCCTCCAGCACGCCCGAAGATTTACAAGATCTCGAGGAACCGCTCACGGCAATTCATAATAATTGCTTAACCAGAGTACCCTCGACCAGGATCAATAAACAGCATCTGGGCAAGAACTTCTCGCTGTCCAGGAAGCTGGCTAAGTTCGCGAAAGAGAAGAAGGCGGCCAAGACTCTGGGGATCGTGATGGGGGTGTTCATCGTCTGCTGGCTGCCGTTCTTCGTGGTGAACCTGTGGTCCGGATTCTGTTCCCAGTGTATCTGGCAGGAGGAGATCGTGTTCGCCGCGGTCACGTGGTTGGGATGGATCAACAGCGGCATGAATCCGGTGATATACGCCTGCTGGAGCAGGGATTTCAGAAGGTGAGTCCGACTCTGGCCGTAGATCATTTCTTGGAGCTGCGGTTACTGCTCCGGGAAATTGCATTCCCCGGTGACAGCGGGAGCCTGGCTTCCTTCGGGATACGGGAAAGGAGTCGCTTTGGGTGGTCGCATGACCTTTCTCGTAGGTTTTAATGAGGGGGCTAGATGGATTGTCAGGTGACGGACGGGTAAGCGGATTCTTGGCGAGATATGTTGACGTTGATGGCCTCGTGTGTCGGGATTATGCGAGGTTGCCCTCATGTTTGTGGATGTTGAGATTAGATCTATCGTCGTTGGTCAAACGACCGATTTCGTATATCTTGCTCTATAATCGTTGTAGCTTAATTAGATTACGGATTTTATCCTTGAAATTGAGAAGATTACGTAGATGTTCCTCGAGATTTTTGCTAACGCATGAAATGTTTCTTATACTTCGTAGTAATGAACCTTGTAATGGGCAGTTGAGAAGAATCAAGGCTCGATCGAGCAGGATTTATCAGGTCAACGATGGTTAATTTATTAATATCGTAACCCCAGGAAAGATACGACAGGACACGGGTCAGCTAAACCCCTCTTTAGTCCATGACCTCGGACACCTCATATAATATTTCAGCCCCGGACACCCAACAGAGTGGGCGGCAATAACTAATTAGCGAAGCGACAGTCCACAATGGGAAAGTTGCGGTGAAAATCGTTTCCGCAATGAAACGAATAACATACTACATATATTCCGACCGCGATCCGCATAACTTTGAAACGAAACTCCAAAGAGAATTTCCAAATACGTTCGAGTTGAATAATAATCATGATAACCATCACTCGCGGATATTATAAAGCAACTCGATTTACGACTCGAGAATGTTATAAAATAATTTATGAATTGTGGCCGTTATAAAATAATTGATGAGTCGCGGCTATTATAAAACAATTTATGAGTTGCGGTACTTATAAAATAATTTATGGAAGCATAAATTGTGGTAATGAGGAATAATTAGACTGCGGATATTGTGCGTTTATGACAAGAGCGAGTAGGCGAACTTTGCAATAATGAAACGACTGAAAGAATTTAATAACATTGATAAATTAGTTTTCATTTATTAAATGCTGTCACGAAAATAAAAAAATTTTTCAGGTGGTTTCTGCTACTTGTAATTCATGAAGAATATTTTTATTTCGTAGACAGACTTGCACAATTTAATCATAATTAGTCTGCGAGTTTTATGCAGTTGTGACAGAGATGCATAAGTCAAGTTTGAAACCGTAGAAGGATGAATAGAATTGAATTTAATTGAAGTTGAATTTACTGTAAATATTTTTAACTCGTTGAAATTATTAAAAAGTGAATGAACGTTTTATTTTTATTCTGCATAAATATGTACGGTCCAGCTATGAAAAACTGTTAAATGCTCGTGAGAAAAATTCATGAAAATTTACAGCTCTGAAAATTTGTTTGGCTGATCGATACTAACGTGTTTTTTGGTTCGATTCCCAAAAAAAACGACTCCCGGAGCACCACATAAGTGGCTCCCCGAGAAAGTTACTCAATCTCGCTGGTAAACCTAATTGGTAGCACACGAGGACACACCGGCGGCATCGTCGATAGTAATTGTCGGAATGGAGTAAGCGCGGTGGCCCCGAGGGTTCCATTAAAACCGCTGTCAGGTGTAACAGAGTGATCTTAGAGCCGGCAGGGTCTGCGACAAGGTTCAATTTCCCGAAACAGGCGCGACACGCAGAGTCCCGTGACAACGATTAATCCGTTTCGGAAATGATGTGAAATCGGAATCGTTCGAATTCGTCCGGGACGCGTCGTAGCGTTCGGAGATAGCGAAATCGTTTTCCGGATTCTTCGAACTGCGACCATCGACAGTCATACTCTATTTTATACCACAAAACTATTATAACAAAATCTATTGTATATTGCCTATTCGATTGTAATATTCTAGGCTGAAGTAAATGTCTTGAGTTGGATGGTTAACGTAGCTTAAATCGCTATAAAACAGCTTTAACGGTTGAAAGTGGAAAGGTAGTATGAAAATTTGCCGGTGAATTATTTTTATCACGCCGTTCGACGTGAAAAATTACAGGATTTTAGTAGTTAGGTGATTACATTTTTATCTCCGGCAGTTTCCAAGATAGTTTCGTGACTGTCGATTCATAGAGGGTGGTTTCGCTAGCGAACCCAAAACTGGGGTGGTAATTTTCGACGTAGCCTAGTTTCCTTCCTGTAATAGCAACGTTTTGACAGCTTCGTTGACCTAAAACGTCCAAGCTAACATACTAATTGTCAGTGTTACAGAGGCAAGTGGGGCAACTACAATTTTGCTCGTGATAAATAGTCCCCGATTATTGTTTTCTAAACAAGCTCCCGCGAAGTTCCAGGCATTATAGCCGACTAATCGAGGCTGAAACTTCAGTCACGGCCAATAAAAAAGATATATGATCCTCATTTTCGGCTGTTTCTTGTTAATTAGTCGAAGCAGCTACCTGGCTGGGTTCCAGGTTACAAATTAAAGCTTGAACTACGATCTCGGCTAATAAAAACAATATATGCTCTCTATTTTCTATTTTCTCCTGTTAATTAGCCGGCGCATTTAACCGGAAAGACTGCGGTGTGATTAATTGAAGTTTCAACTTCAGTCTAGAATAATAGAAGAATATATATAATCCTTGTTTTGACTGTCTCTTGTTAATTAATCAAAGCAGCTTAGTAGTTGAAGATTACGTTTCTGGGTCACTCGAGAGAATATTTTCTTGTTAATTAATATGAACCGTGTTTGGTAACGGGAAAGAGAAATACAGAATATTTTAAATATGATTTTGGACATAAAATTTCGATTTAGTCTGTTGCGTAATTCGAGTTTCGGGCCCGCGCTTCCGATTTTCCAGGGCCCGATCGGGACCGGACGGTACGCGAAACGTTGCGCCGAATAATTGGGAACAAAGTTACGAGGAAAAGCGGAAGGTATGCAAATAGCGGGATTTAATTACGCGGGCGGGTTTCGCGAGGGGAGGGGTGGAAATCGCGGGCGAGAATGTGAGAGAGAGCAAGTAGGAACGCGGAAACTCCGTTGCGGAATGAATCGCGCGCGCGAATCAGGAAAGAATCCCTGTTGCTCTAACGAGCCTGGTCGTCCCTTTAATTAAATCCTGGTCACAGGCTTGCGCGAGAGGAGAAGTGGTTCGACTCTCGGTTGCTTTTCGTATTCCTTTTTTGCTCTTGTTGCGTGTATCGGCCCCCCCCCCCCCCCGGATCGATGGGCAACGGCTCGCGCCCACATCAATCTGGGGCTCCCCGTGGCCTCCGGTAGGCAACGGGACACCCTAGAACTGATTTTTCAAAAAGTCGTTCCACGGCCGAAAGCGAACGACCGAGCGTTTCGACGTGGAACGTTGTAATACGTTCCCGGTGAAAAATGACGAGTACGTTTGGCGATAAATAACCACCATATACAGGCCGGCGTCTTTGTTGGACAGAGTTTTTCTTTGAAATTGATGGCAAGCAGTGGGACAGAATCAGGGAGGAAAATGCCGACGGAGAGAATGTTTCGCTAATTCTGTAGTAGAGTAATTGCTAGCAACGAAAAAATTCTCAAAGATCCTGAAATATATCGGTGAAAGCACTTCTTCCAATTACAATTTCATTAACAAACTATCCAGTTTCCCAACTCACCGGAGCCTCGGTAAAACAGGATCAATCACCATAATTGCCATTACGGAGCCGAAGTATCTCGTGAAATATTGCCAACGTTTCAGGAACCGATCGAGTATCTTTCGGGCAAAGTGTGCAAGCCGCGGGTCCCATGATGCACTCCGCGGTCGACCTTTCATCTCGCAGCCTCACGGTTGACTGTTACACTTGCAAACGCGTGTCAACAGCTGCGTCGGGTTCCACGGAGGTCCTGTCTGACGTTGGAGCATCGATGCCAGAGTGGTTTCTCGCGAAAATCGCTCGAGATTCAGACAAATACACCGTACACGGTCCATCGAGTTAATGCTTCTCCTCTCTGTGGCCCCTCTCTCTCTTCACCTGTTTCGTTTAACGTCACGATGGTAAGACAAGTCTGCCCGAACTGTCGTTTAGCGTAAACAACGACAAGTTGTACAATACACGATAAAGTCCGGTTAATATTTTATCGAGTCTGGCATGTTTATAAGATCGCCGACCCATTAATTTCGTTTCGGTGACGTCCGAGGGAATCCTCCCAATTGTCCGCGGTTCCCAGACGCGTTCAGTTGTTTCGTTGTCCAGGAGATAATTGTCGCGCGGCTAAACTGTCCCGTCGGAATCGAGTTTTTGCGGAGGGGGAGCACCGGAGTCCATTCGGTTGCCCACGCCCGCGAATATCTATCCGGCGTAGCCAGTAAATAGAGTATACGTCGAGCTATGGCGGCCCGGAGGTACCCAGCGAGATGCTGGGACGTAGCAGACGATAAAAAACAAAAAGAATATACCAGATAAGATGCGCGGACAAAGTTTACGCCCCGGCGAGACCAAGTTTGCGCATCGGCTTGAACGTTACGAGCGAATCGCTGTTTGCGGGTGCTTCGCGCGGGAATTATCAGTTTGGACGACGCTGTGCAATCATCTGATTTTTTTGCAATTTTTCCAGGTAATCATCCGAATTTTCTGTGTCCCGGAGCAGTTTTGCGAACTGTTAAACTTCCCAGTTATTTTACCGTGCGCTGGACCACTGTAGTAATTCCTGTTCTAGTCGAGTAATTACTAAACTGCAAATTTTATGCATCTTCAGCGCGCAACCATGCATTAAACGCGATAAAACAAAGCGCGTAATGAACGTTTAATTTGTTACAGTCATCTGAAAACAGCAAGCAAAGTTCCGAATTTCCATAAAGATTTGCCGACAAATAATTAGCTTTGCATGACAATGTCCCCGTTAAAGCGAAATAATTTCATTGTTATCATTTTGTACTGTTGATGAGATATTTAATGCAACAATTTCTATAATGTCGTTTCACTGGAATATTTTTACAAACATTTCATTTTGTCGACAAAGGTACATTCATATTTCGTTTGATATTTACTAACTGCTTCTCGTATGTGCACAGTCTCCTACTTTATTCTTCTTTTATTCGAATGCGTATCGTCTCGTGTTTGAGAAAACTAAATATTCCAGCCAGCATTTCTTCAAACAGAGATTGCACAGGAATAATTCAAATAAATATGAAGAATAATAAATATTGTCTAAATGATCATGTTTGCAGAGAAAACGTCGCCCTCGAAATTAATGGGCAACTAGGATGTGTTTAATTTTATGGAGGGAAAATAAATATATCAGATTCGGCTGGATAGTGAATAATTTCCGTGATTAAACGCTATCGAGCGGTCGCACGCGCGAGCTTCTCTCTCCTATCTTCCATTGGCTACACCTCGCTAGGTGAGAAGAGAGAAAGAGAGAGATAGAGAGGGAAGAGAGATGAAACGGACTTGTGCGAATCAGTCGCTCCTCCTCCTTAATGAGACGACCGACTTAAAAGCCTCCCAGATCTTTGTACGCGATTAAGTCGCAAGCCTGCGACTATTTGCACTGAACTTCCCCCCGTACGTTCCGAGTCATTCATCGGGGAATTACTCGCGCGATAACGACGACGCTGTTCTCATTTATCCTGTGACTCCGTATTCGATATAGCACGCAAGGCGTCATCGATTGGTTGATGCACCACTAAAAAATTTAGAATTGTTTACTTGGCGAGGAAACCTTGACGAGGATAAGAAACGTTTCCGTCTTGCCAAGATGAGATTTGCACTTGGCCATTTCGTAGAAACATTGTTTACGCTAGTTTGAATGTTGATAATATTATTAAAAAATACACGGTGTAAGCAACGTTTGCACTGTTAATATAATAATGCTCGAATCGAAGAAAAATCGTAGTCTCGAGCGGTGTTCAAGCAGGTCCATTTATACTATCAGCACAGACACGTTCCGTATCCGTATCGGCACCGTTCCGTTTCAGACAGTAGTGTTTATACTATCCGCACAGACACGTTCCGTATCCGTATCGGCACCGTTCCGTTTCAGACAGTAGTATTTATACTATCCGCAAAGACACGTTCCGTATCCGTATCGGCACCGTTCCGACTCGGACAGTAGTATTTCTACTATCCGCAAAGACACGTTTCGTTCAAATTTTAATATCTTGTAGTCTTTAGTGACCTATGAACGAATCTCGAAGGATTTTGGCGGCTTCACCGTCAATACTGGTTTTAATTCAACCCTCGCATCAGCCACCTTTTTTCCGAGTATTATCTTAGGCTGCACTGTACCTTGCGTAAACAGAAATTTTTGCCTTTTTCTCATGTAATCCTATAGATTTTGGCGAGAAAATGCAAAAGTCCAAGTTTTAATCTTAGGATCTACAAAGATTTGACTCATGATTTTCAGCCTAGTCTGAACAGAGTCAGAACGCATGCATACTACTATTCGCACCGGCACCAACCGCTGAAGTATTCTTTGCGAGAATGTTGGACGGTCAGACCGGTGCCGATACGTGCCGGTGCCGTTCCGATACGGATAGTATAAACACTTGCACCTAAATGCATTGAAGAATGTTTGTCTGATCGGATACGGAACGTGTCTGTGCTGATAGTATAAATGAACCTGTCGGAACGGTGCCGATACGTGCCGGTGCCGTTCCGATACGGATAGTATAAACACTTGCACCTAAATGCATTGAAGAATATTTGTCTGATCGGATACGGAACGTGTCTGTGCTGATAGTATAAATGGACCTTAGGCGTAGCCACGAAACGGCCCGTGAACCGTGCAATTAGGAATTCTGCTGGCTGGAATCGGTGTCTGGTCGTCGCGGGACCCGAGATAAAGCAGTTTCGGAAATACAACGCCGCCAACTGGGAGGAACGATGTTCTCATCGACGCTCGCGCGTCCCTTGCCCTCGTAAAACACGCTCGTAACGTCGCCGAAGTTCTCGTAAAGAGATCCCGCCGAGTGGAGCGGGACGCTGATCCGAAAGGAGGAATGATCAGGCTGCTCCTTAATCCGCGTTTCCGTGCCACTTTAAAACCGGGAATTAACGATCGACCGGTGACGCGGGTAATATCCACGATAAATATTTCCCGGAAGTCAATTTTCCGGATTCGTGCCGCGAACAGCTTCCCCATACAATTTTCATTAACCCCAAACATACCGAGTTGCCTTGCAAAAACGGCAGCAGCGAGTTTAGTTGATCTCTTTCCGCTTGAAGAAATTTTTTTTAATTTTAATAACTTCCAGGAATACAACCAGCCGTTCGAACGTGGTTGGTTTGGTACAGTGGCGGATCTTCGAACAGGAAAAGGCTAGTAGGAAACAGCGAAGCTTCGAGTTGAACGCGTTTCGAGCGGACCAATACGGTTTCCGACGGAACTATCGACCGTATTCTACTTATCTGAGATTAGGCGACAAACGCGGCGAGCATCTCTTAAATTACGAGCCCCGTTACGCGCATCGGACTTCCGTGCATGCGCTCCATTGCGGAACACTGTCTGATACCGTATCGATATGCACTGTGCACTATGCACCACTCGGCCGTCCTTTGTTGGAGAGACTTTCCTTGATACTGTTGGCATCCGGAGTAATAGGGAGGCATTCCTGTGGTTTGATCGAGGCGTTCCAGATACCAGAATCATCAGAATTATCAGAATCATTTTCTCAGATTCGGAATCGTCATTTTCAGCGTAGAATGCAATTCATTTTCTAATTCGTTCGTACACTTTAGACATAAACATACAATGTTAATGGGCATTGCAGAGAATTGTAGGCATCGACGTGAACGTAAAATAAATTATTTCAACATTATTAACCCTTTGCACTCGGAGCTATTTTAATTTGAAAATTAAAATTTGTTTCTTCCAACCTTGAATAATTCCATTCTATATTATTTTTCTTCATTTTATGGATATGAAATTGGTATAATACCTCATAAAATAGTTAAACGTTTAGTAATTGATTAGATACCAACTTATTTACTAAGCAAACAAGATTTTGTGGCGACTTTGAGTCGCCACTCGAGTGTTAAGGGTTAAACGCCGCAGAAAATTTCGGACAGCGACGTAAGCGTCAAATATTCCAACGAGATTCCTTTAATTATCCTACCGGAGAAAAATCGCGAGGTGGTGTAGTACATCGACGAAACACACCTGGAAGCACACCGTACCACCTCCGCAAAATAGCCATAATAAATTCAACTCGGGTCACGCGAAGAATGCCGCATGGAGTCAAGGTCCTGCGGTCAGGATGCGCCTCAGGACTAATTTCCCGTCGTCCAGTTTCGATCCTGGCTCGCCGAAGTTTCCAACGGTATCGAATCGACGTGTAAAACCGCGACGACGTTTCTCCGGATGATAAACGACCCGTTGGAAAACCGTCGACGAGCCTCGGCCAAGAGCTGACCGCCTAAAAAAAAAAGAAAACCGCCGGCGGCATTTCCATCTGCTTTGCATTTCCGCGTGCCGTGCCGGACCGTGTAAATCAGCGTGCACGCGAAAATAAAGCTGGACGAAAGAGAGAGAGAGAGAGAGAGAGAGAGAGAGAGAGAGAGAGAGAGAGAGAGAGAGAGAGAGAGAGCGACGCGAGACTCCGGTGACGACGACGACGCCTCGGGGAACAAAAGGACGCGGTAACGAACGGTAAATTACTTTTCGGGACGCGGTTTAAGGATGACCGGCAGCGCGGCCTGGTCTCTCTCTCCTTCGCGGAATTATTTTTCTCGCCGCTTCGCGTCCCGGACGTTTTAATGAAATACAGAGCCGCGGGGCCCTCGGGAACACGACCATAACCGTATCTCGTCCGGAGCGAAATTCTGTAAACGGCTCGCAGGGACGCCCTCGTTTGAAAAGGCGCCGAATAAAACCGCGAAAAGGACTGGCGAAAACAGGGAGGCGAAAACTCTAGCTCCCTCCACACGCCTGGTCACGGACCATAGGGCGCCGCGTCGGTTCCCGTTCGTTGCCCTTCCTTCCCGACGATTCCTCGAACAAGACACCATCCCTTACGTTAGACGGTCCAGTAAGTTTCGCTGGGTCTCGTGTAAGTTCCCTGTTCCCGGACGACCCGGTATTTTATCGTTATTTGAACGCGTTCCTGCACGATCGAGCGGCCAACGGTGCTCGCGATCACCTTTCCACGAGCTCAGCTGTATCCGAATTCTTTTCTTTATATTTTTCCTCGGTTTATTCGCTCGCGAACATTCCGCGAAGTCTGTTGAATCGTGGTATTGTGTAGTGGATATTCATGAGAAGTAATGTAAAATAAAATTGAAGCAAAGCCATGGATAATTAGATGGACGAAGGAATATAACCAAAATTTAATGCACCCTTGCTTTCGTCCTGAGATCGTTAAGGGAAAAGCTTCTTTTTCTTCAGCAGAAAGAATCGGATAAATACGAGTATCGTTAGTATTCTCGAAGACGAAATGAAACTCTCTCGCAACAGAATCAATTTTTTCTCCACGGCTTTTTAATATTTCTTCCTAGAGAAATTAGACTGGCGCCCTCCTTAATGAGACACTATGTTTCACTCGTTCGCCAATTTTTTCCAGAAACAAACGATGAATTCGGAAATAATTGCGGAATTGGCCATGAAGCAACTGTCTAAATAATAAATAGGAATCGCGTCTGTAAAATCAAAATAAAATGCCCCTTCGCTCTAATCAACGTTGATCTGCCGGAAACTTTTACAGGCCGTAAAATTCCTCGGTGCCCCGGCGAATTATAAATGATAAAGTAATTCCTGCGAGCGCGGTTGCGAAAGAAATTGTACGGCAAGGGGTTCAAGCGAACGCCTTAACGTTACTGGCCCGGTTTATCGCGGATACAGCAAGGGCAATAAGGGCATAAAACTCTGGTCTATCCGTGGACGTACTCGGAACGATGGCCGGCTGCTTAAGATCCTAAGTAGCTACTTAAGATTTCGTGGGACTCATAAATAGCAGGGGGCTTTCACGTCGTAAAACTCACCCCTTACATATTAACTGTGTACCGAGTGCTCGCGACGTACAATTCTGCGGCAGCGTTTTCATCGCCATTAAACGTCCCGGCTGCGGCGAATATTTTACGAATGTGTTTGCGCAAAGTCATCGTGAAAGGGGCTCGCGAGATAGAATTGTCGGGGACGGAATCTGGGATCTTTCGCGAGGACAATCAGCCGTGGTCAGTTTCGAGGCTTCTTCTCTTGATAATGTATCGATTCTCCTGCTTGGTCGCATTAGGAAATACTGTAGAATCGAAGTTGTGTTGGTTTTACGACGTCTCTTCCAAGTAATCGAGTTTCCCGATGAAGAATATTGAAAACTATACGGGTTGAATTCGGTTTCACGTAACTTCCGAGAATTTCGAATACTAAAGAATCACTTAATTCTCGTTTTCCGAAAATTACACTCGGACCGTAATACGCGACTCAAAGGGGCCGGCCCCTCTCCGTGCAATTTTCGGTCCATGAACTCTCGCTAGAAAATTGTCCCCACGAGCTAGCACCAGGTGCAGCAAAAACCTTGGTGAAAAATTCCGAACCTTAATTACAAAACTTTAATTCGTGGACCTTTCAGCGTCGCCGCTCATTTCGCGCAGAATTACATATTTGATCCGCATTCTCAAACAAACATTTGAACGGGAGAACGTTGTCGCTTCTTTTTTGTCCTGCTCGTAAGGGTTGCCACCGAAGAACTGCCATAAAAATTTCAGGCCTACAGATTAGGCTCAAAGGAGCTGCACCATTTTGTTCCGGCAACTTTTCTCTGTAATATTGTTATTCTAAAAAATCGTTGTAAAAGACAACAAAAACCGTCCGCAGCAGGAAACGAAGTCGAACATTTGGCAGATTGTCAAACGTTCGCCTCGGCAAAATCGCATCTTTCGCAACAAGGAGGCTGACCTTCGTCCGCAGAGTTCCACGATGGCTCTCCGGCTCTGTAGGGTCGGATTGCATTAATCCGCGCTCTAATTAGGCAAAGCGGGTTTAATCGTCGGACGCATTGGGTCCGGCTCAATTAGCTAATACACAGGCCCGATTTGGTCTCGCTTTATTCGGTGCCGCATTGCGATAACCAGTTTCCCCCCATCCCTCTATCGGAGCTGTCGTCGGGATCAAAGGACGCGACATAATGGAGGATGTCATTGATTCCGTGGAGCGGGTCCGTTGCCGTGCAAGGAACTTGTTAAACTTTTAATAACCCCTTCGCTGGGACAAAAGCTTGGCCGGAAAAATATTCCACGGGAAAATCTGTGTCTCCCTGAGGGGGTGGAACACAGCCGGGGGTAACCAACCCCCTTTGGATCTCGACAAAGAGAGAAAGAGAATAAAACTTGCACCCGCCGCCGGGTTCTTTTCTGAGATCGAGTCCCCGGCTCCGCGAAAGTTCAAGCCACCCTTCGGAATGTTTCTTAATAGCTTTGACAGCGAGTTCGACGGGGTATTAGGTTTCTTGTTCATCCCTCTTTGTCTCGAGCAACCAGCTATACTTGGCGGCCCGAAGATATCGTTGGTAGGCGAGCATGACACACCGGTGGCTGTCGGGAAAGTTTGCATCAGCGCCTGGACATCGTCGATGGAGAAATTATTAGACTGATACCGGGCAGATTTCCTCGAAAGAGTCTTACGAAGTATCGAGTCGCATAAATTATGGTGCAGTGACTGTCCGGAGGGAGATTTGCCGGGGAAATTAATTGTTGACCGTCGGGTTGGATGGTCGTATGGCTGGATCTGTTCGTTTTATGAAAATTTAATTGGTGCCAAACTAACAATCTCGACGTTCAATAACATCTGCCAAATACTCCCCGGACTTAATGGAACTGAACGTAATTGAACGCAGCGTCGATACACCGTCGATACATCAAAGCAGCGTCTGCAAATGAAAACGGAATCCTTTCTCACGGAAACGATCTCCGATAAATCGTCTGGCGTTCACCGTGGGATCGCTATCCTGGAGATTCTCGGCGAATTACCTCAGCGAAAGCATCGCCCGAGGCACGTCAAAGGCATCGTCGAACACGAGACATTCAACCTCGGATGCACCGGAACTGCAACGACCCAACGGCAGTTTTATTAGGACGGTGGTAATTTTATTCCCGACGCGCGCGGTTCATACGAATGTCGTACGCCGAGCTAGCATAATCGCGGTATTTGTAACGTGGGCTCTTCGTTGATCCTCCCTGAGCCTTATTAGCTTCTTAGCTAGTTCCTCCAGCTGCCTCGTTAGCTCCTCCTCCCCCCCCCCCCCGCTCAAGATCCAATTAACGAGCCCTCTCGTAACGACTCGTTCCCATCGAGCGATCGCGTCTCGAATAATTAATACGCGGCCTCCTTTTCGGCCCGATACCGTGGATTTGCGCGTGTGCAAATCGCTCGAGTTTGCTAATACGCTCTCGCGAAGCGTTTCGCGCCTCACTTCCGGTTGCGATTCGCGAGACGAATATTAATATCGCTCTGCTCGTTGACACTAGGCTCACGGAACGCGTCAAAATGGCGTGTTTAATTCGAAAACGTGAATTCGAAGATCAAAGTTTTTCCTTCGAAACAACGATCGAAGTTTTATCGAACCTCGAAGTGCGCTCTAAGGATAGATTCTGTTCGAAACCACAATGTCCCATGACCTCGGGAACATTCTCTACATACACACGAAGGTCCATTGTTCGTGGGCCGTTACCCGTATATGCACTATGCACACTAACTAATCGTACACGATTTACCGGTCGACTATCGGGGGCCTGATAGACAAAGCCTAGAAGAGGAACGCAACGGGACACGCTATCGATTCTCTACGTTTAACGTATCAAAGGTTTCCTTCCCCCTCTGTTACACAGTATTCCTTGCAGAGGGTGGCTACCCGTCGTACCCTTCCCTCGGATCGGTCGTCCGAGGTGGAATCTCAAATTCTAATGAAGAACGCCGCGAGAGACCGCGACACAAGCGTGTCCGACACGCGCGTCTTTAATTCTGCATCGTTAAATTTAATTCAATTTAAATTCTGATGCAACTACCGCGAAAAAATGTCCGATTCTGATCAAACCCTGCTCGAAACGTCACCCGATGGTCCCATCCGAAAAGGTGCAGCAATTTCCGCGAGAAAGATGCCGAAAATTCCAACGCCGTTGCTGTTGCAGAGAAACCACCCTTAACCGAGGATTCCTCCGCGGAAAGCCACCCTCGGTGTCCCCGACCAGCAGATACGAAGATAAGCCGCCCGAAGGGAGGCTGTTCTATCTTCGTGTGGGTGCTGGGACGTATAAACGGTGTTTTTCCCCGTGTAGAAAGGGGAGGAAGATCAAAAAGAAGAACAGAGAAAGACAATCCAAGGTTGCGAGTAGCTAGGACCGGAGCTCTTTAGCAAATTACTTTTATTCGTTCCCGCGAAATGAGCTCTGGAGGAGCGTTCGAAGAGGTCGGGCCGAGTCGGGCCGTGCCGGGTCGAGCTTACCCGGTGGCTTCTTTTCTCGTTTCCCGCGGGAACGTTCCCGGAATCTGGAGAAAAATTTGCCAAGGCTTAACCGGGCGCTTCTCGTCGTTGGGATTTTTCTTTGTCATTGTGTTCTGTCGGCGTGTTCTCCGCTGTTTCGAAGAACGGACTATAGGGTATTATGGTTTCAGTGTTGAGGTTTGGTACGATCGCTGTTTGAACGCCTCGCGATAAAATCAAGATTTGATGCTTCAGTAATTTTTTATAATTTTTGTATGTTCTCGAGGAAAAATTCGATTTGCAGTAAAATTTCGTGGGACGCAGGGCGGTGCACCGTAGATGCAACTGTGCCCGGTACGAGGACCCCGCGACCCAGTGTTCCAGTTGGAGTCGTCTCGTTTCAATTAGCAAGCGCAATCTCGAGGATCGAAGGATCGCGGAAATCTCGGACGAGTCGTACGAGATCTGGGGCAAACCATCGGCGACGCGCGTCTGATGGATCGCATGCCTCCCGTTACGGGACCCCCACTGGCCCTACTGTACCCTCGTGCAACCTCGCGCACCCTCATGTATTATGCAGCCGCGGAACGCAGATTTCAATGAGCCGGGAACCAGCGTGGCGGCACGAAACACGTTCCACTGACTCGCCGACGTGCATTTTTCATTCGACCACCCCCTCCCTCCCCCGGTACACGGCTGATGCAATTATCTGTCCGGATTTAAAAATTAATTTCCGCAACGATACGCTTGGCGTGGCGAATGCGATTCGAGTCGGCTGGGTCAGAGAGCAATTGTTATAATAAATCCGTAATTTTTCTGGTTCTCTTTCGGTAAACACAGTGTTTCGATTATACAGATTGTAAATGTTCGATGTAATTTCGCATGATAATTAAGAGACTGTATCTGCAAAATTAACTTATTTGCTAATTTGCATTGAATCACTTTTACGATTTCAGCGCGAGATTATCTCAAACCATTCTCGCGCACATTCTATATTGTCGATTAAATAATATTAAGATTAATTTGTATTTTGCTTCTTCTTACTGAAAGAAAGATTTTTTAATTAATTAATTGAAAAAGCGCATTTCCAAATCGGCAGGCTCGTTTGTTAATTCGCGCTGAATCACCGTTACGATTCCAATGAATGTAGATGAACATATCCGAAATTGGAAATTTCGTATTCCATCTGTAATTCCTTGTGTGTAATTCAAAGAGTGCATTTACAAATTGACTTATTTACCTTCGAAAGAGCTCTACAATTCCATTTCGAACCGAAATATATCGAAAACCGGCGATTTCAATAATCTCTCTGAATAATCTTAAATCTGAGAAAATTAATTCAGCAACCGTGGAAATTCGTGACCGTCTATTAAAAATTTCATAAATGCAGAAATTTATAAATTGAATAATTCGCGATTTCGCGCCGCGAATCACCCGTACGAGTTCGTTAATTGCAGCGGAAAATATTCGTAATGGTTGATTTTGATCAATCCGGTGGTCCTTGTTTCGGGTCGGTCGGGTTATCGATTAATTAATACACTAGATTGGGGATTTTATGCATTGTAGAATATGTATACATATATACACAGAAAACGGAGGCGAACGAAGCCCCGCGAGATAAAAGGATTGAATCCGGTTCTAGCAGAACGATTGGTTTGTTTTTAAGGTAACGAGTTATTGAAGTGACGAGAGGTATTTTTCTTTGATTTCGTTTCCTTTTTTTTCGAATATAAACTATGCAGACGCTGTTGTTTACGGAACGGTTTTCAGCGGGTCCGATCCGATGAAGTTTAATTACTTCGTTAACCCCGTTCGCAGTCGAATAAAATGACTGTCTGTCCCGGGCGACGGTATTTGAAAGTCGATACGTAATTTCGAAAGCAAACAGGACTTTTATTTCGGTCTCCGAAGAGCAACTGGGACCCGGGAATATATTTACATACAACTACCTACATACATAATCACATAAATAAATAAATATGGAATGAAGTTACCGCAGCTACCGGTGGATCGGAATGACTGCGCTCGCTGTGCAGAGATTAAACATTTAAAAGCGGCGGAAGAGAAATTAAAAAGTTTTATTTCTTTAGGGTGAACGCACGCGTTAACGGTAAAATAGATTTCGTTGCCCCTAAAATATCATAGGGTAGCAGGAAAGAATTAGTAATTACATGGATCAAGTTCTTTCGCAACAACAGCTAACCTTTAAGGGTTGTTTTCACCCCGAAAGACCACAAAGTAGCAGAAAAAAATGCTCGAGAATGCTTCACCCCTTCAGGGTGAAAACTCGCATTGACCTTTAAGGGGTATTCTCACCCTGTAGAACTAAATCGTGGCAGAAAAAAATTAAAAGCTTGCACTCCTTCAGGGTGAGAACACGCGTTAACCTTGAAATGGGGGTTCACGCCCTAAAGAATCGTAGGGTGGCAGAGAAAAACGTACTGTTATTAAGATTTCATTATTTCATAGATTAAAACGGGCAGGAAAAAAAATTATCTGTCAGTTCTAACAACATTCGGGAAAATAAAAAATAAAAAAAATAAAAAATTTGACACTTGCATCGAGGTCAAGCAACTCGTATCATTCTGTAAGGGTTGTTTCAACCTTGAGAACCCGAAAAACGGAGAAAATAACCTGACACTGGCATCGAAGTTGCTCACCACGTAGTACGAAGTAGTAAGGGTAGTTCTCACCGCGAAGACCGAAAAAAGCAGCAGGGGAAAAAAAATTACCCGACAGTTCCATCAAGGTTCTAAAACACGTACCATCCTGACAAGGGTAGTTTTCACCCGGGAGGAGCGAAAGGTTGCGAAAGAATTACCGTGCACTCTTTCGAGGTCCCTGGGCAACCCCGCGGAGTTTCAAAACAGATCGGAATTTTCAAAGTTTCCTCGTAAGCAACGTCCTATCACCGATCACCGTCACGGAGGTGTAAAACGTAAGGGCACTGGAAGGAAGTTCCCGAAGAGTTTTCACCTTCGACACCATCGACGAGGACGACTCGATTCCCAAGCCGATTGCGAGGTCCGAAGTTCAGAGTCACCAGGATGCCGGAAGCGACGCTTACAAAGGGAACTGGAGGTAATAAGGGGGTGCAGGAATAGAGGAAGAGGACGCTGGACCATCCGCGGAACTTCTGTGAAACGCTATTCGAATATCCGTCTCACGTTCCTCGCGAGAATCAACCCGGATGATCGCTGCCCGGCCCCGGCTTTAATCAACCCCCACCACCCCCGGAGAAACGAGACCTTCCGAGTGCATTTTCAGGGGAAATCGCTGGACCGACGAGCAAACTAGCTGTAAGGCGAAGTCGACGAAAAAAAAAAGAATAGAAGCGAGATAGAGGGGATTAGAAAACGAACAAAACTGAAACAAATAGTAAAAGAGAAAGGGAAAGAAAAACTGTCAGAGGAAAAAAGAACAAAAAGAGATAGAGCTGCCGAGAGGAGAAAGGTGGAGGGAGGGGAAGAGTAGGGGAGTGGGAAGGGTGTACACAAGCGCAGCGAGTGTAAAGTTTTCTCCGGGAAGTTGGAATAGCCTGCGGAATATAGGGGACAGAGGGAGGAAAGGGAAAGAGAAAAGGTGCAGAGCCTGGCAGAGGATCGTTCCCTGAGAAACGCGTCCTGAAAGCACCGGCCCAATTGCCGCGCGGTATGCTCTCTCACATTTTCACGCCGGGACGGGAATATCCGGCGCGTGCTTCCGTGAACTTTTAATCGAACGATCGACACACGACATAGAAAGGCTATGCCGTTCGCCCGGACCATGGCGAAACGATCCCGAGCCAGATGCGCTAAAAACCGTTAATCGTTATTTATTGCCAGGTGGAAACGGTAATCCTCCATAAGCCCGTCGCACTTAATTACTATTATCGCCGGCAATGATGCTTCGTTGTGTCACGTTGCCCGATTACAAATGTAAATATTACGTTGTAACATGCAGAAATTCGCCGGGAGTATTATTTCAGGCAAAGATTACATTTCACCGCAATTTTCAAAGAAGTACCTAATTTCAACAATTGATGTTTGATGCGAAAGAAACAATCGGGTCGAGGGTAAACGAACTGTTATCGAAAGATCTGCGAGCTGTCGGGGAATTGAAAAAATTCAGAGGCCTAATTACGGTAAAATGCGCAGCCACGGTGCAGTAACTCTCGTTACGACCGATTATTCCGATTACGGTTAGCGGTACAGGGTGGGCAAGTTCGCGTAACGACGTAGCCGATTCGCGACAAACGTCGATGGCTTTTTTGCCTCGCGGCGAAAGAGCTAAAGCTCGAATCGCGTGTCTTCGTACAAAGGAGACAAGAGTTGCGCGGGGAGGAGGAGAAACGGAGCAGAGAGAAAACGCGATCGTCGGGTTCAGACGTACACGTGCAGTCGCACGCGCGACTATCACGCTTCACGGCTGTTTGCCGCGGTTAAATGTAAAATCGATATAGTCTCGGGGTTTCTCCGTGCACGAGGATCGCCTTCGAGGTCGAAAACTGAGCAGCAGCCGCGACGGAGCAGACCGGAGCAGACCGAAGCGGACCAACGCAGAGCCGAGCGGAGCGGAGCAGAGCAGAACAGCCTCGGTCTGGCCAATGGTTATTAATAACGAATCGATCGGGCTCGAAAGTAGTTAGGGGAGTCGTCGGATGAAAAGCCGAGCCACGTTAAAAAGAGACGAGAATTCGTTCAAGGCTCCTTGCCGAATGGAAAGACTCGCTTAATGGTCTCCCGAGCCGGATCGGATCGGCTCGGCTCGCTTCCCCGGTCCATTTATCGTTCAAATGAATCCCGAATCATTATGATTCCCGATCATGGTCCGCTACACCCTTAGACTCGGCCGTAGACTGGACCAGCATGACCAAATGCTTCGTTATCCAACGGTTTGCAAGCTCGCGGACGATTATCGCGGCGGCAGGTCGCAAAATCAATAGAGAAATCGCGCGAACGGCGTAACAATTCAGGGATCGGCTCGCGCTCGCTTGTACACGGTCGTCAATTATTTGGGCAAACAGCTACTTCGAATCCATTAGTATCCGCACACCATCCTGCACGCGTGTACACACCAAGAAGGAATTACAAGCGAGATTCGGTGTGACCGTCGCGCACCACGTTAATCCAGAGCCACTCGCGCCGAGTGAATCGCGTAACGCATACCGGAGGGATCCGGTCCCGTGGCCAGACTATGCTCGACCCTGCACCCGTTGCCATGCACTTGATAACTGCAACCCCGTTTCGGATCGTTGCACCGGCGTTTTTGCGGCCGAGATCGGTCCTTTATGGCTGCGACGCCGAACCATCGGCTGCACAATGGGCTGGAAACCCGTTTTTCGTGGCCAAAATTCCATTTCTGATGGTTACAATTTTGAACCCATTCTTTAATACAATTGGTAACCATTCGAAGCTACAAAATCCAAAATATTAGCCATTTTTAGGAAAAATGTAGGAATAAAGGTTTGAACGAATGTTTTATATTGTATTAAAATTTTAGAGCATCTAGAAAATGAGCGAATTTTCACCCGAACGTTCAAAGTTAACTAGTCAATTCATTAAGTATCTCGGAAAGTTCCGTACTTCATTGCTACGTTGTACATGGACACACTGCGTTAATGGAAAGTGAACATATATGCTCGAACGAAAGCTTGGTTAACTTGGAAGTTCCGCACCGACGACTATTGACTTACATAATTATTAGCTCATTTAACTAAACGACCGAAATCAACGATTTCCAACAAAACGGAAACTTTACTAAGCACTGTTTCGTTCAGTTTGTGCCTTGACAGACGAACAAAGTGATCACGGTGCGCCGGTTTTTATTTGATTATTGGGAAAGCCGCGTTCGCCGTGACTTTTATCGCGAAGCGTGCTCGCGAGAGAACGAGGCATCGCAGCCGGGAGGGATTAATTTCGTAGAAATACTCGAAGCCACCGAAAATCCCGGTGCCGCGCCGGTTGCCACCGAGATCTGAAATCTGGAATTTTTCATCCGCCGGCGCCTGCTTTGCCGCCCTTACCAAAGGCGGGATGAAAATGCAGCCTTCACAATGAATAATTCACTTCTGGCGCAGCGCACGCTCGTCCGAGGGCCGCGCGAACCTTGACTCTGCGAAAATCTATCTTTGGAAAATTAAAACGTCGTCCGGCTGCGCACGGAAATCACTGTCGAGGGATGAAATGTTAAAGCACACGTCCAATGGAATTTTCCCCTTTGCCGTAAATAAATCAGGCGTGCACGAATACTTGTAAATAAGCGCGAATCGATACGTTCTGGCCACTTGCGCCGCACGACGATTCTGCTATCCGAGAATCTAGTTCTTTCGATTGAAATTTCCACAAACTCGAGATTCAATTATTTATCAGTCGTTCCTTATTTAGCTCGGTGTCGACGCTTTGTTAATGGAGTTTCTCAATGATAGATATATTTACGCGACGTCTATGTCTATCAGCGAGTGCAGAAAAATTTGATTCTGCACGGACGTGTGCAATTGCTGTATTTCACGTCGGTGTATTTTATATTTAACCAGAGGGATAGAGAGCGAACCGCAAAACGGAAAATAGAAGGAGGGAACAAGCCGCATTCTCCTCAGCTTCTGAAATTCACTGCGCGATTTATGTTTTTAGTTTAAGCTCGCCGCGGCCGTTCCCGCGGAACAAATTCCGCGGGTTTCTGCATTATTTCGCGATTCATAACCGCGCAACAAACTCGGCGCAAGTTCGAGACAACGGATTCCTCATTATCATTCCGGGCCGAAGGAAACCGGCAATTACGAGAGACCAGGGGGATCGTTCCGCGTCTAATTTGCACTTCGGTGCGCCAAAGGGAATTTTATCCGGTGGCTGGCTAAATAAATAAGCCCGGTTGCAACGGGAATGTGCAGAGTGCAGTCACCACGGCGCGTCGCGTCGAACGCGCCACCGACTGCACGGAAATTCTGGCGAATTGTTTTATCGACGACGGGGACAGCATCTGTTACACACAAGGAACCGCGAGCCCAGAACTCTTGCTAACTCGGTTGCAACCCGGTGCAACGAGCGTTGCACTTCTACGGCGAGTTACGTGCCCCCGAAGTTAACGCGTTATTCCGAATCGCCGTGGCAGTCCTCGAATGACAGAGAGGCCGGAAACACGAAACGAAGATCCACTTACAGTTTCGCGACCGCCGATTTCCCACCGTTGACTTCACAGAACAGGTGAACCCGATATTCGCGCAATGGTCGAACTGGTGTACTGGCAGTCGCATAATTGCTGGCGCTCGTTTTATATCAGAAGGACTGTTTTATACGTAGACCGAACGACCTTTATTATTATGTTATAAATAATCAGAGAGTGCAAACAATTTTGTAGAGGGAAGCATCGCAATGATTATTGGCAGTTTGGTCTTCGATACTTTGTCGGCGTTTTGCAAAAGAGTAATGGACTCGCAGTCCGCAAAATTCAATGCGCCGGCCTCATCAAATCCCTCGATTAATCATCAGCAAACCGCCGACCACCATCAAACCGTCGCTGCGAAACGCTTCCCACTAAACTGTAGATTTATCTACGCCGTTAGTTGCGTCCCGGGCCGGGAGATCATGCGATCGGGATCATAATTGAATACGCCCGGCCGGGCCTGCGACGAGTCGAAACGAGTGTAGGCATCGTGTAAAATATTGCGCGAGTGAAGTTAATTTACAGGAGACCGAGAGCTTGCTGGAAACGTTGAATTCCACGGGAAATTGCAGCGCAGCCTGGCTCGTTGCATCGGTGCAACGCGGTGTGATAGATCATTCTCAAGAATAGGACAAAAATGGGGAAAGTAACAATCGTTTAAATTGTACATTTTGGAAATGCTCTGCACTATTTGATCTGTTCGTAGGATTTTTATGCGATATAAAAATGTCCTAACTCGATTGCAAGAAATGGCAACTAGATGACAAGGATAAAGGTAAAAATTGGAGCGAACCTGTAGCGCTGACATTACGGATAATTTATTAAAAATTTTTGAGATCGATATAACGGAATATTTAGATGACAATGATCGTAAAAATCTACAAGTCTCCCTTACTTGTAGTTATTCAGCTTTGCTATCATGCAATTGTACTAACGACGCGAAACACATAAATATTGTAACGATGCTCGATGGGTATACCAACGATTAATCATCGCATTTGATGAATAGATTTAACAATGACTATTTCATTTTTATGTTTAATCAACAATCGCCAGATAAATCTAGAGGTTCTAGTGCGGAACGATCGAGCTCCGTATTGCTTGTCGGTTCGCTAACGACAAATCGATGAACTGCATGGTGTGGGTCAATTGAATTTTATTAGATGCTTTGGTAAAACACTAGTTTGGTGACTTTAAGTGGAACGTTCTTTAATTGGAGACACAGTTGCACGTTGCATCCATCATTCTCTTTTTTACCCTCTTCGTTTAACTCGTTTAATCGATCTCCATTTTTCTCTTGTTCCAACTGCCTGTATTATTATCTTTGCTTCTCTCTTTTTTGCACACTCACAGTCAACGATAAAATTCGTTATCATCCCCTCCTTCGCTTTCGTTTCGTGGTGATTTGAATCACTTCTCCGACGAATTAAAGGTCCGTTTTCAACGAGGCGTCTCGCGGGTCGGATAATTCACGTGCGTCGGATACGGGGGCGGGTCGCCACGAGTACCAGCCACTGCGTCGGAGCTCGATGCCGTCATTTCGTGACGTCAGGAACCGCAACACGTGGCGGGAGAACGGGAGACACAGCGTACAACGCCGATTGCGGAGGAGTCGGTATCCAGAAGACACCGACGCGACGGGGTTTGCTCGGGATTTATAGCCCCGCCACGTGGAAGGGGTTGTCGGCGAACCATCCCCCTGAGAGAACGCCAACATCCCCTCCTCCCCCCACCCCTCTTCTGTCTTGCGTTTCGAGCTGTAGACGTGCCGGCGCCCGACGTCCAGACGTCGAATCGAGACCTTGGCGACCACTGACCGTGTCTTTGCGTCCCAATTCCTGGCTAATCGCGAATCCCGATGTCCTTCTGGGTTGAACGACTCCAGAGAAGATGTATACTCCTTGACACTCGTCATTCGTCGTTACTAAACTGCGGATTTTATGCGTCCAATTGTTTTGGATTTCTGAGAAATCTGAAAAAATTCTAGGGTGCACGCTCAGGCCCCTGATGCAATGGCGAACAATAATTGTTCAATATTAGGAAATGGGGATTAGCCTAGATGGTTGGTCGGTCGGCCTCGAGGATGCTGTCTGGACCGAGGAGTAGCTTCGAGAATGTGCGGCGAGTAATGTTCGTGGCGGTGACTAATCTAGTCGGGTCGTGAAACGGATCCGCGGCGGAAGGAAATTTCGATCCGCGACAATTCCACGGGGTCGGCCACGGTTCAAAGCGTTGCATTAAACTGAGTTACGATTCGCGGCGTGTCGCAAACGACCCGGGAAAAACCCGCGCAAAAGGACGCCCCAGCGAAGATAGCCTGGGAAACGCTAAAAGCGGAGAGAGCCCAGGATCGGGTCCTGTTAACGACCTCTTTGTTATCGCGCGAAAAGTCGAATTTGCATTCGCCCCGGCAGCCTGCCCGACACCTTCCTATCTCCCGGAGATTTTTCTGGGTCAGAGGATCCCCCGGATCCACCGTCGCGTCGCCCACGCCTCCGTGATAAAGGGACTGCAACCTAAATCCCTTGTCCGGTTTGCCAGGTTAAGATGGAAACTCCGGTGGCAATGTCAACTATGCCGAGCAGCATCCCGGTACTTTGCGCAACACGTGTCACCTAATGCAGTTATCTTCATCGCTCCCGATCCTTCATCGCCGTGTTGCACGTCTTCTACCGTGAACTCCGAGAGTGGACTGGCCAGCTTAGCGAAAGGATGCCAGGATGCATGCATCCTGACGGGAATAAGATTTGATCCTTTGGTCACCGCTCTGCAGCTTAGACTGCCGCCAGATGACGGACCGTAATCCGCTGCACCTGGTTGCATCCGACGAGACTGCAATTGTAATCTCTGCTCGAGACTGGACTTTGTTCACACTTCGGGACATCGGAAAATTGTTGGCTAACAGTTGCAACAAACTCGAGTGAAATATACATTTATTTTCTTTTTTAATGTCTTGAGTCACATCTGCTAATTTTTGTCGTAAATGCATAAAATCCACTGTTCAGCTATGGAATTAGCAATTTAAAAGAGTCGCAGTTATAAAACCATAAGCTACAGGTACATAATTACGTCACCGATCAAACACTGTCACGGCCATGGGACAACCGAGGATCGATCGATCGCATACCTTGCGACTTGAGCAAAGCCACGGATTATCCGTTTACACGCGCACGCCTTGTTAAGCTAAGCCTAATTTCTGATCAGATTCCTAATGCTGTCTCGATATTAACGCTTTGGAGCCTTAGGTGTATTAATTAGCTCCCTGATAACAGTGCTGTAACTATTAATATTCGGATTAATTGCCGTGGAGCGTGTCCATGAGTCGCGTAAGGGACGACTTGTTGAATCGTGACAGAGAATTTGATGAGAAATCTTTAATTGTTTACAGCTTATTTGCGATCCTGCGATTTTAAATAAAAGCTACTATTTGGGGGTGTGAAAGTAATTCACCCTTTAGGGCGGGCAGAAGCGTCTGAATATTTTTTTGACGCGAAGTTATAGAAGTTTGAAAACCGGTTATTTTCGGGTTTTGTAATTCAGTGTTCCTTGATTTTTGCCCAGTATTATTCTCCACCGGGGACAGACGCTCGAGAGCGAACGCTATGGGGGCACATTAACGGATGACGCGCTATAAAGGTGATCGATCGATGCGACACGGCCGTGGGCATGGTCGCAAAGCCGAGTATAATTTTAAACGGCCGCGTGTTTTGCCGACGCGACGCCCACCCGATCCGCTCGGAAAGAGAAAAAGATCGGAAATTCGATTCGGTGGTGTAACGGTGACGTCAACTGGTGTGTGCCGGCTACCAGGATCGCATCACACCTGACGTCATCGTGCACCAGCATAGTGGATCCCCACCGTAATACCCACACCCCATTATCGAGCCGGGGAAATTCTAAAACTACATCGGTCTATCGGAAAGGAAATAGAGTTGCAGTATTTTCCATAAATAGACGCGTTGCAGATGTGCAGGCACAGTTTCTGTTTTCTTTTTTCATGGGGACTTGACTTCGTTAAGGACTGGTTCGACGATTTTTTAATTCGATGCAGATACAAATAATTGTGGGTGCATATACTGAAAAGTATATTCGCGACAGGCAATGGTTTGAGGGATGAAATTTTGCGGAGATCACAATGTAGAATTTACAAAGGGTAATTTCATCCCCTAAATTCGTGTTAAAATGCGATCTAAAAATGCATGTGTAGGAGAAATTGCATATGGAAGTATGTCGACGTTGCGAAGGTAGATTTCAACCCCTCGATGCTACTATGCTACAAAAAATAATGACAAAAAGTGGGTTTATGTTACGTGATTACGAGTTGCCCCATTTACACGCAAAGTTTTCTAATGTTTTTAATTTTAGTGGCTCCGTGGCTGTCCTTGTTAGTTCCTAATGAACGCGTTTGCTACTTTTGCAGCGGAAAAGATCACAACCACCGGAGAACTGTCAGAAAAAATCGTAGATCGTAGAAAAAAATTATTTAAACTCTGCGGGGCCGCTCGGGCAGCACGACAGATGCAAGAGGTTGTCGCACCGAGCTGCATCCGTTCTGGAACTTATTTATCCTCACGGTTCTTGGTCGTTTCGCGGATCGGAGATGACGATGGAACAACAAGGGTAGCCCGGTTAACGAAACCGGAAGCGACCGTGATTTCCGGGGCTGTCGTTGTCGTCAGTCAGGACGACGTTAAAGGAGGAAAGGGGGAGGTGAGCTGAAAACGAACAAGCGGAAGATTCTCCTCTGATTGGGGCGATGCTCGTAAATGAGCTATCGGAGTTTACGTTCTAATGACAGCGAAACGTGCGCCGAATGCATTTCTGCCGGCAATCGGGCCAGCGTGCGCGACATACCAAACCGGAAATCGATGACCGTGCAACAACGGCGACACAATGAATTTCGCCCGCGCCAATTCCCACCCTGCAACACCTCTCCCTCCCCCTGCTCCTCCAGCAACCGATTGCCGCATTAAAAAGTTTACCGCGGCCCGATATGCACCCGGAAATGCACTCGCTCGGCCCTCGTGCTCGTTCAAACGAACGGCATTAAACGATCAATCGATTAATTCCCCTCCGACCCGCGCGAAATTAACAAAAATTTCATTAACACCCGACGGGGCAGGCCGCCGCGCTCGCTTTTCTAATTGTTCGAATCGGCCGCGCGCGATCCAATTAATATTTGTCCATCGAATAACCGCCGATGTTATCCGATCGACGATCCCGATTTGTGGATCCCTTGCGCTCGATTCGAAATTTATTTATTAGGTCCGGTTATAAATTATTTCCGGCTTTAATGTGTCTAATCTGTTTGTCGGTGAAAGAAACTGTCGTCGTATCTTAATCGTTCATTCGATATTATTTGCAACGACGAATTTTCACGAAGCTTCTGACAATATCTGGCTCTCGATTCACCCAGGTATTACGTCGTTGCAGTGAATATTGTGTACGATGTGGGGGACGCGTCTTACATTTTCAAAGACGAGACGTACGGTGCTAGATTAAGATAACTGGAAATTTATCAGCGGTCCGGGCCGTGTCCTGTCTGTAGATCATGAGCTACGGAGTACAGCATCTTCCACGGAAGTTCCTTGCCTCTATGCACTCACGGGATCCTGATTAATAGTTACGCCCCGGGCTATCTCTCCACCCCCGTCTCCCACTTTCTCTCTAGCCACGGGACCCGCGTGTCTCTTCTATCTACCTTTCTCTTCGTTCATTGCGTCGTTGCCTCTCTACGACTCGGTTTAAGTATCCCGTCGACCTTAACCTCGACTAATCAGCCAAGGACGCGGCTGCAGGGGGCGTGGGAGGGCCGTGTACCAAATTCGTTGCCGAAAACAGGGTCGTCGGGTAACTCGCCGCGATAACGCCCGCCGATGCGCCCTCGTTAATTAACTTTTCGCTACACCATTTACTCCTTTCTTCTCTTTCACCGTTCCCCGGGATAATATCGTTATCATTAGACCGCGGATCTTTATGCAAAACAGACATTCCGTTCAATTAGCAGATATAGAGGATAGATTTTCGACGAGTCCTGCCTCTTGTAACTGTCGCGGAAAATATTCTATCTTGAGCAAAAAATCCGCAGTAAGAGGAGTACAAAGTCCCATAAACATCTCGATCGATCGTCCCCGATCGGGATCGACGACGAGTCAGACACCACCCCGGCCGTTCTAAAAAATCTTCCATTTTCTTGGGCTGGCGGATATTATTCCGTCGAGTATATGTTATCAACGCGAACCGAGTTTCCCGGGCGACGACGCGGGGCGACGCGACGCGACGTTGTGTGTGGAGGTATACACACCTTTCACTCGAGACCGGGAATAAAGCGAAGAAGATAGTATCTGGCACGTTGACGATGTTGACTCCTCGATAACGAGATATTTCCCTCGCGAAACTCCCGTCTCCCAACGAAATGTATTCAGGGATCTTTTACGCCCGCAAAGGAGACGAGACATTTTTCCATAATTACGCGATCAACGGGACAAGACCGAGAGAGAGAGAGAGAGGATTGGACGAATTTGCTATTTTTCCCGTAGAAATTTGAAATTCAGAGTACCGCTCGCGAGGTAGCCTGCAACGCCATGCGTTCGAAGGTGGAAGCCGTTGGCGATGTAACTCAAAGAATATTTCGCATAATTAACATGAGAATGATGGAGCCGCACAATAGACAATCTCTGCTTCGCATCTCTCTATCTAATGTTACCAACCGTTCGTCGACAATTGTTTTGTGCAGTGCCCACTCTTTAGAAAACCTATCCGAGCACTGGAAGAGTAGATTTTTATTCAGCCTGTTCTGCGAGCTTGTAAAATTCCATTTTCAGATCAGAAGGGCTCTTTTCGTTTCAGCGAGTTCTATGGAAGAAATACGGTGGGGGATCTCGCGTTATTTTCGGGTGCTCGAGTAAACTCGCGAATATTGCGACGGCGAACAGGAGGCCGGGTACGGGCGGATGGATCAAAGGGTAGTTGGGTCCTATCTATCTTTGGCGTGCGGGTCGGGCTCGAACGGATTCCGCGATTCGAGAACAGCTCTCCTCGAGCCGACGAACGTCATAAACGAGCCATCATCGAATACGTTCGCAGCGAGGGGTAGTAGTCGACGTATTCGAGAGGCCATCCTCATCGTCGACATGCAAAACCAAGCCTTAATAGAATTCTCCCCCCTCTACCTGGAACTTTCCTAATTAACTCTTCGAGGCTCGGCTCACCCCCCACTCTCTCTCTTCCTTCGTTGCTCTATCCTTCCCTCCCCCTTCCCCCGGTTCTTGAAGATTGCGCTGTTTAAAAGATCCTTTCGAATCCCAATAGACCTATTATACGAGTCGCTAAGAACCCACAGTTGGAGGCATCGTCTAGTACGAGAGACTGGCGCAGCCTTCGGGGCAGATATTTGAAAAACACTCGACCCGCCGTATTATTCATCCTTCGCTCCTTCAACCACCCCCACCCCCACCCCTCTCCCCCAACCTTACTCTTTTTCTCCGAGATCGATCGATCCGTATTGGAGATATCGTCCGGGATGAGCTGCATTATTCAGCAATGGCTCTTAATTGTTCGCTTGCGAAGCTCGAGACGAGTGAAAATGTTGTTTACAAAGAAACGGTTTTACTAACAGAACACAAAATTTTGACGAACTTCCGTCGAATCTGAAGGATTAACCCTTTTACTGCCGAACAACGATACATCGTCGTTCGCAACACTTGCAAAAAGTGCCAACGACGATATATCGTCGGATATTCGAGGGCATCTTACTAGTCGCATTGCGGGAAAGCTCTATCTCAAAATAAATTTATAAAACGTTATAAACGGTCTAATTTCACTGCAAAAGAATTAAAGAAATTGTGTTTGGGTTTAACTTTTTGTTATATTCTATGCTGGTTGGTGTCGAGGCTCTGTATACACTGGGGCGATAAGGTAGAAACTCGACACGATGTATGCATCAGTAAGCATCAATGCTAAATAAATTGTTTGTGTGAGTAATGATAGGTAAATATTACATATTTTTAGTAGCCAGATAACTAAATATAAATATTTATAGTAATAACAAAATTTGTTTACAGTGACGTTATACTAGCTACACGATCAACTTGTTCTGTAATAGTTCTGTCTAACGCTTGGCGTGCATCATGGAGTTATCTTTTCGTTTTCAGGTCCGATATTAGTTATTTTGTGAAAAATTATTGAAAATTTGGTACTTTTCCGTTAACCGGGCAAACCTAACTCAGACCAATAATTATAAGCATATACATATAATTACAAATATTAATGAATTGTAAACAAAACAGTTTTACCCAAAAAGAATGCTTATAATTATTGGTCTGGGTTAGATTATAATTGGTTAGGTTATAATTATATATGCTTATACTTATTGGTTTGGGTTAGGTTGCGCCCGGCTAACGGAAAAGTACCGAAAATTGAATACTTATACTTCATACTACGTGATCTACATTATTATTATTATGTGCAAATATTGTTTGTAGAAGAGAAACTTGTTTCTATGTTTTTCATCATGTTTTTTATTGATGTTATTCGTACGATTCTCAACAAATATTGAAATACAATTGGAATTACTTTATTCTTTCTTTATTTCGTAATATGTTGCTTTTTGAATTTTGTAAATATCATTTTTAGTTTGGTTTTTATGAGCTTTTTCATTCGTCAAATTCGTCAAATTGGATCGGTATTCTTCGCATAGGTATAATACATTTGCTCGGCACTAAAAGGGTTAAAATGAAAAACATGCACGACGCGAGAACTCTGCCGGGCATTGCTTTTGTGGATTGCTCGGCTCGTAACGGATCCACGCATCGTTGGGCAAGGGTTAATCGTTAACTTCTTCAAAGCGCAGTACGTCGCCCAGAATATCTCTCGTTTACGGTACGCAAGAATCGACGCGAAAATTAATGCGCCGTATCATCGGCGTGTTACAATAGAAAATGAAAAGGGACACACGGGGGGGATGGTAGAGGTTTTCGGGACAGCGGTTGGCAGGTTCTGCTCGAGGGGAGGGAATATAAAGTTATCAACGGGCGCGATCCGAATCCGCAGACCCGGCTTAACAAGATTTTCGCGGTTCGAAATGAATTTTCATGGATGTACAACCCGCGTCGCGTCGCGTCGCGTCGCGAAGAATTCGCCCTCGGCGATCACGTTTCCCGCGTGTTTTTGCCCAGCTCGCGGAATATCCGTGTCCCGAATATCACTGGGTTCGTTATCGTCCGGCGACTTCTCCGCGTCCGAATTATTACGTCCAATTGTCCCGGAATGATTCAGACGGCGAGCTGCGACGCTGCATTGTTAAATGCACGCCGTGACAATTCTGCGGGGAGTTGCGCGAAACGAGATTGTTGACGTAGTAGCTCGTCCACCAGCAAAATATGTAGAATTATTAAGAGAATCGTGAAATATTTTTATCCACGGCAAGATTTTGGATTTTTCAAAATTTACGTGGTTTATATTACGGTGGAAAGCCTGCGGTTCTATCAAGAACGCTGGCATGTGTGAATTAATTTAAGGATTACACGCCGCGTCACGATTCAATCTCCCCGCGATGGAACGTCCCGCTGCAAAAGCAGAGGATCAATTTCGTTATATCAAAACCGTGCAGCCGCGGATACAGTCCCAGTCGAAGCGATGCAGACACGGCACAGGTTTTTAGCGAGAGAGCTGTACGCGATACTTGGATAGAATAATTATGTAAATGGCACCCTCGTGTGCCACTCGATACGTGTATTTTTGCTGTTGTAATGTTAAAAGGGAGCAGAGGTTACAGGGAATCGATTAAACATCGCTTTCTTTAATACAACCGACTGGCGTTGTGCTGCTGGACAATAGACGTTCAATGCAGATTTTACCCAACAAAAACCGCGATTTCATAGAATATTTCAGATATGCAAAACGGATTTTCAATGAACACTTTCTACCGAGAATTCAGACAGAAACAGCTTTGTTTCCCATACATCGCGAACTGGTTTACTAGCGGAGAACTTGTTTCAAACTGCAGTAGAACCGCCGTCTATATTGTATTTCGCACGACGTGTTCACACATGCCGCGAAATCTACATTCTGCTTGTCATGTATAAACAAGCATCGAGGGACAGGTCGTATACCGCGTCGTTAAAGAATATTCGCAGGTACGAAAGAACGAAGTCGGTCAATATCGTTTTCTTGCATCGCGCAACCGAGTTTCTCTGTCTTTTCGTCCCGCAAGACAGGTAATAAGTTCAGGAAACCACGATAACAAGATAGACGGTCCCGTAGTTGCAAACGAAGTTTTCGTTGTTTCCCCTCGCGCAGCTGAAAAACAGCTTCCTTCCGGCCGGTTATAATATTTTCACCGATCACGGTGAAACGCGGAGCATGCAATCCGTTCCATGTTTTGTTTCAATTCGATTCGAGCGAATTATCGAGGAAGAATAATTTCAACCGGAAACGGAGAAAAAAAAGACGGGAAAACCACGGTAACGATATTACCACGGGCAAACTGGGTTTGTTCGTAATTAGAGTCGGACCCTAGCGAAGACGTCTGTGTCCGAATTTGTTTAATGTTCGGTTGTTAAATTATTTAAAATTATCAGAGGCTGCGAACCGATATCACGCGGTAAGAGAGACCAGGATGAAAATGAACGAGCCCCATTAAAATTATTCGGTAAATATATTCGAGAGAATTCGATGAAGTACTCGACTTGCGAGGCGCACGACTCGTTCCGTGATTATTTAACAATATCGAGGGCCGCAAACTGATATTACAGAACAAGAGGAACATACGGTAACACGAAACGAACAAGCTCCGCGGACTAATTAACGAACACGTACACAAACGAATCCGGAATAATCAACGAACGATGCTGGGCGAAAGTCACGCCGGCGCGATCCCGGCCGTTAAAGTCGAATCGAACAAAGTGGCACACACGTGCCGCAGACTCTAGAACTCCAGCAGCCAGCAGGTTCGCGGAAAATGACCTCGCTCCGAAAATTGCCGAGGGAAAACAGTTCTCATCGTGCGCGCACGACAATTCAGCAAGTTCGGCACGCTAATTCAGTGTTAATGCGCTCTCGTCAATTAAGGACGGCGACTGTGCTTTAAATTTGATAACCGGGCTCCCGGTTTTCCGTGACTGGGAACTTCGTTACGATTCTCTCGGGGAAGCGGGTAGTACGCGAGGGGAATCGAGAGCCTCGAAGGAACGATTACCCCGGTGTACACAATAATCCTTCGACCCCCGGGGCAGAGGGTGAGTATCGCGGGGCCGTCGTAATATCTCGTCAGCTGTGTGTCTACTGCGGTTCTTGTAAGCGGATTTCGCTCGGATAAGTCCTACGGCGAATCCGTCGTCGTCGGAGAAATAGGCAACGGTGGCCTCGAAGCGATACGCAAATACACCGAATTCGCGGTAAATAAAGCGGCGAGGGACGGAGAACCGCGGCACGGGTGATCGTTTACCTTTTAAAGCGGCCTTTTATCCTCTTTAATCGCCGCTGACGCGGAAACTGCGTGCTCTACGGCCGCTCCAATGATTTTATTGTTGCCGGTGGCATAATCGGATTTTCTTTTCAGAGCCTCCTCATTGGACGCCGATGTACCTGCCTGAAAATTAGTTGCTTATTACCTGGGCGGTCTATTAACCTTCGTTCATCCCTTGTGTCAACTGCTGGCTGGGATAATTGGAGCAATTTTGTACATCGCTGTCATTCTTCTTATCTTCTCGTTTCTCATTATTTTTTTCATTCTGCTTCTTCCAGTGTTAATTTAATTTTGTCGAAACAGTTCTCGCGAGGGAAAGTAAACTCTCAGTACGCCGACGTATGCAGTTTGGTGTTATTCAGAATGATGAAAATTGACCGGTCCCAACGAGCCATTGTTACTTCGAGAAAGATTGAAAATGAACATTGGCAGATGCCCTTGCGTGAGTGATTATGATGTACGAGTTTTGCAGACGTTGTAGATGCGAGTTTTCAAATAATCAACTATTGCAAATACGGCGGTGAACGTTTTTGACGGATGATATCCAAATGGAAAAGTTCGAGTGAATAAAATATTGTGGAAAAGTTTTCGCCCGATTCCTCGCGTCGCGTATTTTAATCCGAAATCGGATAGGAACTTTTCCACTGACCCATGAGCCTCTAGAGAAATTTCCGTTTCGCCGCGCGAGGCTCTTAAAATCGCAGTAACCCGATTTCGACGAGTTTCACCACAGGACCGCAAACAAAGTGGATGTATTCACTTGTTCCAGCAGTGTAAAATTTATAATTTAACGACCATAAAAACACGGCGATTCGCTGGTTTAACAATCGAACAATCCCGAAGACGATTCCTGAAGGGGTGGATTTAACCGGCCGTAAAACGCGGCGAAATAGAAACATCGATAAAATCTGAACATAAATTTTATAGTGCTCGAATAACGCGGTTGATAGATAGGGGATGATAAAATTTGTAGTTGGGCATTATTTGCAAGATACGAAGATTTTCCAAAATGTACGTTGATTTCTGCGGGGATTTTTCCGCGCGCGAGAGACCGCGAGATCGGCGAGCGTAATTCGTTAGATCGTTATCAGAGACAGACTCCTTTATAACGGGGACGGTCGTCCATACGGATTCAACTATCTGAGAAGCAGCCGGGGAAATGACGTTCCTTTTACGAGACGTAATAAATCGACCCTGTCCAGGATCACCGGCTCCCTTCGATCGGAGTCCGGTTTTGGCCGTGAATAAGCCGGCGAGGATCATTCACCGGGTTCGATATACGAAGGTCGAGATTAAGCATCGAGAACAATTTTTCTGGCGCTGGGATTTCCACCGCATTTCACGCGACAGCCTTCCCGAATGAACCGAGGAAAGAAAAACATCCACCAGTCTTCGTCGGACGAATTGACCATCGATCGATTTAACCCCGGATTCAATCGGTCTAATTAACCCTAAATTATATGAGTCAATTAGCTTGGTTGAACTCCCGAATTTAATCAACAAATTGTACAATTTGAGAGGCCACACAGTTCGAATAGTGAAGAAAATTTCCATTGGCTTATTGGAGACTCGAGGATTTTCTTAGCTTTTCCCGTGGAAGCATCAGTCTTCGCGGAGCGGAAAGAATGAAGGAGGGAATATCCTTGAACGTATTAATCTCGCGCGTTTAATTAACATCGGCGCCAGGATATGAAACCGTCCTAAGCCTTTTCATTATTTTTTGGAGCTGAAAGGGCCAACGATGGCTGAGAAAGGCGGAGTGTAATATTCTCAAAATGAGTTAACCTCGGCACTTGAATTTGCATCAGCTTGCGTGGATAATCAGAGATGAGTTCGAACACTTCGAAATACATATAACATAGTGAAAATTTTTGTTGAAGAAGTTTTCGAGGAATTTTCTTCTGGACAATGATTGTTTACAGTTTTCGGAAGACCAATACTGTGTCTGCGAAAGGAGAAAACATTCTCGAAACCGAATTAATCTCGCTCGTTTAATTAACGTCAGCGTCGGGACACCGATTAGAGCCAATTAATATAATGGAAACTTTCCGGAAGATAGTTTGTTAGGTTTTTTCCACGGAGATATTATTCTTCATGAAGCTCAAAGGATGAATAGTGAAAGGAGGAAATATTCTCAAATTGTGTTAATCCCGGTCGCTTAATTAAAATCAGTACGGGGAACAGCGATTAAAGGTGATTGATACAGTCAATATTTCTCGAGAGATATTTTTTATTTTATTCTACGAGATTTTATTCTACTTCAGCGGACTCGAAGAACCAATACCGTACCTGAAAGGAAGATTCTCCAGTTTGAAAAATCTTCCCGCGCTTCCTTTCGTACAATAACATTTTTGTTTCGATATATTAGATACGCAATTATTGAGGACACTTAATTATTAGATGCTCGATACGCGTGGCCAAGGTGGCAAACTACAAGCGACGAGCACTGTGCAAATAACCGTGGCTAGCATCCACGTCCACGTCCTTGACACGGATCGGCCACTCGAACGGTTTCGACAAAAAGGTTACAGCACACCTAACTCTCGCGGCCGTCCGCTCAGCCGCAATCCAATATCCGTCTATAATTCATAAAGCGAAAGCCGATAATCTATGGTAAAACGGTACCTCGTCACTCGGACGTTATTCTTCTACGAGCGGCGACAATTTATCCGACGTACGATTCCCAACAAATTCCGGTGTGTTACACACATGCACACACACAGGAGGCCGGTCGCAATTCGCGATCCCCCAAGGGCTGGCGGATTTAATAATTTTCAGCGCGAATATTCTATAGTCGTGTGTTCCACGCGTACAAAATTCACGTGTTCTATTCAATGCCGACTTACAAATTCGCACGGCTAAAGTTATTTCTTTCGACAAATGACGCTCGTTCAATCTGCGAGCACCAATTGTTGTAAATTATTATAAAACTCCGTTTATCACATCACTCGTTATCTTATCTTCCCCGAATAATAGCCTCGTCAATTAAACGAGGACGCTTCGAACCTTGGAAAAATCACTCGAGCATCTTGCAAGGGTACAGCACGATCTCCAGAATCAGTATAATAAACCCAGTCCCGAAACCAATGGTCATAAGCAGGAACACTGGTACGAACTGCTGTAGATGCAAATTCGACTTGTACTCAACGTTCTGCGCCATAGCAGTCATTCTAGCCCGAGTGTCGCGCTCCAAAGCGAGATTCACCATGAAATCGAACATCCCATAATCGATCAAGTATTGTATCCTGGTATTGATCATATGCAATTGCGGAAATCCCTTCCAGGTAGCCAACGACAGAGGGTAACTGCAGATCACGTCGGTAGTCATAGTATAAGCATAAGTGGTCTCGATTGCTTCGCACCTCGAGGAATTCAACGCCACCACCAATGCATAGGACGCATTTCTGCCTGTCAGAAGGTCGCTAAGAAGTTCGATGTAAGTGTCACGATCGAATACGTAGAACTTGTCTTTTATGTTGCTGACTAACTCGTCGTCGTTGTCGAAAGATTCTACGATACTGAGAAAAGCTGCGCCGCCACCAAGTTTGAAAGAGGAAGCCAGTAATTCCTGCGTGGTTTCGATCTTCAGGGTGGACAAATTAATCAGCTGATCAGCTAACGAGTCTATGTACAGTTGAGCCAAGAAGAGTCCGAAGATGCTCCAAGATATGAAATGAATCCTTCTAGAGAGTCTAGTAGGCTGTTTGTGTACAGCAACTCCAATGATCATCGCGAAGATGTCGAGGCCAGCAACATCGGGCAGCATGAATGCCTTGAAGATTGCCCCGAGAACCAAGGACCCGCCTATAGCTGCCCAGACATAAGTTTCGAAAGGTTTGATCAGTCCTTTCAATGAAACCTCGGCAACCTTCGGGACCAGCCAGACCACCTCCACCATGTCGTAGGTAGTCGAGTAGCCGATATCCTCGTCTAGGCTCTGCAGGATCCTACCGATCACAATGTCTGCCTTCGTGTCGTCGTAGAGCATCATCCTGACCTGTTCAGCGAAACTGGTATTATCGCTCCACTCGTTTTCCTGCATCACCAGGTTCAGATCCTTGCCTATCTCCTCTATCAGGAGACCTTCGAATCCTTGCAGGTGGTCTGATCCATTGACAGTGAAGACATAAGGAGGCTGGACCAAATAGGCTACCGTCAGGTAGCAGTCGTTCAGCTTTAACGGTCCCATCTTCGTCAAATCCTTCCAATCTCCGTCCTTGCATTTTCCTAAGATCTCAGGTGCGACCGGGGTGCAGACACTATCAGGTTCAAAGGAGAGGCTACCTGCTAACAGCGTAGAGTCCCCTACTTTTCCTAAAATAGCAACAATTGATAGTTTCCTGTTCCACATCACTTCGGAAAGAACCGCAGCGTCGGATAAGAAAGAATCCACGTCGTCGAAGCCGTCCAGCAAGATCACCACGTAGAGACATCCTCTGTCGCATGGATCTAATATGTAAAACTGATTTTGAAGACTCTCGGCTCTAGGCATCAAGAGAATAGCGCTAGCTGTCAGCTCGGTGAATTCAAAGTCCACCAATGGCGAGTGCGTGAAGAACGCATAGTGTCCTTTCAACCAGATCATGAACGGCTTCACGATTTCGAACACGTCTTCGTCGTCGTCCATGATGACTAATGTACATCTCGAAGGATCCTTTATGTTCTCGTTCAGATAGCTTTGAATGCAAGACATCGATGAAAGAATGTTATCACGTTTTTCTCGGTAGACAGTGATTTCGCTTGAGATTAACCTGCGATCGCCGTTAGATCTGTCTTGTTGGTAAACCTCCAAGACTTCTAGCGGCATGATGAAGTCCTGGGGAACCGTGATCGAGGACGTAGGGAGTGCTAAAGCAAGCACTATGATCACTGGATTGAAGGAACACATGTCTGATCAAGACAGAGCCAAGATTCTTCTTGAGAGGTAGCTTTTCGCTGCTACCTGGACTATTGACGACGCACAAACAGTTTAGAACTGCGATCACTGTACCGAAGTAACACACATCTGCCCAAGACATTGCCACGACAGTTCTTAAAAGGTAGCTGCTACCTCTCGCAGCTAGCTCCCTATTGGTGGAACAGCAAGATAATCAAGGACTCCGTGTCCTCTGCTAGATACCTATCGTTCTAACGAGCGTGCAGTATGCTACCGCACTCGATACTATGATAACAAATTCTTGTTTACTTTAAGGAACCATTTGATTACCAGTTGATCCCCAATCGATTGACTGTTTGGAAAATTGAAGAGGCCCCGATCACGGTCCGTTGGGGTGTAATTTTTGCTTGTTTTCGAGTGTTTGCCACTGTTTTCGGAGCGGGGATTTTTGCCAGAGATAGGCTATCGCATGTTTAGCCAGCCCTATGCAAATACTTGCGTCGAACCGATATACGGGACACGGTTTCAGTCATGCGATCGTGACATGGAACCGTGACCAAGTTTCGAGCCCGGTCTCACAATGGATTCTCGCGAAGGTCGCGTTATCGGCACCGGTTTTTCCCGGCTGATCGGCTCCGAACTGGCGTTCCGGCGCCCCCTGAACCGTTTCGCCGGCGCGGCGCAGCGTCGGCACGCGTGTACGCCGGATTTCGGGCCGGGTTTGCGAGCGAGGTCCGGATTTCTGCACCCTTTGTCGGTCCGCATACTCTCCCGTTCTGTCATCGTTCGCGGGATCGATAATTCGACGGCCACCCTTTGGAATTTTCGCGCCACTATGCGGTTCTTTTGTCCGGGAATTATCCATCCAACGAGACGAGTCAGTGTATCGCCAGCTTGCGTCCTTTGCCAACTATCTGATCCAACTATCTACGGTGGCTACTGCGTACACTTGTCTACCTTTATCGACTCGACGAAGTCGAACGAAGCATAGTGCTGCTGTAATACGTTCGTGGATTTCCGAAATGTACCCTGGTTTTTGTTCCACGATATTTTGTGCCGAGCAGCGACGGTCTATTTTGCGAGTTCCCGCGTTGCGACGAATAATAACTGGTTCAAGAGGAACATGATACCTCGAGGAACTTCGCGAAGAGGGACGATCGCATGAGAATGAGCAATAAGGACTTTATCTAGCTGACTGCGACAGCGGACGCTCGAAATTGTTTAAACTGGAGAGTTCTTTGATGTGCTGGCAGAGATAGTGAAAGTATTCAGTGAAAATATAGAGATACTGTGATGATATACTATGATCGCTGCGATATAGAGGATGTTGAAGAAAATATTTTTAAGAAAAATTTTATTTGCTGATCGCGAGTCACTTCTCAAAATGTCAAATTGCAATTAAATCGTCCATAAAATAAATAAATTTGTAAACAGACGGCCAGTTCGTTTGATCGAATACTTTCTGCTAAGAATAGTACCCTCTGCCTTTCTAAGACCCTCAATTACTTGACCCTTGTTGTACAAGTATCCCCGGAGTCTACGTCAACCCTCAATTACCGGAGTAGAGTCTTGAAGACTCCACTGAATGTTTTAAACCGTTTGATAGCGTCTCTATATCTGCCTCCGAGGTAAATTTTCATTTACATGAAAACACGAGTTTAGATAAAGATTCTTAGACTGACCATTGCGATGACATGCCAACGGTGTCGCTCAGTACCAAACCGTAACTCAGACCTCTCTACTCTCTTTTTTTCAGAGCGTTCGTGCGGATCCTGTGCGGCTGCTGCCCGAGACGTATGAGAAGGCGGTATCAGCCGGCATTCAGATGCAAACCAAGCCAAGTGAGTATGAAATATTCATACACCCTACACGAGCACGCCTCAAAAACGCGTGAAAAACGTACGAGAAACTCGTTTCGTCGGGCTGTTCCGGTTCCGCGAGCGTCTTTCCGTTCAAAGACAACGAAAAACCGCATAAATCGCTTCGGAGTTGCTCTAGCCCCGCGGCATTCGTATAATAGACTTCGTGGGAGGTCTTCGCCGCGGTTTAAACGGCGAAAGAGTCACACCGGAAGAAGAAAAATATCGTGATCGTGGCGACCGGAAGTCGCCGAGGCGTTGTTTCCGCGTTGTACAGACGTTTAAGCGGCGCAACAGGCTGTGGGACGATCGCGGGATCGATCTGGGACTCGTAAAAGCTGATTACGAGAGCCTGAGGACGGGCTGGGAGGTTTCTCAGTCGAGCAGAAGGCGGTCAAGGGTGCGCGGCGAAGCTCATGGCAGTCGCAAGCCCCGAAACTCGGTTTTGAAAACCGGCCAACCGGGAGATATTTATTATTCCGATTGCTGGAACTTCTCCGCCCACGCGACGAGCATCTTGATCATCCCCCCGATACCGTCGCCCTGTTAACCTCTGGACTCACGGAGGACCTATCTTTGCTCCACATCGGATCCTTTAATTTCTTCCCGGCGCGGCGAGGATGAAGATCCGCGGAAAGATTCGCTAGATGATCGCATGATACAGAAGAGAAAAAAACGCTGCTGACTCGGTGTTTCTGTATTCGAGGGTGCCGGACCAACCATCCTCGCAGAAGTATCATCATTTCTGGGACACGACCGACCGGAAACTTTCCTTATTTATTAAAAGCGAGAAAAGTTCGCGGAGACCCCGCAGAGATGGAAAGAAAGTCACGATCGACTCGTGGCGCGCACCGGCGCGGCGCGGCGTATCGAATTTGCATGAATTAGGAGCCGCGTTCCGTCTGCATGCGACGCGTTCCGCGTACAGTCTGCGGGAAAATTTGCAACGTACGAGGAACTCGATGTTCTTAGAATTTTTAAATAGCTAGTTTGTCTGGTTTTTGGGTCTCGAGGAAGTTTCTTAGGGAGAATTTGAGGAAACGTGGAACGTATGATCTTTTCTCGCGATTTTTGTATAATAACTGTTAGAGAAAAATATGTATTATGCAGCGAGTAAGATAGAGAATAAGCTTCTATTTCAATTCTGTCAGTTGCAATCTAGGTAGAAAATTTGTGTTTTCCATAAACATCCTAATAATAAAATACGAAGTAACGAGAATAGTAACCATCTTACTAAATATCGAATCGTTCTCCGGTCAAAAATCGCGAAAACCTCAAATGAAAAGGAAAACGCGCATTTTGCCGCAGACTGTACTCTTTGGTATCCCAGTACATCTCGCGCGACACACGAAGACACACCCGAAGATTCGTATAGAGTAGCTTTCTGAATCGGTAAGTCGAGATTGTTCTGAAATCGATATTGGTCCATCCGTCTCGAGGAAGACAAACGAACCCGAGATCCCGGGTAACAAAAAGAATCCATCGAGCAGCGAGTCATCTCGACGGATCCCGTAAACACAGGCCCGGTCAACGTCCGGAAGATGAGTTCGTCTTATGCGTCACTGTCCATCGAAACCGGCAGGGACGTCGCGTAATCTGGGAACGAGAATCGGAGCTAAACGAACGAACGAAACGGAGAACGAACGTAAAAAGACGGTGATCGGTTGTATCCAGTGTTGTTACTATCTTTTTCAGAGATTCACGTCCGGAAGATACTACTCCGCGTACACGCTCCACCACGTGCGCAGCAGCCGAGAGAGTTCGTGCGAGCAAACTTACATTTAACGATGGGATAACGTTTGGATCACTGCTCGTTTGGACACCGATTGCCGCATAACAACCATACACGATCCATCCGCGTCCCTAACCGTCCGTCGTTGTCAAAGCTTCGTCGTCTGCCTTCGGGGAGTCCTCTCTGCCGCAACCCCCCTTTCCAGCCCCCTAATTACACCCCCCTCTCATCAGTAACCGGCCGAAGATACTTAATACCGATTATCGGCGAAGGACTCTGTCACCGTTCCATTTAACATAGCCTCGGTATGTTGACCAGCGAATGGATATGTCGATTCTCACGATACTACACGGACACTCTACACTACTGTTCATACACACACGAGCACCTGCACGAGAGCAACAACACCCTACGTGTCGGGATTAGTGCACAAACGTTGTTTGATATGTCTAGGAGACACGCACCTACCACTGACTCTTTCTCTTTCTCTCTCTGTCTTTCTCTCTATTTCTCTCTCTCTCTCTCTCTCTCTCTCTCTCTCTCTCTCTCAGAAGCTGTAGCACCTAGCGATCACCGACGTATTTTCCCTGTCTGATAAGGGCATTAGGTTGCCCGGAGGTTTGTGGCGATTTTATAACGATAGTGTTCGGAAATGTTAAGTTATTATTCTGGTAGCGCGCTGGATTCACTCTGGAGCACTGTAGAGTCAACGGGCGTGGTATGAGTAGGCGTGACCCGAGGGGGCGTGACCTCGTTGCTCTCGGTCTCTGAAAACCCAGAACAGTGCTCCACAGAATATCCTACATTCTTCTTGTTCTAAAGAGATGTAAATCGCACGAAATTAATCAGCTATCAATGCCACGTCTACGAAAACTCCGAGTAACCTAATAGACTCCTTTGAAACCCTATCTCGAACGTTCGATAAACAAAAAGCCCGAGAGAACTGCTTTCACGCTTTACGCAGCTTCCCGTGATTTTCATAAAGACGACACGTAGATGGGAAATTTAAACGGTTCAAGCGGAAGCGGTTTAAAAGCCACGCTCGAGAGAGGACCGGCTCTTCCGTACAATTCTTCGCGTGGAAACGGTCGGTTCTGGTTTCGGATTATTCGCGGCCCGGCCCGAGAAGTAAATCGTTCTGCATGGAGAGGCGAGGAAACAAAAACGCGAACACCATTTATCGGGAGCCAGCTACGCGGGGAAATCGCGTCCGGCGCGGCGCGCGAATTCGCTCGGACACGACTTCGTCATTCAATTATTGTTTTATTTTAAGTTCGTTTTTCTTTTGTTCGGAACGAATCGATAACAATCGACGGAAAAATTACAATCGAAACTCTCCTACGGAAAATAGGGAGCTCCATTAACGGGATCCCGAATTGGTAACCGCCGTTGTTTTATTCATTATATTTTCGGCGTCGAACTAATTAAACGTCGAGATTGAACTTCTGACGAATGTTTAACGTTCATTTCTACCCGCGATCATTTTTACGAGCGCGCGCAGATCGGCGCTGTTTTGTTTTATCATTACTGCGCCACGGGAGATGCTCGGACCGGTCAAAAATAAAAATACTCTGCAGCGTTATCGACCTCGATTCCAAGTAGAAATGTCGAGCCGTAGCCGGACACACCAGTCAAACATGTTATTACAAAACCGTTCACTTTTTGGTTCGAAGTTGTCGGAACAAAATCTTCGCGATAAAAATACTTTTGAAACTCTAATTAAAGGAGGAACAGCTGCGATACGATGCTGCTCCGTTTTCGGATAATTTGAAAAACGAGTCTCGAACGTGCTGTGAATTGTAATAAACGAATACTCGTATTGATCAAATTTCATATTGATTGTGAAACCTATACTTTTCCCATTGTTTTGATCAACATTATACAATTAAAAACAGCTAGTAAATGACTATTAGAGAGATTTAAAAGGATAAGTGCAAGAATCTATCTGGATTGAGATAACGCTGCAGAGTCAATGGGCGTCACCTAACTGGGTATGGCTCGAGGAGGCGTGGCCTTGTGGCTCTTGATCATTACAGAGCAGCGCGCCACAGAATACTCTACGATCGCTTGAATTTAAGGAGATGAAAATCCATTCTAAAGCCAAAAAACCCAAATAGAAGTTCTTTTAAATTGACATAAAATTCTCTATATCATTGTTATCGATATTTAGCCATTGCATAGCATTTTTATCAACACAGAGGCTTGAATTAATGCTCAGTATCAGTATCGAGAGAAAATTCGCTGCTCACATTTGAGATAAAGAACCGGATATCGGCGTGGGTGTCGCCAGGCTTTGTAAAACGACGGACAAAAATAAAAATAAAAAACTCACGGGGGAGCAGCATCTGGCCTTGTAAACAATGATGAAACGACGGGTCTTCGAATCGATGGCATGTCCACGCTGTGTGTATCGTAAATACTCCGGGGCGGCTGGGAAATGCCACCGAAAAATGGCACCTTCTCGCTCCGAACGCGTTCTCGTTTAATTATATCAGCCGCATGTCCGCGTGTCGCGTTCACTCCGGCCGCAATTCTAAATCGATCAACTAATTCGGTGAAATTCCGCGATCGTTCATTTATCACCAACGAATAATTAAATTAATCACAGGGGCGCCATGGCATCGATTGGGTCCCGTGCGCGTCACGCTGCGAACAGTTGCTCCCGGCTTTCCCGCCGGTTGCGAAATCGGTTTTCTTCGAATCGAATTCGAGCGTGGCCCCACGGCGGCCATTTTTCCTATCTCCGTCGACGTCCGGTTGAAGGGACGGAATTGCTCTTTTAGATACAGGGTGGCCACGAAGTTATAGTCATGGAAATTCTAGAAGAGATTCTCCGCATCTACTTTTCCCTCTTGTATTGTTGATAATCGTGAAAATTAATTTGGGATACACTGTTTTACATCAATGTGTTCTATTTATGAGAAGACAGAATGCTCGGCAGGAACCGTCTGTCGGAAATGCCCTGTTTCCTCAGAATAAACGGCTGAAGTTCTGCGGAATTTCCGAGAGTCGTAATTAGTGTGGTCAGTGACCGAGTGAAGACAATACGGAAGCCTCGAGTATCAGTAACTGGGTCACGAAGTCAAGAGGCAGCAACACGAATTCACTTTGAAACATGGAGACTATTGATTTCATTAACAGAATGCCCTTTGGAACTCCTTTATCGGTCAGATACGCCTTGGTCAGTGACTCGATAAAGGCGCCCATTAGTGAGAGTGGATCGTACAATAGAGCCGCATTAACAACAAGAACGTTTTGGTCAGTGACCAGACGAAAACGTCGACACGAAATCACGGACCACACGTAATGCTTAAACAATACGAAAGGAGCAATTTCATTGGAGTTTAATGTGCATCTGGTGATCCATGCGACGATTAACAACTTTCTGGCACAGTGTACATAGAGAAAAAACGGAACCGAGGTCCGAGTGCATTCGTTTCGGGTTCCCTCGTAGCCCCGATGAAATCATAATCTCCTTTACGATTCATTTCCGGTTTTATTTCGCAACGCTGACGTGCCGCCCTTACGTGCCCCGTAAATCCAGTTCTTATTTTATACCATAGGGATCGAACACGCTCGTTCTCCCCGCGCCAAGAATTTTCGTATCACTGTAAAACGTGAGAAACAGCCCACCAAAAAGAAACCAGGAACCGCTATCCCGGAGAACCTCTCAGCGCTGCTTCTTTGACAATCGAGCGCATCGAATAGACTCTAAGTTTCCGGACTGCTCAGAATGCTAATCGGATGGAGATGAGATTTAAATCTGATGTGCGGGGTCAGATATCGTCGGCCACTCATCGAAATGGGATTCCTATCCGAAAAATTAGCTCCGCGACCGACCTTCGTGCACTTAGCTCGGTATCGGTTAGATGGCAGTCGAGCTCGGGAGTGGGACTAGTCGAGCAGATAAATCTGACTTCTAGCTAATGGATCTTGAAGCGGGTCTTACTCGATTCTTACAGAATAGAATGTTTTATTTCTACCATAGCGCTTTCCACTACTTATTTCATTGTAAATATAGCTAATTTACGAGCTTCGCTCTTGTAATAGTGTCTTAGTTCAGATTAAATACCTCAACGACCGATCACTGGTTACCGATCACTGCTGACCGTTACACTGTTAGACTCTAAAACGTCACTGACCTCTGATCACCGGTCAGTGACCATACCGTGTCTAAGCAACTCTGCCAAGTGGGTAATTAAATGTCCAACTCTTGTCTCCTTTCTAACCTCCCTGCTACCAACTCTGCTGATAAAACGAAAGGCAAAACTTGTCTGAGAACAAGAGAAGGGTTTTCCAGACAACCACCCTCAGGTCCAGAGTTCTCTTTCTCCTCCGGAGAACAAGGCGAGGCCGGAACATCGGCCAGAGACTGTCGGATAGCTGGCCATCGGATAAACGCGATCTCCGACGAACTTTACAAGTTGTTAAGCCAGCGTGATACAGCTACCCCATTTCTCACGCCTTCGCGGACTGGACACGCCGCCGGTTCCAAGGGCCTGCAGAGGAACGAGCTGCAAATGTCGCCATGAAAGTCTCGGAAAACAAGGGGACATGAGTTACGAGCACGTCCGTCGCCGGAAGAGATATAAATGTCGGAAACGGGGCGGAGGTGGTCGTGTTCTCTCCCTAGCGCTGTCCACGGTCCACCCCTTCGCGCCAGGGGGTGCTAACCCCTATTTTCGACGTAACAATTTAGAGGAGAGAGAAAAAAAAACGAATATAAATCGGTCGACGATCCGGAGAGTTCTCATCAATCGCCGTGGCGGGTAGAGCTATGGGGACGTCTTGTTGAACGTCGATTTTATGGCGGCTCGTTTTCACGCGACCTCGATGTACAGAGGCGTAGAGAGCCGGGGGTGCGAAGGGAAATCGAACGATTTCTCATGCAAAGTCGAAAATATGGCCGAGTTTTTGCCCGGGGAAATAGAATATATGGGTCGGGCACGTGAACTGCGGCTCTCCACCTGACCCTTACGCGTTCGTTTTGAACCGTTGCTGGAACCTATTTCTCGAAACTTAACGCAAGTATTATTATCGTCGAGATAAACATCTTCGCAGTACGTTTTTTAGAAGACCCTTTATTCGAGCCGCGTACTATAGTAAAAGACACGCTGTGCCCGTTCTTTCGAATGAATTTTAACGACTGTTTCTCTCCTGGTACTTTTGCTTTTTCTTTGCACTCTGAAGTTCGCAACGGTGAAAACACGAGAGGAAAATACGAAAAAACTATACACGAGCCGAAAAACAACGAGCTGGCGGGCAACGCGTATCCAACGGCTAATACGTTTCAATAACCGAGACGGGTTTATCGCGTCCCACGCGGCTACTCTTCGTCTCGGCGATATTTTTAACAGATTTAGCGGTTATAAATTCGGCCGGGCGCCGATCCCATCGATCGCGCGTATATCATCGGGGATAATTGAACAGCGGACGGTAACGGCGCCGAATTATTTCCCGTGGAATAGACGGGTACACAGAGAGAATGGTTTCCCACCGTCGGCAGGGGGGAACGAAAGATTTTCTACTATCGACCAGGCAATCAACTTACGGCTGACATCGGTGTGCCTCGGTTAGAGGATATGTCCTGAGCATTCGATCTCTCGATACGGAGCTCTCCTATCTTTTATCACATCTTCGTCCAACATATTCTCCTTTGATTTTTCGACCTGGTGCGCATTATGGGCTGCTATAAATGTGATTTTAAAGTCCCAATTTTCCAATAATTTATATCTTGTACTGTTGTTGAATTATTTTTTTGATATTTTTTAGCGCATCCATTAGCTTCTCGATGTGCAATGGAAGCGTAATGATAAAAATAAAATGGAACGTATACGCGTTGTGTTTACAGAATGAGTCAGACTGTCGCGCAGTCGACAGCACGGCAAACATTGATACAGGTCCTCAATTATAGAAGCATACATTTCATTCCGTCAATTGTTTCAATAATACTGCTGACGCAACTGTCGCGTCTCCGCGTTTAAGGAGAAACTATTCCACGGCAGTGATACATTCAGCGTTATTTCACATTGATCTTTGACTATAGAATGCTCCGAAGACAGATAACGAACCTATTGAAACACAGAAACTGAGGGAAGCGTGTCAGTTTTCGACAAGGAAAATGAAACAAGAAGAAATCACAAGAAATTGTAAATTCTGTCAAGCGAGAGAATCTGCAAAAAGGTGCGTTTTCAAGTCCGACGAGTCTGTACTGAAACTGAAGAAAATGAAGGGGCTAAAGATTGCAATTTGAGGATGCCATATTTTTAGGGACCACCCGCGGCGAAGTATGATTCAGTGTGGCCATGTGCAGGAGGTCCTCCGGATTCAACCAGAAGGTCGAAAAAAGGAATAGGAGAAAGAGAGCCGAAGGAGAAGATTGGTTTCCTGGCCAGCCGACGCAAGGAAGAAGGATGCGCTCATCCGGGGTGGCGAATGAAAAATGAAATCGAGCGAGGAGTGTCGGGCGTGCCAGTTAATGCTTCTCGTGCATTAGGACGAATTATCTTGCATCGGTCGGGTCGCGGCGGCGGCCGATATTGATGCATTTCTGCCCGCATTCGCCTACTTTTCCCGTAATCCGTCGCGTCCTTGTTTTATCGCGCGATCCCCTATCTCCGCATCGTTTTTGTTTTATCCTCGCGTTACACAGAACCAGCCCATTTCCATCGGGCCGCCACGGAACCGGATCCGATGCAAAACACCGAAAACACTTCAACCCTCGGCCCCATTTTTCCTTAAAGCGGTATCCTGCTGCGGACAGTCGATTTCAAGACTTTCTTTTCTCGAGAAAACAGTTGCTGTGCTGCTTCGTTCGCATTTTCCTCCTTCGGATATGTAAAGGGTGCGAGCGTATTTTCGGGTATGTGGAAAATAACGTGAGAAACTACTTGACACATATATACGTTGGACCACAAAGATTGATAAAAAAAAGTTGCCCTAGTACAGAACACCTAACTAAACTTGGTAGCTCGCTGCAGACAGGAGAGCCTGGAGAAGCGACTTCCGAGCGAGGGCCCGGAAACTTGAACTTTCGCCTTTTTGAGCGTGACGGTATCGATCCACCGGCTCCGATTGCATCCGCCATCTTCCCCGGGACTGTCTTTTCACTTCTCCTGGATGCCATCCAATTGTCGTTCCCGACAGCCGTTGTTATTCCCGATCGAAAACCCCGCGTATCTCACCGGATCCACCGGATTCAACCTAACTCGCGATAGTCCCAAAAACTGATGTTCGCTGGACCGGTCGAAGACATAGATCTTCGTGGGGTTCGATCGATCCTTCTCTCGCTTCGGGAACCGGGCAGGCCTTCGTGTTTTTAAAGGTCGCAACGGATCAACGGAGAGAGGTTTCCGCTTCACGGTTGCGAGAGAAACCGGCGCGGCGCGGAGCGAAGCGGCACACACCTTTGCCGCCGAATGCCGAGCAGCGTCGAATCGGGAACGGATGGAGGAGAGGAAAGAAACGATTTTCGATGGCTCCTCCGCCCGTGAACCAAATAAACCGATACGGCCGAACCGGCCAGCCGTGGAAATATTACAAACGTGGACAACAGTTATCGCTTGTCGACTCTGTCCGCGCCGCGATTTCGCGGATCGACCGGCAATCCGAATGTCTGCCTCTACACTATACCATTTTAGAGTATTACCTCCTAGATATACAACCCCTGTTTTGCTGAAATGGGAAATTAACCTCTCCGGTCATGAATGATTTGTACAGAAGCAAATGAATTATGAAGTATCGAGTGGAACGAAAATAATCTTAATTACAGCTGAACGAAAAACCGATACCAGCGTAACGACCACAAATCTTCCCGCAACCACAGCAAGAAGTGCGAGGTCCCGTGCAAGAGGCCCCTCGCATAAACCCAGCATTTTCCCTCGTCATGCTAGGATCGAGCCTGCACAGACGTGTCATTAAAATATTTGACAAATGAACCGGTGTTCAACGTCGCTGTAATACGCGTCGCGTCGCCAGGGCTGCAATTCCGTAGAACAGGTGTGCCGGCGTTGTTTTAAGGCCAAGGGTAACAAAAGGGTTCTGGCACAATCACGGCATGGCACACCGATGCGGATGGAAGTAAAGTCGGACGATTAGATTGTCCGGTTGGTGTTAGAAGCTGACCCAGATACTCGGTCACTTAGTTTCGTTAATCCGCGGGAGAATGAGGCGCTATAAAATCGTAAGGGGAGCCGCGCAAAGAAACAGGAAATCCGATACGGTCTCGTTTCTCTGTTGGGAATTCGGCGGTTGATAGGATAAATGAGGAAACTTTCGCCTCCTTGTTCAGGCACATCTAGTCTTCTCTAGGGATCAAACTGATGAAATAGCATGGAACAGCACCGCGGGGGCGGGTTTTTGTATCGTTGCGAAGCTGCCAGAAATTTTTGAGAACGCGCTTGTGGAATTCTGGTTATTGAGGAAGTGGGACGATCGAACAGAGAGTATTCTAATGTCCGGATTTATTTTTGCGTGCGGTGACAAGGGTTTCCGGAATGGCGCTGTGCTGGGTGCTAATTCGATTAACCCCCTCCATTTGGATCGTGCCGCACGATATTTAATTAATTCTTGGGTAGTATTGATATTGGAGCTTGTGTGTTGCGCGTTCGATAGCTTAACTAGGTTTCATAGTTCGCTGGTTTTTATTCTGTTCGTAATACTAGAACTACTGGTCCTAGATGACACGTCGCAAAAGAAACTTTCGGAACGACGATAATAATTTTCTATTTCATCTACTCGTTCATGCGACGAATATAAAATCTGGCCACTACAGTCTCAAAATCACAAGCGCAGAAGAAAATGTAGAAAAACGAATACCAGAGCCATCTACTAGCAACAACCGTAAGCTTCGAGGAAACCCTTTCAAGTTACGAATACCGAATACCTCTACAGCCCTGTAGTTCCCATAATCTTGGAGCAGCTAGCATTTTGCCCGGACGATTTCGAGATAGTTCACCTGCGCAAAGGATACGGGTCCTTTAGCTCCCACCGGAAGTTGATGGTAGATCGTCGAGGACGATGGGAAACGGAGCAATAGAGGGAAACAGAAAGACTATAAAAATTCCAAGGCGGACGTAGCCGAGTAATTGCATTCATCTTTCACGAAGTACACACGGAATTGCATTCGTGAAGCAAATTCCTCCGACTGGGTCCCTTCCCCGAACTATAAAAGAGTGCATCCATCGATTTATTTCGCGCGATTCGCATGCCGGACGTGCTTTCGTCACCTGGCCCTGCCGAAATTAGCTAATTAACGTGTTAGGACGTCGTTCAACTCCATCGGAATTTTCGGAAAAAGTAAGAACAGACGGGAATTTAATTAAAGTTGGATATCAACGGGCACGATAGTTTCGAGGCTCGGCTACAATTTATTGTAAGTCATCGGTTCGATTGCTGTTCATATCTCGCATCCAAGATGTCGATGAAACGATGTTAAGGACGAGATTACATCGTGCATCTTTATTATTCATACGAAGGGTTTTCTTTGTAAACTTTACACAAGTAATCGATTTCTAATACATCTCATCCTTGGTGGAAAGTGCATCAATACAGAAAACATTAAGCACTGCTAACTCAACGAATAGGTTAAGAATTTAATTTTTAAATTAAACACATAGCCGCTGTTGTTACGAGATATCTCGTACACGGTAGCGAAAGGGTTAAACGACGAAATGTCTCTTTTTAATTAGCTCGTGATAGAGAACGAGTGGTAACAAGAACACTGTAAAATACCACAGGTCATTATAAACTCCTACAGGACGTTGTAAAGTGGCATAAGTCTTTGTAAAAATTTGTACAAATGTTTCTCACCGCTGTACATACCGGTGCAAACTCCAGACCAACGATACTTCCAATTATCGTGGATATTCGTTAAGAACGTTGCGTTTCTGATTGCAGTACGTTTCCGGAGGGAACACCGGCGGCCAGGCGAGCAGCGTGAGCTACAGTAGCGTGAGTCAGAGCAGCGATGGCGGCGCCGGAAGTGGATTGCCAAGCGGCGGGATGTGACGATACACGGGGGCCCGGCCCGGGCCTCGTCGAGACCGAGCGATTCGTTTCCGGGACACGTGATTATAGGCCACCTGCCAGAGGACTTCGCCGAGGGTCTTTCTTGACCCTTCGGGCCGGAAGACGAGGGCTTCACGGCGTCCTGGAAGACGCGCGAGGAAGACGACCCACCGGACCCCCTCCTCGAACAAAAGGGGCCCGAACTTATGGGAAAATCGAGATGGGCCCCCCCAGTTTACCGTCGCCAGGCGAACGCGACGGAATGTGGACCACGGAGAAACCACACAGAAGCCTCCCCCATTGTATATAGCGTTTTGTACCACCGACGAAGGAGCCAGCGAGCAGAGCCGAGACGCTCGCGAATCGTTTTTACGTTCCGGTACCTTCGATTTTCCGTAGCCTTAGCAAACCTACCGAATCGTTGATCGAACGTGTCCCGCGTGTCTTCAGGAACACTGCGGTTTCCTTCTCGTAGTCGTGTTCTGGTTCGATGATTTACAATTTTACATTTATTTGAAAGGTACTCTGATTATTAGCTTGCTAGTCTCTGTTAAAATTATTTTTGTAAATTGTTTCAGCTATGTGCCTTTGAAAGTCTGATTTCTATGATTTCGTACAGAACTATGTACTTTTCTTTAAATTCAGGCACGACGTATCGAAATAATTGTAACGTAGGGCGAACTGTAGTGGAACAGACAAGTGGAATAGAGACAGTCTGTGAGCAGATAAAGTAAAGTAGGCACGGTATGCGATCAGACAAGTCGAATAGGAGAAGTCCATGTTCGAACAAGTGCGTGAACGGTATACATGTACAGTTAGACAAAGAGAATAGGTACAGGAAGCTCTGTATTGTCAAGCCAGGACGCGCTGCTGTAAGGAGGGAACGGCAGTGTACACCGAAACTCACGATGCATCGCGAATAGTTAGTGTCTGGGCTGGCACAGTTGCGAGCGAATTTATTCAGCCTTCGACGCTTCCCTCGAACTCGAAGCAAAAGAGTCAAGACTGGCAGCACTAAAGGTATCCTCATCGACTCGTCCGGCGAATGTCCAGGAACGAATCCATTCGCCGAGCCGTTCCTCGCTTATTCACGATTAGATTAATTGTAACGTGAAACAAGTAGCAAGGCCAATGTAACTTAATCGACGGACGACGCGAACGAAGTTACACTTACGGGGCTCGTGCACTTTGCTATACATATGTATATCGTTTATTTACGGTAAAATATCGTTAAAATACAGAAATTCCTACATTTATTATTAGACGGCGGAGCTTTATGCAAATGTTTATACATCATTTGCATGGAAACTAAGCTAAATATAGATTTATTTCTTACGTGAATTATTTTAATTTAATTATTACATTTTTTTAGTGGTTGAAATTTCACCTACTCATAATAAAATTCGCTGTCTATTCATTATACACTCCAAATAAAAAAATTGCAAAAATTTTCCTCTGTATTTCAGTTAATTCAATTATGCTTGAAGATTAATTCAGTTAATTTGGTATCTTGAAGATAAAACCATAGGGAATTTTTTGTACATATTCATGAAAATTTCCCTAAAGGGTCATTCCACGCCAAATCGATCACTTTTTGCGGCGACCATCGACGATTTTGTTCTAATTGAAATATGTTGTTGTCTATGTGAAATTAGGGGGGGTTTAAGTCATCATTTTGCCGGTTTCCAATTTTTTTGGAAATTACAAGCCTTCGAAATTTGCGATTTTTGCCCATTTTGGCGAAAATAGGCCTCACTTCCGAATTTTTATCTCAGGAACTGTTTGTCCGATTGAGCTAAATTTTTTTTGTTTTGTTCGGAAAGGATTGGGCTATTATAAAATAATTTTTTCGTCCTCGAGAATTAACTTTATAATATCGAAAAATATAAACAAATTTTTGTTTTACGTTTTTTTCAAATTTGGCCAGTAATGTAAATTTTGAAAAAAATATGGTTATATTCCCTGAAGTTTTCTCTTCAAAATAAGCCCTTAAACAAAATGGCGTTTTTTTTGTAATCGTCACAATGTGCTGGAAAAGGGCGCGATGTACCCGCATTTTAGGTAGCGGCGAGTCGAGCGCACCGCTATTATGGTCAGTATTCTATACCGCAAATTTTGAAGGCTTGTAATTTCCAAAAAAATTTTAAACCGGCAAAATGATGACTTAAACCCCCCCTAATTTCACATAGACAACAACATATTTCAATTAGAACAAAATCGTCGATGGTCGCCGCAAAAAGTGATCGATTTGGCGTGGAATGACCCTAAAACAATTTTTCTGAGTGCGAAAACCTAGGGAGTTCTATGTCAGGGCCGTACGAGGGATGGTAACGTGCATGGGCCCCGTTGTCCATTAAAGTGCATAGTTTCAAACGGATCGATTTTAATTGTAATCATAATCGAAATGAGATAGAAAGAACTTGAAGCGTGATCGTCGCTATTAGTGTTTTGAGACCGACCTCTCGAATTGTGTTCCAACGACTGTCTCGCAAAAAAAAGAAAAGAAATAAAAAAAATAAAAAATCGGTTCCCACGACTGTCGGCGAATCGTTGCAAGTTTGAGCGTCACTGTTATTTCGATTATCATAAACGGACAATCTCTACTCGAAGAATGTATACTCGTCTACTTCTATAGCGGATATTTTTGCAGCAACGGTATTTTTGTTTTACGAGAAATCACCCTAATCTAGACACCTATTTCAGTGTACATAAACAAACCATCGCCGTATAAATTGTAAATAATACGAGAGAACGAAGCTGAACGAAAGACGCGTGTGCGCATGCGCGACTGTTGTATTTAATGTAACTGTTGTGAAACGCGAAACGTTTCTCCGATGATCAATAAATTCAGTATTATTCAACGAGAACGACATCCTATCGAGCTATATGTTTCGACAGTTAATTAATAAAAAGAAAACAAACATGTAAAGCCTGAAACCCTATTTGATTCGAAGACTATTGGACTTCTAGTTGAGCATCGCTGTTCGCGAACGATTTGTACATTTACCAACGACTTTGTACTAACACCTCATTCTCCTTTATCCATTTATAATTTGAGAGGGAGGATACGGTTCTTATAATAAACAAAAATCAGGATTTTCAACCAATTTCAACCTCTTAATGAACGCTGTCTTAGACAGGGCCGTCCTAAAATATTTGGCATTCATGGGCTACTAACAATAATGCGACCCTCTTCGTAAGAAAGAGAGATTCAGAACTAGAAAAAGTCGATATGTTACCAATAAACAAATAAAAATACAAAATTGCCGCACCGAGGCTATAGCCCGTTTACTCCTGTGGTTAGGATGGCCCTGGTCTTAGAACAATCTTCCTCTTGATTCAAGAAGTACAGAACTGATGGACTTACTTGAGACTCGAAAATGAAGTGTACACTATTTATTTCTTCAGAAACAACAGTTAAATAAACTATGTCGAACGGAGGAGTACAGGAACGCTTGCGATGTGAGAGCACCGTTTGAAATGGCGAATAGTAATTGGTGGACGTCTTAACAATGCTAGTCATAATAGTTACCGTAGGTTCGTTAGAACTTGAGAGTCTAATAAAGGGAATGGAGATTAATGAAATCGACGTATTGAGAAAGGACAAGCGAGAATAAAATGTAGACAGTCCGAGAACGAAATGTCTGTTTGCTCGAAATCGCTCAAAATAGAAGGAACTTAATAAAACACGAAGTAAATTTTCACACTTTCGAACAGTGTTTCCACAGCATTTCCGGTTTAGAGGGCGCTTTGTACAAACACGGGACGTTCTGTCTAATTTGACCGCCTAAAATTTAATAATTCACAATTCTTTGTTTCATCTGTGTCGACGTATATGGAGTAATGACGATGGTAAGACAATTTTATTGTAAAACACTGTTCATAGATTGTACTTTAGCGTGAATACACACTACTCGTAATCCAGAAAATCGATGCTACGTTAAATAGAACATTTAAGGGAAATCGTCGTACTGCAGCATGTCTGACTTGTGTATGATATATTAATATTAATTGATATAATAATAACAGAAATATATCGATTGATATTAACGTATTATAAGGAAATCAAAGAGACTTTCCTGGCCTGTACATACCGTATAAATAATGTCACAGAACAGGCGCCGTGGTAATATTAATTTGTAAGGAGTAGATAGCACGCGAACATAAACAGTACCATAATTCATGTACAAGAGCCACATTCTCGAGACCACTTAAGTACCTTCAAAGAAAAAAAAAATGTATCTATCAATATGCTGTCCTTTATAATAAAAGATAAATGGAAAAACCGTGTTTTATCTGTTGCACGTTGCTAACATAGAATTACCTAAGTACAGTAGTCGTTAAAATGGGTGAAGATAAAAAAAAATTACGTTCACGCGTGAAACGACATGAATTATTCAATATAACTAACAAGTTTATTCATTTACATATTCTTCATACAACGTAACATCGTTATGAATCTTTCATTCATACCTATAGAAACTGTGCTATTCCAGCAAACAGTTTTCGTATCTGTTATTGTATTTTATCACAATAATATATCTATGATATATTACACAGTTTGTACTTCGTGTGATGCACAAAGGGTTTATACAAAATGCACGTTTTTTCGTTCGAAGTTCGTCAGGAAGCTTTGAAGATGGACATGATTAAATTTATCCATTTATCCATAGGAAACCGTTTTTAGGTCAGGATTTATGGTTGGTGTATGGTTCTAACTATTTGTGAAAATAAATTAAATTGTGCTCCTGACATGCATGATACTGTGGTTAAAACGCATGACTCAATCAATGCTCTTTTTCTTAAATAAATATTTTAATCAATTATTATTATATATATTGTATATATATATATATGCACGGACCACAGTTACAATTATAATTATCATACATTTTGTATAACGTAGTGCACTGTCATTCAAACGATTTAAAAGAAATTCCATCTCTTCTTTGGTGCGCAAGAATTACCGTTATATACATACAATACACATTCGACGAGAAATGCAACAACGTAAAAATCATCGGCGAGAATTTTACCACCTAATGTACCGTTTGTACTCCTCGGTTATACTAAATCTTTTAATGGTTTCGTACCCTAAAATGATCGAGAAACTAAAACAGGCAGATTGCACGAGTCGCGCTGATAGTCCCTTCGTGAACATTTGGAATCTCTCTTCGACCCAAAGCACTTTGAACGAGCTAATCATACTGTCTAATCTTTGCACCTGCAGTCTTGCTCTGACGATGTCCAGAGGGTTCGTGATAATAGTAGTAGTGAACCCTCCCAATGTCCCAGCCACTGCTTGAATGAACAAATGGGAAACCCATTCAGGGAATAATCGGAACAGCTCATCTGCAATCGAACGAGTTTACGCATGAGATCTGTTATCCGATTTCACGATATTTTTATATGACCATTACCTTGATAAGATATATAAAGTCCCCACCAAAGCGCACTGTTTGGAACGTAAGCACACAACGACGCGAGGTATCCTCGATAAAATCCTCTATAGCCGTCGCTCTGATAAATCAACCTAACTATGTCAGCTGAGATCTGAGCATGAGTCTTCCCGGGTTCCAACGTTAGTCCTAACGGATTCATTCCCACCTGTAATTAATTTCAATAAGTAAAGAAATGGTAAACAACTATTCCTCTTTTTCTCCACTTACTTTGTCCACATGGTATTTGCCTCTTTTCGGATTGTTGATCCCAAGAACCATCAAGTGCTGGCTCAGAACATCGAAAGGAACTACTATTGTTTGACCTACCAAGCTAGCAGCACCACCAGCGATAATCGCTTTCATTCTAGAGTCCGAGTGACCTATAAGCTGGTCTTGTCCAAGTAAGTGACGCACACCTTCATAAGTAGATACGTAAAATACGCTAGATACAATTTGTATAGAACTGATCCAGAATCCCCTATAAAAGCCCGCTGTGCCTTCAGCTTTGTAGATCTTCTTGCAAGCGTCTATCATTCCTGTGGACAATCGATAACGATAACAAGAAATGGCTAATAAACTGTTCGTAGTTGAATAGATATTTCAAGAGATTTACCATTGTACACGTGATTGTGCCTTTGAATTTGTAAACGTGTTTTGATTACTGTTAAGGGATATAAGCAACAGCGCACCGAGAACGATGAGAGCATGCTCAGTGGAAAGAACTTTGTCTTGTCCATCATATCCCACTCGATGGTGCGGATGAACGGTGGTGCCTCTACCGCAGTCATTTCCTGGATTTATATTGATACCGGTTCCAATAATATTGCAGTACTCAAACGCTAAGGTTTCAGGGAGTATACGTTCAACCTGATGCTGCATATCTCATCAATATTTTTAGTGGTATTATCGCCCAAATCTTTCACGAAACTGATAAAAAAGAATACAGAAACATGTACGTGTATACAGCTCGAAACTCGTCCGCGAAACCAGTGCGCACGAATGTGCGACATAAATTTACTGCGTAAACGTGTGCAGATTAATAATATACTGAGAGTTACAATAATAGATCGAGTGCATTTTTGACACGAACACGAGTCGTCGTGTAGGTATACGTATCACACGTAAACGTGCTATATGTCATCAGGTGAAACGACTAGGACAGCGAAGGAATCGAACTAGCAGCCACGAATTTCACCCGTTCGCACGTTGTCATTAATTCCAACATAAATAGATCGCACGCCAAAAAAACGTGGCGCACCGTGGTTCCATTTCACGATCTAAATAAATACATAGCAACTCCGGAAAGATCACTATCAGCCAGCGTGTCAATAAGATGCACTCGACCATCAATGTCCGATAATCAATCGAAAAAAACGTCGAACACTTACGGTGATGCAATACACCGTCACAACGAACAATTTTCTCGAGCTCGTGCAAAGTGTCCATGGATGATGGTCCCACGTTGTTATCGAGTCAGATCAATGTTTCACCAATGGTATCATGAACGTGTCGTCGGACGAATTGGTCTCATGTTCCGTGCGGTGTAATCAGCCTTCGTTTCATTCAACAACCGCGTGAAATCGTGCTGATATTATTTCGAGGAGCCCATGCCAGCGAGATAGCAGAAGAAAATGTGATGTCTGATCTGGATTCTACGATATCCACACTCCACACTCCACACACGTATCATTGAACAGAAGGTGGCGGAGCTGTCGGGCGAATAGGTGAACCACGATTATGGTTGGGCTTAATCAGTCCGAGAGATGTCGCCTGGTACACGATGATGTGGCGATTGTCGATAATGAAGATTTCTCATTTATCAACATTGTACATTTTCTAGTTTACCGATATCATCGTATTGATCTTCATTTATTAATTGTTCATATCAACGATTTTCGTTTGAGTTAACATAAGATCTGTTGAATTTAATTCAAAGTTAATTTATTTATAAAATAAATAAATAACTCAAATTCAAATAAAAATTAAATTAAGAATTTATAAGTTTTGAAGGGAAAGTTATATTTAATTATTGAAAAGTTTATTTTGAAGAAATTCCCCACAATGAGTCGTTCTATTTTGCCTGAACGTGCAAAAATAGATCACTTCATTATATGTATTTCGTTATTTTAATTAGAAGTGGTCAAAATGCAGTATCAAATAATAAATACATTCGTAAAATAAATTTTGTGTATTTTATGAAATATGAGATCGCAATATTTAATTTCATGCATTGTCAGATTGCTCTGTTCAATAAATTATAATTATTTTAATTTGTTGTCATTTTAGTTGGACATTTCTGAATTTATTTTAAAAATGAAGAATCATCAAACATTCCTCTTGATGGTAACTTATCATCTATAGGAAAACTAGCAAAGGTTCACCGCGAAGCGCCGCAGAGTGCGCAACCCCTGCTACACAGACCCGAAGATCCATAACGCTGTCGTTGCTTCCATCCCAGTAAACATTATTCAAAAGATAAATTTGTATTCATCCTCATCAGAACACGTTCGATGATCTAAGATGACTACAAATGACTCTGCAAAATAACACCTACCCTTAATGGTATCGAGCATTTTTTCTGGCAGTTTGAAGCACGGAATTTTTCACAGTTTATAAAATCGTTAAAAATTGTAGATAGTGATTTTCGAAGATGAAGTCCTACTATTTCTGAACAATTTGCGGCACAAACTGCACGTGCAGTGCAAGCAGTTCACCGTGGTGGCAGCGCGAGGAACAGGATTCGCAAAGATTATCAGAAAAGCTGGCCGAGAAGTGGAGGTTTCGTAGGTGTTCTGGCAAGCAGGGAGCCTCGTAGGATGAGAGAAGGTCACCAATGATTTCGAGGCTCCGCCTACCAAGCAGGGGTTGGAAGCAACCCTCTGGTTGAGGGGTAGTCCGCGCAGACCCGCTTTCTATATCACGTTGTGGGCGTAGACGTACCGTAGACACAACCCCCTGATGCATACACCCTGTCTTTTCACCGTTCACCGAGATCAAATCACTCGTCTCAGTCCTATCTTTGATCTTGCCGGTGCAGCAACGCGACCCCGAAAACACGAGCGACAGCTCGTCGACTTCCGTCGGATTGCCGGTAATCATAATCGCGATCGGGTCTTGGTGACAACTATTCGAAAAGGAAAAGTAAAGCATTGGGAAGCTGTGGGCGACGAGGATGAATCAGGATCAAGAGGTGCCCGCCGCAGCTACGGACTTGGCCAGACTGGTAAGAAAATTATCAATTATCAATCTCCATCCGTAATCTCGTGGCAATTACATTACGTTGTGTCGTAATTTATTTTATTATTAGTATAGCAATTTTATGTATTGCTAAAGAATTTTTATCTTAACCGGTTATGCAGATTATGTAGTACTTGTGCAACTTGACTTGTTGTCATTATGTATGATGTATCATTAGGATGATTGATGACAGTTTGTTTCTTTACGTCTCAAATGAATAATTCTGGAACTTTACTTACCGAAAATTTCTAACAGAATTTTTAAAGATTGCGCAATGTCGAATATTTCTTTTTTTATGTAATAATCCCAAAAAAATTATTAGATTGTGTTACTAGGAGCGACTTGTTAATGCTCGAAAAATTATGAAAGGAAATAGATCTAGAAACATTGGGGAAAGTGTACTATTTCATTGAAAATAGCGTGTAGTATAGTTTAAATTGTTTAAAATACCGAATGCGTGAAAAATACAGTTCCTTAAATCTTTTATAGTAAATAGAAAGGTTATAACATGATCCCGCTGATCCCACTGATCCAGCTTACCGACTCATTAAACCCGGAATCGCTATTAATCTGAAAAAACAACTCCCGATTTACCGTAATCCTAAATGGTTTCGATCGGCATTATAAAAGGGTTAAACAATGTTTCGAAAATCAGAAACAAGTAATTTTGACCCAACCGGTGGACCCAGTGTTAAAATAATTTTGGGAAAGTTGGTTAACCCGTGTTAAAAATTGGTTATATCGAAACCGTGTCGGATATCCCGTTTCCGGTCCCCCGATCGAGCTACTCTAGAACACAATGGAGTCATAACCGTGGACAGTAGAGTTCGAAGTCGTCGTTCGCATAATCGCGATGATACTCGAGTGTCGAATTGCCGTGGCACGCGCCACCACGCACCGATGGATCGTCCCACGGGTGCCACCCCTTTTGTGCCCTCTAAACACGTAATTGTCGCCACCATTCAACCCTCCTGGTCCCCATAGTGGAACAGGGAACACCACCGTGACTTCGATACACGGGATCGGTGGGTGGTCTATGCGGCACCCCGACCCAAGGACGAGCATTGACAAAGTTGGACCAAGGGGGGATGTAGGGGGATGAAGGGGGACAGGGGGTCTTGTCTCGCGGAAACACTTGATTTATGTTTGTTGATTCTAAAAATCACCCGATTCCCACACACCCGCCCCATACCCAGAGCCGGTGGTTAATCGACTGACCCCCACACTCACGGGAAACATATGCTGCCACTCGAGGTTCCCATGATTACCCCTCGATTCAGGACGCGTGTTACAAAATTTACCTGGATCGACCCCCTGGAACTAGAGCTCGTCACGAAGCTGATATTCTTTTTCATTCGTTTCGTCAATTTCTATTTGAAGTGTTTTAACTGTGTTAAAAAATAGAAAAATATCACACAGAAACATATTTGATTATTCCTCGCTATCTAATCGTACCGTAAACGTAGCCTAGTATTTAAACAGTGTTCCGTCGATCCCAATTTCAATTGCGGCCCGCGCGCAACGTCAGAGACCATAATCTCAGCGATCAGGAGTTAATCGAGTGCGTACCCGAAGCAACGAGTCGTAAGGTAAACGCGCAAACATGGTCGCGTGCCGGTCCGGTCCCTTTTTCCCTCCGCGTCTCCGTCTCTCCCCTGACCTTTCCCATCGTTCCCGTGCAAAAGACGCGCTCTCGCAAGTTTACCGTGTGTACGAGCAAACGAACGAGTAACGTCCGTGCATACCTAGTGAAAACGAGATACCCATGAACCGGCGCGACGCGGCACGGGGAACGCCCCATCGTTCCCGATGATGCTGCGAAGGGGTCGTCACCCCAATTCCCTTCGAACGCCACCCTCGTAATTGCGCACTTCGGTTCGGTTTATAATAAAGTCATCGAGCAGACAACACGTTCCAAACAGATTCCCCTATCTGTCGGCGGATCTCGACTTTTCGTTGCGATACACTCGAGCCTCGATGCTCCAGAATGGATTACCGAGACCGTAAACGCATCGTCCATTTCTGCATCATCGTTCGCGATTCCGTATTTCAGAGGTTTCTCGTAGGTCTCGAGGTGTCCGAAATTTTCTAACTTCTCTAGAAAGACCATGACGGACCCATTCATTAACGATCCAATCTCGTCGCCGTCCAATTTTATCAATTAGGAGAAGGCGTTGCCACTTGGAGAAAGCCTCTCTCGCCCTTTCCTCTTTTATTTTTTTTTCTTCTTTCCGTCGTAACCCCCGCAAGAGGGTGCGAACACAATGACGGTTTCGTCAGGTCGGAACGCGAACAATAAGAGGTAACAGGACAACGCTCATGATCACAGCGGGCTGCCGAACCGGGCTCTATCTGCTAATTGCTCGCTACCATCGAAAAAAACACTGCCAAAAAGAAGCTTCGCCCCTGCGAGAAGATACTGGCTCCGCGTCGTTTGACAACGGACGAGCCTTATCTCGCGCAAATCTGTTAGATCGGCAACTAACGTTATTGTTCGGTCATAAACAAGACCGAACGTGAGCGTAGGGACAGCCACTCGACGGCGACGGTCCTAGGACTGTTGGGTGTCACCGGACACCGCTTGAGCTTTGGTTAAGAATCTTGGACAGGACAATCTGGCGTCGAAGTAATTTACGATACATTTTCACGCAACTGTGACAGACAAAACACAAGACGACTGCAACAGACTTCCACACCGACCGTTAAACAAACATTTACAGACCAATCAGAATTCAGGCAACTATTCCCATACCACCGACTACCGACCAATCAGGACAAGACCAGAACCAACGTAATACTCGACAGAACCAGGACGATCAGTTCAAAACATTACATCATCCAAAACACTTTTTAAGCGAATGCTCTTTGTACAAGTATTCCAATCTTTGTTAAAATATATATGTAAGAAATATTTTATATATTAAAGGGAGAGAGACCGTAATTGACGGTGAAGCCGTCCGCCAAAGAGTGCGATTTATTATAAAAGAGCAAAGGTCGTTACAAACTGAGCGTCACCTGAAGAGTGACCGCTCCGCTAGCTTATAGTCATAAGGACCCCCTGTTGCCAGTATCCTTTTTACCTGACGGTACACCCCCATGGGTTTTCCCCGAGAAGGGTACGCGTCGCGCTCTGGAACCGCACGCTGCTCACTCTCAACATTCCTTAATTCGATATTTCTCACATATATTATCAAGTGTTTTCCAGTAAAGTCGAGTTTATTAATTTTCAACTAGACGTAACTAAGCCAGTTACGTCATAGCCTCCCATACCGTCGCGAACGCGCGAACCGGACTTACAACCCGCGAAATTCGGGAAAAGAATTGCAGTACTCGGGACGCTTCAGTTATTAATATTTTCTGTGAACAAAATTGCTCGTCGGTTTGTTCGGTAAAAGAGGAAGGAGACAAAACGCGCTAGTGCTGTTCTTCCAACCTACTAAAATGATCTAAAAAGCAAATAAATTCTTAATCAGTTCCTGCTTCTTGGGACAGATTCAGAGATTCTTTATTCTTATCCAGCGATGATCGACTATGTGTTATTGTCCATGTCGGTTACTTTAATCATGAAGATCGGCAAACGTCTTTTTTCTCGTTCATTTAACGCTGTCGTCCGCGTCCCAGCGAATGCCGTCTCATATCGGGTTGGCGGGATTAAAGATTGAACGTAATATCGGGGAATGTAATTAAAATTTATATCAGGGGGCACAGCTTGTGGATTACGAGTGGCGAGCCATCACGGGGACTAATTATAAATGACTATTAATTGCAATCAGAGGAGAGAGACCGCGGGGCGAGGCAATGAACGTAAGACCGAGCCGCGAAAAAGGAAGTCGATTACGTCTTTATAAGCGATAATATCCTGTCGAATTAAACGCGAGTGAAAAACTATGCGACCAGCCTGGCCCGGTAAAGCGATTAGAAAAAGAGCTGTAAACTTTTCAATTAACAGGACTTTCTATGTATATCCTCGTAAGGCGTCCAGTCCAATAAGCGAACATGCGAATCAATTAACGTGATTCGTATTAAACGAAAGAATAACATTTATGAAATTTGACGTTGACATTTATACAGTAATTTTACTCCTTCTAAGAGCATCGATTTGCTATTGTAGGCAATTTTCAAGAGGTTCCCACACTTATTCTTATTGGGACAGTCGTATATTTTCTCGCGAAGAGGCTAAACTTTCGCGTGACGAAATGCGAGAACGCACTTTGGGCACGTCCACTTGGGACCCTCCCCCATTTTCCGGCAAGACGTTTTCCACGTCGAGAGGACCCAAGTCAGTCTGTAACTGCATCCCGAAGCAGAACGACCTGTACAAACCTATACACAGAATAGATACCTATATTCGTTTTATTTGAAATTCCTTATCGCGCGTTATAGTTTCGCGGGAATTAGTGTCGGTATTTTTGGTTCTTTTTCCAGCGAATTTCGAAGTGTAAGCGATCGGCGCGAACCGCAGAGCGAAACTTCATAAAGGAGAAGCAGACGGCGACACGGCGTTATTGGAATTTCCAAAACCGGTAACCGGCTTTACCACTAGATTGCTCCGCAAGGAGGAAACCATCCAATCGTTCACCGGATGTCCTCCTTGCCTCCTCGCGCGGGTTCCTCGTTCCTCTTCTTTCTCATTGTGCCGCTTTCACTCGCGAATCCCTCGCTACTCCTTTCTGCCACCGAGTCGCCATGTTCGTTTTCGTCTTCCTTCGCGGCTCTACATCAATTTCGACCCGATTGTCTTCCTCTTTTTATTTTCCGGACTGCAGAGGCCTAAAAGCCTCGAGACGACCGAATCGTTCTCCCTCGACCGACTCGGAAACTGTTCACCTTGCCACGAACGTCGTCGAACCTTTATTTCTTACGGTCCGCAACAATCTGATTCAAAAAGTTTTCTTTACGACGTCCTATTAAAATGTTCGATGCCTGGTTGGTTTCTTAAGTAAAATCAATTTCGACGATGTTTACGCAATAGAATCTTCATTGCCGAAGTATAGATTAAATATAGAAGCTTCCGTGGGTATCCAGTGAAGGTAGATGTTCATTACAGATTGAATAATTGCTGCGAATGAAGGCGATTAATAATTCCGAACGCGGCAGACCGCGCCAAAACCGCCGCGTTTTATTATTGCAACAGTTTCAATGCCGCGAGAGTAAAACGCTAACAAATTGGTCGTCGATGTGAACGCTCGCGTGACAACTTGTGCATCTAGAAAAACATAATAGTCCTCGAAAAAAAAATAAAATTAATGTCTAGTTACAATCAGGAATAGTTTAGTAAAATTACAAGCTTGATGTAGAGTTGATGAAAAATTCTAAAAAATATAATTGTGTTCTTCCAGTCTGGTGAAGAGTTCAGCAGACTCGGTGAGCCCCTTCAAACAGTCGCAGCAGGATACTGCCCTACAGATTATTCGGTGGCTCAGACAAGCAGCGAGGAAAAGCTTCATTCTGGTAAGTAGAGCATCTCTATGCGTTCAAACAACCAATTATCTACCGTGCAAACCATGTAGTAAATTCAATCAGGAATTCCCTAAGTTAGGTCTAGGCTATCACGTTAAAACACTAGGAAAAAAAATCTCCCTAGCTCAGGCGGGTCAAAATGACCCAATACTCGTCGCAGGAGGGTGAAAGGGCGGCAGGCACGGTTAGATCAACTTGAAATTACAGGAGTTCTACCGCGAGATCGAGTAGAGTCGCGAAGGGCGGTCCGTTCAAGCAACCATCCCCCAGCTCGGCACGATTTTGAAGTTCTTTGATACGACGTTACCCCGGAATGTCGGCTCTTCGGCGTAGCACGGCGCGGCGTCTTCTATAAACACGCACACACGTCCTCGTCGCCTTGCACACGAAGAAAACCTAGAGAGAGAGCGAGAAAGGAAGACCCACACCCGCTTTCGAGCACGTGCAGGATGTACGCGAACTACGTACAACGGGGAGGGGGGCGAAGAAGGGGGGAACCACCCCCTGAAGAGAGGCTGTCACCGGCAGGCAACCAGTCGAGTCAATATCTTTATATAGTCGCATCAAGGACGATATTATTTTCTGGTCCTCGGTGCAATTACGTTTCGAGACGATCTGAGAGCCTCGAAAATCCTCGACGAATCCTCGACCTCGTTTCCCTTTGACGAGGAACCTTGGATTCTATCTGCAGATGTTGAAACAATCGACAAGACTTTCATTTTGATCCCGGTGCTGCGATTTTAAGGTTGATGTTCGTCTAGAAAATTATTTAGTTGTTAATTTCACCGCTGAAACGTTTTCAAAAAATTTAGTCCAAATATTGAATCGTATAAATTTTACCCAACAGAACATCTGAATCGTTAAAATCGGATGTTCGAATCAATTCAACAAATTGGTGGTAGAGAATTCAGAACCGGAAAGGGTAAATTCGATGAGAAGTGTCTCGCAGCGGTCTCGGTTTCGTCGACTTCAGTCAGCCTTGACCCAGAAATCCTTTGGCACGGCGAGAAGCCTCGAGGCCGAATTCAATAAGCAACGTATTATCGCCGCAAAGAGCCCCATGGGGTAGTCGATGCCGGCTGTGTACCCCCACAGGAGACTGAACCCCGTGCACCCCGAACCCCCATAGCCCGGTCGTCTGAGCACGGTGATTGACACTTTATATCTAACATTGGCATGCCCGTGGTGTGAACCACCAGCCAGGATGGACCGCCTCCACCTAACTCAATCACAGCCTATAATGCTGCAATTTCTCTATCGTAATCGCGTTACGCCCTACCACCAAGCCTGTGCTCCCCAAGCCATGTTCCATCGACGGCGACGACGACGACGACTCGCCGCGCCGTCAAGAAATATCGAAACGTCGCCAGAATCGCCGCAAACGAAAACCACCCTCTTGCACGATGCTCTTCGAACAGATTTTCCTCGTTCCCGGCAAGGAAATCAGTCGCAGAAACGGTTCTGACGAATTCTCACCTATCTAAGCTGAAAGGAACGTATCGAGGCTTCTTTGGACTTTATCTTCGTTCACAGTTCGCTCTACTATACTATTTCTAGAAGTTAGAACTCGTCCCCTAAAGAACTGTGAACTGAGAACTGCTAATGATTTTCTACTTCGCTCCGCTACGCTATTTTAGAAAAATTGAAGTGAATGTGGAAGCTGTTTGTGTGTTGAGTGGCACGATTTGGGTAACAAATCCCAAGAGATTAGTGCACGATCGGCTCGTTAGAGTGGCAATTCGGTTTCGTACAGTATATTTTATCATCCACGAGGCTAAGTAAATCCGATTCGTCGGACGGGACTGTGACTGCGAACAAAACGAGGTTACTGACAAGTGGCTACCCGTGGCGAATCCTAGAGGCCCATTAAACGGACCCCATGCAGCATATACACAGATATTTCTATCGCGGTCTCTTCGCTCGCTTGGAAGGGGTTGTTTTTGTCACTGAATCATCCCCCTACTTTCGGCCTTTGTTACATCTTACGATCGAATCTTATCACACCCTAGATATCTCGCCTTTCATCGTGTTATAATGACGCAGAAATAATTTTACGTGCCACGGGGCACTGTCCCGTTCTGATTTGGCATTGTTTCGCCGCAACATTAATTATTACTGAACTAGAATGTACGATCATTTGAGAAAATCATTCGAAGCGTGATCCCGATGTACCATTCTTCCATCAAAAAATCAATTATTACAAATACAAATTGCCAGAATATCCATCGCAAATACAGACGCTGTTGTTCCCTGTAAAATTTATTGTCCCGGAAAATACGCGATTCCGAACGTACACGGTATCGCAAAATTAAATAAAACATTGTAACGTGCAAATAATTGCTCGGCATTAATTCCATGCAATATCTACTTTCTAGTGTTATTTTGGGTGATAATGACTCGCAGCGAGCGGAAGTTCGCGGCGGAGCAATCGTGCAACAATGTAAATACGAGGGATTACTTTCGCGGCGAGATAATCATTCCCGAGTAACCATTAATCATTGTGCGATGAATGGAAATTCGCCATTTAATTCCTTAGTTGGCTAAGAAAACTGGAAGACGAATGTTAGTCTGCAAATTTTATGCATTTATTGCACAATTTAAATTAGTGGGCAGATTAACATTTTAATTTTAATATAAATTCATTTAAAAACATCGGAGTATTAATTTCAGTATATTAAAATGATCGAAGAAAGAAATATTCGTTTGATTCCGATTTCTTGCAATTCACGCAAACAATTCCTAATTATTATAAATAATATCTACTTCGTTTGAAATCTTCAATCGTGTCACCATGAGTGTTCTTATCGACACGATTGCGTCTGTTTACGGTAATCGGCTCTTGGGAAATCGATAGAACGTTGATGTGCCGCTAGACCCAATTACGCAATCCAATTGAAAAATTATTTTCATATATATGTTAATTATTTGCCGAAATTGCTTGTTCATGCGCCGAGTAGGTGAATATTTCATTTAAATGGATGTTTCAAACAAGGAAAATTTCATTTCAGAGAACGAAATATACTCCGCGCAGGAATACAGACAAGAATCCTGGCTACAAGATGGTAAGTAGCGTGCTGTAATAAATAAACGTATTCGCGTGGAAATTAAATATGTAATCGTAGTCTCGATGGAAGACGAGTTTTAATGCTGTTTCGAGAGCAACCATACCGACTGCCTGGATAGCTCAGTCGGTAGAGCATTAGACTTTTAATCTAAGGGTCCAGGGTTCGAGTCCCTGTTCGGGCGATTTCTTTTTATTATTTTTTATTTCGCTATACTTTCTTTTTTTTTATTAATATTGTACACAGTGAATAGACAAACTGAATCCTAGCGACAGTAAAAAGGTAACATAAATCAATAATACCTAATCAGACTCGTAAAAATGATCAGTTTCATAAAAATCCAGCGGACAATTTTATCCGCCGGAGCGAATAATAAATTTCTCCAATTAAAAGTATATAAAAAAATACTATTAATTTTTGTTGCCGTGCATTATAATAATACGAACAAGCATAACGCATTTCTCGAGGTGTAAAATGACTACCGGGTTCGTAAATCTTCCTCGAAGACGATTAGCCACGGTGGTCGGCCACTATCGGGAACATTAATTTTAATTACTTCGAACTGTAATGTAATGCACGGTGGATGCAATGTAATAACAAGGATAACGGTCGGGGTTGATGCGAAGGGTTGAAGAAAAATCTATACTCGCCCCGAGGGGGAACGCGGTCGATCATTAGCCAAGATCTCTCGCTTAGTTCATTAACAATCAGACTCTTATCGGGCGTTTCTTTCCTCGACGAAATCGAAGGAGCAGTTTGCTATTGTAGAACGGTGAACGGACAATAACGTTGCATTTCGTCTGTATTACATTACAGGTACCAGCTGCGAAACCGAGGACAGCGAGCAATACGTGCCGGAGTTCCACCGTACGTCAAATAATAGTTTGTTATAATTTCTTAGACATTTCTTTCTGGATAATATCGTGATTACTTTTTGACGGATTGCCCGGAAATTTTCCGAATCGCTCCCGTTCGATTCTGTCTCGAAATTTCTCGAAATTACCGTAATTGCCGTGTTCCGATACAATTAACTAGAAACGTATGCAGCGCGAAGGAAGCTAATCTCCATAGGCGCGGAAGCTGCACGGAAATGTCGCGAGCATGCAATTTATATCCAATTCCGAAAGAACTTGCATCGCTCGAACGGGAAGACGCGAATTTCTGGGGAGGGAGCACTGGGAATGCTTGATTTCGTTAAGAAGAATCTGAACCTTGACTTGAAGGAGTGGAATTGAGGATATAGGGACGAGAATGTTGCTAGTCTTCCTCGAAGTAAGCTCTGCAAAATTATTCTTAGAAAAAAGAAAATTTCTTCGCCATTTCTAACGTTTAAATCGATCCAATTGCTAAAACATTATCGAAAAATCCAACAAATTCCAGACGACACTTTCTGTCAGGCTGGACGTTAATAATGTTCACGATTTTAACGATCTCTAAAGGGCGTCGCTCGCATACGATTAGGTTTTATCGACCTCGGTCGAGCGACGATCACTTTTTCGATGGCAATGATCCACGGGGGATGAGATGACGATTCGTGCGCGTGTCGCGCCGGAAGTGGAAGGCGCATCGTTGCAACGGCACGTGGGGGTGGGTCCTCGTCTAATGGGGCCGTCGACGATTTTGCGCGGCCGAGGGTGCGCCCCCGATAAATCAAACAGGCTCCCGGCCCGTGGGAAGCATAAGTCGGAGGCCTCCGGCAATCATTGTATTTGCAAACATCGGAAGTTTACTTGCTGCCGGAGAGCAACGTCGACTACTCGATTTCGACGAAAGAATCCGACGGATTTGTGTAATCGCCCGTACCTGATTTTCCGGCAGATTCGTTCCTGCGATCCGCGATAATCCGGACCAGTCATTAACTCCTTGTCGTACTATTTTCTTTACGGTTACAGTGATCAAAACGTCTTCATCCCCAAAAGTATGGTAGAAGAGAAAAGAAAAAATATATTTTTTGTATCGCTACATGGATTTTAACGATGAAATATTGATTGCAAGCATATCAAATTTTATTTCATCGAAAAAGTAAGGCGTAGTTGTTAGACTTTGTTTAAAATCTTCATCACGAGAGGGGTTAAACATTCTATATTCGCGGTCGAGGCCGATTTAAGCGGGCAAACATACCTCGATTTGAAAAATGATTCGACCGATGATGACTGTTCGTCTTATGATAACTAATAGTTTCCCGCTATAGGCACCGTGTTAATATAGTTTCTGTACGCTAATTGGAATGTGTTTGTAATGAGCAGGAGCGTTTCGGCAAATTAAAACTCGCTGAAAAATTTTCCGTCCGAAGATAAAACCGGGATTCACGCGATAACGAGTCGCGATATCAATCTCTCCGAAGCGAGATAAAGTTTAATACCAGAACGAGAGCAGAAATGCTCCTATCCAGTTTTCCCGTTACAGAGCGCAGCGACTGTAACAACAACAGGCAAACAGTTCCCCCGAATGAAAGTTTATTGGTAAATCTGGCTCCGCGGATAAACGTATTTACCTCATACACGATTCGTTCCGATTGTTTGCCCGCGTATTACGTACACAATCGGGGGAGGGGGCGGGGAGGCGGAGATATCGGTCTCTCCCTCGCAGCCGCGGAACAGCGAATAAAATCAACGGGTGATGAGCAAATTTGACCTCGTAATATAGCACATTACAAACGTATAACATTTGATGATTCGTAATTGCACGGTGAGAGTTCGTTTCTCCTTTGTTTACTCGCCAGATCGAAAGATAGATAAATCAGAGAGATTCCGGAGGAGAAGATTAATCTATTAATTCTGTTCTGGCTCGTAAGACGGGAATAACGGAGCACCGATATTTTCTTTATTCGATTAACACACGTAGACGCACACGCACGAGACGGGAACTATGTAAGTGAGAGCATATAGACATTATCTGTCGTTGCCTCTGGCCGTTTGCTCATCTATTCCAAGCGTATCGAAATATTTGCGGGGTACGCCAAAACCGTAGCGAAAGATTTTGCGAAATCTCTTCTACGAGCGTAGAATTTCGTTGACTATTCCTTTGTTTATAAAAGGAGACTGTGAGAAAACAAATACTTTTTGGATTATGTCTCTGAAACTTCAGAGAAATTATACTTAGTGAACACAGTATCGATTTTCAGCATTCGCGATTCGCTAGAAAAATTTTGCGTGTGGGAAGGGGGAAAAAATTCGCATCGACTTAATATAAAGTGCCTGGCCGTGTAACGCGATATCGATAATCGACAGGAATCTTCTGTTGATTCTTTCTTGCCGCTTTAAAAACATCAGCCCCGGGCGGTTCGCTGCGTTTTTTAATAAAGAGCCCCGATATTGATGGCGAATCGCCGGGAGATTTCATTAACGGCTCGCCTAAGCGTTTTTCTGTATTTTAATAATAATGATAATAATGTTTGCTTATCGCGTGGGTCGGTATAATATGAAATATTTTGTTACGTTATGGAAAAACCGGTCGGAGATAATGAGGTCTCGTCGATCGAACAGTTGAACACGACAATTTGTGTTAACACAAATTATGTTAGCGTATATTCTATTTTCAGACGCCAACGTGAAGCAAGAGTCCGCGAACTGTAGGAGGATCAGCGACGCAAATTACGCACAATATCAGGCAACCGTCAGCCACCCTCAGAGCAGCACCTTCCTGGATCTGGATCCAGAAAATCGCTCCACTTGTTTCGGGTAAGTGTCGTTTACTCGGTCATTTCAAGATTGAATATAGATCAAAAACTCTTGATCTTCTGTTGCGCAGTGGCAATAAATTGAGTTCGCGGACGAACGAGGCTACGAAAAGCGTCTCTGTGAAAGAGGAGCCTGCGGATAGGGGCTATGGGGAGGCTATTGTTGCAACTATACCTACGACGACGGCTCAGGACACTCGGAACAGTAAGTTAACAAGTCATTCCTTCAATAAATAATAGAACCGTACGGCAATAAAATTGAGGATCCCAAAATATTGCATAAATATTAAGAATTCTTCAAACGTAGAATGATCGGTAGTTTTGAAAATCGCAAACTAAGGAATTAGGAATGAAATTTCGACTTATATGGTGGTTCTAGTTGCCAGAATCTAGTATAATCCTGATGAATTACACTGACACGCGAGGAGCTACTCTCACGACGATGCTCGACAAATCGAGCTTTCTGATTCAGTGATCCCCCGTCTTAAACGTGCACCGTGACAAATCTCTGGACAATGGGTTCACGTGGCAGGGTGCTACCCTATGGTGTCCCATAAATAACTGGAGCACAGTGCTTGGTGCGCTTCCGTCCATTAATCGAGCCCCGGACTCGACTCTTCTTCCGGTTTCGGTTCTAAGAACCGATTCCTGTCGCTGTTCCATCGTACAATGGTTTTCCTGCATCATAATTAGCTATTATTATTAGCTAAGAGATCAAAGAGTAGAATCTGTACAAGATATCGGCGACACTGTGGTATTGTTTGTTGAAAGTATCATGTTCACTTGGTCCAACAATAAATATCGGGTTCCAACAAGAACTCCCAACATAATCCTGGACAGTATGCTCGTCGCTGTTGCGCCGGACTCACTCACGCGTTACTAAGTACACGTAAGTGAATAATTGACGAATGCTTTCAACTCGAAAGCTACCGAGAGAGAGACGGAGGAACACAGAGAGTGGATCGCAGAATCCAGCGAAAGCTGCTAAACGAAGAAAAGAGCATGGAATTCGGTCCCCAGGGAGTCGAGCAAGCTTTCTTCGAACAGTGTTGATGCTGCAAGATGCGAACGTTCCTTGCACGAAGATGGACAGATATATTTCACGCCTGGCACAGTCTATTAACCGTTCAATATTTTTGGGCTTCGGCAATTTTAATAAAATAGACAAGACACCAGCAATCTTCCGTTTTGCTGAAACCGCGGATAAAAGTTAAGCAAGATTTACAGAAATTGACAAAAGTATTACAACGAAATTCGTCGTTACGTTTTATAAAAATTGGTATCGTCTCGACGTCGGTTCATTTGACGGAGAGGTCGCTGACACTGTCTTTCCGCCGTTCCCCATCGCCGATAGGAAATTGATAGAGCCGCAACATATGTGTCGGTAGGTATCGATATCAGCGATACGTACGATCCTATTATTAATCTAAACTGCTTGTAAATAATTGAAACGGCTTAATGGTAGGGAGGAATTACGCGAAGAGAAGTAGAAGCATAATTCCCGGGTGACTTGGAAGTAAATGGGTATAGAGAGAGAGAGAGAGGCGGGCCATGTCGGGCCAGCGAACTCGGTGGTAGTTCCTAAAGGATTCGTTTTCGTGCCGGTGAATAAAGGAAGACTAATCATCGCGATGATTACGAGGCATGAGCTTGCAAACATTCTTCTTCGTCGGTTACACCTTTCGCGCGGTCTCTACGCGTCGATGTCTATTAGGTGATTGCCATGATCTAGGAAAAATCCGCTCTTTCAGCTTCGGCCCCCCTTTCTATAACCATAACTCAATTAACTTAACAGCTTAACCATGCCTGTTGGCGCGACACTGTTATCTTTCCTGGTCTAAGAAAGAATTTATTGGAACTGCATTTAATATATTACAAAGAAATTCTTGTTGTAACTATTTGCAAGAGAAAATGATCCGATTGAAAAGCTCGTTCGTTGAAACCGGAAGACAGCGACAAGGTGAAACGAAATGAAGTTGTTAGATAATGAAACAATAATCTGGGGGAAAACCCATGAAAAAACGTGTCAAATCATGGACGGAGGAGGGTCGAGGGTCGAAACATCCGATCGCGAAGCGAAATCCAGACGAGATGAAGCGTGTCCCGTGAACCCTTCCACGTATCAGGTGGAATAGTAATAACCGGTTAATGGCTACAGATTGGTGGCCGCCCTACTAATTAATACGTGCACGAGGATCACGGGGATTACAGGGTGGTCAGGGGTCCCGTCGGCTTCGAACCAGCAGAATTCCGCGACAATCACGGTCGCGCGAAGAAATTCGGCAACATCTGCTGAATAAACAACCCACTGTCTCCCTGGGCAATTACACTGTACACCGTACACATTGGACACGGTAACAATCAACTGACAGGGACGGGCTAGGAGAGAAGTTTCGAGAGACAGATTTCGGTGCGTCAGGTGGATGGAAAATGGAGCTTGCATTATTAACCGACCTCTACTCCGGAATTCGGGGATCAGGCAGACAGAGACGGATAAAGGCTTGGCTGTGTCGGAGAAAACGGGGGTTGCTGGCAGAGGAGAAACATCGGGATCCTGGAACAGAGAAGGACAAAAGAACGGAGCTTGTCTGAGAGTGGACGAGTGGAGGCCGTCCTCTTTTCCCAGCAACCCTTCTGCGCACCGCCCCTGACCAGTCCCGGCTTCAACCCTTTTCCTGCTCGGTACATCACCACCGGTTTCATCAGCTCGCGATTAATTTTAATCTAAAACTACCCGCAAAGCCTCTGGTCCCGCTTGCACGTTGAGGTCGACCCCCTTTCACCCCCTCTTCGGAGAGAGTGCCAGATTGGCCCGCAGCTTCCCGACCAACCCCTCTCTCTATCTATCTATCTATCTCTCACTCCCCTCGACACCGAGCCAGGATCCACTGTCTATCTCGTCTACACGAGGATCGGGGATCCGACCGACGTTTGCCCGGCGAGGAAGGTAAAGCTAACTCGCCGACACGATTAAACCTTGGTAACCCTTCCTGTTGATTTTCTCCAGTGACTGAGACCTTCCGTAATTACCGCCGAAAGAAAGAGCAACATCGGGCCTCTGTTAATCGAGAGACGACGCCAATAATAAAACCTGAACATTGTTATGTAATCTGATGTTTTAATATCTAATATTTACATGTACACAACTTTAATTTTCGCGATACCGAACGCGTTAACATAATCCGCCAGAAGCATCAATGGTATCGGAGCATTAAACGGCGGCATGTAAAATTGAAATTTTCCCAGCGAAACACCGAAAGAAGTTATCGGTATTTTAATTGCCGGGGGAAAGGGGTGCGCGGGGGTGGTCGGCGTGTCAGCGAGCGAGAGAAAGGGAGGAAGAAGGAAAGAAAGAGAGCGACGTTCCGGCTCGATATCGGCAGGGGCCTCTCAATTTTTCAATATTCCCCGTACACGACTTGGAACGTAACCGGATTACGGTTCGAGAATAGCTTTTTCGGCTCGAGGGACCGCGGGATCGGTGGGATGCCGGCGGTGTTGGTGTTCCCCGGGAGGAGAGCACCCGATTAATATACATATCGCGCGAGCTCCGCGCGGTATTTCAGGCGGTGCCGCCATCCGCGAGAGCCGAGCCGAGCCGAACCGAGCCGGCAACCCCGTGGGCTTTGAATATCAACCAATTTCCTGCCGATATTTGTGTGACGAGCACTTCACCGGCAACCGCGCGTGAGTGCAATCGCTAATACGTCGCCCCCCTTTCCCCCGGTTCCTCGTCTTTTTTCCATAGGCATCCGGTCGCGATCGTTCCTTTTCAACTACGGCGATCCATACTTCCACGATCTTTAATCTGGCTCCATTAATTCTTCGTTTAATCCCTTCATCGAGGAAAAAGATACATATGTATCAGGGCCATCGACGATTACGAAGTTCCTGCAAGGTCTTCAAGATCTTGCAAACCGATATTGGATTAGAAAATATTGTTCGCGCTCGGACCACTCGTTCGACTGATAGAAGATTAAATTAAATATTAATTGCAAGCGTTTAAATCTTGCAGACAACAACCTGGTGTACCAACAACAGCAATATGGCGGAACGAGGAACAGCAGAGGCTCGCCATCGCCTAACAGACCAGCCAGCACATCGTCGGCAGCATCGCAATGGCAGTCGGCGGTCCCAGCATCGTCGACCGACGCTTTCTTCCCTCGGCAAGAGAACTGGAGCTCCGAGGTTTACGGGAAAAGAAGCGTGACTCCCACGTGGACTGAGTTGGGAGCTCAATTAGACAGTAGGAACTCGTCGTGGGAGAGACAAGGCAGTTGCTACCAGAAGAAAGGATCGCCGACTTCATGGAACGCGGACTATGCCGGCAAAAGGCCATCGTCGGTCACTGGAGTGTCGCCGTGGACCGAGATGACTGTCGGCTATCAACAGCAGCGACGAGGATCTCTTCAGCTTTGGCAGTTCCTCGTGACCTTGCTGGATGATCCCGCGAATGCTCCTTGCATTGCTTGGACCGGTCGGGGCATGGAGTTCAAGCTGATCGAACCGGAAGAGGTAAAGAAACAATTTTCTCTTGCTAAGAATAAAAATTGTTTGCATTAATTTCGAGCCATAGAATCAGTACAGCCTTCAAGATCGCTGTTAAATTATCATTTTGGTTCGTCGATGTCTTATCACGAGAGACGGTTCTTTGTTTCGAGCCTAAATTAAGATGTATGGCTGATAATTCTGTTTAGGTAGCTCGTAGATGGGGTGTCCAGAAGAACCGACCAGCGATGAACTACGATAAACTTAGCCGGTCGCTGAGGTACTATTACGAGAAAGGCATAATGCAGAAGGTAGCGGGAGAGAGATACGTCTACAAGTTTGTCTGCGATCCGGAAGCGCTTTTCAACATGGCGTACGGCACGGGAGGGTCTTCGAGTCTTCCGAGCGAAGTACAAAACAGTGTACGAAGCCAGTCCATATCCAGCAAAATCTCAACCACGACCGATGTCTCCGACTTGGGAAAACATTCATCCAGTGGTTATGGGGACGCTGTTCTCGCCATGTACTCCAACACTGCTGCAGGTTCGATTTTTTAAAACTATATTTTAAATTTTCGCTATGTATAGGCACAGATGAAAAAGTTCAAAATCGTGACCTTTACATTTTTCTTCTGAATTTCGACCAATAGTAATTTTCAATTAATTTTTTTCGTTTTTGAGAAAACACTCAAATCGTCTGGTCCGATTTTAAAAAAGTTTTTAACGTCGGTCCACTTAATTTTGTCTCCGACTGTAGAAAAATTAGTGAAATCAAAAACTCAACATGTTGCATTCTCGATTCAACAGTGTACGGATCGTCCAGCCTGCACCATCTGCACCAGTATCTAGGTGGCAACGACGGGTTCAAAACTCCTCCGAACAGGTACCATCCTCATTACTCGCACGAGTATAATGGCAGTCATCATCATCCGCCAGCAAGCTACGCAGAGACCTTCCTGAACTACGGTCGTCTATCGTCTCACGACACACCTGCAGAATCGAGGTGCCAAGAATTACCTAGGATCCCGTACAGCCAAGAATCCGAGGGTATCAGCAGAGAGAGAGAAGCCTCATCGATTTTATACGACGGAGTGCAGAGAACGCAATTGCCGACAGCACCAGCGATCTCTCAACCAACTTTATTGGACGCTACCACCACCAGCTCGAAGATAGAGCAAACTTCGTACGCTTGTCTCGGTGTTGGCAGCTGCGTCTGCTGAATCTCCGTCCGATTTGACCGATAATGAGTCAGACTTTGATCGCAGTTGGGGCAGAATCGATTTAGAATCGTTTAATATCGAACGGTGTAGCTGGATCACCTTGAAGAGGATCGATTGTGGCCCAACTGTGGTTACAGACTCGTGCATGATACTCCTGATGATAGAGAAGATGTTCGAAACTTGAATTTATTTAGTTTGAACTTATTAGAACTTTAAAGTGAACTCTCCGAACATTGAGAGCTTTTGCTCTCGGAAGAGTGTCTCGATAGTTTGAACATTTTCAAATTTTCCCAATCGAATAAATTCGAGTTCGAGCGTTCCTTGCAGTGTCATCGAGATTACCGAGTACCGTGTACGAGTTATTGTAAAACGCGCGATACAAGCTAGCAAGACACCCATGAGCCGCAGCGTTCGTAATTTAGGGGAAAGTTAGCGATTAGAGAGTCGAACCCTCCAAGTAGCCTAACCTGGACTCCTTAGCTCGTTCATGCGAACATAGAAGCAGAGGCGGCTCGCGTACAATCGCGTTTGTATTGCGCGTTTCGTGTATCATGTAAATAGACGATAGCACTCGCTCTTTCGAGAGAGAGAAGAGAGAGAGAGAGAGAGAGAGAGAGAGAGAGAGAGAGAGAGAGAGAGAAAGAGCGAGACGTGACTCGATCAGCCAGGAATCTCGGCTGATCACCCAAATAGTCCGGAGGATGGAATCGCCTGCGTCCGAGTAGTTCTGGATCTGTAATTTCTGTAAATATGAAATAAATCTCTATCGGAAGAACAATATCCCGGAATCCTTTTGCCTGTCGTCACCGCCGAATTTACCTAATTGCGTCAACGAAGCGAGCGAGCGAGCGAGCAAATCGCTTTCGTAGTTAGCCCGAGTAGAGGCCTGACAGCTATCGGCGTATTAGCATATAAGCCATAAGCGATTGCGCGCTTGACCTAGACACGGCAGCGCGTCGTTTTCTGCACATCTTTCTTGCAGCAGCATATATAAACATAGGCAGTGACGCAAGCCTCAAGACCATTGGACTGAGAGCTCTGCCGCGTATTTCGGGCAGTGACACACGCTCGATATGTTTATATCAGCCCCTTCTTCTCGCACCAAAGCCTGACATCTTTCATCCTTCTTGCACGTGGCTGGCTTGCGGCGAATTGTCGCCGACTCCTGGATCTACCATTCTCAGCTTAGTGATCGGAAGACACTGTTCTATGAGCTGTGCAACTTGTTGCCGATTATACTCGTCGAACCGCGGTGAACAGTGCTGGTGATTTCGCCGTTCAGTGCGCCGTCCAACCAGTGGATTTATTAAGTTAGCATTTCTCCAGTGAGTATTTTTTCATGATTACGACATATTAGATCTGACGAGATTTCTGACTTTACCGGCTGTCTCGATTGTATTGATCTCTCTACGCATATAGCTTCTGTAAGAAACTACGTCAACGACAAAAGTGTCCGCTGGCGTCACGGTCTCGTTCGCTTCTTCCGTTTCGTTGGTTTTGCTGCTAACGAGCCACTCCGACACGAGCCCCGATTATACAATAACAAATGCATAATAGAAACTAGAAGCTCTCGGAATCCAGAAGTTCATTTTCATCTGTTTTGCTTCCAGTCATGGCGAAAACGAAGTCCACGGAGTCCGAAGATACCGGGATGGGTTTCAAGGACAAGAAGAAGGCGCTGGACACGTTGAAGGTACTAGATGGTAGGGACATCAGCTACCAGTACCACGTGATCACGAGTTTTGCCAGTCGCGCGAAAAGGACGCTGCAGATCACGAGAGACGCAGAGAAACTGGCAAACCTGAAAGAAGCTCTGCAGGTTTTCGAGGATTGGTTGAACGACTACAAGGTCAACAACCGTGGCAAAGAGAACCTTCCTTACTTGCCGATCGAGACCGTGAGAGGCTTTAGGCTACTCGCTAAAAAGTACGATGTCCTGGACGAGGACTTCTACAAGTATGGAATCTTTCGAAATGTGTCTGCTCAGCGATGACGATTGTCACAGTTGATTAATCGTTTCTTGATCTTCCAGGGCGTATAAGAAGGAGAAAGGCGATTACAAAAGCATGCGAGCAGCGAAGGTGAATGACGGGACCACGTGGGACATCGAGAGGAACCGGAAGCTGAAGGAGATCATCGAGAATATCAAGCAGGAGCATATACCGTGGTATGAAGTGGACGTTGGCAACTTCCGCGGGCTGCCTACCAAGGAACACGTTCGGTGCATCATGCTGGGCTACAGTCCAGATCCGACTAAAGTGAGGAATCTGATCTCTCAAGTGGAGGAAAAATTTGAGGCTGGAAGCGACGAGGATATGGACGTTGACGAAAAACAAAAGAGCTTGAAGAGAAGCCACGAGAGTTCCACTAGCAGCGACGAGGAGGACGAAGAGCCGGAGAGGAAGGTTGCTAAAGTTAGCGAAGGGAGCAAGGACGAGAAGGAGGAAGGTGGACTCAGCTTTAAGGATAAAGAGAGAGCCTCGAAGAGTATTCAATCTCTGGATGGCAGAGATGTGACTTACCAGTACCACGCGATCGCTGGCCTGATGATGAGGGCGGAACGCGTAATATCCATCACGAAGGACGAGCAGAAGATCAAGAACATGAAGGAGGCTGTTGCGGTGTTCGAGGACTGGATCAGGGAGTACAAACTGAACGGCAGGGCCAATGAGAACTTCCAGTACTTGCCTCTGGATCTGGTGCGAGCCTTCAAACCTTTGGCGGATAGATATAAGATTGAGGACAACGGGTTTCTCAAGTGAGTGGACGCTTTGCTAGGTGTCATGTACCTGTTAATGATCGTAGAATTATTTTATGGTTTGTTGATTTGCAGAGCGTACGAGGACGCGGATGGAGATTACAAGAAGCTGAGAAACGTGAAAGCGTCGGAATCCTCGACTGTTACTTGGGATATAGAGAGAAACAAGAATCTTCAAGGTTTGCTGAAGAATATCAAGGAGAACAGTAGCAAATGGTTCCAGGCTGATGGTGAATTAGAGGGCTTGCCAACCGAAGAGCACACCAGATGTATCATGTGGGCGTTCAGCCACGATACAGGGAAAGTCAAGAAGCTCTTACCTACGCTGGACGAGAAGTTGACAAGTCATAACTAAGGATATACTGCGTCGCATTTATTTATATTCAAGCCAGTAACGCGAGAACGTTACTGTTGTATGTACAATGTGTAAAGAGGTGTTTGTTACGCTTCTGTTTGGACCAGTGTCCAAGACGCTGATGGCATCAATAAAAATATGTTATTTTTCCATATTCAGATAACTTTATGTAATCTCGCGGAGTCTCTCGGGTCACTTCCGGTTGCGGAGTTTGTTGCTCGCGACATCTTACCATCGGTGGTAGAAGCTTGTTGATCGATTCGTTGTTCTTGTTCCGAGGAGAATGCGAAGATAGCGTGGGGTGTTGAAGCTTGTGGTTAAATCGAATCTCTGTTTTATCTTTATCAATTTAAAAAAATTCGGGAGAATGTAACAGAATTTCAAATCGTGCGACACGATACAGCATCGGGTGACTGGTCCACTCCAACATCTCGTCGGTGATCTCAGCACAGCCTTACGGTTGGCAATGTCGTCGGTGATATCAGTTCCACAACATCAGTACGGTCGATACGGTAGAACGTGACATATAAATGGTAAGAGAGCTCTAACAGAAAAATACATCGGGTGACTGGTCTACTCCTGTATCTCTTCTGTGGCCTCGCTCCCAATTATAAGGTTACGTTCGTCGACCCGTGGCGCCATTTTCAAAACTTCCCCGAGTCCCCGGAAGATGTCTCGAGGATTCAAAGCGTTCCCGTCGCTGAATCGATAGTTTTTATTGCCGCTGTGCGGCTCGCGAGGGTGGGTGAGCCTCGGGTCCGGTTTTGAGGTTAGGGTTAGTGACTCGGTGACACTGGAAACGGCGGTTACGGGTGTCCGTAGTGCGGGTCGCGATCGCACCGGGAGCGACAATAACCGTCTCCTCTTTTCTTCGGCGATGAAAAGTTAGAACGGGACGGGCCCGATGGAACATTTCGCGTACCGATTAAGCGATTAGGTGCGCGTTCGAGCCGGGGAAATAAGCGTTCGCGTGAGAATGGCACGCGCGGATTTGTTTATGCTCTATGCGCCAGCCGAGTCCTCGAGAACAAGGGAGCCTAAAAATAGCCGTCACTTCCATCGTGGTTCGTAGACCTCGACGACGAGATATCGCGAGATATCCTCGGGTCTAGGGTAATGCGATTCTCGAGATCGATTAACGGGGGATCGCGGACGCAACACGTGACATAACGATCCATACTCACCGTGTTACTTCTGCGGGCCGAACGACTCTTTGTTTGAGAGATAGAGAGGGACCCGTTTTTGTTTTTCTTTTGAGAGAGAGAGGAAGAGAGCCTGGTAGAGATGCGGGTGGCTGGATAAGAGGAAAACGGGTCTCGTTCAGGACGCCGCGCCGACTACTAGGATCGAACCGAGGGGAAACATGGACACGAAACGGGCGGGTAGTGCGCGGATAGTTTGTCTTACGATGGGCCAAGAGGTGAAGTGAAGATGTCACAGATCGCGGATGCTGAGAGTGAGGCGGGCTCCATCTGCGACGAGGAACGCGTCAGGAAGCTGTTCCAAGCATGCGACGGCGACGGAGACGGTTTTATTGACAGGTAAGCGGCCAAGGGTTTTATTACGATTTTGCAGGAAACTTACCCGATACTAACGATAGCTGGTACACTATGATTTCGTGTGGAAATTGAATTTAGGTAGATCTCCCGCAATTTTTCGAATAGTATCTGACCGAATGTAGAAATTTATGCAACAATTTCTAATTGATGTATCTTTTTAATTTCAAGAATTCTACAATAAGAAATGTGAGACTGGTCGTTTGACCGCTGCTGGTACATTTTAGAGTTAAAGCCGGGCGGATTGGCGTTGATTCGCGCACCCTGTTCCAAATCGTGCGTCCATTAAAAATTAAATATTTTGTTGCAAACATATATTTGCAGTACGAAATTATATCCTTTCATTTTTCCTATTTGAAGGACTTTTATTTCTGCTTGAAAATGTAGTTCTGTTTCGCGTATAACTCATGAACCACTTGACCAATTCCGATGAAATTTTCAGCACACGAATTATCTAACGTGAACCATCAAAATACGAAACCGATCGCGGTTTCCGGCGTTTCGCTCGAAGCTCCACCGAATCAAACGTCGAAACACGGTGCCTAATAGGGTAAACGGAAAATTTGTTCGTCGCGCTTTGCCCCGCAATTATACGTTGCCTTCGTGACGGAGTTTCTGACACAGTTCGAGACCAACGAAAAACCCTCGGTTTCGTTCGCGGCACACAGAGCCACCAGCTGCCGGTGCGTGCACGCGAGAAATTCCGATTTCACCGGGCGAAACAATCCTCGGTTTTAAAGTTGCCCGTTGCATACGTTTTAATTATAACCCCCATTAATTAGCCGGTCTGAAAGCATCCGCGATGCGGCGAGTTAACCCGCCGAGCGCGTTCCGCTTCCTTTCTTCCTCCTTTCCCTTCTTATTTCTCCCCTCCCCTGCCCACCCCGCACTTCCATCCACGACGAATGAATAAAACCCGCGAGATAATACAAGGGGTGTGTACATACGTATGTATACGAGCCGGGATGCTCGTGCGACGACGCAAGCCACGGTGGTTTTCCATTAAACGCGTAACCGTTTCCCCGATATTCAACCGTTCCTACCCCGTTCCTCCATTCTTCGACGCACACGATTCCAACCGCGCTGCGACCTACACCATTCAGATCCCGTTCTCGCGAAAATTAGCCGTCGATTCGTGGCTGCCAGTCGTGCACCCTTTGTTGCCCGGTCGAAACCAGCTAGAGCTTTCGCGTCAAAGCGCTCGGATCCGCGATAAAAGCACACCAACACCGTGTTAGGCACCTGCCAGAACACGTAGTCCTCCGCGTTACAGCGAATCCCTGTGTCCCGTGGTTTTGCTGGTCCACGAATTTCTAAGACAGTGTGGAAATTACTCGGGAAAAGGAATCAACCGTCACGGTTTGATATAGAAAGCGTCAAACTTTTCGTTTACTTTGACGGCGGTCCTAAAGGGACAGCCAAGCTTCTAGCGGCGAAGATATTCCCCTACGTGTAAACGCGGCTCGTCCCTTTAGGGGGGGAAGTATTTATTTTGAATATACAAAGAGGGATGTCACGGATACTGGCGGATCCACGAAAGCAACCGTCCGACAAGTCCCGTGTTTATCCTCCATTGTGGCTGCGCGTTCGCCCTTAGTCACCTGTGTTTACTTACATTCGAACCGATCAACGTGGCGGCCGGGCTATTGTAATCGGTTGGCAAACTCGATGGAGTGAACCGTTTCAATGGTAGTTAGTTACGAGCAATTAACTTTGGGAAACGGACAGGGAAATGGACGATGATGTAGAATTTCTTGTTGCTTCGCGCTTCGGCTGGGTAGCTGAAATCGCGATGCTGTCTGGTAGATTCGATTGAACTGGGGGCCCCCCTCTTCCACATATGCGCGTAAACTAGGATAAAAATCGACGTGCCACGCGAGTCTCGTTGAGCAGATGCGTTGCAGAGTTGATTAACAACCCTGTTTCGCGTAACACCGGAAGCATTATTGCCAACGGTAATTACGGGAATGCGGAATAGTCGGGTGGGTCCGGTTCCCGGTGCGGGGTTTCGATTTCAGGGCTGAATGGAACGATTAGTTTGTCATCTTGGCCGAAGTGGCGCGTGCGTGTATGTGCAAACCCCTCTCTCAAAAGCATCCACGTTGCAGAGCAACGCGCAGCACTATGTATTGACATTTCGTGCTGTGGAACTGCTCTCTTGTTCGCGCGACATTCGCTTTCCCGTTTCTTTCTTCTCTCTTCCATTTTCTCTTTTCTATTTTTTCGTTTTGTTCATTTAGTTTGCCAGGTAGAGCCGGGGGTTTCGAAAAGCTTTTTCGTGTCTCGTCGATAGGACGCGCGACGGGAGCCTCGAGTGTATTATATGTATATCCGGCGAGTTTGAATTCACGCGGCGATCGATAAAATTACCCGATTACCATCTGGCCGTTTCGATCGGGGCCGCGGCCTCTCTCGTTAAGACGATAAATCGAAGATTTATCGGGCCCCGACCGGGCCCTCGATCGTATCTCGCTCCCCGGCGAATGATCCCCGTAACAAGTTCCATCGATTGTTTTAAAGCGCGCTCGCGAGCACGCATCCGCGCGCGCGTGATAATTAACGGTCGCCCCTCTCGTTACATCGATTCCCGTCCCATCGATAATTATCGCCGGTGGGGTGGATTCGTTAAGCAGCCATCAATTTATCCGCTTTATCGCCTTAAAAATTACACTTTGCGCCGCGGAGACCGGCCCGGCCCGGCCCGCACGATGCTTCGCAGAATCGAATATCGTTGCGCGGAAATTATCAGTCCACCCTAAATTAACATTTCCTCTCGATGGAATTAGCAACCCCATCCGGTACAGCCTATTATACGATGATACGCGAGCCGTTTTGCAACCGAACGACCGGAGAAATTGAGCGAATGCAAAAAGATTAAGAGTGCTATTCGGTATTGCAAATTTTCACTTTTGTTTCTCTAAATAAATTGGTTTAATTTTATGGAACTTCTAAGGCCACCGTGCTGCCACCGAACGTGTTGAGAACACACGTAAGCTCGGACCGATGCAGTTGTAGTATACAAAGTGGGGTTAATATTTCGGCTGGTGTACGTTCCGTTGGACCATCGGGGTTGCTTATTGCTGCGAGCAAGGCAAGAGTATTCATTTAATTTCGCGTGGCTTTCGGAGTTGAACGTGACGCGGGCCAATTAAAATCTTGGCCGCGGAGGATGATATTCGAGAGACAGGACGGTTCTCAGGCAATTTCCGTTGTGTGCACAGACAGACAGAAGACCCGGTGTGTTCTCGTCGATAGGAAAGGCTCTCTGTAATTCGAGGGGCTCGATCCGAGTCGGATGAAAATGAAAAAGGGAACAGGAGGCGGGCAAGAAAGGAAAAGAGGAAGAGAACGAAAGAGAGGATGGACCAGGCTCGATTCTCCTTGTCTCGCGCCGTGGAAACTCGCCACGGCGAGAGATCGTTTCTACAGCCTCGAAGAGCTTCCCACCCTTCTTGTACTACCTCTAAATGCTCCCCCGAAACGTTTCTCCCCCTTGTCTTACCTCGCGATTACCGCAGCACCCCCTTTTCCGCTTTGATATATCGTAGAAATAGGCAATAGGAATACGAATACCCTTCTCCTTGTCCTCCCTTCCCCGACTTCTTTCGGTGAATCAGTTTCACGGATCGATAACTCGCGAGATTATTCCGCGCGTCGCGTCGGGGAGCATTCCACGGGGCTCTGGGAATGAGAACGAGCTTGCCCCGAGGAGTCTCGATACCCTGACGGGGCCACCGGTTGCCCTGTGGGGCACTGACCCGCGAAGTACTACCACTAAAAATAATTTTACTTGACTCCTGTTCCCAATGATCCTTATTTAGCTCCATTATCTCAACCGTGAAGTCGTGTCTCCGATGATCGGCTACGTAATCAGCATTAATTCAACCTCACGTTCAGGATCGGCTCAGCAGGTAACACTGTCTGCTTTCATCCGCAAGGCCGTCTTGCGCAATCGCGTTGACAACTGTTTGGACCTGGACATCGGGGCTGTTCCCAGCACGTGATCCCGAGCCTCGTGCCACTAAAGAAGAAAGAAAATGGTTACGAACCCCCACCCGTCTGCCGTCTTTAAACGCGACGGGGGCGTGCGGGAGGGTGGAGGGAGTGGGGGCAAACGACTGCCATTAGTCGAAATTCAGAGGAGCAAAATTTCCTTTCCTTTTCGCGGTTCATTATTGTCCGCCCTTCCGCAGCCTCGTTAACCTTAGGCTCGAAATGACGAGATTCGCGTGGCTCCGAGCCCAGCCTCGGCACCCTTTTCGAAACTCGCGCACTATGTACTCGTGTGCATCCAGCCGGGTGCAACGAACGAAACCGAACACGCTCAAGTGCATACTCGCGCGACTTCCTCCCTTGTGCGTCTTGTTTCCACCTCGCGACATCTTCGACTTCCTTCCTGGCCCTTTCCCAACCCTTCCCACTCTTTTCTTCGCGATCGTGCTGCTCGGTTTCCTGCGATCGTCGCCCTTTATTACCTTCGACGCGTACATTGTATTTTCGTACATATGCAGTTCCATCGAAATTCATACTTGAAAATTACAAATCGAAACGTTCAATTCCCAAAAAGACTGGGTACACATAAATCGTATCGTGCAGCATCATAGAAGATACGGTAAATTCCCAATCCTTGCAGACGTTTGCGAAGTATACCACAGCATAATTCGTTTGGGGAACAGACTCCGGGCAGTTTAAACATTGATCGAAGCATTAATTAAAAAATCGACACGACTTTATAGGACGATCTAATATTTACATCGGCGTAATTGTTGTAGCTTGAGTCCTCGGGGGACTCCAATGTGCCCGGCCAATGAATCCGGCCGTAAGCCTCCCCTTTTCAACCCTTATTTCGTGCCTTTTTTATTTTCCCTCTCGCTTCTTCTTCTTTCATCCCCGTCTCTCTTGCCTCCCATTTACTCTTCTTCTTTCTCGTTTTTCCCTCCCCTGGTGTTTCCCACCCTCTTCTCCTCGTCTTGCGCCCTTGTTCCCTTGGTCGCGCGTTCGAAGGCAAAATTTCGCATAAATGCTACCCTGTTCGCGATGCCGGCGCACGTAGCCGAGGCCGAGATCAAACGATCCTAAGGCTGTTCGTCGAAGGAGGACCGCGGGGGTGGGCTCCTCCCTGGGACAGCGGTAAATCTCGTTACCGAAAACCGAGACGGGCCGGGGCTAACTTGCGATTAAACCCTGCTACTGGAACTAGACGCTATTGTTTCGATACGGGACAATATTACTCGGTCTCTCTCGTTTTTTATACCAACGGCCGTAGTTGGAGACGAAGTATAATTTTCTAGTACCAGTTTCGCTGACAAAGCTATCTATAATTTGATTTTTGTTGGACATTATTGCTGAACGGCTGGTTCGTTAACTCGTCAAGGGACGAAGGGCGTTAAAACGATGGTAAATCGGGAATTTTTGATCGCGTGACTAGTCGGTTGATCGCAGTGCTGTTTGCCACGGATTTTAAATCGAATAATGACAGAGTCACGCCCCGGAAACGTTTGTCTCGTAATTGGATGAGCGCCGGCCTCCCTTTTTTCTCTTGTAGGCGCCACGGCCCTCCACCGCATCGATCCGCTCCAACTGTTGAATTCCCTTTCATCCCGGCCACATTTAATCCGAATTAATACGCGGCAACCCTGTAACGCAACGTTTTTAACATCGGGTTCACGTTTTTACACTTTAATATTTAACAACTGTAGGCGTCTTCGTAGATCAAATTTTATCTTTCCCGGCTCACGAAAGTAGAGATGCATATTTCAATGAATGAGACTTATTTCTAAAGAAGACGCGTTCGTTTATCGTTCGCGTTAAAAATCGAGCATTTGCAGCCATAAATGCGCAACCTAATGCAGCACCCACCGATTCGACGATTTTTCTCTGCTCCGCGCGGAATTTCAGCGCGCCATGGTGAATCTCTCGTGGCAACGAAACGCAAAGGGCTGTTCCACGGGAACGAGTGTAATTTCATTGTAAAGGAGCGGAGGAGGGATCTGCGAACGCAGCCGATTCCGCGGAGTAATCGTGCCAGCAAAACGAAAGGAAGGGTCGGCCGCCGTCGCCGCTCGGTGTGTGACTCACTTGCCATAAAACGCGATCACCCTTCGCGAGCAACCCCAGGGTGTCGTAGACGCTTCGGGTATCCTAGATAGTCAGCGTCTGCCAACCAGAATCCGCGGAATATTCCTCGCGAAACGGATTCGATAGTCCTTTTCCTCGAGCGGTTAACCAGTTCCGCGCGCGGTTCGCGAGACTTTGCTGGAGGAAAAACCGCGCTGGAACGGTTCGAGCCGGAGAACACGCGAAATAAGGGTGTTCAGAAGGGTCGCGCAGGGCTCGGGGAACTGCTCCAGTTGAGAATCTCGACTCTCTGCTCGACTCCTGGAAGAGTTCGCGGCAAGTGCCGCGCCATTCGCCGGTAAATATCCAGCTTTCGTCGATCGCCGACTGTGAAACTGGAGAGTTGCTTCGCGGAACTCGGGGATTCTCTGAACCGAGAAACGCACGGGGAAACTTTCCGGAATTTTGATGGCTTCGTAAATTTGGCGGTGCTCCAGTTCTCGCTTGCTTCCGGGCGTTCTTTAGCCACGTTCGTCTATTTTTTTTCTTTTCGACCATTTGAGTTTGCGAAGAACGATTTACCGACACGCGAGATCTGAGATTTTATAGAAATTCTTTTTGAATGTACATAGCACTGGCGACGGTCGCATCGATTGACAATGACGATCGGTCTGGTGTCTCGAAATGGAATTTCATCGGAATGCCTCGCTCGACGCGTTCGCGTGTACAGGTTCAGGATAGGTCAGGAACGTCCGCGCAGATGAGGCGCAGGAATCCGCGAGCGTATTGCGCGTGCGCGGTTAATCGAGTGTCAAGGGTCGAGGGGATCTTTAAATTATAGTAACGGAAGGACTATGATTTTTAGCGGCGCGGCGCGGCGCGGCGTCGAGACCTTCTAGAAAGCGGAAGAGGTGTTCCATCGCGCGGAAAGAGAAATATCTACCATTGATCTCCGAGGCTGTAAATCATCCGCGGCGATACCATCTGATGCTTAATTATCCGTTCGAGACGGACGTCGGGACGCTCCGCTCCGACAAAAATCGACGTCGAGCACGGCGAAGCTGACGGGACTGCGAAGAGGATGGCACGTCTCGCGAGAAACATCAATCTATAATTGTTTATGCAGCCGACGCGTGTAACTAGATCCTCCGCGAATTCTATCTACAATACATCGTGTGTATGTCTTGTACTAACAATATTGAAATGACAATTTCACGGGTGTCGTAGTTTATTATCAAGATTCACCGAGGCTAACAATGAATCCGTCCCCAGCCAGATCACCGGGCATATCGAAGAGAGCAAGACAGAAAGTTGGGAATTCCTGGCTTAATTAGTCGGCCAATAATTATCGAGTTCATCGCCAGGCATCGTCCCTTCGGCCGTTAATTACTCGCTCCATTCTCCGAGCTGTATTTTTCCCGGACACGTGCTCTCGATCCGCGTAATTTCGTCGGACAAGCTCTCGCGCGCTGTCCCGGGGTTCAATCCGTGTCCCATAAATTTGGAAATCGCACGACGGCCTCCGGTTATCGTTATTCACGCCTCTCTCGCACAGCCCCTCCGCACCGCGCCGGTAAATTTTCGCATTTCTTCCGCGATAGATGCGACACGGCTGACAGCGATTCTCTAAATTGCGAATTCGTAGCTCGGACGATCCATATTTTTCCAACGATTTTATGGCGCGACCGACGATTACAATGATTTCGCGCCACGCCCCCGTCGATGCGATGCGATGTTTGATGTCGCGCGAAACTGTTTCTGACGCGGATCCGTTGCCATAAATCTGTACAAACGAGCGTCCATACAATTGACACTTTGTTCCGATATTTGAGATAGAGCTGCCTGCAGCCCTCTATCAAATTCGGCGGAACGCCGAATCGGCAGTACGGTGCGCGTATTCATCAAGGGTTCTAACGCTGATTGAGACCGGGTCTGGAGAACGGTGCCAAAGGGAGCAGACTCCACCGGTCTCTCTTTCAGCGCGCGATAAAGTATCCATCGAACGCATTCACCCCGTTAAGCATTGATCTATCTCTCCGGTGTTCCATCGCGGGGGTTATCGAAAACGCGAGGAGAGCCGGCAATTAACCCCGTGTTCGGGGCTCCGCGAGTCCGAGGGGGCTGGCTCTGCGCAGCGAATGGAGGCTTTGGCTCTCTCTCTCTCCGATTTTGCCCGTTGATTACTCGGAAATCGAAACCCCTCGAAACTTGGCCCCCAACAAAGGAGCCAGACGCCGTGGAAGAGGAGATAACGGCGACCGGTTGGCAGACGACAAAGCGCAGACGGGCCCCGGGTGTTTCGAGGGAGTGAAAGCTGACGGTGAAACACGGTTTCTCCCGGTGAAAACACGACATTAGGTAATGTTTCCTTTCTGCCCCCGCCGTTTTTTCCCCTTTCACGCCGCTCGCCGAAGGTTCCCCACTTCTCTCTCTCTCTCTCTTTCTCTCTCGCTCGCCGCCTTCGCTTTTTGTTTTTAATGGCGGACCTATTCCGACGTATCCAACGGGAACAACCCCGCACCCCGGTCTTCTGAAAAGGGAGGATTGCCTGGAGGAGATGCTCTGGAGTCCTTTCATGGGAGCCCCGAAGGGCGCCAACCAAATAGAGCGGAACACGCGCTTAACGCCGAACAACCCTGTCGCTTTTCACCGGCTGACCCTTTGCCTTCGCCTTTTCGATCTTCCTTTATCACCTTCTGTGCAAGCCCCAGAACTCTCGAGAGATGTTCTCGGTTTCCGGCAGGTCGAGAGGCCCTCGTGAGCTCTGATTTCAGATTGGAGGTTGCGGGAGTGCCGACAGAAAAATAGGGCTTTTTTTGTTGATCACTCGATTAGTTGAAAATCTTCATCACGAGTTCGACACGATGTAACAGCGCAACGGGCTAATACGCTTCTGTTAGGTAAACTGTTAACGGGGACCAAGTATCGAGGTCAGCTCCGCGAACACTTCGTTTCCTGTGAAATAAGAGCGAGGGTGACGGCTGGAAAGACAGCGAGGGAGGGAGCAATGATAAAAAAAAGGGATGGTAGCGAGGAGCCAGGCAGGGGGGATGTTTTGCCTTTCCGTGGGCGTTTCCACGGGTGAAATGATTTTCACAATGGGCCTCACTCGCGCGCCGGAGCAACGAGAGAACCCCCTTTCGATGGGCGAAAGTGGACGTCTCAGCGTGATGTTACGCCGTTACACGTTACACTGTTCTCCAGAGAACGGTCGACTGGCGTTACAACGAGCTTGCAGTTTGTAGCTCCCAGTTTAGCAACTTGCGAGCGTGTATACGCGAGAGAGGCGCTTTTGTATCGGAAAGCTCTCCTCTGCCGAGCCGGCGAGCCGGCTACAAAAGCAACGCACAATGCCGCCGCGACCGACCCAATAAGTGTCGCCCCATTGTTGCGACGCGCGAATCCAACGGCGAAAACCCTGCTCGTCCTCCGCCGAGAAAGCTCGCAGCCGGATCTCGTTAACGCCTGCTACCATTCATCCAAATGCTTCGGCGTGATGGCCTCGAACCTTTAGAACCTTTAGTTCGAAACATTTCGAAGATGATTTAGTGTGATACTCTAAACAGAACACATTACACAGGGTGAATTCGATAAAGCAGGACACCTAAATATCTCCGTTACTTTTCGTTGTACAAAAAAACTTCGTAGGACAAAGTTACACTGTTTGAAGGGCCACATATAACGGTGTAAGGGAAAAAAAATTTCAAGGTCATTTTTATGAGATTTCAAGGTTATCGATGTTTTTTTAATGGAATGATATATTTTCGTTAACGTAATGTTGTAGCTGACAAAATAACGAATTCATGCATGTAACACAATATGACCTTCTACCCAGAAAAATGGTATAAATAAAATTCAACCTGTAAAATTCATTTGATGTATTTCTGTTACGCCAAATGTGCAAAAATACATTCCTTGAGCTGCTATACATTCAAATGTATCGCAATACACAACATAATAACAGATTCGGTGTTGACAGGAGGACAATTATGATATACCTTGACCTATACGTTCGTACAGTATCGTGTTTATCCACTACTAATTACTCAGAAGACCTTCTTGCTATCAGATTTCCACAGTTTCTAGGATTTCTCGATCAGTTTATCGATGAAAGTTTCACAATGCGTTACTCGAAGGAAGATAAGATTGATATGATTTTCATTTATGGAGAAAGTCGACAGTGTTTAAGAGAAGCCGTGCAGTTGTACAAAGACCGACTTCCTAATCGTAATTGTCCATCAGTTTCCGTTTACTCCAATTTGATAAATAAATTCCGTGAAACTGGTAATGTCGAAAATAAAAACCGTACAAAGGTGAGGACTGTAAGGAATGAAGCAAACATAATTAATGCTCTGGCATCAGTGAATACAAACCCTCATGCTAGTACGAGGCAAATCGCACGAGGAAGTGGCATTAGTCAAAAATGGGTAGTGCAAATACTCCCGGAACACAAATTTCACCCCTTTCACCTATCAATTCATCAAGAACTTCATGGTAGAGACTTTGTAAATCGTGTAAACTTTTGCCAGTGGGAATTGAGACATTTGGCGTAACAGAAATACATCAAATGAATCTTACACGTTGAATGTTATTTATACCGTTTTTCTGGGTTGAAGGTCATATTGTGTTACATGCATGAATTCGTTATTTTGTCAGCTACAACATTACGTTAACGAAAATATATCATTCCATTTAAAAAAACATCGATAACCTTGAAATCTCATAAAAATGACCTTGAAATTTTTTTTCCCTTACACCGTTATATGTGGCCCTTCAAACAGTGTAACTTTGTCCTACGAAGTTTTTTTGTACAACGAAAAGTAACGGAGATATTTAGGTGTCCTGCTTTATCGAATTCACCCTGTATAGGTAGAAGCAATTACAATCGTCCAAGCGAAGTTTAAGCGACAGCAGCCATCAGCGTGCAAGTACACCTGTCGATCTGTATCGGCTTTTCGAACAGTGCATTTAAACGAACCTGTACCTGTCCGTAACCCGACGAGGAAGAAAAGTCTCTGATTTCGCCGCGGTGGCATAATGGTCAGCCGATTCACCGACGATACCCGAGGAAGCGAGAAAGAGGGAGAGAGGGGAACAGGTTCGGTGGACAGGTAGTGCGACGACCTGCGGACGTATTTAAAATAAAGCCGCGCGTCAGCCGTAAAACCGCACGCGGCCCGCCGAGTGACACGCATCGCGGTGGATTAAGTCGCGTCCGTTTCACGCTCGCTTCTTCCTCCTCCTTTTTCCTTTTCTTTTCCGTCTCGTTTCCCTTCGGCTCTCTTGTCTTCGACTCGGTTTTTTTCCCCCCTCCTCCCCTCGTCGCTCCACGAAGAGCGCAACAACGGCTGCATCCGATCCGCTTTGCAGTGGCGCTCGTCCCATCGCTTCGGCCGGACCTGAAAATCGCGCGCGTTTTCTACGTCATCGGTCCCTCGCGCCCGAGAATTTACGAGCCCTGTCGAGAACCACGCCGCGCCGGGAGAATGATGGAGCCGTTGAAAAGGTGGGAGGCCAGGACGCTGGAGAGACTGTCCCTGCGAAAGCTCAAGCGAAAGCTATCGCGATGGTACGTACCAGAGCTCTTCGTAGCACCGCGCACCTGTTCCGAGCTGTTGATTCTGCTTTAATGGCTGGTCTCGCTCCTTAAAAGCTAATGGGCAGTGTGTTTACCTAGGTGACGGGGTTCGGCAGTTTGATTGTTGATGGCGATGTTGATTTGCCCGATGCGGAATTTAATACTGGTAACAACAGGGCGAATATCTACCCTTTTCGTGTTTTTGTTCTGTGAAAATGGAAATGAGGTAGCTTTTTAGCGAAACGTCACACTACAACGATCGCCGATAAATTTGAAGATCTATGCAATATATTCTGCTATTATTTACGATTTGTTAGAAAGATTAATCTGTTGTACCGTACCAAATCTGTCGTCTTCTATGCAAGATCGTCCCCCCTCCTCCGTAATACGATTACAACATTAATCATAATTCCCGAAGCAGCACCGAAGGCACTTTCGGCGCATAATTATGCCCGATATATATGTACACAGTCGAGTCCAACGCCCATAATCCGGCACAATGGGTCTGAAGGGGTTAATTCCCTTTGACGAGCCTCGATTCCGTCGGCGACACACGGTCTGCATATCAATAATCACTCGAGTCCCGTGCGCCGGCTCCCTGATTAATTGATTTGTTACACGGGACGGGAGTGATGCATCGCTGTCTAAGTGTCGCGGCCAATTATTGGCCAGGGGTGTTCCCGATGCGCTGCAGAAGTAATTCGATTCTATTCCGTCGAACGCTCGTTCTCGCCGGGCAGCGGGTCGTTAACGATTAGAAGCGAGTCAATGAACCATCGCGAATCGGACGGACGCTATCTCCCCCATGTCCCGTTTCGAAGATAAAACCCCGAGACCCGTCGATGCAAGGTCTGAGGTCATCCGGCCGCGAAACAAGAACACTCGGACACCGTGTCGGCCGATTATCGTCGAGGATCGACCGCGTGGGCTCGATTAAAACGGATCGGTAATGCGACGCGCGATATCTTGCCGGATCCATATTCGTGAATCTCCGATATACAACGTGGAAACGTGCTGTTCGAATGGCAAACAGAATTCTTGACGGTTGAAGTAAGTCACCGGGAGAAATCTTTTTAAGCAAGATCTCGTATCAGCCTGATCGAAGCGATCGGAGGCCCGAGAAGCCCGTCGGACGCGAAACGAAGCTCGCTCGGGCGGAATCGTCGCGATCGTAAAGCGGTTTTTACGAGCTGGTTGAGCCGTTAATCCGAACGTAACAGGTACTAGCTGTTAACCCGAATCCGCTTTCGCGGAGCCGTCTTAAACCCCTAGCCCTCCCCCGCGGCCCTGTTCTCGCGAGGATGCTCGTTCGTTCGTAAGATCTCGAGTGCGCCTCGCTACGCATTTAACGCGCTTCTTTTCCTGCGCGGTGCAGCGGTGGGTTTCTCTCTGACGCGAACATCTCCCGCGGATCTGTTCAGTGGCTTGAAGAGGCCGCGATTCATCCGCGATGACACTCGAATGACCCTACACTGCCGGCTCTCAGTTCTTACGGAGCCAGGCTAACCGGAGCGCCGTTTACGCGGCCGAGCTTTCAATCACGATGACCCTTTTCTTCGATGTTTTGTATACACTGTTCCCAGTAACCCTTCCTGTACATCGCTGCTGTCAGAAGGCTGCCACTGTTGTCTTTCATCGAGTTGCGATGCTGTCGACGTTGCTCAATCGTACGTTGTTCGGCTGGACAATCTAGGGGAGCACGATCGAGGCTTATACAATTTATCAAACATTATACTTGTACACATTTTCCTGGAAAGAAATTCATAAATATCGATTAGTAGCCGTTATACGAGAATCCCTCGTTAAATATTTTCAGAACAAGTTTCATTCTGTCATGCATCGAAGTTTATTCAAATAAATATGTATATGTTGGCAATCGGACATATCGATGAATCGATACGAAGACCTGTATTTGTTTAAAATCGAAAAACAGCAAGCTAGCGAGGTGAACAGAGGCGAGAAGAAACAGAAAAACATAGAAACGTAGAGCGAGCGCACGCATTAGAAATAGAGTTCTTGAAAATATTAAAATAAATATAAAAAGGAGTTATCGTGCGAATCTTTAAACGAAATATATTCGATATAAGGGATCGACGAACCCTTCATAATTTCGGAACGCATGAAAAATCCCCGTTTGAAAGTTGAGCTTAGTTAAAGTACCATTTCCACGCGCATTGAAATCCGCGTTTCAGGTGAAAAGAGGGTTCGAGGGCTCCGGGTATACCGCGTTCCTCGGCCGGGATGGTATTAATTACGATGGAAAATCGCGTGGCAAGAGTGTCGGTGGAAACTGAACCGGGAGACGCGTTAAAATATTAACGCTTACACGCGTTACACGCGCCGGCGGAATTCCTTCGGCGTCGCGTTTCACACCTGCCCGAGCGAATATAAAGACACGAGGAATTAGATGATCCCGCGTTATCCGATCGGCGTCGCCGTCGCCGTGCTATCCCTTCGTCCTTGGTCCGGCGAACATTCCACGTAAACGGAAAGTTCCATCGGGAGGAGAGGAAACTTTCCTCTTCGGAAAGTTCTGTCGCTCCCCCTGTTCCGGTTACGTCGCCGCCAATCCGAGTTCTGTCGCGTTTTGCCGACCATGGTGCGTCCCGTGGTCTGAAAATCGTTAAACCGGAAGTAGGCGTGTCCTTTCGGTCTGTACAAATCTCCTAAAATCTTTTTTTCCTAGACATCCTTAACGTTACGCAATTTATTTCGCCTTTGACTATTCGATTTCAATTATTTGCGTTCATCGTACTGTATTTATATATATCTACTTTTTTGCAAATTTTTCAGTTCAGTGATTTTTCGATCAAGTGGAGGGAGTTGCCGTGGGAATTTTCGTAAAATTTTTGTCCGTGTGTCCGTGATATTTTTCGCGGAAAGAGCATACTATGCAGAATCCCTTTTACCAGCTTTTACCCGAATATCCGTCTGCGCGCCGCCAGTGAATCTTTCATTCCATATCGATCGAGCCTGCATGTCCGTCTTCCGCGTGATTCTCGCCTGAACCCGACGCTGACGTTTTAATCCGCCGATACTCCCGTCCCGCTGTCAACGAAAATTAAGAGGGACATAGGAACGCTGGAACGATGGGGGAAACGTTTTATGGCCACCGACGATTTTAATTAACCCGCCTCAGTCACCGATAAACGTGTCTCTCATTCCTCGCGCAAAGTGTCTTCGATCTTGCTATATTTACACGGGCAACCGGGCACTCTCGCACACGTGTTCAGATAAAACACTTATTCCCCGCGGGTATGCTCCTCTTGACAGCTAAAAACCCGGCTTGTTATCTAAAAATGCGCGTTTTTTTTTTTAAATCATTACTCGAAGCGTGTTCTGTCGTTTAATAAACTTGTGCCAGAGTGACCGGAATATTTATAATAGAAGAGGAGCATGTACAGTGAAAGAAATGGAGTTGCAGTAGGATTACGATCTTTCATGAATTTTTCCATACATTTTCATTTGCCTTTCGTTCGCTAAGACCAGTACCAGAGAAAACCAACGAAAAAGGACCAATGCGACGTTAAACTGGAGATCGTCAAATGTTATCGAATGAATTCCAGCCGAACGATTCGAACAAAGTCGTACCGAACCAGCAGGAGCGTTTATCGACGCAATGATCGTGCTGTTTGCATCGATTAGCTCTCGAAGAAGTGAACATTCTTGAAGATTGGTAGTCCATGACCATTCGGGTCCGCATTCCAGTGGTGTACTAACTCCGTTGCCTCGGTATCTCGCTAAAACGATGGCGGAGAGGCTCGAAGACTATCGGAGGAGCCATACTAGAGCTTGACAATTACGCGCGCGCGATCTCGTAATTTCCTGGACGATCGGCGAGGCTAACATTCTTCTCGTTTTTCTATTTCAGCCAGGATCTGCTGACGGTATGCCGGGAACTGAACCTGGAGAACTCGGTGGAGGAGTTGATGAGGGAATTAGGGGCAGACGAGCACGGTCGCATTTCCTATCAAGAGTTCCTCAGGCGCCGTTTGGCTCTGCGACCGGAAATCGAGGCCCTCAGGTCAGGCAGGCATCGAACTAGCTCGCATCACACACACACGCCCGAATATCTGCCTACCAGCAGCGATAACAGCCTCGGTAAGTCCCATCTGATTGGTCAATTTCACTGATTACAATTCAATTTTACTGGGTTCAATTTCACCCATTAGGTTGCTCCAAAATTTATGTACTTTGTTAGAATTGGACAAATCTTTATTCAATATTGTTGCCGGTTATTCTTTATTTTAATTCTCGAATGAAATAACTTTGAGGCAACGAGAAACGAAGAGTTTTCGCAGCGGCTCTAGTCGACGAAAGGTATAGAAGCCACAGATTCGCGAGTCTAAGGGTTGATGAAAGTGTAACCAAATTTATCGATCAAACATCCCTCAACCATGTCCATTATCACCGATAACTTTCGGCGTTCACGGTATATGTACAGGTACGTTATTCTCCATGCGTTTAGGTACCGTATCGGGCCGGCATGAAAGTTGGGAGTTCGACAGCGGAGCACGGGACCTTTCCCCGGAACCTCACACCCTCCAGAAGCTAGTGGAAGCCGCGGCGGGCGGAACCGGAAATATGCTAGACCTGGCGAACAAGGTGAGCCATGAACTGTCAAAACTTGATATACTCTTCTATTCTTGGACGATCGGTCGTAGACTATCCTGATACGCAACCCGGGTAGACCAGGGCGAGATCAGATTCCATAAAAGTGTCTTACAAAAGCAAATTCTACGACACGACTTCTTTATAGTCCTGCATAATTGATGGAAGGTAGGTTCAAAATAAATTATTTCATCCGGAGACTGCTAACTGGTAAGACTTGGAGCTGGCTACTTCAGGCCACGCCTACTTAAGGCATTCTGCTTACCATACACAATTTTCTATATTTGAGAGAGACAACGTCCTAATCTATGGATACTTCAACTTTAATATTAAATCAAATACAAGCGCAAACCGTGCAGTAAGACCCAGCACCTACACAGTCAAGAGCACCAAAGCCACGCCCCCCAGGCCGCCCTACAAGACCACGAGCCAAGACAAACTCTTCCATTCCACTCAAGCTCATAAACTCGGGAATTCCTTTCTTCTTCGGCACGATTCGCCCGAAGGAATTGCCCCAGAGGGCAGTCCACATCTTTTATCATTCACCCACGGGCAAAGGCGGATTCGCTTGTCCAAGGACAGTCACCGAAATACCCGAACCCGAGCGAAGATCTTGATAAAATAAATCATACCGAGTAGTAGCCGGCGGGTCTCCGTTGTTCCTCGTTCCTTCAGGATAAGTCTTGAATATCGCGACTCGTTAAAACCGTCCCAGTTTCGTGGGATCGATAACGTCGACGCCATCGCGATGCCGTTTGTCCGAGCAGCGTTTCTCCGCTCCCCGCGGCCGCCGCGTCCGCGTTGCGTTTCGCAGCCTCGAAGCGTGAAAAGATTCGCGGACGCGTTGTGTTCCATCTGGTCCGTGATTATCACCGGTTCTTCCCGGAGAGCTGCTTTGAATCGGATTCGTACGCGAGCAGCAGAAACATTCTACAGAAGCGTATTCGAGCGGACAGGAAAGGATTCCCGGAACAAGCAGGAGCCCGAGCGAAAAGGGAAATAAAAGTCGACCGAATTCCAAGCCGAGGAATTATCGCGGGAACGAGAGGAGGACGAACGGGGAGGAGGGGGGACGGGGGAACAGGGATGAGGAGAATGGCACAGGGCATTTACTGCCTATAAATAACCGTTATTACGCAGTGCATTACCGCACCGAAAAACCGGGGAGGAGCAAACGTTCGGCTAACTGCGCCGGGATCGGCGCGAGCTTGCGAGCAGAGTGCTCGCAGAGTGCGCGGTAGTTTGTACTTTTTGCGAGGTTGATGGTCGCGTTTCGTTCTTATCGGGGTTTCCCGTTTGGTTCGGGTCCGTGGCTGCGTTCGATTTTCGACACTTGCTACGGTTGATCTAACCCCTCCGTCTACAATCTCTCAAGGGCTACAGTTGCGATCATACACAATTACACGGTACTAACTAGCTGAAGTAGGATAATCGAGGGGAAAGAGGCGGATCTCTGTTAAGATACCAATCGGATTCTAATTTATTCGGCCATCCTAACTAGCCGCCTTCGAACAGAATTCACTTACAGAATGGAGGATGAGAGAGTCCAGCGATAGGGCTTCCAGAGAGACACGAGCAATCAGACCCTCATTTCTCTACTTAAGCATCTTGTCATCTCGACTACGCTACTCGCCAGCGACTGGCATAGAGAGGCAACAGAAGCAGCGAGTAGGCGTCTCTAGCCACGTAGCCACCCGATGCCTCGTTGTTCATACTATAAAATTTACGCTAACGACCAGCAGAGGCTAACACGCACTCGCTCGCGATTCCCTAACGACCAGAGGCCGGCTTTTCGAAGCTTACCTCAACTGGACACTCGTGTCACAGAACTCTCCGGGATCCTGCTGCTTTTCCTGGACACTCTCTCGGGCTTAGCTCTCGAGCGCAGTCAGCCCCGGATTACTTTGTCCCGAGCGGTGCGTGTCGTAAACTCGTTTCTACCGTCTCTCCTTCGCGAACATTGTGGCAAGCTTCGCTCCCCGCTTTTCTCGGCTCGCGCTTTAAATACTGGTTGCGCGGATCTCCCGTCGTCTGCCTGTCACGGGGAGCGAACGCGATATCCACCTCGGTATACATAACGCTCTCTGTACGAAAACGAAAGAAAAAGAAAAGTGTTTCAGCGTTGCGCGGACGGACCCGCCTCCGCGGAACGAACGGTTCTGGAATGCTGGAGAAGGGCGGGGACCTTACGCCGAAAAATGCGAGGCGAGTTTCTCGGGGTCAGTCCGCGCTCGAAATTTTCAGTTTTGTCCCTTCCTTCGGTCCTCCCCTCCTTTATCTACCTTCAATCTTTTCCTCCAGCCGATGAAATCCCGAGCGCTTGAATCATTTTATATCTTTTAAGTTACATCCGCTAATAACACAGCGAACATATCGAGCAAGCTTCCGCGATCAGAATTTTCGCGAAACGTGGCTCGCCGGCGAAACCAGAAATTCCACCGGCGCGGCGGTTGCGGAGTACCTTTGCTTCCCCCGCTGTGCGTTATCTCCTCGCGTCACGAATTTGCATGATTAGGCTAGCAAGACAAGGCTTCGCGAGCCCGATAGCCACCCGCCGCCTGGTTTCCTCGGGAACGGGACCGGCAACGCGCGACTTTCCGCGTCGAGTTTTCGTAGCGCGCGCCAAGCCTGACGGGAACGATCCACGCGGACGTTAACCTGCCGACCAGCGGCCAGAATTTCCATGGAAATGGGACGCGGCAGCGTTGCGTTCGTTTGCCGACACGCAGCCGGCGCATACGAGTCTCTCTAACGCTCTCTCGTTAATCCTCCGGGGGGCATGTTGATATCGCGCGAAAACAAACGCAAACGAAGTCGCGCCGGAAATTAATTCCCTTATCGGGCCGCCCGGATCTGTCGAAAGACGGCCGGCTGCGTTAACAGCCGCTTGTTTCGTATTTTGCAACGGTGGTTACCGTAACGCGCTGTGGAATTAATCAATTTTATCGATAGCCTGCCGTAAAAACGTCTTTGCTGTTTGCAAAATGAAGAAATTAGTAGCCAACGATGACAGGGTTAGGTGGATTCTATTCTCGTTGAAGCTGCGTGGCCGTTTCCTCAAGGAAGATCTATAGGGATCTCTAAAAGACGAGTGGATGTCTCTAAAAGTCGGACACGAGGTTCGGCAAGCATCCCCTAAATCAAGCCGACGCGCGACACGGATTCCAACTCGGTACGTCGATCCTCCAACGAAAACAGCTCGCGCCGACCTTGATTTCGGAAATGCAGTTTCCCCAGCGCGCAGAGAGCTCAGCAGTTGAAACTTCCGGCGAATTACGAAATGCACTTTGCCGTCGCGACGCTAACAAACGACTTTCGAGAAGCCCGGCGAGTCGCGTCGCGGCGCGCACGCTCCCATCGAGCTTTAACTCCCGACCAAATCTCCGAGCACTTACGTCAGCTCGCGTGATCCGCGAGCGAGTTTGCGAGAACGTCCTGGAAACCTCGTCCTCTCCCTCGATTTCTCGGATCGATCATCTCTCTCTCTTTCTCCAGACCATCCTTCGAGGACATCCTGCGAGGCATCCTGCGGCGCGTGACAAGAACGCTCGCGTGCCTTCCGGCTCACCTGCCGCTATTTTCTTCGCCGCATCGGAAACCCTTTCGGCTGACCTACTTCCGGTTCCGTGTTTCACTGGGTCCCCTCCCCCAGATTCTCCTCGGGGGAACCTCTCGGGGCTGGTACGTGCCCTGGAGCTGCGATCGGGCGATTGATAAATTGCTAGCCTCGATTTTTAGGTGTCGAAATTGGATTCGAACCCTCTCGCTCGACGCTCGATTTTCCCATCAGATTTTTGGCCAACACGTTCAGAGAAGTAGACAGCGGAGTTTATGGAAAAAATTAGTAGACGAATATACAATACGTCTGCTTTCTTGGTAATCGATGCAGATATCCGCATTGAAAGAAGAATGAGAATCTACTGCAGCAAATGCAAAGTGCGTCGCCAAGTAGAACAGGACAACGAGAGCCAGACGGGCGCAGAATCTACAATGGGGGAACAATACCATGAATTCGGAGGTGCAGCGAGTAAACGGGCGAGAATCGGAAAGTTTCGATGGCCTCCGAAAAGGTGGAGCCTTGCGTTCGGTGTTCGTTGATTAAACAGCGGTATCAAAAGTTGCCGGGCGTAGCGAGCGGGAGAAAATTGTTTCCGGCTAAGGAGTGGATTACTTTTATTCGGCCGGGTTTAATCTCTCAGACGCGCGAGCGCCGGGGCTAAACTGGAGCGGAAGCATTCGGGAGTTGGTGTTCTCCTTGGAAAACTGAATCTAAGTTCCCTCAATTGGCCCCGGAGTTTAACGAGGCATCGGAAGCGGAGCGGACTCGCTGCTTCGCGCCGGTCAATTTGAAATTCAACAAGCGCCGAGGCTCTCTGTTCGGTCGGCTCGCTGAATTTATACCGGAGCGTTACAATTCCGGAAACGATCGGGCAGGACGAACCTGTGAATAGAGCTATGGGGAAAGCGCTAGAGAGATCTGGGAGCCCCGGGTCCCGCCCATAAGCTCGCGAAACAATCGTTCTTCGATCGGACAAGCTGATCGTGGTACGGGTTAGGTACAGTAAATTGATATTCAGTGACACAAAAACTTTCGACGCGTTAAAGCTTCTTGTATCGATTCTAAACAGCCGAATCTCGATTCGGGACAACCGTGGCGACCGACTAAAGCCAAGGACAGTTTCCTGGGAGGAGTTATCGATCGATGACCCGAATAGGGCTTTCATAAAAGTTATCGGCTCGCCCGGGAAACGATACCGCTCACGATATAAGATTACACGCTCGATGCGCCATTGTTCCTCGCGAAATCCTTGCTCCGCGACTTGTGTATCGCGGCGGTCATCCGAGATAACGGGGCGCGCAGAGCGAAACCATAATCGTGCGCTGCTTAATTCAATCTGTCGTATCTCTAATAAGCCGTGTTCGGTTTATCTCGAGCCACGCAGCGGGCCGCGTAACTGCGCCGTGCTACACGCGAAAAATGACAGTGATTCAGAGACCCAACGTTCGCGGAAGTACACTGCTGCGCACAAGTATTGAAAGTATACGCGATTTTACTGCATTCGTATCTTCATTCTTCGTTATTTGTTCGTGTCATACTTGAAGGATTAGAGGATTAACGGTCATCGATTAGTTTCAATTCATCAGCATTATTAGAGGAAGAATTGGTATACTCGAATTTCAATTACCTCGAAATTATCTCGAAAACAAGTCCTCCTAAGGTAACCAGAATGATCACAATAATCCCAAACACATCTTCTATTATCGTAACAGCGATGCATCGCTCGAATCACACCACACACCACCACCCTGGCTCATCGTTTTATCGCAGAATATATCCAGCGCTCCGTTTTCCCACAGACACGCGCCTACATATTTATTATCATGATTATGACTACAAGAAATTCGAGAGGACGATGGCTTTGTGACCAATCTAGTGGTCGGCGGTCTTGTATAGCGTAATTGCCAATAAAAATCAGTCTCATCTGGCGGCGCGGACGTCCAATATCGCGCACGAGGTCTCTCGTCCTGTTGTTAGCGGAGCTGCAGGGGTGGATCGTGGGCGATGTTTTTCTAGGGCACAGCACGATCGTTACTTTCTATCGCGACGGTCGGCCGCCTGCCCGCCTGCCTTTCTTCCCCCGGATATTTACTTCCGGCGGCACTGTCTTCCAGTCCCGAGAATTTCATCCCTGTCGTCGGCGTCTACGAGCTCCGGGGTGGATTCTTCGGGCGGCGAGCGCGACGCAATAAAGCCTAGAGGCATCCTTACACACGGCTCCGTACAAGTAACCAACATACCGTGCGCTCTCTCTCTCTCTCTGTCTCTGTCTCTCTCTGCCTGTCTGTCTTGCTTCGCACAGTCTTTGAAACGTACCGCAATTAACGGCTGTCTTATTTCTTTATTAACACGAGCGGCGACCTCTTTATTGCTCGCGGAACAACTCGGCTTTGTACTGGTCGCACGATTTCGGACTCCATTCGTTCTATGTTTAACTCTCTGCCAGCAAACCGTTCTTAGTAGACTGCGGATCTTTATGCAAAATAAAATTTTCCTTCGTTCTTCGAATAGTTTTGAGATTATTTTAATTTATCCATTATTTTGAATCGCATAGTTGTTGTCATAAATACGGGAAGTGTAATCAATGGACGGCGTCTAAAACCACCCTCGAACGACTCTCGTGGAATTCGAATGCTCCATTCTCTCGAGGTTTTTGCACCGCAAGAAAACATACTGCCGAGTCTCTCCTTCTCTTCTTCCGTTAGCTCCGCAACGGAAGACGGCATCGTGTTAATTGAGAAATTAGCGAAGTTAATTAAGAAGCCACACCCGACCTGCTGTCCCTCTAATTGCGCCGCCACAATCGCAGCTCGCCGACGTCCCCCGGTTTTCCGCGATTCCAGCGAGGCTACGCCTCCAGTTTCCTGGTTCTGCGAGTCTTTTCCTTTTATTCGGATCATTAGACTTGCAAAAGATGACGGTGATACGTGCGGGGATGGCGGAAACCCGGAGCGACAGCGTCTGGAGCAGCGATGCTCGCTTCGGGGCCCTCGGGGCCACGCGAAAATAGCTCCGTGGGCTATGGGGCCACAGGTAATTGTCTCCGTAGAAAGCCTTATCCTAAAAATGCTCCGAATTGCCCCGCGGACAACGTTTTCTGATTGGTAGTCGGTTTCTGGAGGCAGGGCAATGCCCCATAGGGCACCCAGTGCCCACGCCAGTTCGAAGCACTCGGCTCGAGCATCGAAACGATTAAGCCCGGTCGCCCCGCCTAAACGCACGGCGAACAAATCGATTAACGAGCCGATGGCTCGCCATTTCCATCGAGCCGTTTAGCTTCGCGAACAAGTTTCCGCGTCGCGTCGCTAATAACTTTCGTCTTCGGATAGTCAACGACCAGCCGAATAGGTGCGTGTCCCGTTACGCTGGCTGCGCCCCAGTAGGAGGACAAATATTACAAGTCGACGGTCAGGTGTGGCCGCTAAAGGACAGCACCGCTCTGCTCCCGCGTCCTTTAGATCCCGCGATTTTTCTCCGGAACCTGTTCCCACTCCGGAAAATACGTGGAAAGAGGAAATAAGAGCTCGTAAATAAACAGAGAACATCTCGCGTGAAGCATGGACATACGAACGTATCCGTGCAACATACGAAAGATGTAGACGATGTAGATCGAGTGCACTTGATATACATGTCGATGAAAAATTAAATTCTTTTTAAATACAATTATTTTGAACGACTGAATATAAAAAAACTTGAAATTTGATTAATGTACATCGAACGGAGTGCGATTCGCGGCGAATTCCGCTCGGTTCCGAGCAATTATGTCAGGTGCGCTCGTGTTCCAGGTCGTTCGGCAGTAAACGGCGATCGGTCCACGGCAGTTAATGGAATCGTTGGTACGCAATCGCGTCGCCCGTCCCTGTAATCGAACAGAGTCATTAGTCGGCAGTCAGGCCGGTGATTTTCACACTTCCTGGCAATAAATAACGGCCGGCCAATGGCGGCGCGCGAGGAACGCGCGCAATAAACGCTCGCGACTTTGTATCGATAAGGAGGAGGTCTGCTAAAGGTCCTTTGCCGTTCATAAATCGTCCGTGGCTGCGAATCGTAAAGTCGTATAAAGCGTATAAATCAGCGGCCGCTCGCATAATAAACCGTAGCGCGCGGACGACGACGCTCTTCTCGCACTCCCGACCGGGTGCAACGAGTACAACGGACCGTCGGCGGATGTACCGCCGCGTCGCGCCGGTACAACCGTAAATACCTACCCGGCACGTTTGGACACCGGGAGCACGACGATAAACCGACCGGTGTTATGGTACTCGCAATTAAAACTTGCCGGGCCCATACCGGAATACGTCCTCCGGGTTAGGGCACCGGGATTGACTTCGCCACCCGGAATCATGATACCGGGGAACAGAGAGACACTTACGTGGGACGTAATAACCCGCGCCGCAATCGCGCGGATAGAGTGCAACTGCCGATGAAACCTTAGCTGACGACTTCAACGGATGACACGGGAATATCTTGCCCGGGGGACACGCGGTTTTAAGATGACGCGCGTGGGCGAACGATATTTCCGGGAGGGGTCTCTTACCGATTGGAAACGCATGCGACACTGCTTTCATTTCGGCCCTCGTGAGTTTGTAAGTTCGCCTCCGAAGTAGTCTAACACTAAAACTACCATTAAAAGCGATAAAGATGTTTTAACTTATAAAAATGACAAGGCTCTGTTTATTTGAATTTTTTATTATTATTATTATTATTATTATTATTATTATTATTTACGGACCGATGTCCTTTTATACAAGTGTTCACAATAGTAAATAAGCATAAAAAGAAAAATACAAAAAGAATAAAGAAAGTCTTAGCGTAAAGTTTCATAGGAATGGACATGCTGAAAGTAACAGGAATACATTATATTACCTATAATCATATAATCGCACGCAACTTTTTCTTAAATGATAATAACGAACCATTAAAAAAGTCAATATTACGATATAAAGTATTAGATTTAGTTATGATGCGATTTAAAGGATTTATTAATCCATATGTTGATTTGGATTTAGATGTTTGAAATCCTATCCTAGTTCTCAATGCGCGTTCGGGTACATAGAAATTGATTTGCCTCAGGAGAAAGGAACAATCAATATTGTTATTAATCAAATTAAAGATAAAGCTCTGGTCAGATATTGTTCTTCGTGCTTTCAATGTTTCTAAGCGGACAGTCCTTAATATTGTAGAGTAATCGTGATCAAATAATGACATTGGGTTATTTATCCTATATGAACAGAATCTGAGAAACTTATGTTGAACTCTCTCAAGCATGGTTTCGTATTTGAAGCATCGCGGAGACCATATAATTGAAGCATATTCTAACAGGGGACGGACAAGGGTAATATAAAGCAATCTAAGTGTGCGGAGAGAATGGAAATCAGTGGAAAAACGAAGTATGAAACCGAGCATTTTTGAAGCAGAGTTTACAATGCAATAAATATTGTTGGAAAAGTCCAAGGTAGAGGAGAATTGAATGCCAAGGTCCTTAGCTTCATCTATTGAGGAGAGTATACAGTTATTGAGACGGTAAGGATATATGAAAGGTACAGAATGACGGGAGGACCTCATAACATGACATTTATTGATATTGAGATCCATACTATTCATGCGACACCAATCGCAGAAGCGATCTAGGTCTGCCTAAAAAATTTTGTCAAATTTTTAACACAATATCTACTTGGATAAAGAAATTTATCGAATCAATCTCTGAATATCTAAATGGATCCATCAGAAAGTCTGCTCCTCCACCTTAAGATCTAGAAAGTTGGAGAATTCCTGCGGGAGCACATTCTAAAATCGACTCGAATCCTCTTGCGATCCAGTGATTTTTGTCTACGCGATCGGTGGGATTTTATATGAAATTACCATATAGACTAGTGCGCTATAACTTGTCCAGCATTCAATAAAAGAGTTCGTCCTGTAACACATTTGGCAAACAGGTTCGATACTTCGCAATATTTGTCACGAACACACGTTAACCGATGTTCGATCGTATTTTGCCGCAGGGATACAGGGGTTAATATAGCGTGCGGTCGTCCGCTCTGCAGATCTTTCCGGAACCGTGGCCACAAAACTTTCCGCGAAACTTTCGTCATTTGTCTCGGGGTGGTGGTACGAAGTTGGTCTTTCTCTGCTGAGAAAAATTCAAGTTGACCGGCGGAACTCCACTCGCAGTTTTAGAGTTTATTGTTGCGGAGTAATGGCGCAACTGTTCAACAGGCGTTGGCCACTAACACACACGGTCCCTAAGTACCTAAATCTGCAAGAAAATCTCATGGAAAAATTGTTCATAGTACTAAGTCTAATTATTTTTAGAGTTGAAAATTAGCCCTTTGCGAAATTACTGAAGTTTGGGGGTTGGTTCGAGGAACTTGATATTAGCAAAACTTCAAAGGGTTTCGTGGGGTTGTAACTTCCTCAACCACACCGACGCAATATCTCAATGTCCAAGAAATACAAAAACAATCCCAAAACTCGGTTCCCACTAAAACCACTTACAAGACGACGAAGACGCACTAGGAAAGATAGTTTGGGCAGAGCAGTGAATCGAGGGACTCTAAACGAGTTAGCAAAACTGTGAAAGGGTTTCAAGGAGTTGGAACTTCCTCGACCACCCTAACTCAACATCTCAATGTCCAAAAAAAAAAACAAGACAAACCCAAGACACTGTTCCCACCATCAAACCGTTTCGGAAGGCGACGAAGACGCTCTCAGGAGTTAGTTAAACTTTCTAAAGGGTTGCATTGTCCTCGCCACCAAAATGTCAAGTGAAAAATGGCTGCATAACATGCACGAAACGATGTTCCCATGATCAGAATCTTTCGGAAGCCAATGAAGACGCCCCAAGGGCCAGCGTTAGGGCGCGAGGGTGACTCGAGGGAGATGCACCAGCCCGATATCCGGTTTTTTCGCACGCGGGTTGGTTCCGTGTTGCACACGCCACCGCGAGCAACCGTATTACTTTTATCAGCTGCGATAGTCGCGACTGGTCGCGTATCGGCGACCGACGTTACACGGTTGTGCAAGCGTCTAGAGCGAGAAAAAGATAGCGAGAGGAGAGGAGAGACGAAGAGAGAGAGAGAGAGAGAGAACGAGAGGGTGGGATCGGAGCTAGGTTTCGGTGCAACGAGCCGCGAGATCGGCGTCGCTCGGCGACCCTCGGTCGGCCTCGGGCTCTGCTACGCGAAATGCGGCAGGGGTGTGGGAGAATCGGTGGTTCAGTCCGTCAGCGAGCGTTTCGCCCATCGTAGCGGCCGGTCGTCGCTCCGATCGACCGATCTCGTGCGCCGAAACGCCGATCAAGATTAATCGCGCGTGTCCCTCGGACCCCTGTGACACTGTGGACACTGGTGAACACTGGTGAAGTGTTTCTTTATTAATCCGTCCGGTTGTTCCGTCGATTTCATCCAAAAGAGATCGGCAGGCCGCGTTGCGATCGGTATCGGAGATCGTTAAAAATCGGTAAAATTGAGGATCGAGATTGTGGTTTAGAGATGATGTTGAGAGATTCCTGTCGTCGCTGGTCTATCACGGTTTATTTATAGTAACGTTTTCAGTTGGTGTCCGGGACAATTTTCGCGAGATCGAGGAGATCGATCGAGGAATCAGATTTCAGATTAGGTCGTGCAACGCGCCAGAAGTCGCAAAATAGCCCGAACCCTAGTTACATGTTAAGCAACGAGAATGTTGATCGAACCATTGGGACGCATACTCTGTACGCGAAGTTGTGTACATGCATACTTGTGTGTGATTAATGCAACACGATTGCAATAAATTAAGAATTAATCGCATCGAATTCTTAGCGCTAAACTTGGCCTGATCTTGCTCGAACAAATTGATAACCTCCTTTCGCTGGTCATTAAGCCATCTTCGGGTTCTTGGCAAGCGCGCAAACCATTAAAACCATCCGAGAAGCAATTAGAACAAATTAATTATACCGCTTCGAAAGTTCTGCAAAATTCATAGACCATTCTAACTTTAACCCTGCTGAGTTATATCCGCAATTAGCTTAGACGAATTGTTGTTTCGTGCAACTTCACGCGCAAACATATAGAACAGGATCTGCATTGTTAATATTCTCTATCTTTCATGGACGAAGAGAAAACTATTAAAAAAAAATAATTACTCGATCTCTAAAAAAAATAGTTTAGCCCCACTAATCGTAAATCCTAGTAGAAAATAACAGTACACCCCTGCGCCCGAAAATCCTCGACGAAGAGGCTAGTAAAAGTTAGAAGGGCTCGCGAAATTCATAGAATCACGCCAATCGATCCCAGCGCAATCGGATCACCGGGACCAAGGTATCATGAGCGCTACCCTTTATTGTTAGTCATACGTCAGAGTGCGCACAGTCATAGCTGCGTGTCTATCCAACCCTTTCCCACCCTATTCGTACCCATAGATCGTTTATCACGAGTCCATCGCGACGCAGCTGGGCCGCGATCGATGTCGCGTGTCCCGCGGCACTATTTTTCGCGTTGGATCGCGAGGAGTATCTCGATGGCGGCTGGAATTGGCGCAGGTCCGCGTTTATGTAGGACGCGGGGAAGACGGCCGACCTCGTGAGGACAATCGATGCAAAAGCAATTACGTTCCCCAGGCCACACGTAAATCGCGCTGCGCCCGCGTTATCATCTCCCCCCCCCCCCCCCCCCCCCCCCCCCCCCCCCCAAGAGGCGTCCCCCCCCCCCCCCCCCCCCCCCCCCCCCCCCCCCTCTCTCTCTCCCGTCCTCGCGAAAGAGGATTCGCCACCACCCGCGAGGTCCTCGCCCTTTCGCAAACGGCACCAAGGATATACCGCGAGAGAGCTCAGACGCAACCATAATGGGACCAGGATCTCCGCTGATTGAGCCGTATCGATAACCCCGGGTCGCGATCCTCCTTTTTCTCTTCGGCAAGCTCGTTTCGCCCTCCGACGAACAGACGCGCAATTTATCGGTATCATTGATTCTTCGGGGTGGACTTCGGGGAGGTTACGCGAACCCACTAGGAGATCTGAATATTTCTAGAGATGGGTCTTGACCGCTGGCCAGCTCTCCTTTGCCGTGGAATACAATAAGAAATAAGGATGTAACTTGAGGGATTTGTCCTTGAAAAATAAGGGACGTTCGACAATATTTTTTATTCGGAAAATTATGTTCCTTTAAAAAATTAACATCCGCATTTTATTATGTAATGTTTAAATAGTATCTGCTGAAAATTAGACACATTGAAAAATGAAGTTAATTTGTACAATAAATAGCGTATAGAGCGTCTTAGATAGAACAATTTATTCTCTGTAAATTAAATGTTGGTGTAACAGCTTTCGGTAATCATCAATTCCGATAATCGAGATCTTACTGCACACTTAATCGAAACATTATAGCCCGCATCGTCGACGAAAGTAATTTCGCGGGGCTTTTATCTGAGCAGTTAAAAGATAATTTCGATCGATCAGAGTTTTATGTAGTCGTTTTAGTTCTTTTTTTTTTACCGAGACACGTGGGCAGGCTCGATTTAATTAGGCGAAGCCGTTAACGGCGCACCGGACTAATGAAACCGGGTCGTTATTCGCTGATCGTCGCGCCGGTGCGATCACCTTAACCGGTGACAATTTACATTGACTAATGGGCCGATTTACAGGTCCCAGAGCGGTGACGTATCAACTTCACGGGACCCACGACCTCGGTTGCGTAAATTTTTCGAGGTGCCGTGCCACGGCGTGTCCCGTTCGTTGAGAAGCTGTCTTGAGACGGTCAAATCGTGCGCTAACGAGATCCAATCGCGGGAAAGACTGCCCCGAATCGAGGAAACTGTGACGAGACTCTTTATCTCGGCCTGTCGCCTTCAGAGATCGATCGATTTCCACAATAATGACGCTTTAATGCTGCGACGATTGCTCCCTTGTCGCGCTTCCCTTTGTCGCAGGTGGGTGGATCGTAAAATCTGGGGACCGTTTTAGAGCGACACACGGTGCTGTAGGAAATCTTTTTTTATGGTCATTCAAAAATATTGTCGTACATGTTCGACACTTCAGGAATGCTTTAACAATTTTTTTAAGTCCACTTTATAATGTATTTAATTAAATTTGACAGCATGCATTTCTAAAATTGACATCAAGTAGAAAATGGTTTATTTCAATAATAACCAGCAAGAATTTAATGAAATTACAGAAAATCGTATGGGGATACAATTTTTTGAAACAATCGTTTCCCAATAAAATCCACTCCTCAATTATAGTATTGAATTGCAATCAATATACAATGGAAAGTCTAACAAAATTGGTTCGCGATAGATTTTTTATTGAATCAATTTTACATCCCTCAATTACAGTGTCGAATGACCAACGGAATTAATTTTAGAATCGTAAAAAATTGTGTACAGATCCTGATGCAATTTTCTGCAATTTTATTACGTTCGTTTTGATATTCTCAAACTTCTGAAAAAAAACCTCTGTAAACTCTTTCATAATTTTTGTACTTTTTTTATACGCTTTCATACGATTTTCGAAATTTCTTTACGTAGATTTTCTTCTTGACGAGATACTTTTTACAAATGAGCACAAGAAAGTTTTCGAGTTCGATTATCTCGGGAACGCGAAGTGTCGCGCGAGAAAATCTTCTGCCGCATTTTTAATCGAGGAGTCACGAGGTTCACGATTGTTGCAGCACCTCGTGTTTAATATTAATAAGCGCCGTTCCTTTTAAGTTCCAGGATAATACATATCCGTCTCTTCTGGTGCTGAACTTTGTTCCATTTCCTGCTGAAACTTTCATGCTGTCGCAGCGCGAAACTCCTCTCTGACTTGTCATTAAGATATTACTTATTACGTTCGCTTACCGTTAACACGATTTACTGGGAGCCCATTAAGAATTCTTGCATGCGACGATTCTACCACCCGACACTTTCGCATCTCTCCATTAGCAACGTAAATTTCCCAGAAAGTTCGGAACCATAAAGAAACAAGGCGCAGAGCCCGACGCACCATTCTCGTTTAAAAATCACTGGCCTGTAGAAGCAGGCTAGCGCATCCGCACGCTTAGGCGCGCGCGCTATACTTCTTCCCGTCCTTTCCACCTGCCTCTGCGGCGCAGGTTGTCGCTCCAAGTTTCCTGGCTCTCCTCCAAAAAGCTGCTCGACCATGGCGGCCGTGCTTCCCGGGAACAATACGATTCATTTAATTTCCATTAAACCGATGTCTCGCGCTCGCCGAGGTCCGCGACGCGGCTCCACCCCCGCGTCGCGTCGTTCTGTCTGGCGAAAGGAACGCCGATACTACTAGCAGGCCACCGGGCCGAAAGCCTGAAAAACAGTGTCTTTAATCGCCTCGTTGGCTACCTCGCCCGAATTCGTTTATCCCCGATTCATCGCGACGTCGAAATTCCGTTTTCGAACCGGTCCCGGGCCGATCGTGACGGGAATCCCGAAACCCGTCCAAAAAGAAAAACGCTGTACCTTCGATTCTCCCCTATTGTGATCTGTGAAATCGTGCTTGTTCTAGAATACTGAAAAATTCGATTCCCGACAGTCACCTTAATTCGGTCTTCGGTCGAATTGGTTCAAGGACCGTTCGGCGTTCTTAATGGATTTTCCCGAAGCTAAACGCCGTCCGATCGATCTATAGATTATCGTCAACATGTTTCCGTGCCTGTCAATAGTCAGTCGCAAACGCCGCGCAAATGTTTACCGCGTGTTGCCGAGAGACACATCGCGGTCGCGAGCTGACCGAGCGTTGCACGCGTTTATATCTAATCCCCTGGATCGCCGAGCCCCGGTGACCAGCGGAAATCAGATAAACAGCTTTGCTTTCAGCGCGTTCACCGCCGCCGAAGTGACCGAACTTGCTGGTTCAACCGAATCGTTCCTTTCCGCGGCGAGTAACGAGTTTTTCAGAACTTCAAGAAGCAACCAGAATTCTTCCAAGCTCCTCAATTCCAAGCTGGCGCACCTTCGGCTCAGATTAGCCAGCTAGAAGGCCGAGCCTTCGAAAATCGAACGACCACGGGCGCGAATTAGATCGCCTGTCGTAAAGACCATTTGATCCTCCGCCGTTGCAGCAAATTTTCCAATAATCCACGGTATTAGAACATCGGGGAAATTAGCTCGAAGCCTCGACGAGGAGGCAGTATCGAAGCTTGAATTCCGATCGCGCTCGGTAAGATGGATCGGTAATCCACGAACGTTATCCGGGATTCTCCGGTCGGAGGAGTAGCCGTAGCCGGTTAGCTGCAGTCCAGGTTCCTTGCACCGGTTGTTTACTTTCCACTCGGCCTGGTATGGTTCTCGGCAGTATAGTCCTGAATTATCCTTCCGCGGAACGGTCTCTCGAGCGTGGCGTTCGCGTTCGGCGTGTTCACGGTATCATTAGCGCGCGTGTACACGGTTAGGCTCGCGTGCACAGACCGCCGCCAGACGTTATCCTACTTGCCGGATTCTTTGTTTGCCGCCTTACATATTCATTCACTGTATTAGCGTAATCACCGTCGACGGCGGTGGCGGTGGCTGCGGCTCTCATCGTTCATCGTGTTCTCCCTCTTTTCAATTTCCAAGGCGCGCGAGGTTTTCGTGTTCCGTTTCGTTCCGGCTCTCCTTCTCTCGCCACGTTCCTTTGTCTCTTACCAGCCGAGGAAAAATCGCCGCATTCCCGAGCAACGATTTCAGGGATCGGTAACAAGTTTAACGAACTGCCTGCCGTTCCTCTCGCAAGACCCGAGTCCCTTCCGCGTTCCTGCCGTTCCGACGACTCTTCAACGCTCCCGCGAGAAAAACGCCACCAGTTTCCCTGGAATTAAGCGATCCGCCGCGAAACGACATCGTTCCGACAAATGAGCTCCGCGCGAGACTCCGCGCGCTTCGACAGACGTTAACACGTTAACAACCGCTGATGAGCGACCCCCGAGTTTCATTTATACGTATGTACGGTCGCGCCGCGATTTTTTAAGGGCCACGCCGCTCAACCAGCCGCGGTTTCCTCGATGAAATCGAACAATACCGGTTTTTCGTGGAATAGCCGCCTCTCTAATCATCACTGTCCCTGGTTGTACCGTATACACGTAGACATAATATTACAATCTTGTCGGTGGTTCACCGCATCGTAATCTGATCTCAAGGCGCCGGAGTAGCCTCGGCGCTAAGCCTCATCCTTGCCGAGCGTTTTTTGGCGAACGTTGATCGGTCGGTGTTAAATGCCGCACCGTGGGAACCGGTGATTTGTGTTCTAGCTGATTCCTACTTGAGTAGATTCTAGAATCTTGTAACTTGTCTACTTCCGATCGCCGAGCAATCAAAAATAATAATAAACCTGCCCGGTTGCACAACGAGCACTAAAGGCGATTAACCATTTGCACTCGAGAGGCGACCCTCAATCGCCACTAAAAATTGCTGTATCATTATTCAAAATATTGTTTGCATTATTAAATGTGTTGGTATCTAATCAATTACTAAACATTTAAGTATTGTATGAGGTATATCAATTGCGTATCTATAAAATGAAAAAAAAAATCATATGTAGAATGGAATTATTTTAGATTGGAGGAAATATTTAATTATCCTGTTAAAATAGGTCCGAGTGTATGTAATGATATCTGGTCCCCTCAGGGTTTCAAATCCATTCCACCACCTCTCCTTTTATCAATCCTCAACTATCGCCAAATTTCAAGCGGGACCTACTTTTTATTAAGGTGGGTTCCGAACCAAAATAGGTCCGAGTGCAAAGGGTTAAAATGTTTCAGCTTATAATAAAAAGAACGAGGCTTTATTTATTTCGATTTCGTGCAATTTTTATCTCAATATCTGCTCGGACGAACGAATTTATCGAATCAATTTCCACGCAAGTAATTTGGTAATTTGAATAGTTGCAAAGTTGAAAGGTATAAAACCACTGAACACAGAAACAAATTCTTATTCGGTTCTCGCGACTAATGGAAATGATTTTTATATTGCATAAATATCCGCGGTCTGTGCTCATCATTCAACCGCGAACGTTCCTCGCAAAATCGTTGAAAAACATTCGCGAAGCCCTCTCTCGACCCCGCGACATTTTTTCCGTAAATCAACGGGCGGCGATTAACTCGTAAATTAATATCAGCCCTGTCCTTCGGGGTTCGTCGAAGTCCCGGTAATGAAGGACGGACGTTGAACGGCGTTGCGAAGCGTGAAGGGGCGTGCACCGAGCGTTTTCGCCGCGGCGCGGCGCGGCGCGGTACGAAAAATGAAAACGAATAAAAAGGGGAGGAGAACGCGGAGAACGAAGAAAAAGAAACCCGCGCGCACAGTCGTAAACGCGGCGGTGAAGCAACGGGGATAAGAGGATCGTATCGACACGCCGCGAGCAACGGGGACGTCGAACGCGTTTCTATACTCACCGGCGCGGACTTTATTGCCCAGGGATTGCCAGCCCGAATCCCGGCCCGCGCCGACAAAGTTAACACGCGGATGAAAAGCCTCGGGGCTGCGACAGAAATCGTCGTACGTTTCAGTTCTTCCGCGGGCGATTCGCGAGAACGCCGAGGAAACACATAATCGGTGTGCGGTAATGCCTCGATGGATGTCCAAGACATGTGCACGATATATGCAAGCGAGAAATTCCAACTGTCGCGAGATGTATGCTTTCGATGATCCATAAGAGGAAGATGTAACGCGATGTGGAAAACTTTCTCGTTTGTAATTATTATTTAAAATTTTCTACACCGATTGCAACAGATAGAAACTAAATTGAATTTTACTTGTTCCCGTAATGATCTTAACCCTTTGCACTCGGACCTATTTTAATAGGAAAATTAAACATTTCCTCCGACCTAGAATTATTCTATTCTACATATGATTTTTTTTTTATTTTATGGATATGCAATTGATATACCTCATAGAATACGTAAATGTTTAGTAATTGATTACATACCAACATATTTAATAATGTAAACAATATTTTGAATAATGGTACAGCAATTTTTAGTGGCGATTGCGGGTCGCCTCTCGAGTGCAAAGGGTTAAGGAGGAGGAGTTATTATATCTTAAAGATATAATAACGAGGAGAAATTATATCTTAAATTTTAAAAATTTTTCAATAACTTCGATTTTTATATACTCAATTTTGCTATAAATGCATAAAGATCCGCAGTCTAGTAATTATGTTTAACTGTGAATGCAGCGTCCAGCGTCTTCCTCCGAAAACGGGGCACCGGCGCTAAATATTCCGAACAATATCGAACCATGGCGTCCTGATAAATTTCTGCGGTTGAAAAGATTTCCGCGATCGATTCAGGGTGCAGGAATTATGGCAGGAGCGGTATCATTGGCAGCTGGGAGTCCGCAACGGGTCCCCGAAGGGTTAATAAACCCGGCACGGGGTACGTGACGGTTCGAGCAGCCGAGAATAGTCGCGAATCCCGTCTCGCACGTGTGCGATCCGCGCGTGCTAATTACTCATGTAATATCCGGGCACGCGGCGCGGCTACCTTGCCATTCGCTCAGCTCGTGGCAGTTGTTCGAAACCTGACCTAGGTCCTCGGTGAATCACGCGTCTCATCGAGAACCAGCCAGCTGCCGGAACGATTGTCCCCGCTGCTGAAGGAGTCCAGCTCGCAATTAATAATCAAGATAGGAATCTGCTGGCGTCTCGCGTGATATAGTGAGTCAACGGGCACGGCGAGTTAACGCGGTTATGGTTCGGTGTTGGTAAAGGGTTGGCGAGCGTCGAGGAGAGGTGGGAAAACGGACCGGACTCTACTAAAGGAAAGGCTAATGTAAATGTCCGCCGGATACGACGGCGAAACGATAAGCTAATCCATTGAAAGCAGCTGCTGAACGAACATGCTACTCGTCCGCCCCCGCTTTTCACTCGTTCGCCCGTTTTTCACGGTGTTTGGCCAGCGCTAATGGAACCGACGATCGCCCCCGTGATAGAGCCCTGGATAGCTAATCGGTTTCGTTGCCAGAGATTCTTTGATAGGTCTCACGGTTCTCGAGAGTTTTTCCATCGTGGGGAACGCTGAAACGTTGGATCCGAAGCTACTACCTCTACCGTATCTAACACCGCATTTTCTGCCCAAGGATTTCGAGAATTCATTCGGTCTAATTGGCTCCAGATTCTTGTTCATACCCTCCCGCGAACCAAACAACGAAAATTACAACGTCACGAACAATTTAATTAAACATCCGCCATGCCATTCCCGCATGGCAACATGCCTAACCAAACAATTCACTCACGAAACGACACGGTGTGTCGTCCTATAAATAGCAACACGGTCACCAAAAGGGTGGTTCCGCGCCTGACCAGAAAGAAAAAGCTACTTTGCTAATACGAACGGCAAGAATTGCTGACGCAACTTACCTCCGATCAAACGTTGAATCTGTTAGATAGCCCTTCGGATAAGAGACCGGCGAATCGGCTAGCACCCATAATTTTACTTTCAAAGACTTTTACAAACTCGTTGGACCGTGTAGCAGAAAAAATCGGGCGTCCCCCGATCGTAAAGAAATCATGACGCCATTTGCATACGTTCGAACGAGCTGCACTTCGAAAGGAGCAAGCTGTTCGCCTAACCCCGGTTAACTAACTAATAAAAACGTCTACCAGCGATAAACATTAAACAATTCTCTCGAATTGCTGGTTACATTTATCTTGGAAAGTATCAATCGATGAATTGAGTGCTAAAATCCATCGGAGGTTTGGCAAAATCGCGTTTCCCAGACAAGGGTCGGCCGAAACGCCGCGCAGTCCCTTTGATCGCGTTGACCCCGCATAAAAACTAATTGCAGCCGGTAATAAGGGCGTCGTTAGGTCCGCGCCGGAAATCCCCATGCCCTTTCCGCCGTTCGTTCATAATTGTCGGTCGAGCAATTAATTTATTTCGCGAACGCGGGCGCGAGCGACGCGGCGACGGCTCCGCGTCCTCTTCGGCCGACGGGGTCCAGGATCTCGGCGAGGATCGATACGGCCTGCTGGAGCAATTAAGCAGCCCTGTAGATCGGCGAGTTTACGCGAGCACCATGCGAACTCAATTACGAGAACCCACTGGCCTTTACTCTCCTCTCCTCTCCTCTCCTCTCTCTCTTCGTTGCTCGGGAGAAGACCGCGTTACGCGTGGAACACCGTAATTTGTCGTTCAGAGCGGATCTACGGCGAGGGTCGACGAACGGATCGGAAAGAAATCTAGATTGAACTCTTATAAAACCTCTTAGGAAATCATTTTACCACTCTGCAGTATGTTTCTGATGGTTTAAACTAGTAAAATACTTTATTATCCCTAATTACCACTGATTAGAATTGAGCGGGAACATATTGGACTCGCAAAATTTCCGGAATTCCCGGGGACGACACAATATTTACTCTCCACACCCGCCAGCTGCGTTTATTTCTCCGCAGGCTGGAGCCGCGCTCGCGGATAAATTTTCCGCGAGCTGGCGCGATGCGGCGGCACAATATGCAAATACGTTTACGCCCGAGAGAGATTTATCGCCGAAGCAACGCGGGAACCGTTTGCTGGCGGCTCGTTCGCTCGTCCCGACGAAATTAGTCGGTTGTTTTCAGACGCTGCACGCGCGAATCCCAGTCCCCTCCCCCGCGAATTTAGCTGCGGCCACGCGGAAACGCCAGACTAAACCGTGCAAACACCATCGCCCGCATCGACAAGCTGTTTGGACGAAACTCGCTCTCGAGTCCGCTTTTTAGAACCGCTCGTAAGCCTAATAATCTTGGCGCACCAGTCCCAAGTAGTTCTAACGTAACATTTTATAGCGATCGTCGTACAAAATCTGAGGAATATTATTTTTGCAGTTCTTCGGGGAAAAAGTCTCTAGGAGCGAATTAGCCTGCGGAAAGCTTGAGAAATAATAGGATTTGGTTAGCTGAGAAGAGTCGAGGATCTCGGCGAATCCTCGGCAGCTATCTAAAATACCCGAAAGGATAATTTCTCCCCTTTTATCGCTTCTGTTTCTCTTTTTTCTGATCGGGCGGAGTCGTTTGCAGAAAATCAATTTGCTACCGGCGAGCCGTTCAAAGCATTCCTCCTCGGGTTGAACGAGTGCAGCGTCCTTTTCTCGTCCTCCTGGAGAAATTAAAATACTCCGTCCGCCTTAATAACAGCCAACAGACACTCCCGCGGAATATCCAATAATCAGATTAAGTTCCGAGGCACGAACTACTCGGTTCTCTTTCTTTCCCTCTTACTCGATGCAGATCTCGGTTAACGACGGTAAACCTGTGAGTTACGGCTACAATATTCCTCTTTCTTCGCCTCGCGGAGCACGAAAGCCCCGAAGACAGGCCTCTAGACCACCCCAGATGCGACCACTATGTCTTGATTATTTCAATTTTTAGGCGAGTTTACGGGTTTCTACATGGCCGAAAATTAGGAACACGTGTTCCGTGTTACCGATGTTGGATTCGTGTTTGGAGGGGTGAATACTGAAGATTAGCAGAAGATGTGCAAATGTTCTTGGATAGCGTCGGGTCATATACATATATTTTTGATATATGAAAATACAGGAGGGAATGAACGTTGCTTATTGAATCATTTTCGATCAGATGGGGACCTGCGGCGATGTTCGTGGTGGTATCGCGAGCGGATTCACGAATCGTTCTGCGAGAGATGCGTCGAAACGCATCGTTGAAAACCCAACGAACGACCTATGCGGAGAGAGCATCGAAGACCAGCGTTGACCGGGCCACTAATGACAGGTTAACGAGCGGCCGGAATGCCGCGCTCGTTAAACACGTTGAAAATGTATTAAAGAAACAAGAACGAGCGGGAGGGAGAGGGGAAAAAACGCCTACGCCGCGCGCAAATCCGACGCCATTAAAGCGTGACGTGAACTTTTCCACGATTTTCAAGATCGGGATCGCTGCACCACGCCCCCGGCGGCGAAGAGCTGAGCGCCCGGCACGTGCCAAGCGGAAAAAAACGCGCGCCGCCGCTCTATGAATTATAATTAGTGGCTGGAATTTTCTCGTTTCACGCTCTAAACTGCAATCTTTCCACCCTTGTACTTTTCTCCTTTCGGTGCTCGGGGTATCTAAATACTGCGCCACTGTACAGGGCGTTCCATCGACCGTGTCCATCAATTTCGATGGACAATGTCCACACTAACGCGGATAAAAAAGAATTAATTGTTCGATTAAAATGGTTACCTCGTTAATGGAGTTTATTCTCTCTGTGGGCCTGTGTGTTGGATATTTAAATCCTACAATTTTCTATTCAGGGTCGCTTCAAGGTCACCAAAAATATCATCTGTTGCACACAGTTCGAACAGTCTCGGTATCAATTTTTTCGCAGAAAAAAAAAGACCAGTTCGTTATTTTGTCCATACAAAATGGAACACTCTGTACAATGCAAGAAGCTGTACAAACACTGCCTAATCCCAAACTACTTGGCAACATCATAAAATCGATCACCAGTACCTCTCTGTCAAGTCCTTCATCCTAACCATTCATCATAGACCAGACAATCAATTCCGAGCATCCCCGTAGGCTACTCGAAGCCTCGGGTGCTAATCAAGGATCGCTGTAATTAGGTTACAGTAAAAATTCGCCTCGGTTCGATCATCAATTCTACAAAATCGCGACGCGTGCTTCCGTGTGAATAATACCAAATCGTCGAACAAGACGATCGAGGAGTTTCCTGTCTACCGATCTGGGATCGAGTAAAATCAGTCAAGCTCGGAGGATCTAGGAGGAGGACCATGATGAGGGATCCCATGGTGCGCAAGGATTAAGGGGAAGCACGGAGACAACGTGGCGGGCTTCACGGTGGCCGTGAGCAATGGCTCCACGGAGCCGGCGTATTACGTGGACCGGCTGCACCGGCAGAGAGTGCAGCTGCAACACCAGCAACACTGTCAACAGCCGTCCAGATTCCCTGCACAGCCGAGCCACGTCCCAGCCTCCGGCAAAGAGATCCTGGAGGCGCCTCGCAGGCACGATCTCGTCTATGTGCACTGCGCCACCACCGAAGACGAGGATGCCGAAGAGGAGGAAGAGGAGCCGAAGAGGTTAACCAGGTCCAGGTCGTGGCTCTGCTGCCCCGGCGATCACAGCTCCGATAAAACCGTGCCCATACAGGTTGAAGCTAGTCACAAGCACCAGGAGTCTGTAAGTGTCCCGGTCATTCGATGTTACTTCTTTTTAGCAATTGTTCCCGACTGAATCTGTGCCAGAAACCTCACCCAAGAATGATTTTTGATTATAGTATATGCAAAATTAGGGTGAAGTCATCAATTTACTGATTTTCGATTTGTAGAAGAAAGGATCGTTTCAGATTTATCGATCGAACCATGCTAAATTGAGCTCGGTATCTCGATTCAATTTTCGACAGCAATTAAAACAGAATTCGGGAGTCGAACCACCTCATTAACCTACTCGTCCAGCTTCGATCAACTTTAACGAGCAACCTGTGCCAGTGAACAAGACCCCTCCGATCGTTCTACTCTTGTTATCAAGAGAAAGCGATAGACACTTAACGGTGTCGTAAATTGAGCCCACCCCGCCGCCATTATTATTATCACGGTAAATCTCAGCGATTTACGATGCACGTAAATCATACTCTAAATGGTTTCTATGTATATTTATAAATACTGTCAGCGATCAACAAAGGAATCGTGTGATTAGCGGCTCCCACGCTGCTATTATGCGTCGATAAACGTTCTCGGTAGAAAGTCGATTAACGTTAAAGTCTCCGAGAAGGAAACTGTCAGGAACGTGTTCCGTTAGTAACTGTCTGTTTAGTCATATTTTCTATAATGAACTTTATCTGCCTCGTTCCACGGTGTCTTTGACGAGATGTCGTTCGCAGCTCCTTTAACAAATGTATGAAAATCGACTTGTTTTCTCGTTTACGCGCGTCGACGCATTTATCGAACGTTCGACACGCGATGTAATACCAACCAACTCAAGGATAAAATATTACTCGAATCAACGAAATTACCTGCGGCTCGCCGAACATTTTGCAACCCGTGCTCTCTCATAGATCGCTGCAGGATCACACGGTGCAACGAACGTTCCCGTTTCCCTGCGTCGCGCGTCGAATCGATCGCCGCCCACGAGAGATTGCAGTTCGCCTCTCTGTCCAGACGTTTCCGCGGATTTCCCGGGACGGGGCAATTTTCGCGTTTATCCCGGCATCGATTAGGTCGTGCGTGGCCAGAGGAGGTTGTGGCGCGGGTGGCGTACGGGGGTGGGGGTGGGGGGTATTAACGAAATAGCAGGGACAAGCCAGAGGCGGCGAGTCCCGACACCCGATAATGGAGTTCCGTAATTTTTGCCGCTGTCGTATTCGATTCGAGAACGACGGATCGAGAGACGGGAGAGGACAATGTTTTCTGTCCTTCCGGTGGTGGCCTCCGCCCCCCGCCGCGCCGCACTGCCGCCGTCCATATTCATCCGGGAGCATCTCGTTCATTTTTTATCCTCCGCTCGTCTTCTCCGCTCGCCACGTTCGGAGATTATCTTTCTCTCGTTCCCGTCCCTCGCTTCTCCAACCGTCCCTCTCGTTCTCTCATCCACCCCAGTCTGTCTACCGGAAGCTTATACAGAATCGACTGCTATCCTTTAAACTTTAATCCGCCGGAGACACAGCCGGCGCGATGGCCGACCAATCGGACGATCGATTTCACCGACGACGCTATTTCCGGATAAACTTCTATCTTCCCCACTCCCTCCCCCTAAAATACGTCGAGATAATTTCGTTTGGCCTTATCCGACACCTCCGACCGCCACTGCCTCCGGGATCCGTGTTTCCCGTGAACGATGTCTGAACGATCCTCCAACCGTACGCCTGTCATTACCGATCGCTTCGCCTCGTCGGACGTCTCGTTAGCGACGTTTTAGACGGTCACGACAAATCAATTCGACGTCTACAGAGACACTGCTGTCCCGGCTACGTCGCGGATCGCTTCCGACCGAATATGCGCATTCGCGACAGTTACTCTCTGATAGTTCTCGATGGGGAAAAGAACAAGGAATAACCGGTCTCCACGGGATCACCTCGAGCCTCTCTGTTCCGCGCGATCTTGGCGGCTTCCTTTCTCTTGGGGGATCCGGGGAATCAGAGCTTTCGGATTCGCGAGATGTCTCCGGGGTTCTTTGTATTCCCAGATCCTGAGGGATCTCGGCAAGTTCCGGAGCCACGGTGATCCGGGCTGCTGCTTTACAGGTCCCGGAGGATGCAGAAATCGTCCTAGAACTTTGAAAGCGGACGTAGACGATGGAGGGTCTTCATAGATTTATAAAAGATCCCGGGGATCCTTTCGAATATTTCTACGGAATCCAACAAGTCCATGGTGTTCTTTCACAGATCGAAAAAATCAAGGGACGTCCTGAAGAACCTTGTAGAACCTTCGGGAGTCTCCAAGAGCTCCAAGAAGTGGATCCCGAAGGATCCACGAAGTCGCTAAGTCTGGAATCGTTGGACAATCGAAAAAAATTCTTCGATATCTCTCGAGTGCTGCTAACATTGATTTAGTGCTACCCCAAGGGCCAAAGAACTCCGTAGCCCCGGCTCCCGGAACAGAATAAGAAAATTCGATCCCGTCCCGGCATTAATTATGCGAGTCGTGTGCGTCGCTCGAGATCCTCCAGAAGAAGCGTACTAAAGGCACACGGCATTTTACGGGCCGCGTTCTCGCTCGGAGCGGGCTAAACGTGTCCGTGGGTTACTCTTTTGTCCCAGAGGCTCGCAAAAGGACCGTTTGAAACCGTGTGCTCTCACCCCTTGGCCCGGCCCGGCCCGGTTCGTCTTCGTTGAACGCGATCCCCCGGATCAAAACGGGCCGAGGGATGCTCATCCCTCACGACTGCCAGCGCGGGACAAAGGGGAAGAAAAAGGGTCACGGCAGACCGGTCAAGGAATTTGCGTTCTTGAAAGGGATAACCACTTGACCCCTTTAACGGATTACCGAGTTGACTCCCATCCTCATCGAGAGCGATCTTCTTGGAGACTATGGGCTATCGGCGATCTTATTAACCCTCCCAACGCTACAGAAGACTGCGACGGGTCTGGGGCGACCCTTTCTACCTTCGTGGACCACTTCAAAGACGCTAGGCTGGGTTATCAATTTTTCTAGCCCTCGACCCTTCATCAACTCTTCGACGAAGAATCGAAATCTACGAGGAACTTTCGTAGCCGAAATATCATGGGTTCGATGATGTAATTAAATCATCAGATGCGCGATCGCGGCTTGTTCGGCTGCGAACAGGTATGGCAGCTTTCCAATTACCTTCTATTCGATAATTATTTGCCCGCGAGCATTGTCTGAAAACTTCGCCGAGTTACTTCGCGATGCTTTTGCCTCGCGAAATTCCGCGCCCCATCGGATATCGCGCCCTTTGAGCGCTACCAACAGAACCGCGTTCGTGCATTATTCAACGGCCCGCGGTCTAACTACTAATTTCATCGGCCACGCTACCAAAGTACTCTTTACCATTCAAAGGACCCGGTTTTTGCGCGGAAAACGCAACCGGCCGATGCGACGACGACGACGACGACGACGACGACGACGACGACGACGACGTTGGTTACGCGATTGACTTTCATGCTCCACCTCTTGTGAATGAAACTTTTTCGCCCGGGACCTGTTCAATCGCTGTTTAACGCGGCTGCCTGCGGAATACACGTTGTTTCGCAACTTTGTCGCGATTGAATTCTCTCGGCAAGTATGGCTGCCTCTTGAACAGCCCAGTCTTGAATGCCGATGGTTCTGGAACAGATTTGGAATTTTCAACACGCTCCCCATTGGAGAATCGATTGGTATATGTCACGATAAAAATTAATTTTGTACACCTTATCGAAAAATAGTGTTATCCATATGTGATCAACATACCAGTCAACGTGATCGTCAAGTTGAAAAACATTGTACTTCAACAGAAATTTAAGCAGCTCAGTTTTTAATGCATTCGATTCTCTAACGAAAGAAAAACGACTTCATGTACCTCAGGACTTGACTGTGTAATTATTAGTTTTCTGTTAAAAATTAATTATTAAGTCTCCGATTTTAGCGCGGAGTTCCGAATGTCATTTCCGAATTGTCAAGTAAATGAAAAGCACGAAGCTCACGGCTGAATACTCGCGAAGAAGCTCTCGCCTGGCACTTTAGAAAAGTCAAAAAAATCCTACAGTAACCCAAAGACGTGCAAAAAAGCTGTGCACTCGCGACAGAGCTCTTAACGCCTCGGCGACGTTCCTCGAAATCGCTGTGAAAAGGGCAACGTCTCCGAAAAAGAAGCGGGTAACGCGGGTCCTCGGCGGTTCTTTATCCGACTTCCGGTCGATCCAGCTACTCGTGGTTTCGGCAGGCGGGAAAGCGTTCTGATTACCGTGTTTTCGAGAGTCCAAGAAGCTGTTTGAGGAGCGGCGCTCGTTGAAGAGCGTTCCCTCGAATTCCGCGGCGAAAAGCGTGAACACCGGGCGCTAATGTAAGCAAAAGCCGTGCCTCTCCTCTCGTCTCTCCTTTCAGGGACAGACACGCGGCCTCTACTCGTCGCGCTACTTCGTGGCTCGGCAAGTTGCGAATTTCATACGCGAGGTGAAAGGAAAAATTGCGAGGAGAGGATCCAGTACGGCCGGCCAAGAGGCGCCCCAGGGCTCTTCCCCGTCGGCAGGATTGCAGTTTCGAATGCAAACAGACGCGGCGAATTCCAAGACAAACACGCCAGAGCTGTCGGAGCTTGGGAAACTTCCGACGGGCCCGAGGAAAAACGTTTGCACACCGAGGAAAAAGCTGCTGCAGTTGCTTGCGAACCGATTAACCCACCTGCTTTGCTGCTCCGAGCTCGCTGTGGTCTTCCGTGGAGCCTTTGTTGGAGTTCTGCATTGTTGTCGGAATCGCTGAAGAAGCATAAGTCGATTCGTAACACTGATCGCTCGGTACAAAAACTGTACTAGCGAATCTTCGTTGCTAGACAACTCTCCCTACATTTAACGATCAGGTCCAACAAAACTACCAAGACAAGAAGAGACATCCAATCTGTGAAGAAAGTCGATGTCCCAGTCACCCTCCCATGTCGTCGGGTTCGCAGTACTTTGCCGCAATTTCCGGTGTCGCTTTACGAAGCCACTCGGACGGTCTCGACGCTCCCGCGAGGAGAAACTCGGTCGAATTCTGGGGACAATGGCCCGCGGGGAGCAAACGCGATCGTCCTGAACCGAACCGATCCGATCCGATCCGAACCGAAGCTGTCCAACCTGTCGCCGCGCCGGTGGTCGTGACGCACGTGGGTCACTGACAAGAATTCGCGAGGCGACGTTGCGCAACCAACACCGACACGTTTCCAAGCTGACGCGATATATCGGCCACGCGAGGACAGATTTTTAAGCCCCTGGGCGATCGGAGTACTGGCCGCGGAGTCCTTGATACACTTTTTGCTCCTCGACGGTGCGTGCCGAAGACGTTCTAGAAAATTCAGCGTTGCCAGAAGTGTACAAAGATTTGCCAAATAACGGAAAAAAATTTGCCCGACCGTCGACAACAATTTTAGCAAGATATCCAGTGATTTTGAATGAGTTCTAATTAGATAAATTATCCGTGATGTCAGCGCTACAGGTTCGATCCAATTTTAACTATTTAAACAATTTTGCAATTAGAAATTTCCCGACGTTTCGATCCTAATGTGGATCATTCTCAAGGGAGAAATTTTGCGTCTGTAAAATGTTGAATTGTTGGAGTATACACCGTAATGCACGGAACACTCGAAGGAGGAAAGGTCTTTTTTGACCTGCTATACAATATTGCCTTCTGCAGCGTCGCCATTTTTTACAGACTAAAGGGCCTAAGAAGGAAGGCGAGTCAGTCCGCGCAAGTTAGCCTACCGAGCAGGTCGCAGTTTTCAATACACGGTTTACCTTTTTGTTAACCGTTACTTAATAAAGTTTCCCATTGCGTTATGTGCTAATAATATTAATTCACACTCATTATACTGTTGTTCTATGCGCGTTGGAGTTTAAATATCAAGTTCCATTTAATCTCCCAGCCTCGTCATCCCAACATGAATGTTTAAGTATAAATTTAATAAATTCTATATTGTCCCTTGACTTGAAACTTACTTGCTTAATTAATTAAGTTCTAATTAGGCTCGTCGGAAGGTTTGTCTACGGATTGGCCGCGTTAAATGGACACAGCGCGAAGAATAGTTGAAGGTTTATTAACCAGGTTACATTGTCACGCGTCGACGGTTAGCATCCTCGTGAGTCGATGGACGATGAAGATGACAAGCGGCTTCTGTGCCGTCCACTTGTACCTGGATTGGTACTTCGAGGATCAGGGTTTCTTGCCGCAGGTTGGTACAGGATCTGTTCCGCAGGTTCCAGCGTTGCAACGCGGTGGAGCCATCACGCATGGTCTCTTATCGGGACAGGCTGGTGCATCCTTGCAGCTCTTACCTGGCAGGTGGATGTAGTCTTCGGTGTGTGCCAGAGACATCGAGACGCAGAGCACCGTCAAGAGAAGCGTCAGGCTGAACAGGAATCTCATTTTTGCTTTCTGCAATCGTTTCGACAACTTCAACATTGGTTATTCGCGGTGGAATCGATTAAGAAATGTCAGTAGTTTCAGAATTACTGTTTACTGAATCTTGCAATTATAAAAGGCGATAGTCCTCAAAAAAAAATGGGGTGACATTTCTCGTCAAGAAAATCTTCGAAAATTCTCGATCGAAGGAAAACTTAAGAAATTAAGAGCACAGGAATCGTTGATCGCCCGGACCACGTAAATCCACGATCTACCAAGAAACGAACCGGCGAACAGATGCGACCGCAAGAAACTCGAAATAAAAAATTGTTAACTCCCGGTGTAGTAAGACGTCAAACCGCACGCGTGTAATTAACCAGCCAGCCATTTCGAGAGAAGCAAGAGAGAGAGAGAGAGAGCGTTTTTCAAGCTCGTAAATAACTCAATGCATCTTTGTAAGCTCGAGCACGAACGAACGGTGTACGCCGGCGAACGTGTTAAAAGTGTGAAGCACGATGTGTCCGCAAAAAGACGAGCCTATCTACCCCGGAGAAAGAGAAAGGAGGAGACGATAGAGAGGAAGCGACGGCGGATCAGGATCCGGCAAAAACTATCCGAGAAACTAGTTTACCTGTTGTGGCGCTGAGGTATTTCTCGAGGATGGCAACAAGCGCACGATCGTCTGGTCGTAGCTCGACTGATATCGCGGTAATTACGAACGGTGATTTTTATACGTGGCGCCGTCATGTGGTCGAGGAATCATTAGCGGCTCGTCGTATCGTAACCAGCAACACGCATGACTGCATCACTGCCACCGCGAAGGACACGAGACACGGCTCGTAAACGCCTATTCCGCGACGCCCACGCGACGAGCGTTTTCCCTCGCGCGGCGAGATCGTTCACGCTCGAAACGGCCCGAATGCGGCGAAATTAATGAGAACCGTCCGGTAATAAGGAGGAAGGACGATCGTCTGCGACCCACGGATCGCTGCGACGCGGCGCGCGACGAAACCGTCGGGAACTGCCGGGAAACTGTCGTTCCTCGGCAGCCACAATTAGAGACGCCAACAGAAACCACGTCGCATTTCGCGAAGAACGTTCCTCCCAGTGAAAATCGTCCGCTGGTTCGAAGGTGAATTTTCAAACTTCCCCCCTCGGCGTAACACGCGAAACAGGCGCGCCATTCGTGAAAATTATTCTCCTTTTTAAACTCCTTCCGAACTGGGCATTAGATTTATCTTTATACGTCCAAGCTTGGTATAGACGAGGTGACCTTTAGCCTGGGAGCGGCTCGAATTGCCCCCTGGGGCACTGCTCCAAGGCAAATGACGTCGAAGAAGTCTGCCGGTCGTGTGAATTTGGAATCGATAGCAACCGAAGGTTGTCTACCCTGCTCTTTTTAGACAGAGTGCTCCGAGTGGGCGGATCCTCGCTGCTTCTGATTTCGACGGAGCCGGGCAATGCCCCAGAGGGCAATCCACTCCCATATCTGCTCTAGACACTGCGTTTAACACTGATCTTAGAATTATATCATCATTGTTATCTAGAATTGTAAATGATTGGATGATATCGCATGAAATAAACAGCTAATATTCATGGAACCAAAATCAGAATTTGTTAATTAATATACCGGAGATGCTCGAAGGAACGCTCTCAGCCATTTATAATTTCATAGCCACGCCAAGGTACCGAGGCAGGGTTAAGTCGCCTAATGGATAAGGGTTCCCCGTTCCCCGTCAGGATATTCATTCTACCTCACGTGTCTTCAATTATAAATGTTCTGGGACTCGGTCTCGGCGACGCTAATTGACGGACGCGTGCAAGGCCGATTTTTCCCGCGCATCGAAATTTGCCTGCGATTAGAATGCTTTGAGCGTAACATTTCAGACCGATCGGACATTGTATCTGCCATCTTTAAATGCTTAATCTTGCTTGAAGCGGGGTCATTTTAATCTGCCGTACGTGATCTATTATTTTTAAGTGTTAACGTGGACATTATCATGCTGCAGAATTTGTGCGCTTCACAAGTTAATGGTTCTTGAATTGTGCAGTATCTAGCTTATAAAACTTGCTAATAAAATAATTTCACTATTGAACTAACAAAAAATTCTGCTGGAGATTATAATGTGACGTATAGGTCTCCCAGAAGAATGATTTTAATCTTTGCCTCCTCATGTATATTTCAGAGATATTTAGAATTATCAGTTGAGAGAATTATTTTAGAGCAGTTCGATAACGAACGATTTCCGAGAAAAGACGAGAACGTTCCGAACGATCACGGAGAATCGTTCTTGCCGCCGCGCCATTTGCGTCTCGGATGAAACCGTAACAGCCTGAATATTTGATATGCACTGTGCTCTCGGGGTTGGAATAGCGCTTGGCGTCGCCTGCGAGGTTCGCCCGACTAAAATATTTACGTCAACGAATAAAATATCATGGTACCACCGCGGCGCGGCGCGACAATCCGCAATCAGGACAAATCCTTATCTGTCCGTTCGCCGGATCCTTGGTCGGGACAGATTGCGTCACGGACCGTGGCGAAACGCGTAGAAGACAAGGTCTGAATCGCACCTGCGACGCCGCAGAATGCTCGAATTACCTGCACGTTGCCGATCGATGATTCTCATTTGCATTTCACGTGTCTCTGCGGTGTCCACAGACGCGGCCGAAAAAGAACATTTCGAAGTGTCGACCGTCTCTTTCCGATTCGAACGGTTTTCCTACTTTTGTTTCTTTCTTTTGATACGTTGGGTTCTGGTGCCCTTTTTCATTATTCATTTTCGCGATGGATTCCGCATCTTTTATTTCGCAACCTGGTATAACAGCATACTATTTAATTTCAAACACTTCCAGAGGGGAATTCAGGTGGTTACTTTTATTATTTATCTTTATGATGCAACGCGCGCGTCCCTCCTCATTCTGAACTCGCTACTATATCGTATAGCTCGATTTCGCCGTCGAAATTCATCTGCTAACGGATCATCGAGTTCCCAGTTAACGAAATATTCGGAATTTTCGGTTGCAGCTGCACGCGGCCGCGTTGTCATCGTTGAGGAACGAGGTGGCCGAGCTGAACTCGAGGCTAGTGGCAGCGACACGAGCCAGAGAGACGGCAGAGGCAGCCTTGGTGAGGGCCGAGGTGCAGGCAGCCAGAACAGAGCAGAGGGCAGAGCAGCAAGCAGCGAGGCACGAGGAGAGGCTGACCGAGTTGCATTCCGTGATCGCCGAGCTCGGCAGGCAGCTCGAAAGGCACCGTGCTACCGTAATTGCCGAGGAGGATGAGTCCGGTAAGGCAGAAGCCAACCGATTCCGTAAATCTGTTGCGCGAGATGAGAGCGGAACCGAGCCCATTGGCTCCCTCGCCTCGCCTCAAGATCCATCCCGAGGTTCTTTCTCTTCTCCCCCCCCCCCACCCGTCTTTCTCGACAGAGATTTATTCGATGTTTTAACGCTGTCCCCCGCTGCGAGACCGAGGCCACCGAAATTCGACGATTCCTCCGAGACGCCCCGCAGGCTTTGTTTTGCGACGTCCCGACGCCGGAAACCGGCCGCGACGCTGTTTTGTTCCACCATTTTGTAATCCGTGTTCCATCCGTCTTGCGCCTTACAAAGGAAACTGCGTAATTACTTGACTCGGGGATCGTTTCTGCAAAACAGAAAGTCTTCCAGTCGATCGCAAACAGCGGAAAGTTCATTGAATACGTGTTCCTGCGTCAGAATTTTTATACGTCGAAAATAATCTGTTCGAATAATCTGGTTAGAAAAGAAACGGACGATACCGACGGTGTACACAGCTGTCGACGGTATCTGTCAGGAATTCGGGCTCAGAAGTCGCTTTATTCTCGGATGCTTCCACTGTCGGCGGTAGAAGCATCGCGAGTCTCGTAAAAACAGCGGGGCGTCGAATAGATCGCGTCTCTGGGTGGCCGGAAGATCTACAATTCGTGAAGTGTGTACGCGAGCTGAGTGCCGAGTAGCTTACGCGCGTCGATAGAATGTCGATTTCACCCGTGACTTTGTTATTCATTTTTACGCGGCAAGCAGAATCTTTTGTTAAGATCGTTTACAGCTGAGCATCTTTGCCGAGTCGCATTGTGACGTCTGTTTAAGAAAGGCACACTTCGGGAATTTCTGACGATTAAACGGTTCGACATAAATTTACAAAACTTTCTACACATTTAAACGACGGTTTCGAGGACGCGTAAAAAAATTATCAACTTGGCAGATTTATTTTTTAACGATATACAACGATTTCACCCGTTGTCAATTAGTTTGAAAACGATGGATCGAATTATTTTGACCGAAAGGTGTCTAGACTCTTCCGCTAACAGTATTATACAGTTTTTCTCGAATTCGGAGGATCGTAGCCAACAGTGGTTTTCGATCGATCCTGTCCAGCTAGTCGCCGCCCACCGAAGTGCTCGAGCATCCTGTGGCTCACGGTGGTGTTGATGGTGTTTTATGATTCGCAGAAATCGAGACGAGCAGGGACGCGGAGGGTTCGATCACGAACCCGGTGGAGGAGAGCGAAGCCGGCGGCGACATCCATGGCGACGGTGACCGTACCTTAGGGGATGCCGATTCCAGCTGTTGCGAAGACATCGAGCCCCGTGCCAACGAGGTAGACAGCCTACCCACTCTTCCGACTCTTCTTCAGCCACCGGGAACCGTTCTTCACTTTTTCATTCCGCGATCGATCGTTCCTCACGCTCGATTATCAACTTCCCTGATCGAGAGCCGAGCGTCTCGGTGTTCGCGAAGCTATTAAATTTCGTCCGATATACATACTGCCTCGAAGTAATTTCATCGAATGCCGAAACTATGGGAACACCGCGAGCGTTTATCATCGTTGCGCAAACTCTCCGCGGATACTTGCCAAGTTCTCGACCGGAGCTGATCGCTAAAGCTTGTTTTTGTCGAACCCGGTAGAGACGAAGATGATTCGCCGACCGGTTTGCTACTCCTTAACACATTATCCACTGTTCCATATTTTTTGGAAACGCTGAACGGTTAGTATCTATATGATTTGAATCGATAGGTATCGCTGTAGGTATTGATAGGTGTCCTGAAGAAGACTCCCGAGAGTCTGCTTCACCGAAATCACTCCCGTGTTCTTTCTTCATAGAATGGCAGAGAACAGCTGGACAGTCCCGCCGCGCTACCAACCCCCGAGCCAACGCAGCAGGCAGCGTCCTGCCAAAGCGTGGCTGTCGCGGCGTTACAGGACGAGGTCACGGCTCTGAGAGCTGAGATCTCGAGCTTGCAGACTCAGCTCGCCAATTTTAAGAACCAGGCGAACAACCAGAGGCAACAGGCTGGCAGTGATTCGCCTCGCAGGGAGATTAGGGTAGGCGTTTGAAATAAAACACAGACTTTGCCAAATAAAACTAGTCTTAAATCGCTGTATGTTGTATCAATAATTAAACGCACACCACCGTTTATTAACCCTTAGCACTCGAGTGGCGACTCAGAGACGCCACTAAAAATTGCCGTACCATTATTTAAAATATTGTTTACATTATTAAATAAGTTGGTATCTAATCAATCGCTAAACATCAATTTCATATCCATAAAATGAAGAAAAAAAAATATAGAATGGAATTATTCTAGGTTGGAAGAAATGTTTAATATTCAAGTTAAGATATAGCTCCGAGTGCAAAGGGTTAATTAATTGAGTAACTCGGGGGGGGAGTAGGGTTGCGACGCTAAGAGTTGCGAATGCGCGTGGTGAATTTCTTATCGGTGCGGAGAATATTATCCGGGATGCGCGGCAGAGCGCATCGGCGTTGAACAAATTTTTCGCATGGTTACCCCAAGGCTCGCAGGCCCAACCTTTGATCAGCCGACACTTTCACAAAAATGTTTATCAACCCTTCCCGCCCATAATGTTTCCTCGTCCTCCTTTGATTCCCCGCAGACAAGAGGCAACACCAGCTCGCCGGAACCTTTGAGTGCGCCTTGCTCGCCACTCTTGCCGCCCCTGCAGACACCGCCAACAAAGAGCGTAACGAGGGAGGAAGCTCCTGTTCTTAAAATGGCCGAGAGGGTGAGACTCAGGAGGACGGACGAGAGGCACATCACAGGACCCGATATTACCAACCTGGGGGTACGTTATCGTTCCCGTTGTCCGCGACTCTTCTTTCAGAATTCCGTCGCGTCGCGAAAATTTCACGTCGTGCCCCGAAGTCACGCTCGATCGCTACGTCGTTCGCTCCTCGGTGACACAATTCTCGCGGAAATAATTCTCTATAGTTCCTCTATCTTTGTTCTTCCGTCGTTCTGTCCATTTTTAAACATTCATTTAGGGTAATCGTTTCGTAAAAATATATAGAAAACTTTTAATGAAAATTGTCAGGTCTGTTCAACGATGGTGGCAGAGCACCTGGTGTCCGATCTCCTGGAGCACTCTAATCTGCAAGAGCTGAACGGGTCCGAGAAGCAATTCGAGGTCGAGACAGAGAGACTGAACAGCAGATTGGAACACGCCCGAGCAAACAACGCGGTTCTGGCGCTAACTTTGCACGAGAGCAAAGCGCAATGCGACAGGTATATCCATCTATCAACAATATGAATCAGCTTTTAAGATTTCTGCAAGAGTTCTCTTTCCTCTCTTCAGATTGAGCCTTCTGGTAGGGAAGTACGAGTCGAACGCCACTGCTTTGCGTCTGGCTCTCTCGTATAGCGATCGAGCGATCGAGGCCTACGATGTTCTAGTAGCGTTGTTGGAGAGCGAGATCGCTTTGTCGACCGAGAGGAACGGCATCACAATCGACAACAGGAGAGCGGCTGAGCACGTGGCCTATCATGTATTGAACAAGCTGGAGAACGAGTGCGTGAACAGCCTGAACGCACCCTGGGAGGACAGTATAGTCCTGTCCGATGAGTAAGTACAGATCTCTGTGGCCGTAGATCCTCGGTCGGAGGAGATCGAGGGATCGTGGGCCTGGTATGAATGGGAAACTATGGGTTAATGCGCGATAAAAGTGCGTAATTACGTTGTGTCGTTAGGAACGAGGTGGCGTGGAGCGTGGAGGACGAGCAGAGGCTCAGGAGACACATCAGCCAATTAAAAGGGGACCGTGCAATGGTCAGATCGACCGCGGTGGAACTGGAGAGCGTCCACGCAGAGCCTCTGAACTCGAAGAACACGATCTCGCTGGCAGAGGCCAGGAAACTGGACTTGGAGACCGCAGTGTTGATGCAGGTTCGTCCCCCTCCCCCCTGGTTTGTCTTTCACTCGGCAAGCGAACACGGCCGGCTAAATACAGATCTGGTACAATGATCACGCAGGAATTGATGGCCATGCGGGAGGACAAAGCAGAGTTGCGGGCAAGAGTCTTCCTCCTGGAGAAGGAACGGGCTACTATAGAATTAAAATTAAACGCGCGCGACACGCAAATCGCGGCCCAACACGCCGCCATTGAGCATCTTCAGGGTCAGCTGAACGACACGGAGGCCATGCTGGCAATGGCTACGAATAAAGTATGAATGACATTGCCATTCGTTCATTGGGAGACGAACGTCTGCTGGCTAGAGCACAAACGACTCTGTTCTGGGGCCATTTAGACCCTTAACTCGATTCTTCTTGTGCCGATGCATTCAATATTTAATACCATTTAATGTTCATTACTAGACCGTAGATTTTAAAGAGGAAGTAGATCTTCGTTCAATTTCGATTTCATACAATTGACTGTTTGTTACGTTTGTTCCCTTGTTAGACCTAATACGAAGAATTAGCATCTTAATGGAGGTCGTATCGATAGGTCAAAATGGACCCAAACATCGCTGTATTAATTAAAGCATACAAGATGACCCACAGATGTATATGCATGTATTCGATTGTTTAATTGTAATGACAGGATCGCGGTCTAAGCGATAACGAAAGCGAAGGCATGGAATCAGAGCTGATCGAGGCGCTGGGTCGGGAAGCTAGATTGAAAGAACGCTTGCAGGAATTAGTATCAACGCTGGATAAAGTTAATAAAAATTCGGAACTTAGGCATCAACAGTCTGCCGAGCTTGTGAACGATTTAAAGAGAGCCAATGGGTAATTGGATTTGAAAAATCATTCTGTATTACAGTCTATCGCGATATAACATCTAATCTAATAGAACGCATGATTTTAGAGCTCTGGTGCAGACTCTAGAAAAATCCAAGAAGAAGTACCAGTCTAGATTAAAGAAGTTGGAGCAGCAAATGTTGGGCATGGTTGAGAGGCATGCTACACAGGTACAATGATTAAAATGGATGATTTAGGGGATATTAAAAGCAAGTACTAAAATTGTCTAGTGACATTCATAAAGGCTAGTTTATTAATATAATTTATGTATATTACATTTTATTGGAGAGTCTTGCTGCTGTTCGATTCGTTTCAAGTTATTTGTACCTTCAACTCCTGGAAGTAAAAATTGTATATGTAATGATAGTCTCCTTTGTTAAAGCACCGACAATACAAAGTCAGTGATTTGTTTGATATTAATTCAGTCATGGATACGTACAAGCGTCTACAGTAGTTCTTGAGTTTTTATGCGTTGACACTCTCCCTTTTCATTTCTTGTAATCTTTCTTCAACTGCCTCTTCTATACGTCTTTTCTTGTACGTTCTGTAAAAGTTAACCTCTCCAACGTGCCAATGTATCATAGTATACTCCAAAAGAGCACCAGCGACAAAACAAATTGGTAAAAGACGAAATTCACCCAGAAACTTAAAAGGCACTTTCTTCGTCCATCTTCTTAGTGTCCTTCCTATGTCGAATTTTGCCATAATCGCTCGAAATCACAGGTTTCGTCTTCTGCTAGTCGCCATCTTGATTTTCTTCGATCAGTGCTTCTACGCCGACGCGGTTAGCTAAGGTTGCGCACAGCAACACTGAAATTAGAATTACATATTTGAGCTTGAATTAAGATCAAATTTTGTTTGATAGACAAGAAGCAAAACATTTCGTGAACATTTCGAGCTAATTAATTTCTTTTTGGATTAACATTTTCATTCAAAATAAATTCGAACATTACACGTGATGAAATCAGAGTTAGAATTCGCGCAATATACGAAACATAATTTTCGGAACACGTTCACTTAGTAATACAAAAATGGAATTTACTATTTGAAAGTCTATGTGTAATTTCTTTACATATATACTAATTTTTAGGTGAACTTACTGAAACAACGGATAACATTGCTAGAGGAAGAGGCAGCAGGATACAAAACGAGTTTACCGCTTCAATCGCAAAGCTCCGGCGCCAGCGAAACGTCGTTATGACAATTTAGTGATTAATGATAACTGTTCGACACCGGTTCAAGGAACGAGTATTTTTTACTATCTTTCCTGACGTAATAGAACGATCGAAACTGAGATGAAATTTACGTATTTTTTTACACGAATAGTTGGCCGAGAATAACGCTTGATTATTCGCTTTGTAATTCTATAAAGGACAAAAAAAAACATGTGTAGTGGCTATCCTAAAGGATTTCAATTTCTAAGCTAGGTTTTACGCGGATCTGCTAACTGAGATACAACAATGCAAGCAAACTATATAAGAAAGTCCTCCAGGTATACTGTAAAATATAAATAATTGTTACTTGATACTATATGTCATTTATAGACAGTGATATTCATCTTGTACATATGTATATTTCAAGCATTAAAGAAAAGCGTGATACGTGTAAACTATGATGAAATAAATTGTGCTTTATTAAATCCCCTACTGTTTTTCGTCACCCAGAACATCCCAACTATATCTGTTAACGTACAACATTGCTTTATTTCTATTTGGTTCGGCGTGGCAGAGCATGTTAACGCAATTATTCAATTTTTATTATCTAATTTATTAAACTATTTACAAGTATCAATGATGCTCTATTTGCGCTCCATTTGCGCAACTCTTCTCTTGAATTCCTCTTCTATAAGATCGTTCAAATCTTTGAGAGGCTCGTATTTCATGTGAACGTATTGTGAACCTGCCAGCAACGATGCCATCATCAATACCATGAACGAGTAGCGTCGAAATGTGGATACGGTCATATTGTCACTGTTGCAAATCTATTGTTTTAACAATTTTCCAACCACTTGTCACTTTGTACTAACTTTTCTGTCACTATTTCTTCCAACTTGTAACTTGTTGTAACCTCCAAAAGGATTGAAACCTTCGATTTCGTAGCAAATTACTTAAAATTAAGACATAAAGCGCCGTACGCCAGTATGCAAAAATACTTGTTCTTCCATCGATCAAATTGTTTTTTCATTAATTCCATACAATTTGTAGTGTACGTAATTAATTTCTACAGCGCAATAATCAGCATCGAATGTTGCAAAACAGTTCACCATATTGGTACAGTCACGTTAAAAATTCTACGCAATCGCACTTTGTATGTACAGTCTATTAAAAGAGTTAAGCCTGATCAGAGGTAAAAATAGACAGAGGATTAATTAAAAACGATGTATTCAAATATTTATACAATATGCAGTTATCGATCTGTACACGTCTTTTCACCGACATGTAAAAAGTCTTTTTACAACATGACGCAAGCCTGTTCGATCTCATAATTCTTCGATACCAGTCCCACCCATTGCGCTTCCAAAGCTCTCAACTTCTCCCCTCCTTGGGTTTGCATCGACTTTCTCTGCCAATTGACCTCCTGAATCTTCTTCCTAAGAGACTGTAATTCCTTTTGCGCTTGGCTCACTAGCTGAACCAAGATTTCTAGGTAGGACTTCCAAGCTTCGCATCCATATTCCATCATTAATTCCAGATTACAAATTCTGTGAAAATATAAAGCATCTCGGTAGTGAACTACAATTAATACGACGAGTTCCTAAAATCACGAGATCGAACTTTGAACGTGTATACCTAGTAGCCTGGTGTTCCAACTGTGCGCTGCTGTTCTCCACGCTTTCGTTCCATGCTGCAAGGTCATTCATCTTGCCTGGAAGTGGAGGAGGCAGCTCATAGCGTTTCATACTAAGTACCTCCATAGGCAAACGGTTTTGCATTCGCTCAAATTCATGTTTCATCACGTCCGTTTCGAAGCCGTTTATATTCAATGGTGGTAAGTTTTCTAAGTAATTTTTCGTTGGCCTGTATCGTCTTGTCTCTTCTTCAACCATCGCCAAAGCCTGAAACGTTCACCAAGTTTGTGATATCATAGTGGAAAAATGTAAACAATATAACCTAAAATAACTTCAATATCGTAATAGTTAATTACAGAAAGTATAGCGTACTCACTGCTTCTCTAACACCCGGTTCATCGTAGCCTTGATCGATATAGGGTAGCGCGTCCACAATAACTTCCCCTGCCATTTAAAAAAGCCAAAAAATTCAGAGACTTCTTCTTTCTCTTTGATTCTGTAAACAAAACGACAATTACGCAAATGTGGCTCCACCGGTGACGAAACCAGGAGGCTCAATTCCGGTAGTAATGTGTGGGGAAAAACTTCCCTTCACAACTTTTGAATTTGAGTTATTTATCTATTTTATAAATAAATTAACTTTAAATGAAATTCAACAGATCTTATGTTAACTCATTGAAGGTTGAATAAAGACTGTTATTTACAAACGAAAATCGTTGATATGAACAATTAATAAATGATCAATGATTTACAATGATTTACAATGATCAATACGGTAATGTCGGTAAACTAAAAAATGTACAATGTTGATAAATAAGAAAGCTTCATTATCGACAATCGCCATAAATATTTGATGGTGGCGCCATCCGTAGCAAAATCCTGAAACTGGTAGACAAACGATACCGACGCGGAAGTGTTGTTCTTCTTTATTGAAAATACGGCATTGGACCAAGAGTAGACCAATCACCCAATGTATTTTTTTGTCTCATGTTCCCGGGGCTCTAGAGTCTAGACTCTTCGAAAAACTTTTGCCAGCTCTAATAAGCGGCGACGAGGCCCGATGAGCGCCGAACTTGGACTCGATCTAATTAAGCGTTTTCTCGGTTCTCTGGACGCACGTATTTAGATCGTGCCCTGCCACTATTTTTTTATGCCTGCCTCGAGCGTGTCGACGCGTCGAACACGCCCGAGGTAGGTACAAAGGAAGCCGAACGTAGAAAAGGACAACAAGTAAACACGACCGCGCGGCCGAAAGCGCGTATCGGTGAGGCAATACTAGTGCAATTATGAAATTTTTAGTGAAATTTTATCAATACATTCGTCACATTTTTCTGATTAAAATGATACCAAACAAGCAGCTATAATTTGTACATGTACATGTGAATAATAATTGCAACATGTGAAGCATAATTTATACTTCATTATACATTTATCATACATCCCAGATAGCACAAAGACATCTTCTCAAAGACGTCTTAAAGTTGCCTGCCGCAAGACGTAAGTACGTCTGAGAGACGTCTGCTACGTTTCTGACACGTCGTTTTCACGTCTTTAACGCGTCTTTGTTACAAAACTGTGCGTCTTAAAGACGTCTCTCACAGATCTTTTTGACATCTTAAAGATGCCTTGTAAAGACGTCTTAAAGTTGCCTGAAAGACGTATCTTTAAAGCGTCTTTAAGGCATCTCTAAAGCGTCTTTAAGGCATCTTTAAAGCGTCTTTTTCGCGTCTTTAAGGCATCTTTTAGGCGTTTTTTAGGGGCCTTTTATGTTTCTTTTAGAGTGGGATAAAACAAATTACTAATTAATTATTTTTTTTAACAACAACAATAATAATAATAATAATAATGTAATAATGTAATAATATAATAATAATAATACAATAATAATAATATAATACATAATATAATACAATAATAATAATATAAATATTAAAATTTTTTGGAGGCTTTCGTCTTCAGGCGGTCCGTTGCCCTTCGCAGCCACATTTGTACGGATGTTTCGTATAGTTTCCGGTCGCCTACGATCTTAGCTTTTTCAGCAGCATCTAGAATAATAATTTTTTAGTTTATTAATGTACACATGGATAATCATTATAACAATGACATGTAAATAAGCGTGATACTTACGTATAACGAGGCTGGCCGTCCGGTAATCTTTAAATGGTTTTTTCTCCCTCCGTCCGAACCAACTGTACGACAGAGCCAACTCGTCGGTTACCAAAGAGCTAAGTGCTCTGCGACAGAAATTGTAGCTATTCTTTCCTCCAATTTTGTGGATGTCTTCTACCTGAAATAAAAAGTTGTTAAGCATATGACATTCTGCATGTTAACCAGAGATGGGCAAAAATTTTATATACATAAAAATTTCGAATAAAGTGGGTTTATCTGTAAAATTATTCGAATAATTTTACGAATAAACCCTCTTTATTTGGAATTTTTATTTACATAAAACTTTTGCCCATCTCTGCTGCTAACTAAATTAAAAATAAATATATGCCATTACGACAATCAATTTTACTGACTGCTGCATCGAATATTTCTTTATCTGCCAACTTCATCTCCAACAGCTGCATTTCGTCTTCGGTCTTCACCGGAAATAACAATTCCGGAAATGCGGTGAAGAAGGAAGTTGTTCTCGGTGCTGCTGACGCCGGCACAGTATTCTTTAATTGTTGCAGCTCCTGTTTTAATTGCTGCACTTGCTGCTTTGTGTCTTGCACTTCTGCAAGAACTTCAGTCACCAGTGCCCTTAGCAGGTGGTTCTGCTGAATTATCGTTTTTAATAAAGATGCGTCCTGCCGAGCAGAGCATCTGGGACATTCCGATTCCCCTGTATTTTCTTCCTTCCTTTTCCTATCTCTTCTTACATTTATTAACAGGGATTGGCACGCGCAATCCTGGTCACTCATTTCTTGGTTGGTGGCTGTGACCGAAAATGAAATATATTTTCATGAAAAAAGATTTACTGATTATGGTAATACTTAATATTACGGTAATAGATTATGGTAATACTACATATGTTCTATATGTAGGGTGCTTCTTTTTGTAATTACATACCAATCTTAGTTTGCATCAGCTGGATAGGGGGCGAAGGCAAAATCGTCTCGTCTGACGACCATTCGCCGTCAGAGCTAAGGGCCCACGACGTTGGTTCAATCTTCCTTCTTTTTACGACACCCGCCACCTCGATCTCCGACTGCAGGTCGCTTGTTTCTTCAGCCGCCTTGGCCTTACTCCTCGCTTTCGCGTAGTCGTCTAGAAGCATAAGAAGTAATAATTATTATTTGTTGATGACAATTTTTAGGTTTTACGCTCGAAATTGACCCTTTTGCAAGTGAATTTCACCTTTCCGTAAATTAATTTCATCCGTTAAGAATATTTAAAATTAATTATTTATTTATTTCGATTAAATTATATATTTATTACAAAGTTAACGAATTGGTAATTACTTTTAAATAAGTCGACGACCATTGCCTCGCTGAAAATACCGGTTCTCGTTCGATCACCGAAGTTAAACGGCGTAGGGCGGGGGACGCACCTAGTATGGGTGACCACTCGGTAAAAAGCCGGGAAGTGACCCTCTGGGTGCGTTTCACGTGTTGTTGGCAAAATAGGTGGTTCGGAACCCACCTTAATAAAAAGTAGGTCCCGCTGAAATTGGAAATTAGGCGATAGTTGAGGATTGGTAAAGGGAGAGGTGGTGGAATGGATTTGAAACCCTGAGGGGACCAAATATCATTACATACAATTACTTTTAAATAAGTATTTAATGTAATACTTTATTTGTAAAAGCGTGAATATAATTTGCAAACGGGTGAAATTAATTTGCAGAAGGGTGAAACTAGTTTCAGTGAGCTCACTCACACACTCATAATTGTAGAGAACACACTGTCACGTCGCCGGTTTTTCGCGAATCGTCGGAAGGACGGAAACGCTGGCGACTCCGGGTATTTACGGGCAGAAATTATAACGGGACACGACCGTTTCCCGTGAGGGTCCAGCAGCAAGAGAGGGAGTACTTTTTCGGCTAGAAAGCCGATGGCCACAGGCCGAACAACTTACCGGTTCGAACGCCGGGCTACGAGAAAGCCCAGCCCAAAGAGGATTAGATAGAGGCGAAGGTTCCATAAGAGCCCTATGTTAAATCTGTGGCTCGTTTTGCAGCGCTCCTAACGTGTGAGACACAGAACTATTCAGTTATCCCCTTGCCCCGCAACCCGAAAACAGTCCACTCCTCAATCCCTCATTTTTCGGGTAGCTACTCTTGAATTTTTTTCTGGGTATACGATTTTAAAAGATTTAAAATATTAATTCATATACATGTTATACTGTTAGGAATGAAGAATACAAAATACAATTGAAAAGTAATATACGTATATATACATACATATTTACAAAAACTTATACATATTTATATGCTATATATAATACATATTTAAAAAAACTTATACATATTTATATGCTATATATAATACATATTTAAAAAAACTTATACATATTTATATACTACATTATATTATACTACATTTATACTACATAATTTATACTACATTTATATAATACATATTTACAAAAACTAAACTATAAAAACTAAATTATACTTTTAACAAAATAGAGTAAAGAATTAACTATTGAATTGAATTTGAAGGTGAACCGGGCACTCAGTCCTATGGGACCATTGTAGCCGGGCGAGTTGGGCTACCGACTCAAATAAGGCGTTCGAGCAGGGCGGCCTCTCTGGCAAAATCCAGGAGTGCATCTACTCCGTCGGCCTTAAGACATAGGACACCTTGGTTTGAGAGCCCAAAGAGTTTGCTTCTTAGGGCCTCAGTACCTTTGCATTGTCGTAGTACGTGGAGAGGGGTTTCATCCTCCTCCCCGCATCTTGGGCAGTTAGAGTCCATCTGGATACCAAGCCTGACCAAGTGCTTACCGGTGTACCAATGGCCCGTGGTGATTCCCACGAGCCGCCGCACCTTTAGACGGTCCACGTGACACAGTTTGTTGGCGAGGTCTTTACTGGGCCCTTCCACCAGAGCTTTCGTGTGTCGCATGCCTGGTTCGGAATTCCATAGATGGGCAAGTTGGTTTCTCGCCCATTCTTTATTCCAGTTTTTAATTACACTGGGTGCCAGTTTTAGAGGTCTGTAGATAGCTGCGTTCTGGCAACGGGTGCCTTCACGCGCTAGTCTATTTGCCTCCTCATTACCTTTGATTCCAGAGTGACCTGGAACCCACAGAAGGCTAACATGATTGTGGTTAGCTAGCTCTGTTATGGTTGTAACACAGTCGCGGACTAACTTAGATCTGGTCATAACTCTGCCCAATGATCTAACTGCCGCGCGGCTGTCGCTACATATATATATGTGTTTATTCTTGTAGCCTTTGCTGAGGTTGAGGTCAGCGCAGGCCAAGATAGCACATACTTCAGCTTGAAAGACCGAAGCGTGTTGCCCGAGTGCTAGAGATAAGCTAGTCCTTGGGCTGACACCGCAGATACCTGCGCCTGCTCCGGTTCTATTCTTTGCGCCGTCTGTATACCAGACCAGGCCTTGCGGAGAGAGAAGCTCTCCAGCATTTGACTCCCAATCACACCTATTAGGGAGGCGAGTTTGGTGTTTAACCGTGAAGTTATAGTACGGCTCACATCTATCCCCACCACGCAACATAATCCACTGAAGATCCTGTGCGTCCAGTAGGGTCGAGTGGCCGTACCTTGATTTGATCCATCTGTTTTCCAGATGGAGTCTTAGGGCGGAATTTCTCGCTAAGCTCTCCGCCACTATATGTGGGGGTGCAAGATTAAGCAGAACTCCCAGCGCCAGGGTGGGCGTAGTGTGAAAAGCGCCCGTGATATCCATTAGCGCCAGACGGTAGGCCCTTCCCAATAGTCTTCTGTGTGTGGCCTTCCTCATGGAGGTCCACCAGACAAGGGAGGCGTACGTCATCTGTGGTACCATGATCGCAGTATAGATCCATTTTACCACATGAGGCTTCAGGCCCCAGGTCCTGGCGAACATCGACTTACAGGCCCAGTAGGTATTAATAGCCTTCTGGGACAGCCTGGCGATGTGCCTTTTCCACGTGAGCCTTTTGTCTAGGGTGACACCTAAGTAACGCACCTCATCCGAGATACGTAGTTCGGTGCCGAAGATGGAGGGGGCTTTGAAGTTAAAGCGACGCTTCCTCGTGAAGAGTACCATTTCCGTTTTGCTCGGGTTTACCCTGAGGCTGTGGTTGAGGCACCAGTTTTGAGTTAGCGTAAGAGCTGTTTGCATTCTTCTCGCTAACAATAGAGGATGTTTCCCCCTGACTGAGATGGATATATCGTCAGCATAGCCTTGGACCACGAAGCCCTCATCGACCAGCTCTTTCAGGAGCCTGTCGACCACCAGGGTCCACAATAGGGGGGAGAGGACTCCTCCCTGAGGGCATCCCCTTCGCCTCGGTCCTCATGGTACGGTTCCTAAGCATGCTGCTGATCCATCCGCTCAGGGGTTCCCTAATGTTGAAATGGTCCAGGGCCTTCTCTAAGACGTCGAAGGACGTGTTATCGAAGGCACCCTCGATGTCGATAAAAACACTGAGGACCGATTCTTTGTTTGCTAGCGCTCCCTCGATGAAACCAACTAGGTGGTGGAGCGCCTTCTCTACTGATTTGCCGCTTTGGTAGGCATGCTGATTGGCATGCACCGGCGTTTGGATCAGCGCTGTTTCTCTAATAAACCTGTCGATAAGCCGTTCCATCGTCTTGAGTAAGAAGGATGTGAGGCTTATCGGCCGGAACGATTTGGCCGAGCTGTAGTCACTTTTTCCCGCTTTAGGAATAAAGACTACTCTGGCCATTCTCCACGAGATAGGGATATAACCTAAGGCGAGGCAGGATTTAAAAACCTCCCTTAGGCGATCAGACAGGATAGCTCCGCCTTCTTGTAGCAAGGCGGGAAAAATGCCGTCAAGGCCAGGGCTTTTGTATCTATCAAAAGATTGTAGAGCCCAAAGTACTCTTTCTTTCGTGAACACCTCTGAGGCAATTATCCAGCGATCTCCCATATTGTTCCTGGTACCAGCCGAAATAGTCGGCTGCCCCTGGCTCAACGGGGCAGATCCTGGGAAGTGAACCTCCAGAAGATGTTCTAAGAGCGGTGTATTGTCGTCACCAATGTTCCCATTTGGGAGGGTGATGTCATTAATCGAGGTGGTTAGTGGCCCACATGCGAGGACCTTGCGTAACCTAGCCACAAAGGGGAGAGCCTCCGTTTCTTCACAGAAGCTTCTCCAAAAGAATTAACTAACTAACTAACTACATATAATAAATATTTGCATACTACATATTTTTACAAAAACTTTTTATATTTACTTGCTGCATCATTTGTTTGTATGCTCTCTCTGATGAAACGTGCTTCCCAATGACACCTTATTATAATAAATAATTCCATAAACATTCTATTATGCAATGGGCAACATAAATTTAATTGTTTAGATGAATGTAATATATAATACAATTGCTTGGAAACATTCGTAGCAGCTAACAGTTTCTCGATAATATTACATCAAGTACTTATGAAACTGTATTTACCTTGTTTTCTTTCATCCAGAATATTCCTTATACATGGAATGGCATTGCGTTTTAGTAGTGGCCTCGGATACTTTTTTATAATATCGGAGCTTACAAAATGCTCGCTGCAAACTTTGTATTTCACATAATTTCCGTCTGGATTCTCTTCAATTTTACAGAATCGCAACCACTCTTTTTGTCTACAAAATACCATACCACGATATATTAGTAATTGTATAAACCACATGTAAGCCGAAAATTGAAATACTTGGGTATACTTATTTAAGGTTATACTTACATATCTGCCTTTTTTGGCATATTAAAAAAACTGCGAGTGTGCTGCTCCCATTTTTTTTTTGCAAATGCAGCAATGCCTTCCCATTTTTGTCGAGTTTCACAATCACAAAACCAAAAACACTTACAAAATTACGATACGGTGAAGCACTCGCAGCGATTTGATCACAAACGGCGTACTATGGCGTACATGAATGGCACAGGATGGCGTGGGGACGCGAAGATTTCAGTCGGCGCGTACAAGAAAAATATAAGAAGGGAAATAGAACTTATAGAACTGAAATGTATAGTTCTGTGTTTGACTTGCTAGGTGGCGTTGTAAAAGTGATCTACAGCATCTTCGCCTCTATCTAATCCTCTTTGGCCCAGCCTGGGCTGCCCAGCGACAGCCGATCCCCATCTCTAATGAACCGGGAGTGGGGGTACATAACCCCTACACTCAATTGTTGGTGGCGCCATCCGTGGCAAAATCCTGAAACTGGTAGGCAAACGATACCGACGCGGAAGTGCAGGCTCGATTGTCATGTGGCGATTGTCGATAATGAAGATTTCTCATTTATCAGCATTGTACATTTTCTAGTTTACCGACATCATCGTATTGATCATTGTAAATATTAATTCATTTATTAATTGTTCATATCAACGATTTTCGTTTGTAAATAACAGTCTTTATTAAACCTTCATTGAGTTAACATAAGATCTGTTGAATTTCATTTAAAGTTAATTTATTTATAAAATAGATAAATAACTCAAATTCGAATAAAAAATTAAATTAAGAATTTATAAGTTGTGAAGGGAAAGTTATATTTAATTATTGAAAAGTTTAATTTAAAGAAATTCCCCACAGTCAATTGTTGGTGGCGCCATCCGTGGCGTAACGTCGAAACTTGTAGACAAGCGCATTTACCCTTTCGTCGGTGGTCGGTATACCGCGCACAAAAGTTTCGGCGTTACGCCACGGATGGCGCCACCAACAATTGACGATAGAGCCTGCACTACCGCGTCGGTATCGTTTGTCTACCAGTTTCAGGCTTCTTCCACGGATGGCGCCACATGTCAATTATAGCTATAATTTTAAAATTTTTCTGTAAATAATACAGTGTCTGCATTCTGAAGACAAACCCACCGTAAATAAAAACTAGAACAATATCCAAAAACGTATCTCCGTTTACAGTGGCTAATTGAACAAAGTCAACGAAGAAGAACGTATATTTCACGCATAAATCATCATCAGCTTTGGCTACCTTCATCAACCTTCCCTGAACACATTATCAAAGATCCTTAAATCGATTAGGGCTGCTCAATGGAAGAAAGTCCTCGAAGAACCCAACAATCTTTACCTATTCTTAGCACCCTGTTGGCACCATTTTATTCACATGTGAGAAGGAAGATTATTCGTTCGTTCACCGTCAGCTTCCCTGAACACATTACCAGAAATCATTGTACCAATTAGGGCTGCTGGATAGAAGAATGTCCTCGACAATCTTCACCAATCCTTAGCATCCCCGTTCGGAATATTTTATCGACGGCTGCCTTCGTGTAGTACCATTTCCACGAGGTGTTCGATGAGGCGGCTCTTGGACTTGAAAGTGCAACAACGATCCGAGATCCTCGTAATTTTCTCATAGGGGACCCGAGACGTTTAGGAAGCGAACGGCCACGTCCCCTTTCTCGAAAAATGATTCGTTCGGCTCGGCCCGTCCGGCCGTTCGGTGTGCACTTGCGCGGCCGGCGAAGGACCTGCGCAGGTGTCGCCGGCCTGGCCAGCCGTCGCCGATCAATAATTCCCAGGGTATAAAAGATCCTGTCTCCGTCTCGTGGCCACCTCTTTGAGTTCCGGTGATCGGTGTGTCGTGGGCACCTCGGGCTCGAACGTGTTCAGTGGCACCTTCGTTTTTTCCATTCGGTTGTTCGGTTCCATCGGCGAAACAGGGAGAGGGTATACGAGCAGGTAGCCTCGATTAAGTGACTAGTTGTAAGCAACCACATCAATGCCAGTGTACCCGCTGGTGTTTTAGCGATAAGTTTCCCCACAACAATCAACAAGAAAAAAAAGAAAGAAAATAATAAGATACACCCACGGACGATCTCGGCGGGAGCCCTCGCTCCGTCGTCACGATCGTCCCGGACGGAACGACGCCTCGACGGAGTCGACGGCTTCCGGTTGCATCCAATCAACGATCGATAGATCCGTTCGATCGGTACGCTCCGAACACCGACGATCGACGCAGCCGATTTTTCCTCGATCCGAAAGGCCTCCATTAAGGATTCAAACGACGCACCATAGAAAGTGCAGTGCCTGCACGTGGCACGTAACACACGGAGACGGAAAAAAAATCAGACCACGACCCTCGTCGAGAATCGACACTTTCACCCGGGGGGCGAAACCGATCCTCGGTGCTCGGCCACCCTTTTTCTTTCTATCTCTCTCTATTTCTCTCTCTCTCTCTCTATCTCTCTCTCTTTCTCTCTCTCTCTCTCTCTTGGATCAAGCAATACACCCTAGAGCAAGCTGCCGATATCGTCCGTGGCCGAAATATACATAAACAACGCAATCGACTTCGTTGTCAGAAAAAGATGAACTTATTACGAGATTTGCATACATCCACGAGACTGACGGCTTAAGGATTTATACACTTCTCTTCTTGCTACCCTGATTTCGTTATTTTCGTTATACTTTTTCCACACACCTCCCAATTCGCTTCGACATTCTACATGTCCTCCTTCTTCTTGCGTTCTCCACACGGGCGTAAAACCGTGTGGCATGGTGTAGGCCTCCTGGGGATCCCCGCCATGTAAAAAAACGGGAACGCGTCCCGGCACAGTACCCCCAGGGTGACGAGGAAACCTGTGCCACTTTGTCCCATGTTTGCGACCCTGTTCCGGTGTGCTCGTCGTTTTCGGTTTCCACCCCTTTCGGTCCCCGTCTCCAGAGAGTCCGTCTTTGTTTGCACGGCGGATTTCTCTTGTCGGGCCATTTTGTCTTCCGATTGTATTCGGAAAAATGTCTCTTTTCGGGCTCTGCCCTTTTTCAACGCCTTCGGACCTTCCTCTACTTGCTTTAGTAGACCTTATTGTTTATTGCTGATCTATTTTTGTCCCCTCTATATTTGTCGCTCCGTGAGCCTTGATATTTCTGTAATGATCTGCTCTTCTTTCAACCCCCATTTATTTCTGCGCGTTGCATTACATTTTTCTTACAGTTTTCTCGTGGTTTCTATCTTTATTCTTGCGAATATCGAAGAACACAGAATATTTGAAAGGAATGTTAGATTTCATTAAAAATTAAAGCGAAACAGCGAGAAACACGTCCAATCCAATAAATTATTTGCAATTGTTGCGATTGACCTAAAAATTATCCATTTGCAATCTCGAAATACCATTAGCTCGAATCGAAAATATTTGTCGAGTCGCGATAAATGCTGAAACCGAATGAGAAATCCATCTAATATGCGTATTCACCGTCCCATGATTCATTCGTGAATCACCGTACCAAAAATTTTAGTCGCATGCGATTCGTGGTAACATGCGCCGGCATCGTAATTAATCTGGTAGCCATTTTGAAACCTGTGGAATGACATTAACCGAGAAACTGTTCCCACGACTCTTGAGCATCGTTCACCTAATTAACAGGCTTCGAAAAAAAAAAGAAAAAACGAACGCGGAACAATTCTAGAACGCTACATGCATAATCTTCAATTTCCCATAAACGATAGAAATCCACCGACAGGCTATACCGCCGCGCATAAAATATCAATCGTAAAGCACACAATGTAGAAACTCCCGGCGATTAAATATATTCCGCGCATACTTCGGCTGGTTTCCCTATTCCGATTAAAAGAAGAGCGCGCGTATCGATTGTGTGGGGCCCGGTTGCGCGGAATTTCACTTTAATGGGAGAAATTTGTACCTGTTAACCATTAAACCGTTCTCGCCCCATTTCTTGGCCGGTGCGCGGCGCCGATAACGATCGTTGTTCGCTGGAAAGTTTGATTAAAAGCTGGCCGCAGGAAGCAACGAGTGATTCATTGTTCTTGGAAGCGTGCGCGTCTCCGTGCCGCGCCGCACTGTGTTACGCTGGCGAACGGGAAAAAGATCATCCGAACGGTGACTCGTAATTTGCGGACGCCCTGTGGAACACCATCCTCTAAAATCTCCAAAAATTCTCTAAAGTCGCACGAAGCGTCGGTGAAGTTTCCTGGGCAATGCGCGAAAGCAGCATCAATTTATAAAAGTTTATTTATGTACAGATCCAGATGAGAAAATTTATAATTTTTGTAAACTTTAATCGATAGTATTTTTGCTTAATTTTGCAGTTTTGAGCTCGACGGTTTATTTAAGAAATAATACGAAAGCGACAAGGGTACTTTTGCGTTAGCCGGGCGCACAGACCTAACCCAGACCAATAATTATAAGCATTCTTTTTGGGTAAAACTATTTTCTTTACAATTCATTAATATTTGTTTATAGTTGAACGTTTTCGACTTTTATTCCGTTGAATGTTTTGTCATTCGCTTCGCTCGGCGACTTGGCTCGCATGTGGTTCTACATTATTTTTTTTTTTGCGCCCGGCTAACGAAAAAGTACCGCGACAAGTACCGATACTACCAAATTTATTTCTTGGCTGAAGTATCATGAGAAGGTATAGCGAGAACGATTTTTATCGTCCCAAAACGGTTCCATAGTCTCGGTTCCGACGGCAAAAGTCCGCGAACACCGTCTCCGACGGAAAAAGAACGCGCGGCGAAAGGCGCTTCCCTTTTGTTCGGGGGGAGGGGAGGAGGAGGAGGAAGAACACCGGTGGATTTTCTCCTGGTAATATCGTCGAGTGTTTCCCTTCTTCCGGTTCCTCGAAGGAGATCGATGGGAACCCGTTGAATCCCCGTGTTCCTCCCGCTGCGCCGCGCCGCGCCGTGCTGCAATCACCCAGATGCACTTTGGATATTGAGTCTTCCGGTTCGCGTTGTTTGCCGAGAAGCGTTATTGAATTGCCTGCGGATGGGAAAATAAGGATTGAGTTACTGCGACGAAATCGCTCGAGATCCGCCAGCTTTCCATCTGGATAATAGTTTTGTTTGGATAGACGAGCACTGTGAGCAATCAAATATTTTCCTGATCCAGCGCGAGACTCTCTGCTAAACCGACGTGTTCACTAGATATACAATTACATTACGAAGGAGTTGTTGAAGAAATAGTTAAATCTTTAAATAAATTATCCGCAATGTCAGCGCTACAGGTTCGATCCAATTTTAACCTTTAAGCAATTTTGCAATTAAAAGTTTCCCGACGTTTCGATATTCTAACGTGGACCATTCTCAAGGGAGAAATTTCGCGTCTGTAAAATGTTGAATGCTTTAGTATAAATTAGTAATTCTGAATTGCCACTTGACTTGAAACTTACTTGATTCTATAAATTCATTGTGATAAAAATTTCTTTAAAGTTGAATCTTTGTTGTGAAACGATTCGCTGGTAATTCGTTAATAGACAAGTTTACGCAAAATAAAAATATTCTGGAGTGAAATAGAAATTAATTTACTTTCGTGTAACGTAGCGGTATTTTCAAATTCTCCGAATGTTTTGACTGCTTTAAATTAGAACTGCACATTTTCGTGATAACAGTTTGTTATTTTATAAAAATAAAGATCGAACTAAACTTTGTGTCCAAGCTAATAACAAAAACAGGTAACGTTTCACCCGCCAGGCGCATTTACAGTTTGAAAATCGGTAAATCTTCCTGAACTCTTGTTGATCTTGTCCCGCGGCAGAGCCTATCCCACATTCGCCAGAATCGTTCGGGTGCGCAGGTTTGCATGGTTTCTCTCGGTAGAGGGTGGGGTCCGCGGATAATAGTGATTTCAGAGAAAGTATCCGGTCGGTTTCCTCGGATCTAAACGATCCAGAATCCCGCGCGGGTATTAAAGGAAGACATTGGGTCAGCCGATCGCCGGATCGAGGCCTCCTAATATTTCACGCGGCGCGATTCAATTTGCAGTGGATTCCGCTCGGCGTAACCAATTTGTAACGTTCCGCGAGGCGTGAGAAGGCGAAACCGCAGTCCGAGCGCAGTCCGAGTGCAGCGCGGCGCGGCGCATTAGCCAACGCCGCGCACTGTGCGCCGCGCACCGCCGAGGAGAAAAAGAATCTATTGATTATTACAAAACGACCGGGTAATATCTCCTTCTCTCTCTTTCGCCGCCTACTTACCTACTTATCCGCGGATTTCGAGGCTGCCACGAAAAACTGACAGCCCCCTCTTTCCTTCGTTTCGCGCTAACTGGCTTTGTCTACTTGGCTTTGAGACAAGGAACATTAAGGATTCCATGGTTTTCGTGGAAACCAGAAAATTCGATTTGAACGAGCTTGTAACGCGATGGAGAGAATGCTGGAGGTGGAGGCATCCAGGTTACCTTGATGATGCAACCGTGGCCTACTTCTTCCTGATTCCCTGCTCGCCTTCGTGCCCCGATGAGCATTGTTCCTCCATCGTTAGGGCCAGGAGTGTTGTAACAGGAACGTCTCTCGTAGAACAATTTTAGAAAGCATTTTCCCGTAAAATTAAAAGGAGGGAGTAGATGACTTTATGTACAGATAAAATACGTAGAAATCGTTGGTCCCGCGACAGGATTATTTCCGCTTGGCATTTTTCAATAGCTTCCCATTAACGGTACGATTTGGGCTGAAGCAGCCGCGTTCGATATTTTATAGATTGTTTATCGGCGGGTACACCCGAAGTCCCATGAAAAAGGTGCTCGCCCGGATCGTTTCTCTCCCGGCGAGTCCGGATCGGCACTAACTCTAAACCGTGGAAGTTTATGGCAGTTTTAAGGCTCTGGAATTGCTTTGCAGGCTTGTCTTCGGCATTATAAAACAAGCGTCGATCGCGGATGGAACGGGGGACGACGAATCGTAGAACGTTGTTTATTAGATCGGTCATTTACAATACGGGGATTAACAATTAAATTATAAATCATGTAAATCGGTGACGTTAACACGACGCGATATAATACTGCACGAGCCGTTCTACGCGACACGGAGGATTAGGGTCGAGTGCATTACATTTTGAATCTATCGGAGCTGCGTCGAGCGCGCATCAACGATACGGGACACGCTGCGACTAGGCTCTCTTCGCGTGTACGATGCTCGGGCCCATTAATCCGAGCCCCGATCGGCTGTTATTAGGCGCAAAACGCATTGTCTCCGGCGAAGGTGGCCGTGTAATCGGCCGCAGAGGAGACCGCTAATGGAAACTCGAGAACGCCCACGAAATCGAACACGGGATTCGCGAACATAACCTGTAACGGTAATTGATTGTCCGCCGAGGGTTGCAGTCACGCGATCTCCATCGATACCGAAAGCCGAACCGAGCCGCTGGACAAGGATCGAATATGCTAATACGAGAACCAGAGGAGAACCGTCTGTTTGTCGTCTGGCGTCCGAGGACGCCATAGATCTCGGCAATCGGGTCGATCGCCGGCCTTTCAGACCGCCGGAGATCGAGCGTCGCGCTCTCGTTTTAATTTCACATTGAGTTCGCTATTTTTCATAATTATTCCGTAAGTTCGCGCCGCTTATTCTTCTACTATTTAAATTTGTATATGAAGCATCTCTCTCTCTCTCAATATTTATACAAATATTTATACAACACATACATATACGCGGCACGAACTTGTGAGACGACCTAATATTCTCAATCGCATCGATAATTGCACAGTTTCGCGAAAACTATTTGTCATAAATTACTGAATTGCTGCATACGCAAACATTGATAAATAATTGAACGATCCGAGTAAATAATAGAGCCAAAGAGAGAACACTTCGGACCGCGAGGGGTTGAACGTCTCGATTATCGCAGCAGAGGAATATTACTACGGCGGATTGAACGATTGTGTTCCGGCTTTCTAAAGATGAGGGGGAACAGTGTGCCGGAGAGAAATCAAGTTGAAAATAATTACGGAAGCGTCGCAAGGAGAGTCGATCATCGGATCACGACATCGCGTCGGGAGGCGGCTGCATCGAAACCGAACCGAGACGATTTCGCGGGTGTCGTGCCGGCAGCCACAAGCCAAGGTTTCACCGAAATCAGTATTATTTCAGGGTATTATATCAAGCTGCTCGCTCGGATCGCTTGACACGAATTACTCGGTCGCTTCGGGGCCGTCCAAGAAACCCAAATTTACTTAACTGTCGTTCAATTGACTTTGCGCGGCTCCCGTCGAGAAAGTTTTACGGGTCGCGGCGCGGAGACCACCGCGCGTCCCGCGAAATTAGGTTCCTTTAGGAGCATAATTACCGGGGGATAAATGATACGACTCGTGCACGTGAGCGCATCGCGTCACGTCGTGACACCTGGAAACGTCTCATTTCACATCGCGTGCATCGGTGAAACGTAATTGGATTCCGCATCGAGGCGGATTGAAACGTTTGGCAATCGGCGCCCCTGCTGAGCCGAGTTCCCAGTCAGCCGAATATGAGAAAACTTTCGGCGACTGCAGGTTTCACGATAAAACCGTGGAACATGAGATCGTCTCTGCGAGGCCGATTTAAGAAATCAGTTAATGAATCTTCAACGATTTTAATCAGCCGGCGATTTACGGAAAGCCTTACTCGGTGCACGAAAGTGCACGTTTTCAAAAAAATAAATATCCACAAAGCTCCTGTAACTTGCAATTAATGTAGATAATTTCTATTTTGTATGACAACCCGCAGTGTAGTTATGAATCTGTAAACTGTTGATTTATGCACCCATAATATTCTGATCAGACGCGCTCCACAGTAATCATTATAAATTAAGAAGGCGAGTGACGAAGATACGAAGTTGTTTGCGTTACTAATGAGTAGACTGCGGATCTTTATGCATTTATAGCAAAATTAAGTACATGAAATTCAAAATTGTTGGAAATTTTTGAAAACTGACGTTGCCAATCTATGATTTCTCCTCTATTAAAATCGTTAGGGGAAGAAATAACATTCAATTTGGTTTCTATTTCTTGCAATCGATGCAGACAATTTTTATTTTGCATTAAGCAGTCTACTAATGAGGATTCACCGAGTTCAATTAAATACGAGGAGACTGAAACGCGACGATCAAGAGCCTTCCACCCCCGAACGTTCGACGCGACGGTGTTTCCGAGACGAGAGGTTAGATTGCCGAGCGCTCGCAGCCGAAACGCATCGATTTTATGGAAATACGGTTGTTAGCGTATTCCATTGTTTGCGCCCGCTAATTTTCGAGCCGTGCGGACGGGCTAGCTTTGTTCGCTCCGTGGACGTGTTAACAGCACGCCTCATCGACCGTCCCCGTTTCGTTGCCACGCCACGCCACGCCACGCTGCGACGGCCACGAAATGTCGAACGTGTCCTCTCTTTATCTTCGCCGAGGCTCTGTCTCGCCTACGCCACGGCCACAGCTCGCAGGTAGCAACGTATTTCCGACCTGCCAAACAGGAAAATAATGCGTTCCGCGCGACTTAACACGCCGCGCATGCTTCAACGTGATCCTGCGCGTCGTATATTCCGCGAACGTTGCGTGCGACCGGAAAAACGACGCGGGATGCTCGGGGATTTCGGTCAGGATGGATAGTTCTTTATCCGTTCTAGACAAATTGGCCGTTTTAGAGGGGAGAACACGGTATTTGTTCGGTGGCATCGCGACGCTATGCTCGAAGATCAGACAGAAAGATAGGTAGAAATATTTAACGTTAACAGACATACATTGTGTAAAATAAGTTCCGGGAACTTCTCACTTTTAAGTTCCACAGTGCATGTATTGAAACAAATTTTTGTGTGTAAGTAGGCAACATTGTATTCAGTTCTTACGCTATACTTGATCGCGATATGACGATCAGTGTGTTCACGGCAGTTATTTGCACCAGTCGATCTCGAGTGTGCTCTGCGATTCTTGGATCCTGCACCACGATAATGCTCCGTCGCACGCGTCGATCTTGATACGCGAATTTTTGGCCAAGAACTCAACAAATGTGATCGAACAAGCTCCGTATTCACCAGATACGGCCCCCTGTGAATTTTTTCTTATTTCCGAAACTCAAATTATCCCTCCGGGGAAGGCGTTTTGAGTCGATAGAGGCCATAAAAGAAAAGTTCGCAGAAGGAGCTGAAGGCGCTCTAGCTTTTTCAGCGTTTAAAAAGTGTATTGAAGACTGGGAGAAGCGTTGGCGTATGTGCATTGCTTCTGATGGGGCCTACTTTGAAGGCGACAAAATAAATTTGGATGATTAAGTAAGGAATTTGAGTTTTATTTACAAATTCCGGGTACTTATTTTACATAATGTATTGTTATTCCGTTCACTTGCAGTAATTTCTGTAAAGCGAAATAAACCCGGAAGGATTGAAGTGCATACAAATGGAAAAAAGAAACAGAAATGAAGTAGAAAGAACGAAAAAGCTAATCGGTGAGAAAACGACGGCAGAGAAACCCGATACTCTCGCTTCACGAGCGCACGGCAACGGGTTTAAAGAGTACTTAAATTTCTGTATCCGAGACAACGGTGTCATAAACATCGCGCACGATTTCAGGTGTATCGTGCGTGCGAGAGCGTATCCGGTGCCGAAATATCGGTAAAAGGATACAGGCCGGAGCGGAGCGTTCGCGAGAACAGAATCTCCGTCCCATCTGGAAGGCATCACCGCGTATTTCACGATCGAAGCCCCGGATTTATCGTCCCGTGAGGATCGCGGGTTCTCGCGCCGTACCGCGCCGCGCCGCGCCGCGTAGCTCGTAAGTTCTCGCCGAAAGCTCGCCTCGCAGCTAAACACGTATACACGGAACGCGAACGTGCATGGACAACGCGTGCCTATACGTACACGCGCGTACACAGAGACACGGTGTATATTTCTCCGTTGATCCCGTGACACGCTCACAATATACAGTTACGAAAGTTGCGTAACAGGAGGGCCCGGGAGAAGATCGGTCTCGGCGTAAATATAAAAAAATAACGGTACACCGGGTATATTGAGCGTCGGACACAATGTTCGGTTACCTACGGCCTCGTTATCGCCGGCCAGCTGAGTCGATACCCTGGTTTGTGGTTAATTAACGGCCGGCTTTTCGGATTACCCGACGACCACCGTCCTCGTAAATCCCGATAGAGGCATCGGGACGCGAAGATTAATCCTTTAACGGGCGGACGCGTCGACGGGAAACGTATCCGTTCGCGGATAAAACCGACCCCTGACGAGCCTTTGCTCTCGGGAATATGGATTTTGAGAAGCCCGAGGAGACGGGCGCCCGATAAACCTCGTAGAACATTGATTAACCGGATTTTTCTGCGGGGTTGCGTTCGATTATTCGACGGAAGTCGGGAATTTAATGGCGAAAGAAACAATTTCAAGAATCATTACAATAAAAATGTTTATCAGAAAGTGTTACATGGTTATCGGACATATTATTTCACCCTTACTATTCCTCGGAAAATTACGTCGTTACGCTTAATATTAACAGTATGCGCGTGTGTTCGCGTATACTCACCATTCATAATATGGTGCAACACTTTCTCGAAAAAAACATCGTTTTACCGGCTCGAAATGCGGCTCCTCCTCGGCTATAGTTCTCTACTCTCATTGAAAACCAGCCTGGTTTCTCCAGGATATTCGAACCCGCCCCGAGACAAAGATTTTCGTTCTCAGCGCTCATCCGCGCGACGAATGCCAGCGCATCTCGTCCGCGTGCAAACTTTCACCGCTGTCCATTGTCTCTATCATTATGCTAACTCGCACGCGCCGCGGACGCAGCCGAGGCTTTCGTTTCGCCCGCAACGCGACGGGTCGACAGTCCGTTCATTCAAGACCGAACAGAGCGAAAGGGCCGTCAACTCTCCGTATCGCGATAAACGCATAAAATCTGGTTTCCCCTGATAATCCTACAATTCTAATTACTCTGATCTTAATTCTAAAATCAATTAATGTTTTCGCCGCTCGGGTTCGATCAATTGTTACTATTTAATAGCATGTTTGCAATATAGTTAACGACGTTTCGGTCTTATTTTAGACCATTTTCAATTCTAAATTCTAATTTAGAAAGCTGGCTACCTACAAATTCGACGATAAAATCGTGACAAATTCGGAGGCGGTAAGGATCCGTCGATGCGAGAACTTTCTATTTCTAGCGTGGTCTGTCGGTGAATATTCAACGGTGCCGTCTGTTCGGGGACCGTAAAACGTCCAGACAGCGGAGCGGTGCGCCGTTCTTTTAAACAATCGCTGCGTCCGCGTAATTGGTGCCGTCGGAACGGCGAAAGCAGCGGAATCGAGAGAGCCCAGGTGTCTCCGTTCGCGTGCAACGATGCAATTTCGGGGATGACAGCGATAACTGCAGCTCGTTGAACGAAACCTCTCCTGGCCCCCGAAGGTGAGCAGTTACCATTCTCTCGGAAACGGCTAGCCGTTCGCGCGTGAGAAACGAGGCTACCGCGTAGAAAACGCCTCGGCTTTTGTCAGCGTGCACGAGATAAACCGAGCCAAGGATCCTCGGGATCCTTTCGAATTCACCGCGGGATCAGACTAGCGACCGGCCGGGATCTTCCGGTTTCAAACGTCAAGTAACTCTCGTTTCTTTGCTAGATACTGTGAGACGGTTAAATTCTATTTCTGTTAAATAATGTACTTCTTGTTCAAACGTTCTGTACGCGAATGGAAAAATGCGGATCGCATCGGACAGACGTAGATTGCCAACGACCGTTTAGACGTACATACCTCGAAAATGGGAAAAAAGGTAGGGTAAATGGTACAGAGAGGCTTGATTGTCCGAGCCGAACGAGGCCGCGATAACGAAAAACCTGGGTATCGCGGCGCGGCCAGGATTTATAGGCGGTAAATCATCGGGCAAAAACATTGTTTTGTCATCGGGCTGGTCCGCTGTCGTGTTTAACAATGCAGCAGAGCCGCGATTATATTCGAAGGGACCTCGAATAAATGAAAACTCCGCGCGGGAACACGTTTGATGTACGACGCTCGGGGCTGGCCTTAGGCCGCGTTTCCATCGGTGTACACAGCGATCGATCATCGAGTATCGTAGAGATTCGAATTGCAATATTATCCTCTCGATCTCTCGCCCCAGCGTTGAAATAAACTAAGGAGAACCTTTGTTCCCGAGGATTATGAAAATGTTAACGATATAATCGTGACGGTTTTCTGATCGAAACGATACCAAACACGATGCAATTTGGATCGTGCTTACTCGTTTAATCCGCGATACGGTAGAGCCTCGATTATCCGAACGTTCCTCTCGCACGCAGCCACGCGTTACTTGGGAATCGTGAACTCTGTCGGAAGAATGTTATTTACGAGCGTTCATGGAGACAGACGATGGATGAAAGTTTTTCCCTCGGCCGTTCCGGTGAAAGGGCGGCTTTACGACGCGATTATCCGGGGCCATTGAGGGCGGAGCCTCTTTAACCCAGAACCAGCCGGAACTTCGGGCAATCGGGTTCCAATTGTGACAAGCTTTCTCCGGTGGTTCTGATTTAAAGATGCTGCTAGGGTTAATGTAATCATTTTTCTACAGGCCGATCAATAACGCGGGATCCATGGTAACAGAGGGTACAGGCTGTTACACATTCGCAGTCTTCACAGAAACACAAATGTTTATACATTCGCGAGAGACGTATAACTTATTTATTATGAAATACGTACAGCAAGTTTCATGTTCGCAGTCCCTTTTCGGAACCAGAAAAGACGGATCCGAGGTTACAGGTTCCTAGAAAGAAGCTCGTTTCGCAAGTTCAACCTTTCCAACTCGGCACAACCTTCCAGAAGAAGGCCACGATTACCCCCGGCACCTATTGTCATTGTTCTCTTCGTTTGAAAACACACGTTCGCACTTGCGCACAGTCTCGTAACATCGAGAGCGCTGCCCGTGACAAACAATGGCAACTATGGTTACGACTTCCTTCATACATATATTCTCTTTTTGTTTTTCTCGCTCTCTCTCTCTCTCTCTCTCTCTCTCTCTCTTTCCGTACACTTCCTTTTCTCGTTCCATTACGAAACCACGTTGTCGCGTCAAGAAACACTTTCATTTCTTTTTCGCGCTGGCGATCCCGTCATTCGTGAAATTGCTGGGCTTTACATAACGCTTCGTCGTCGGCGACAATTGCGCGGAGGAAGTGACCGGCGCTACCGTTCACAACGGAGGCACTCAATTATCTCTCAATTATGTCCTTTAATAGATTCGTCTAGCGTTAGAAAGATAAAAGTCCTGAGCGAATAAGCCACTTACGAGGGCCAACGCAACTTTGGATGGTTACGTGCGTCGACGATGTTCCGCTTCCGTGAGACTGTCTACGGTGTTGCGTCTTTGTTAACAATGTGAAAAAAGAATTTCCACATGCGAATAATGTGTGTTTTTCTTTTTAAATATATCTTTTTTACGAGGTTATTGACAATGTTTTTTCTTCATAGCCAAATCTCGCTTCTCCCAAAAATCCGACTCAAATATATTTCCACTATTCTTACAAAGTACTGCGAGCGGTGACTTTTAGTACTCCGTAAATGTGAGGGGTCGTTCACCGTATCACCGAAGAAGAAAGACGTCATCGAACCGGTGCGCGGCAGAAGTGCAGCAGAGTTGCATCGCGCGGCGGCTCGGATATTGCATAAGCGCGTTACAGCTGTTCTTCCCATGGTGTTTTGTTAAAACGGCGGCTAGGTAAAGAGGAGAAAAAGGGTTGGTGGATTGTGTCCGGTTCCCCCGTATTTCAGCGGGACATCGAATCTGCGAGAGTTCGCGAATATATCAGGCTGGCTCGTTCCGAAGGCTTGCCACAGGCCGGCTGGCTCTCGCTGGAAGCCGCGATAAATCCTCGGTTTCGAGCGTGCGAGCGAGCTCGAACCAACAGAGAGAAAACGGATAAACGCGGGAGAAAGAGGGACACCCAAGAGTGCACGGAACGAATGGTGATTTTACAGCCGAATGTTGCGCGGAGATCCTTACTGGGCCAATGCGGCTTTACAGAACGGAACGGAACGTTTTCTCGTTTCCCACTTTTTAATTGGCCGGCCGATGATAAATCCCGGCGTCGGCTTTAATTGCGGACAGGTCCTCTCCTCGCTCGTGCAGTCAACACTTAGCCGGGGCCCGGTGATATTATTTTCGAGACGGCCGGACGATCGGTAAAGAAAAAGTACGCGGCGTGACCGTTCGAAAATCCATGAAGGTCCGATTCTTGGTAAAAATTGATTTTATCGAACGTGTAATAGGATTTTTAGAGAAATTCGGAAGGACATCGAGTGTCGGTAAAATATAGAGACGGTAGGATGCAATTAACATTAATGGATGCATTAGTATCGAGCTGAAAATCATTAAATGGACAAGGGAATCAAGAATAAGCTGTAAATTGTAGATAATGTCCGAGTGATACAGCGTCGGCGTTACATCGTCCGTCCCCGGTTAGTAGGTTAATTTTCCCATTAACCGATGATATCGTTAGGATATACTCATTGGTATGAACTTCGTCATTTTATTAACACCGCGTATCGCATTCCCGAGTGTCCCATTGATAGCCGACGGCCATTAATCCATCGTTTGGAAAAATTTCAACATTCTATTCAACATGTTGTCGGACGTATCAATCATGCGTGGCTGACATAATTCTTTGTCCGGGCATAATATCTAACGATCTGTAATACGCGAAACAAGTAAAACAAGTAGCCGCCGCTATAAATCACGATTTTTCACTCGACGTTACATTAAATAAATTGCTTTTAGATTGCCGTCAGATTTTATTCGTACCGATTCCGCTGCAAACAAGTTGAAAACATCGTCTCTCTGGTATCAACTATTTATTTAAAGAAAAAAAAAGAATAAGCTACGAACACATTAACTATTCAAATTTTTTTAATCGATCGTAAATTGTTGAAATTAATTAATGTTGTCGGCGCTCGGGTTCGATCAAATGTTTGAAAACATTAATTAAGAACACACTAACACCGTAAAAAGCGATTTTTACGAAAGAAAGATGGCCCCGCAGCGGACCCGTTTTTGTTCGACGTCGGACTCAGCATCGCCGGGACAAATTAATATCCCCGCTGGGAAATGTTATTTGTCGTATTTATTGTCATTCCGTTCCTCGGACTAGGAGGCTCTTGTTCGGGGAGGGGGGGGGGGGGGCGTCCAGAGGGGCCCGCTCTTCACAGAAGCAGGGACCAGCAAAATGCCGCTAGAAAATGTGTATTGCGACCCAGTGACACCACGAAGAGATCCCGGCAACCGTTATCGCGTGCTGACGCGACTTTTTCGCCGCGTACCCGCGACACGTTTCAGGAATGCGAGAATGTTATCGATGCCTGGATAGTGGTTCTTGATCCCAGAGCCCCCCTAACAGATGGCCAAGCGGCATGCTAGCCCCCGGGAAACAACCGCGAGAGTCTCCCGGAACAACGACTTCATTCCGAATCCGTGGGACCGTTCAACCTTGCCGTGGAATTTCTCATTGCTCCCTGATCCGGTGTGCATTGGATTTGTCTAATGATACCTTGGATCTGCGTTTGGACATGCATTTTTGTATCCGTGGAAAATTTTGTTTCAGCTCGAAGCATTAAATTTTTTAAACGTCTCTGATCTATCTGGTCTTGTTGACTGGCTTCTTACGAGTCGTATTTTTTTTTCGCGAGCCAGACGAACGTTCGAGAAACAATAAACCAGGGGATCAAAAAATTCAGTGTTCTCGTCGAATTTACAAAGAACGGCGAAAGAAACGGACGAGATCGTCCTCGGAGGAGGATAGCGAGCGCGATGTCGATTTTCCGAGAAGCCCGACGTCACTCGGCATTCCCAAACGTCGACGAATCGCATTCCCCGGACAGCAACCACCGCACCGGTTCGAAAGAAAACGCTGCGCCGTCACTGCGGCTAACTGTATTTTAATTGTATCAAAAGACGCCAAGGCGAAGGCGGTCATCGTTCCGCGGGAGTTAATTAAAATTTATTGCCGAGCACGTCGGACACGCGCGTACGTGTTTGTTAAGTTTTATGGAAATCCACGCGGGTGGAGGCTGTCGAAGGGTGGCGGTGTATAGAACGCGACCATGATTCTCCGAAAGATTAACAAACCTGCTAATTTAACTATTAAAACCTACCGCTGTCTGACAAACACATTCGCAAATTAATTTACCTGTTCACGGCGTCGAAAATATTTATTTCACTGCGAGATTACTTTGCTCATTTTCATTCGTTTCATCCCTTAAATTCTATTGCCAGAGAAAAATCGACGTTAATCCGAGTGGGTTCAAAAATATGTAACAAATACGATCAGGAGTAACACAAGAACTAGACACGAATGCCATGAATCACCTTGTTGAGCACTATCGGCGTTGACGCGAAGTTATTAGTTGCGATACAGAAGCGAACTTGAATGGATCGGCTGGGATAAAGAAGGAGAGGGATTGCAGGGGGTTGAAGGTTTGATCGAGATCGATCGATGACTGTTCGCAGGAGTCTTCCGGAGTCTTCGCTGTCCTTGAGAAGCAATTAAACGCAAGTGCCTGACCGTGAAGGAACCGAAGACACAACCAGAAGCAGATGCTCCCGGCGACGTGGCCGATAATTAAGAAGAGAGAGTCCCCGGGCTCCGGTTCGCCGGCTATCCGGCATTATGCCCGCTCCACACTCACCGAAACCTCGATTCGAGTTACCTAACTGACTCGCGGATGCACCTTCCAACCATGTTCCAGAACAAAAGCTACCAATTTTCTATATTCTTTTCGGCTTCCCCCGAGGTTCTAGACGATTTTTACGTATACATCCAAATTAATCGCTCCGATTTTATCTAATTTGTATAGTTGCTGAATCAGTGGTGCACGTTTAATCTGTCTTCGTTTTTGCGAGGATTTTTCCGAATACGGTGCGTAGAGTTATTCCAGGCTGGAATAATATTCCTCCAGTTTCAGTCCAATCTCATCGAACAACATCCTCGACCGCGTTTATAATGCAAGAAAAGCTGAAATAGATCGATTAAAATTCTCCGGGTTGACTCAGCTGCTGGAACGGTTTTATTCTTAATCTTCGGAAACACCGCGAACCGGGACGGAACAAGAAAATACCCTCGAGTTGGACCCGTGGCAGACAGTTTTAATTGAATCGTCAAGAGCTTAATCCATATCGAGGATTCATTACATCGGCATAAACTATCGTGGCTCCGAGCGTTCGTTCGAACTCGTCTTCCGCGATTAAATCGGCGCGACGCGACACGGCCGGTCATGGAACCGTGTGTAACAGTAAAACCCGCTAAAAAATCTTTATGCAAATTCGCCGGTCCATTGACAGTCTTAAAAAAAGACCCGGCGTCGTATTTCCCAACTTGATTCCCACTAAAATATGCACCATGCAGAATTACTTTATTGCTTCGAGTATTGATCACGTCGTCGATCTCCCCGGTATTCGAAAGTGTAATTAAGCTGGATATTTACTGAAAACTTGAGGACCAAAAGTGTTGTCTGCTTCGTGCAAATACTATCTCATCGTCTCTCACAAACATTGATTGTTCAAGCTCTTCAAACATTCCTGAAACATGTTCAAACGCTGTGAACTTTATACAAAATGATTTTTGCGGAAGCGCGAAAAATACTCAAAATTGAAAACGCGGCTTTTAAGATTGAAACTTCAAGAACCAAGGGTTTCGGAACATCAAAAATTAATGAGAATCGTCTGTCGGTTATCAGGAGGCGGGATTGATGTTCGACGGTGTTATATCGAGTGTTTTGCTCGGGCAGTGGCGTATAAAACAGCGTCGGCAGCGGGCCCCGGCCCGAATTTCCGTGGTCGTTCGCGCGCCCCTAATTGACGCGGCCCCGATAGCAGCTTTACGGTCTCTTAAAGGGAGATTTCCCCGTATAACGAACACCGTTGCGCCGAGGTTTATGGGCGAGGCGCAGTTAAATTCGCTCCCTGTACGGAACTCGCCGCGAAACGATTCCGATCTCCGGTTGTATGCACGTTGCCGTGTTCTTACCGTTCCTTCGAAACCGCCTCGAACCACCTCCCCGTCACGACATTTTCGTCTATCCCGCGGCTGTTTCTTCCCCGTCCCTCGATTCACCGATGGAAGTGGGTTACTTGGACCATGGCCGAGCTGCAGGGACAACCAGCGTCTCGCAGGTGAATCGAATTTATTCGCGGTGCCGGCAATTAGGCCCGATATCGATCAGGCCCCATTTCACAAAATTCGCTCGAATACCTCGACAAGATTGAAACATAAATATTTTCGGTTCATGAAATTTCGAAATCGAACGGTTGAAAAATGCGAGTTTTCTGGGAAAAAGATTAAAGGACCTCGGCGGAAGCCTATTTTTCTGTCCAAGTAAAAAATAAATCGAAAATCAGATTGTAAGGAACACGTTTTCGTGCAAATTGGCCACAGCGCCTCGTTACTTCATTCTTCTACGTCTGTCTGTCCGTTCGTTTTCCTTTCGCGTCCCCCTCCGAGCAGAATTTGTTCGCAGAGAGTCTGTTTATCGATTCCGGAGCGTCCGCCACCCCTCGAACGGCTTCGTTTGTCCTGTCCTTTTGCATCGGGAGCCAAGAAAACGATGCACGCTCGTTTTCTGCGCTTTTACGTCCGTGGAAGATGGCCGACTCTCCTCGATCGTAATAAGTGGGCCGCTCATTCGGTGGGACAACGGCTCGTTCCGATTACCAATCCAATTTATTTGTCACTGGCGAGCTCGCCCGTAACACCGGCCCCACAGAGGAACTGCATTCTTTTAATTAATTCGCCGTGGTCCTTGACCCTAATGTTTAATAAAATATCGATATTCGTTGTTTCATCCTTTATTCTCTTACGAGATGATGCTTGGCGAACAATTCAAGTACGATACGATTCTCATGAATTTTTCCTGGAGAAGTGCACCGACTTTTGTTAAACAAAAATATCAAGGCTTGTCATTACATGTTATCGTTTCTTAAAAGCTGCGCCCTTAGTGTATAAGCGATTGGTCTATACTGTTTTTGTTATCATATTTTCATTATATTGTTTTTGTACTTTCAATTTTCTATTCTGTTTTCTATTCTCATCAGTTTGTAATTTTTGTATTGTATTTTCTACCATGTTGAAATAAATCTCATATGAGATTTTCTATAATAAAAAAAAAAGTACAGTAATAAATATTCCATTTTATCGATCGCACTAATTTTAAATAAATAATCCGTAAATTTCTCTCTTGATAATGATCTACAATAGGATCGAAACGTTGGGAAACATTTAATTGCAAAATTGCATAAAGGTTAACAGTGGATCGAACCTGTAGCGCCGACAACACGGATTATTTATTTAAAGTACAGTAATGTTTCGATACATGTTTGTGAATGCGATACGATGAGAAAACATTTTTATCTCGAATTATTTAATTACGTCACTTTTAGCAATCGGACTACGCGGCTCTGCAACGTTATTGCACTTGGTAAAAGAATGCTGGCTACTGACACAAGGATTAAGAGAAAACGATCCGAGCGAAATATTTCAGGACCAGGTACACAGAGTGAGGTCGAATCCAGGCGCGCGTGTCCTGCGCGAAGCCCGGCGCGGCGCGATCCTGCGCTTCGTTTTATTTTATTTTTCATCCGGCGCGGCGGTCTTATAACGAGCTGCAATTAACGAGGCCAGGCGGACCAGCAATTTCGAGTATTCGTGTAACGAAAGTTGGCGCGGCCGTTCCATAAGGAAGAGGAAGAAGGGAAGAAAAGAGGGAAGGGTCGTCTAAGTCATCGGACGTGACGTGGTAAATTCCGGTTCGGCTAATCGGCTACGTGTGCATCCCCTGTTACAGGTCCCTGGCGCATCTTAGCCGCAGAAAATTGCAAACGACGCTGTAAACATTCCTGAAGAATAAGAATTGTGTGTAACTGTAAAATTGGTCCGCCACTCGAGGGTGGAATCAATTCAGAGGTTTGCACAATCCGCAGCCTGTGGACTGTTAAATAACTGTTCCTCGGTGACGCGCTGCTGCGTTAATACACCTTGCGATTCATCTTCAGTATTCGAGCAATGAACGTGCACTCCATCTGCGAAGCAGAAGAAGAAGACGAAGAAGAAGAAGAAGAAGAAGAAGAGTAAGAAGTTAGGCTGCATCTAGCCGGAGGAATGCAGGACGGTAATTGGATTCCGAGAAAGTGCATTTTGTCACGTAGGTAGTTTTCGGAAGGGATCAATTCTGGGAACAGCTGGGACCGATGCCAACGGGCGCTCAACGAATCAAAGAGTTCTCCCGATGCATATATGCGTACGTACTGTTATGAAACACGATCAGATAATGCCCTTAGAATGAAGGAAAAGATTAGAGCCGCGGGAGGGCCCCGCAGGTTCGGGCCCATCGACGAAATCTTTATCCTCGTCGTTCACCGGGGCCCCTCGGAGACCGGCAATTCTTCACCGGATAAACCCCCGATGGTATCAATCATATCCATCGACCCTAATTTTCACTCGCAGAGTGATAAGCGACGAACAGGGGCCCGGGCCCCAATTACCCCGTAATTGTATCGCGCGAAATCCCCCCGCGATATTAGAGCATAAATCGCGGGCCCAATCTCGGGTCGAGGCTTTGCATACGCTCTGATGGAAATGAATGATTCTTCGCGAATATTTATCTTGGACAATTCCGCCAATTTTATTCAAATTATACGAGCGTTTTGCCGTGCTGTGTTCGAATACTTGCAAACATTTTCTTCTATTATTTATAACACAATGAATTTATAGAATCAGTTTAATTAAGCAAGTAAGTTTCAAGACAAGTGGCAATTCAGAATTATTAAATTTATACTAAAGCATTCAACATTTTACAGACCTTGAGAATGATCCACATTAAAAATTGCTGAAAGGTTAAAATTTGATCGAACCTGTAGCGCTGACATTACGGATAATTTATTTAAAATTTTTGCGATCGATATAACGGAATATTTATTATTTATAACAATTGTTTGCATCGATTACATCTTTCTGCTTGAGAATTTTAAGCAATTGGCAAATAACACAAGAATGTTTATAACTTGAACTTCCTGAAACAATAATACGGAGAAGATCGATCGAACACTTTGTTTATCGGATGAAGTAGAAGAATGAGTTGTACAAGTATGATGCGTGTTGCGTGTTGCGCAGGACACGTAATCCTTCCTCGACATCTTCGATATTGTCAAAGAGGTTTCCCTCTAATCCGACTTGTTCCACGAAACCGTTCGACAAAAGCCAGGCTCGATAACTTAGTGACAAAATACTGCGACGTCACGCTAGCGCAAGCGATGCATCGGGTATGCGCCGGGACACCGGCTGCATCTCCGGCATTGATCGCGTGAGCTGGTCGGCGTCGAACGAGCCAACGTACGAACGTACGAACGAACAGACCACAGTAAAAAGAAAGCGATTGTCGACGCGAGGAGAAATTCCATTTTCAACGAGTCCTGTCGGGACCGCGCGCTGTCCGACTGGAAACAATAGAATCAACGGCGGCCGCGATGTATGCGGTGCAAGTGTACCGTGAAAAGAAAATCCATCTCGAACGCGGATTTCGTTCTCTTTCAATTTCATGCGGTCTCCTGTTCGCAGGATAAATGACACGGTTTCTTCCTAAACACCGACAAACCACGTCCCGCGCTCGTCCGTGTAACAATGTTTTCGAGATGCCAGGACATTCTGGAGGAAATTTCAATGTTAACCCCTAGCACTAAAAATTGCCGTAACATTATTCAAAATATTGTTTAAATTATTACATAAGTTGGTATCTAATCAATTACTAAATTTCAAGTATTTCATGAGATATTATATCAATTTCGTATCCATAAAATGAAGAAAAATAATATAGAATGGAATTATTCTAGGTTAGAAGAAATGTTTAATTTTCAAGTTAAAATAGCACCGAGCGAAAAGGGTTAAAATACATTTGATTTGAATATACCAAAGATTTTCTGTATTTACGGCAACAAACAGCAGGTGTAATTTAAAACAGTGAGAACATTAGTAAAATTTGGAAACACTCCAAAGAAAATAGATTCCTATTTCACATAATTTGCATAAAGATCCGCTGCCCGCTAATCAGCTGAAGTTTTCTCCTTCCCGTCTTTCAAAAAATCAATTTCCTCGGCGAACAGTGGCCCAACAGAATTTCCAACGAAACGTGTTCGAGAATTTCAACATCTCCAGCTCTTGAATGCCCAATTTCTATTCCTCGAAATCCGTGCTTATTTAATCCGGCTAATTTACCGAGCGTCGGGTTTCTATAATAGAGAGATGATAATAGGAGATTGCAAGTGAAACTTCTCTCCGTGGACTAAGCGGAAGAGAGAGGGAGAGAGAGACGGACTAGGTGGAAGCCGCTCGAAGAAGGACGGAAATTGGGTTAATTAATCGTGTCAATTACCCATTTACCACCCGGAGAAAAAAATCTCGGTTTCATTAGGCGTTTACGCGCATTTCCAGTCTGAATCGCCGGACTCTTGTACACGGCGGGATGCCATGCGAGCCTCTTATAACGCTTCCTTTATTTCTTTCTCTCTTCTTCCGTATCTAGCTCATCGTAATATATCTCTCGGCTCACGCGTTCGCAATTAGTGGACGCGTTTAATACAAAAGCGGCTGGTTAATTAACAAGGCGATTTCCACCGTTGCCCGTGGCGAACCTATCGGTAAACAAAGCTGCGCAACGCTTTTTCGAGGGAAAAGTCGAACGCACCCCACCCCGCGCGACAAAATTCACGCGGGTTTAACAGTTACACGCGATAAAAACGCATCGATAACGGTATTAACGAATCGCCGGTGTGCGACGCGTTCGTTATTTCAACCTTTTGGGCCCGTTGCACACGTTTTGTTTTTTTAAACCTGACGCAAATTTCACGATCCCGGAAGGGGGGCCAACGAATATCTATGTTATGCGGAATTGGTCGTCGTTCCTGCGACGTACGCACCAGTTGCGAGCTGAGAAGGGAAATGCGCTTCGCGTCCGGCTGCGCTCGATACACGCGATGCATTATCTCGTCGCGTCTGGTGTCCGCTGCATCGCGTCACTTTGTCACGACCATCGCGGCATCGATCCTCCTCGTTGTCTAATTCTCTGGCGATCGGACTCGCCGCACAGTCATCTCCGACAGGCTGTCTATTCAGCTGCTTGGGAACTCTGCCGATACTCGCTAATTCCCGTGTGCAAATTGTCTCTTTACCACTGTGTTTGCTCTCTCGTAGACAAACTCGACTTTGAGTCACTCGGATAACACGGTCGGCAATTCGTCTGTTCAATTGTTGGAATTCTAAAAAATTCGTTTCTCGAAAATAATGGATGTACACTTTGTTACACGCATCTGTTGTATTGGATAATTACGGACGATCCGAGTAAATTCAGCGTCGATCCGCGTTTCGTTTTCTATGTCCCCGACGCGACGCGACGCACAAATTAGGATCCGAAAGTTCCGCGGGAAAGCGTAAATTGTCCGGGTGACTTTCCTCTCTCGGTTGACGAGGAAACAAGGGGACGTTTGTTCTAGAGAGCTTCGAGAAATGCACTCTGCTGGGTGGATAAGTGGGACTGTAGGTGGGTGCTTGGGAACACGGCACCGAGAGCGTAGTTTGTTTAAGAAAGTAATTTGTCCGGCCTCCGTAGGCTCGCGAGATCGGTTAAGTGCCACGTATATGTATACTCGTTGTTAATTAACGTAATGACAAGCCGAAAGGAACATTAACCGCACGGTCGTTATTATAGCAGATTCTCCTGCTCTCGGATGGGAGATTGAAAGGAGAGTTTCGGTGGAAAACGAAACCGAAAAGAGATCATTGATATTGCAGTACGAGAAGCGTTGGCCGAGAAGATTTTTATACGGATAGATCGTCTATGAGCGTTGAACATATATCGAAGTTTCGAGAGGTAACAGACAACAACAACCGGACCCGGTTGATCGTTGGGCCAGAGCTCTCGCGGCCGGCCACTCTCACCAGTTTTTGAAGTTTTCGCTCTAGTTCGCTGGTCTAACGAGCTACGTCTTCCGCCAACCGGCAAGCGAAAAGAAAAATTCGATACACCCAGCGCAAACACGGCCCCGTTTAATTGCACCGACGCGTTGCGTCGCGTCGCGTCCCGTCGCGGTCGTCGCGTGATATCGGAACTCTTTAAACGGTTCAAAGACCCATCGTTCGAGCATGCCTTTTACACGGCGAATCTCTCCGCGCCGTGTTTGTAGACCATTCCGTTCAACGATCTTCCGTCTTCCAATTAATTCTTTATACCGGCCAGCGGATCTTTACGAAAACAATTCATTGGCGCGATACATTGATCAATGGTACATACCGCGGGTTCTTATGCAAAATCGAAATTATAATATACCCCAAAATTTTCGATTATTATATATTCAATCTTGTCGAAGTCGTGGACCGCGGAACCGATACACAATCTAACCATATCTAACCCAGACACAATGTCTATAGTAACGTCGCCACTAGTGAGTCGCTACACGCAAGGAGCTCCCTAATAACCAATATGGCGACGCCCGAGACCTGTCGCTTTCTGAGAAGAAACACTGAAAATTATTATCAAATTATTCAACTTTACATGCTCGTAACTATTTAACAAGTGGTTTCCGCAGTCCACGACTTCGATATACGTGTTTTATCGTCGAAATAAACACGATTGAATATATAATAATCGAAAATTTTGGGGTTTCTAAGAGACAGTTCAGCCATTCCGCGTATTACGTTGTACCCAGTGGTCGAGCGTCTCGAAGGAAGCGACAATCGTCAAGGAAGAAATAAGGTTGGCAGCGATCACGCGCGACCTCCTCTCCGAAGGAAGAGGATCGAGCGATCCCGTGTCAACGGCTATTATAATCGGGCTAGGCAATGTCCACAGAGGGAGGAGACGCAGGACTAGACGTCGGACGAGAGGCAGGTTGCACGAGAGGAGGCCGTCGGCCTCGACTGTTCTCCGAGAGGTCGACCCACTTCGCCCAAAGGCGAGAGGGACCGTACTGGTAGGCAGTTACGTACGTGTACGTGCATCGTACACACGTAAACATATCTACGATCTTCTCTTTGCGTCGTATAACGGCCTCCCTCGCCCTCTCCCCGCCCCTCCCATCGTGCCGTTCGTTCTTTCTCCTCCAATCTCCTTTTTCCGCTTCTTTATCCGTCTTTGTTCGACCACGGGTATACACCCCCGGCCATAAGTATCCGCGCAACTCGCCTATCCTATCCTCTCTCTGTAAATATCAATAAGAAATGCCACTCGCATTACGTACGGAAGGACAGCGAGAGAACACTGCGTGATCGCATTCGGGTAGCTTCGATTCGGATAACGGAGGTTCTACTGAAACATCGCGCTTGTTAGAGTCCTTGGTCGTCAGGCGAATTGTTCAATAGACCAAGAGTGCTATTGCAATTTTGAAACGCGCTACTTGGTTCTTCAATAAATATAGTTGAAATACAGTTTTTGGCTCATTAAAATCCTTGCTTAGTCCTTGAAGGTGGTCCTTCGAAAAACTAGCGGGCACCTCGCAGTGCAAAATCATCGTAAGTCCGAGGGATCAACGATTGATCGACCACGGAGAATTAACAAAGGTGGTTGGTTGTCGCGTTACGTATTCTTTTTATCAGAAAAATATACGGAACACGTCGGCGAAAGTTTCCTAAGAGAATAATCCGAAAGAACAAAGTTTTGTTATTAAAATCGCATTGTAAACGGATATTAAATCGTTGCATGTCCCTTTCCCGCCTATCGAGACACGCAATCACGTTGTTACAGTGCAAATGAATAATTACCGCGAATCAGCAAGATGCTCGGATAGTTCTGGCGACGAGTGTACGTCTCGGTGGAGAGCATTTCGCCCGCGTATACATATATCGAACAGCTATGCCGTAACGCTGGCTTGATAAAGCGTTTCCTTATCGTCACGCTCGATCAACCCCGGGAAAACACGAACGCCACCGTTTTCCCGGTTCGGCCCGCAGCGGAACATAATTATCCGGTGGTAATTTTCCTTTCTATCTGATTGAACTGCAGCGAAAAGATCCGTCGCGGTTAAGTTGATTATTCACGGTGTTTCGTGCGGGTATATATGTATACATGTGTGCGTGCGCGTTTGCGCGTGTATCGCGCGTGGCTCTCGAATTACTAACCCATTTTTCACGGCCGGTCCCATTTGGGGATTCCAGGCGGTGGCTGCTCGGCCGCTGGAATTATTATGTGATGACGGTTGCCACTTTGCCGTGTAATTCTGGTGAGTGGACACCCGCCGGCTTTGGGACACTTGTCTAATGCGAAATGGAGTAGCAGGGCAGTTTTTCTGGGTGGCGTGACAGTATGAGCGATGTTGCGGCGACGCAAATGAGATTTAGAGGGCATCATTTGTCTATTTGCTACAATATTTCCAGGCATCCAGGCAGAGGCACTATGCAGAAACGAGGTGGTGGAGGATGGTTGATAGTGACAGGAAACCGAATTTTATTTTCTCACCGTTTGTCAATTATTTTCAGATTTTTAGCGGAAATGGGGCCGATAGATAAAATGCAACAGCCGAATCGGTCTTCCGAAACTTGGAACCAGACAAGAGTCCAGGTGGGTCGAGTGTCGGCCCGCGTGAAATTACTCCGGTATTCCTGGCGGGAGACGACACGTGGTTTCTGCAGTAGCGGCTGGCAGCACGCGGCTCCCTACTCTGCGCTGTTCGCCGAGTCCCTCGTCCACGCTGGACGCAATCAGCCGATCCTCAAAGCGCGACCGGTAGTCGAACCGCGTGCACGTGGAGCCCGACGTGGCCTCTGCCTCCGTGGATCTCTCGCGATCTAACGTCGTCCCGATCAATCGATCGCCGGAGGACGCACGCGCGCGCGCGCGAGACGTTATCCTCTCATCGAAACATCATCCGCGCCGATCGAATCGACCTCCTCCGTTCAACCTTGTCCGTCGTGTAAACGATTTACAAACCGCCGCGTCGATCCACGATCGATCGATCTACAGATCTGTATATATATATATATCGGTTTGTCCGAGCCGAGTGTCCTCGGTCTGCGTTAACGAGTGTTCCCGATCGCTCATCGGAGAATTTTCCCGGTGAATCGATTTGGGCGGAGTCCCGAAGAGAAAAGAGGATTTCGATCTTCAGGAAGTTCAGTGGCACATGTGATCCTCGGGGGCAAGAAGAGTATCGACAGTGTCTCTGGTCGGTTTCTCGGTTGGGACCATCGCGGTTTTTTGCTTCCTGTGCGAGGACCCCGGTGATCAGTGGTGAAGAATGAAGGAGGGGTGAACGGTCGACAGACAGTGGAACGAGCTGCTTCAAATCGGTGAGTCGATTTTTGCACGGCGTGGCCGTGCTCTTTCGATGCCCGGCCGAGAATCGCGAGCTCTCTTCGATCGATCCTAAGGCTGCTGCCGTACCGTATGCCGTATGCCGTTGCTGCTGCTGGCTGCAGCCGCCAGTCGACTTCTCTCTGCCAACAGGTTCTCGCTCGCTTGCTCGCGGAGCGCGTACACTTTCTGTCGTTTTTGTTCGTCGAATGTGTTATTTTGCTCCGGGGCCCCTCTATCGCTCTTTCTGTTCTACCTGCGCGGAAATGCTGCCGCGAATCTTCGAGAGATATTGTGAATTGAATTAGAGGCTCGCGCGCGCAGAACTCTTTTTGAAAGGAACGCTCGCTCGCATGATCGGCAGGTCGAGCTTGGTCTGCGGGTGTGCTTTTTCATTTCCGTCGGTTTTCTACTATTAGGTTAGGTTACAATCTATTCCTGTGGGAGTTTTTTAATTTTTCAGAGCTTAAAAATCTATAATGTTAAATCATGTTAAATAAATAATCCGTGTTGTCGGCGCTACATGCAACGGATCGAATCTGTAGCGCCGACAACACGAATTATTTATTAAAAATCAAAGATGGAACTTGGCACTATGATGCAGGAAAATTTCGAAATCGATCACTCGGACAAAAATCAGTCGATTTCAAGAGGTTTTCACCGAATTTCACGGAGAATGCGTACATTAGCGACGTTGTTCGCGGATACTTTTGAAGGCGGCCGACCTACTTGACTTCCGAATCGGCGACTCGTTCGCGGCCAGAGGTCTCTCAGTCAGCACAGTTCCGAAACGAGACATCCTTCGGAGTTCGTGAACCCCAGGGCAATTTCCTCTCCGGCGTTTGACACGGATCGGGATGACTGTTATAAAACAAATTACACGTCCGGCGCGTCACTCGACGACTCGCGGATCTCCTCGGCCGGTCATTAGTATGCCGGTCGCCGGCCCGAAACGAAAGTGACTTAATTTCTGTGAATCGGTACACGCGCGTCCCTCGAATAACAAAAAATCGGACGGCCTCACAGCGTTAGGTAATGGGAATCGCGGGCCCCGGGGGAGACGTGACCGACGATCGCGCATAATTACACGCCTATTCCGTGAAGCTGTTATTTGGATTCAATCACCCGGATCATTCGGACGGATTTCTCACCGCTCGACTTTCGTTTGTTCCTGTTGCCCAGCTTGGTCACCGATGTTCCACTCGCACGGCGCACACAGCTGTTTTCCCAATATTATGATGGAAAATTGTCATTTTCGATTTTTTTAATGCTTGCAACTCGTATCCGAGAATTTCTATTCTCAGTGATTTTTTTCACTTATTTTTATGAATCATTTCAAGATGATAGCGTCACCGGTTGTGGGCAGCTGCCTCATTGCCGCGATCCGCTGGACGATACAATTTTACGCGTATTCTCGAGGGAATTGTGGGGGATCGAGGAGTATAGATCGTGGATCGATGCGGATCGGGGCGACGGAAAAGTGTCCGGCGACACGAGCCAGGTGATAAATCGTCGGCGATCGGTGTACCCGTCCATAAACGCGTCCAATGAATATCTATTGTCTCCGTTACTTTCTCCTGATCGCGACGGCGGAACATCGTGTACTCTGAGAGCCCCTCTGGCGAACGGAAGCCACGTGTTCAAGGTAACTGCACGTTGACACCTGTACGATCGGTTCTCGGGGAAGAATACCAATTTTTTGAGATGAACGGTTCATGGAATAGCGATTTATCAACGGATTTGGGAATTTTAAACTTTTATATTTTACTTTCACCCTTAATAATTTAAAAGAATACGAAATGATTTCGAAAAATCGGCACCCTTCAAATTCTGCAACAAATTTCCAAGATAGGTGAGCAAGCAAAGCACAGAAGCAACGACGCCTAATAAATTCAGCGTGGCGTGGTTCCATCGACCGATGAAAACGGTTTTAACGCCAGCAACTTTGTTAATAGGACTCGGACGGCTAATTCGAGAACGTTGTTCAGCTGTAGGAGGACTGTCGAGGGGTAGAGGTTGGGGGTTGGAGAAGTTGACGTAACAGGGTAAGAAGGAACGAAGGTAATCGAGGAAACGGAGGGAGAATTTAGTTGCGAGTCTTTCGCGGACAGAGAGTATTGTTGTAGCCGGGGCTCTTTTGTGCGTCACGTTGCGCGCCGGAGTGCTCTTCGGGGGAGAAACAGACTTTCGAAAGTTGTTCTGCCCCTCGGAGGCATTGTTGCGAGGAAGTCTTCTGAAAGTTTTCTGAGTGCCGGGGATAAAGGGGGAGGACGTCGCTGGATCTTCTTCCCCTGGCAGCCGATACGATCCTGGTAGGGAAGCTAGATTGACTCTTGGCCTCCGGAAAAGTGGCCGTTGGAAATCGATTCGCGGCCGTGGAGTAGTTTTCAATTTTCGAGTCCCGCAGGATGCCGACGGAACCGGGAGAACTGGTTGTGTCCCGGCAAATTGAAATGGGATTTCATTCTGTTCTTTCTTACTTTTGCTACGGGTACAATCAAACGAATTGCGGGAGAACTGTGCAACAATTTACAATAGACACACCAGGATGCACAGCGTCTGATAACAGACAAGAATGCACAACGCGTAATGGTTCACAAAATTAGACCCGTTTCTCGGTCTGACAGGCCGTTTTCACTAGCAATCTTTCGACAAATCGTAGCCAATAATGTTACACTCCGATTATTCGAGGCTGAAGCGGCGCGGCATCTCCAGAGGGGAGCCCCTTAACAGTGTCCAATCTTCTTAACAGCATTCTCAAATGTCTCGATGAGAAAGTGGCGTGTTACCGCAATTAACTGTAAAATCATCGTCTCGCTAGCCAGATGGCAGGAACGATGCGACCGAGAGCCAGGCTGATCAGTGAAAGTGCCACACGTCCGGCCGGTCGCGTTCGTTTTGAAAATCGAATCGACCCGATTCGATGCATCCGCGCGACGTGCCACTGCATTGATTATGCTGGCTGTCCGCTGGCATGATGCGCGGGAGCTACGTGTCGGCGGTGGCGATCGAAATTCGATCGTGGAATCATCGATTCGAAATTTCTATAAAATATTCAGTCACGGATAAAATGTAATCGGTGAAATTGAAGTAGGACCCGCAAGACGCTTGCGCAACTATTTTTGGGGAGCGTTCGCGGCTCGAGAATTGCAAAAAGTCCGTGACAAAAAGCAAAATCGGGGCACAGCGTGTACGGCAAAGCGAATTGATCACCAGCGAGCAGATTGAATGATAAATAATTGTATTGTGGGTCGAAAATGATCCGGGTACGCCTTTTATCAAGCTGTCAAGCAGTTTGCAATCAGATAATTGATCTCGATGCGCGTTGAATTAATATCCGTCGCGTAGCCGCAACCTGAAACCATGTTTTTGTCATTTTACTGTCACGGTATTCTTAAGTAGGTTAGAGCAGCGTTGTCCTTATTCTCCTCCCGATCGCCTACTTATCTTGTAATCGTTCCGAGATGCAATCAAGCAGACGATAATCTTCGTATACTGCCGATGCGGATGCTTATGCAAATTCTTGTTTCATTAGTAAAAGAGAGAACCGCGAGCAGAAATTTATTTTACACTTGATCGGATTATGTTGAACCGAATACATTAATTCGCTACTATGAACCTGGTCTTACGTGTGCAACCGGAGCTGCCGAGATTCGCGAATTTTATTGAATTTAGCTAGCAATAATGTGTATGCGGTAACGGAGGCATGCGAAGCCTGCAATGTTTATTGCATTCCTTCAGCTAGTTGCAGCAACTATTACGTTGATATTAATTGCAATTTCTTGCGGAAACATATGTATAGAAATTAACTGAATATTTCGTATACACGCAAGTGTAACTAGATTTTAAGGAGTCACTGTGAATCGATCTTGAAATGTGTTCTCGTGTATAGATCTCCTAATAAAAAAATCGAATTTCTCCAGCCCCGAGGATCCGGTCGTCAGACCCGCGTTTCGCTGTCCACTTTCGCTCATCCCACGATCGCGAGACGATAATCTCGGGCTTGTATTCTCATGTTTCCTCGCGGGAGGAGATACCGATCGATTCCGTTTTCTAAATTTCACCGTGTCGCGTCTCGTCGCCGAGAAATCCTTTTGTTCAGGCGTAGAAAGAGGGCGATCTCCGGTGACGATCGAAAACGATCGGTAGAGATCGTTACCGATGTTTGCGATGGATTTGCGATCGGATCGAAAGTTCCGGGTGTTAATTTCATCCGGACGCGCCTCCACTGTCTCCGCCGCCCTCGCGACGACGCGACGCGACGCTTTCCTCGCGATTATCCGTCGCGGTTTCCTTCCTCGAGTTCGCGGAACCGGCCTGAAATCGCCAGGATCACCTGAGCATCGCGATTCCGCTCCAGTTTCGCAAGGATTGCCGATTCGGAACAAATTAGAGCCACTTTTGCCGATGCGCCGCGCGATGGATCTCCTTCCGATTCTCTCTTTCTTTCTCGCGCGGCCCCTTTCGCCGGGACAGTTCCCGACACAGCCGTTAGACCGTTTCGTCGTCATGGTCCCACGACCATAAAAGATCCCGCGATCATCCTCCATGCACCGACGATCGACCCAAAATCGCGAATCGCGATCGTAAACCGCAGACTTGACGCCGAACCCATCGAGATCGGAAAGCGGTACGCGCTGCCTTAGAAAACAAGATTGAATTTTCTTAGATTCCGAGCGATTTTTTGCCGCGGTACGTGCTCGAATTAACAGATTCGTTCGTTCGTCTCCTGTGAGAAGATTTGTAGTACCGGTCGCTTTATCGGTGATGGAAGATCTAGCGTTTAGGGGACGCGTACGTACTTTTGAACGATTGAGAATTAAGGGCAGTTCGCAACCAGTTTCGGAAAAATGTAGGTCTCGAAAATCGAATAAGAAGAACTCGACTTTCCAAATTTCACTAAAGAACCAACGAAACGGTTTGCGGACTTGTGCGAGCGGTCTTCCGATGGTCTGTTTGTAACTGAAATCAATGTCATCTGGCTCGATTAAAAAAGAAGCTTCGAGATTGATGATCGAAGATGTAGATCCTCGCGGAACAAGACTTGTCGTCGAGAGAATTCTCCCGTGCGGTTTTCGCAGACCGTGTGAAATGAGTTCGTGAAATTGAGTGCCTCTTGTAATTAAGGATTTCACTGGGTGACCACCAATTTCACCGTAATCTCTGTCTTCGACCTTAATGCACGCGTTCGAGAGAATTTTGCTGTGGTCATGGTGCTGCTGTTTCGAATTATGATCGAATTCTGAATTGTTCGTGCTGATGCGAGTTTGCACGGTTGTTTTCAGAGATGCTTATTATACATTATCCGTGAAAGGATCATTTGCTTGTGTCTGATATTCATCGATCAAAAATATTTGCCAAAATTTCTTTGTGTCCCGTATTTTTCTTAGACGCGGTCCAGTAGATTTGCACGAACGGCCGCCATATTGGCTTTGACATTCAGAATCAATTATTTGCCGAGGATTAGGGAGGAGCGGAATAAAATGTTGGGAAGTGGGCGTGCAGGGAGAGACGAGGGTGCAGTTTACGTTCAATTACATCGTTAGCCTAACGACCGTGCCGGCATCAACGTAAACAACGCGGGGACTCGTTGGGACTGCACGATGCAACGGTGGTGGGTTGTTTGTCACGTAGGGATCCTGCAACGTGTACATAGTATCGTCGTCAATTACACCGTGAAACGAGTAGATCCGCGTGGAATCGAGCGAAATTGCGAAGCGATTCGATTCCTCGATCGGAAATGACATGTTTCTTCGTGGAAACATCCGGCGCGAGATTGAGATCGTTTGCGAGCACGGCCGGCGCGACGGAAGCACGAAATTCCTCTCAGTTCGTTTCCGTGTTCCATCAGATTCCACGTTTTCTTCGTGCCTTCGAAGTTAATTAGATCGCCGGTCGGTTTATGCAGCGGGGTTTAATGTTCGGTGTATAACGAAGTTCAGAGTTTTAATCAAGTATGCCCAAGTTGTTATTCAATTGCGGACTTAATGAAACTCCGAGCGAAGTACCAACCATTAAATATTAACCTGGAATATTATTAGGACTGCTGGCCTGTAGAATGCTAGATTGGTTTTCACCGATTTAATATTTATACGTATTCCGGTGAGAGTAAAAATCAATTTTAAATCGGAAACAGTTCCTGTAGAGTGCCGCACAGATGATGTTTCTTGCGGTGATAAATATTCGGTTACGGTTTGATCGATCCAACAATCAGGGTAATTGGGTTTCTGTACCGTACCGAGGAAATAAGACACTGTTTTTTCGCTATCGCTACGATTACAAATCGGAAACTGGCGGGAAAGTAGTTCGAATTTAAATTACTTCGTGCAGAAGTATACGAGGACGATGTTCTTCAGCTGTAATAAATAGTGCGCTATGTTCTGACCGATCTAATAACTACTTACAGGTAATTAGGCGCCGCTTTAATAAATGATTTTAAAAATCAAAGTAGACGGGAAAGTCGTTTCAATTTAAATTGATTCACATGAAATACTAGGTAGACGGTGGTTTTTGCATCAATAAATGTTCCCCAACATTATGAACGATTTTATAATTATTTTGCGATAGCGAGTCGCTTCAATGATGTCAGCTTTAATAGTTTTCGTTTTGATGAATTTCGAAAAAGGCGAAAAAGTGGCTTGAATATAAATTACTTCGCGCAGAATACCGATGATGTTTTTTGCATCGATAAATGTCCCACAACATTATGAACGATTATATAATTATTTTCTGACAGTCGAGTGCCTGTGTCGCTTAAATAATGATCGCTAGTTTTATTTTACCTAAAATATTGCACTGATCATTCTATTTTATGCGACCGCGAGAATATTTATTCTCATGTAACCAGGAGTCTTCCATAAATGTCAGTTTTACTAGTTTTCACTATTTTAAAATCGGAAGGGGGCGGCAGAATTTAAATCACTTCGCGCAGAATATTACATGGACGATATTATTCGCAACAATAAAAAGTCATTCCCGTTCTCGGTAATTTATTAAACATTTTCGGACGACCTAAAGTTTTTACGATTCCGACAATATTAAAATGAAAGGAAGGCGGGGGAACGGTGAAAATAACTTTAATACTTTGCACAAAGCAGACTGGCAACAGTAAATGATTTTACTTCCCCGTAAAGACTTTAACCTACTTAACATTCGCTTTTAATTAGTCGTTCCGCGATCGCTTCGGTAATATCAGCGAATCTCGCTGTTTTTAAGCAGGTAAAAAAGGCGGGAAAGTGGTACGAATTGAAACCGACTCACGGAATGTCTAACAAACAGCGAATTAGCAAGGGGGTTTAGCCAGCCATAATTCGCCGGCCAGCGGCGATATTAACAGATGCACCGCTAATTGCGCCGGTATTCAGCGTGCGGCGTGCAACGCGCAATTTCGAGCATCCGACGCGGAATTTCAATGCGGATTATCGGACGGGCTCGGTATCGATCGCTCGCTGAAACCAAACAGCCATACTCGTAGACCATAAACTCGACGAGCAGCTGACACGGACCAGCTACGCCCTCGAATCTGTCCAACAATCTTCGTGTAACAAACGTTGTACTGTTCAAATTTGGTTATCAGTTATCAATTTTCAATTTTATCGTCTTGTTAATCATAGCAACGTACAGTTTATTTTTATCTTAACCTTCCCAGCCGGGAGAGGTGGTCAGATTTACCCGCGCACCGTTGTATCGATTTTTCCGTCAACTCGAATAAGCGATCATCGTCGGTCATTAGCGATCGCGACCCTGTTTCCCCGTGGCAATCGGTGAAATTTATCGATCGTCGAAACTCTCTTTTCCCTCGCGCCCCGCTGACAAGATCTAATAAATGGAGCCCGAGAATGATACTCTGTGTCCGATCGATTCGTAATATCGTCGGGGACGGCCTTTCGACGCGTTTCCGCTCGTAAACCATGAAAAATGGCCGAGCGAAATGAGCCATCGGGGAACGTCCCCGCGAACTAATCCCGGGAACGAGCGGACGGGTTTGCCGTGCCGCGCCGACGAGAAATTAAGAGATAAACCCGCGCAAATCGCTGCCCGATATTAATCTGTACGGCGATTTATTGGACGGCGTTTGGTCGGAATTGCAGCTAATATTGGAAATGCGTCTAGCTAACGCTGTAATTATTACCGAACGACTTCCTACGATCATCGCATTAATTTCAGTCATTTTTCGAGAACGACTCGCACCGTGCGACACATGGGTAAAAACAAGGTTGCAAACGAAGCGTCTCGTTTCGTGATCCACGTTCCAGACATTATCGCGGTAAACATACCTCTTAATAATATAAGTGGCCGCCGACACGACACGACACGACACGACACGAACCGAACCGAACGGAATATAAGATATAATTGAACATTCAATTTCAGTCGTGCCGGGGGTCTCGGGGAAAAAAAAGGAGTCCCGAGGTGCGAGGCGACCGGGAGAATTTCCCGCGAGTGGCCTCTCTTCAGCTACTTGTACACCTTGTTCACGCAACTGCCAATCAAGGAACGAGGAACGATCTCCGTCGCGATTCGAGTTCGGTTCACGATCGCGAAGGGATCGCCCGCTTAGGTGAAAATGCGAGGCTCGTTCGGAGCCGTGCCTTCCCACGAGCCCCGATGTCTCTCTCTCCCGTTTCACTTGGCACACACGATGCGATGCGACGCGATGCGACGCGATGTGATGCGACGCGATGGCAGCCCCGGCCAGACGAGATGTTAATTATTCACGATGATGCACGTGTTATTAGCCTGCGAGTGCAGAACGGGGCCCCGCGGAGCACTCCGGCCCCCCCCCCCCCCCTCCGGTTGTATATCCGTTTCATGGGAAATGGCCGAGTTCCAGGCCCCGGGGCCATTTCACGCTCCATTTTTAGTCGTTACAGTCACGCTCGTCCAGCCGACGAACCTTTTAGCGGGGTAGGGCTTGGCTTGGGTTAGGTCTGGGTCGACGGGACACGGTTCTCTCTCTGCGGAACAAGCTTGAATCGTTAACCGGATGATCTTGTTATCGGGGAATCTCATTGTGATCTACTGGGACCGGAAAAATTAGGCTGAACAGCCGTCCGATGGCCCGGTGGCATCGAGGTTGGGTTAAGTCGGTCGTGTCAAAAAGGGTTCCGTATGATAAACCTGATGACTTTGTTAACATACGATCTCGTTACCCAGCCGTCTGAATTGAAAAGAATCGGGTCAATTTTTTAGGTATCTACGGTAGATCGTCACATTGGGTTAGGTCCGAATTAGGCTGAGAACAGCCACGTGGTAGACTAACTCGTTCAGTTTGCCAAGCCTCGACGCTGCGCCGCGCCGCGCCGCGCCACACCGGTAACCCTGTTTTACGGTACACGCTGCACTGCCACCGGACTGGCTTTTATTTACAGTGTAACCAACCTGACAGAGGGACCGCAAAGGGTCAATGGTTGCAGCCCGTTAAAACCGACGCGGCAATAAATTTAGCTCGCCGATTTCACCGGGGACCGCTTTACCAAAAGAAAAAAAGATGGCGCCGCTTCCCTGTGGGGAAATGAATATCGTGGACGCGATAGTGCTCGAACGAAACGGGCCCGATCATTGAAAAGTATATAATGTCGCTCAATGCGGTTCCCCTGGTCTGTGAAGCACCGGAAAACTAGAAATCGATAAGAACGCAATAACCGTTCGCCAGTAAAAGCGTACTACAGTGCCATAAAGAGCAGGCCCGAGCAGGCCCGCGGGGAAAAATGCCGCCAGGAAACACGATTACAATTATAGAAAATGGTAATAACCGCAGCCTTAATTAACAATTTTGCCATTTTAGAATATGCGAATTTGTGTTTTATTTTTGCAATCAACTAATATAACTACCCAATCAACAATCAACAAGAAGAAAATATGAAATTTTCCTAAGAGACCCGAGCGAAGCACTGGGAAAACTAGAAATCAATAATAAAACAATAACCGCTCGCCAGTAAAAGCGTACTATGGTACCATAAAGACCGAGCCCGTGCAGGCCCGAGCGAACCCGCGGAGAAAAATGCTCGCGAACCAAACAAATTGCGTCCGCCAGAGGACGCAATTACGAGGCATAATCACGCACAGCTCGTCGCCCGAACGGCGTAATATTTCAACGCGTCTAACTGTAACGAATCAGCGGCTCGGTTCAGCTCCTCCCGGCTCGGCTCGGCTCGGCTCGGCTCGAGCAAAGCGAGCAGGACAACAGAAAAGCGTAAAAAGGTTGGCGCCGGCGAGCGCGCCGGGTTAATTAGACTAAACCAGCGATCCGGTGCGCGCACAGCCTGTGGAACACGAAAAAACAAAAAAAAAAAATAAGCGAATCCGACGAACCGGTTGAATCTTCCGTGAGCAATTCCGAGTGTGCCGGGCCCCGATTGTAGTCTCCGAAGGGGCCCGCCGACGAAAATCGCCGCGATAAACCACGGAAACGCACGATTGCACGGGCCAACGGGCCCCGGGTCCCATCGGGCTTCACCACGGCGAAAAAATCGCCGGCCGCGGATCGTTAATTTCGCGGCTCGCGCGTAAAATGTCCGGAATTGATAGTTAACGGCGCGGAATTTTTCCGAGGATACCGTTCCACCGATCCGAAAGCGTCGAAGATCGCTGAACGAAGATAAGAATTTTCGGGAACGCGGATGCACGCCTCACCGGGATTTTTTGGTTGACGAGCTGGTCTCTCGGCGGGCCTGCTCGGGCCTGGTCGAGCCTGTCGGGTTCTCCAACCTGAACGATTAACCGTTTACCTATTTCTACGAATATTTCATAGAGAACTGACACGATTCTCTGGAATTTTGAGTATTAAATTTCTTCCTTTCGGGATACTTCTGGACTTCTTTTCACTGATAAACTAATTCATCTGGTTTCTCAAACAAAGTGGTCCACTTTCGGAACAGTTCTCTTTGATGGTACCCGTTGTATGGGACACGGAACAGTGAACGCGTTAAATAAATATGCAAGAATATTCTCGGTAAATAAGTACGATTTTTGGTGGTTTCAGTGAGCGCCGTCACGCAGGAAACAATTAGCGAGCTCGGTTGCAGACGGGGTCCGAATGTGTGTCAATCGAAAGCCGGTTTCTAGGTGGCGTCCCCGGTCTCTCGGCGGCCGACGATTTTCAGCGTGGAATTAATGGCGGATCGTTAATGCCGCGGCGTAATTACGCGTTTTGCATGGGCCCCGACGTTAACGCACGGGCATTAATACGACCGCGTGTAATAACGGGCCGAGAGCGTCCCATTGATTCATCGAGTCGTCGTCGTCGATCGACCGGACCGTCCACGGATTCTGATTTATGGTCGTGCGGGGTTGTGCAAATATTTGCCTCGGGGGTGGGACATCCAAGTCTCCAAACAAATCGGTCGATCGTTCTAAATAACGATCTAAACGCCTTCGGTGATCCCGCGTGCGTTCTGCTTGTTAGAACCGTTTCGCTCGTTTTCTAGACGTGTGCAGAAATGTACACGTGTACAGGCCTTTGCAATGTGGGGGTGGCCGGTATCGATTCAACATTCCTGCGAAATTCTCGGTCTATGTTTAGAAATCGATTTTGCTCTTTGCTCGTCGCGAACGTTTCTTTGCTCGCTGGTCATTTTCGATATATCCCGGTTCCATGAAAATTGTATTAAGAAACGTTATGGCAGGATTTGTGGACATTCATTTTTGTTCCAAGGTGTTGCGATAGAAAAGATGATTTAATTGTCCCCTTCGAAAATGACAGCTGAGAGCAATTTTCCAGCGAGCGGTCCCCGATCGATTAGAATTGAATTATCCGAGGAAAAAAGGGATTGCAATTTATGCAAAAAGGTTGAAACGTGGACGAACGTACTTACGCGTATACCTGTAAAAATGAATGTGATGCGCGCATGCAGGCACGCCGGTCTCGTGCACGGACCAAAGTGGGTCACTTTTACCCCCCGTAGCAAGCTGGATCGCGAGATCGGGATCGAGGATCGGGATCAAGGCCCGTGTGATACGAGTCGATCGCTGCGGTGTTGCGTGGCGTCGAACGTGAGCTGCATCAACGATGCCACGCGTGCATGCAGGTCGTTGCAGCCCATTTTCACGGTGCTTCGCCTATCCTAAATGTTCCTTGCATCTACCTCGATCATCCGACACAACGATCTTTCTATCAGAAATTCGTTTTCAATCCTCTGCTATAGAAAATAACGTAAAAGTACTGTTAAATTCTTCTGTCTCCTCAATTTTCTATTTTACTTAATATTCTCATCTATAAAATAACTGCACCCTGAACGAAAAAATCTCGACCGGAAGACATTGGGACTCGAAATGAACGAAAAAATAATGGCAACGCATCGATCGCTTTCTCAAAAGCGGAGCTGAAAGATGTAGTAGATGCCTATCTAGTCACAGTCCACCGCGTTGACACCGAGCCCGCCATTTAAACGGGCCCCGTAGAAAGGAACGGACCAAACAGTAAAATCATCGTCTCCGAGGCAGATCGATTCGTTCCGCGAGATCCCACGTCGACGATGGCGTGTGAAACGATTTACGACGGAGGCACCCGATCCCGAATGGATCGAACGCAATCGTGATAACTCCAATTATTATCGGCGTGCTACTTCATAAATTTACGATCTAGCGGACGCGCGGTGCATTTGTCGCTATCGATCGTAGATCCGACAGCGAGATTCCCCGTATCGTTTACATTGTCGCCGGGGCCCCGTTCCTTGATCAAGATATCACCGATCTGCGGATCGGCGTTCCTGGAAAAATCCGAAACACGAGCACTATGCACGCGAGAACGATAATCAGAACGTCGGAGAAAAGAAGAGTAGTATAATGATACAGCGCTGACGTCCCTTCGACTGTAAATCAATGGGAAAATTGTTAACCGATCCTCCCTTCCAAATCGAACGTATTCGAACCGCGGTCAACATTGGACATTTTTATTAGCCCTTAGCACTCGAGTGGCGACTCGGAGTCACCACTAAAAATTGCTGTAGCATTATTCAAAATATTGTTTACATTATTAAGTATGTTGGTATCTAATCGATTACTAAACATTTAAGTATTGTATGAGTATTCTATCAATTTCATATCCACAAAATGAAGAAAAATAATATAGAATAAAATCATTCTAGGTTGGAAGAAATGTTTAATTTTCAAGTTAAAATAGCTCCGAATGCAAAGGGTTAGAAATTAAGAAGAAAATAAGAACTTTTCAACGGTCGATAGGAAACACAAACGACCACTAAACTCGTGATCCATTGTTAAAAGGTTAACAACATCGAGCAAGTATCCCTTGGCTCTGAAACGCAATTGCGCGCAATACGGACTGAATTCGGTATCGAATTTTTCTATCCGCCAAACGAACCGATCAATAAAGGGAGCTCAACTTCTCCAATTAATTCGCGACAGCGGAGTTTACACAACCATCCAATTTACCGAACACAGCACGTTTCATCCTCCCGTTTTCAAAGGCCGTTCGCGCTCGGTGGAAATCAATTTCCATAATTCCGGGCAACAGCAGCAGCAGCAGCAGCAGTCGATGTCTTTCAAAGAGCGCGTAGAATTAATTAATTTAATGGTTCTTCCGCGGATCCCGATAAACAACGCGAATTCGCCGCGGCGTTTCTATTCGCAGTTTCTATTCGAAAAGCGGATAGAAACTTCTCGCGAACGCGAGAGAAGAAAAAGGCAAAAAGATCCATGCCGCGCAGCGCCGCACCGAGAAAATGAATTCAGTGCCGAATAGAGAGACTCATGGTGACGAATCATCGCATGATTCTCGCGGCGCTAGAAAACGCGGCGTGCCACTATAACTCTCGTGGCGTAACAGCGAGCCGAACCGGCCCCTGTCGCCATTAAAATGCATCGTACGTCGCGGAAACACCCTTTCTAACAGTTATAGACCGCCCGCCATAAATTTTACCGGTACGAGCAGCCTGCTCTAAATGGCCACGCGAGATTTCTACCGGGACAAAACGGTCGCCACTTAGGAGCCAGCCTTGCCAATCATCGATTCAAATACCCAATATCACTCCGCGATCTCGTTCCCGGATGTTTTGCCTCGGAAACCACCTACGAAGCGGTGATCCGACCATTTTTCCCATTTTTTTACCGATCGTCGTGGATCTTGCCTACTCCTTCATCGATCTTCCGTCTTTATTTTCCCGATCCTCCCTATTCCGAATCGTTTTCTTACACGTTCGTCTTCTCTTTCTTCCCAGCGGAGGTCTTTCATTCTTTCTCGCCGCAATCTTTCCATTGTTTCGCTTCTTTCATTGTTTCTTTTCCACCGCTAATCCTTTTTTCGTCTTCCGCCGTTCTTGCCACGCAGAAATTACTTTACGCGCTAATTCCAAGTGGAGTTTCAAAAATAAAACAATGATCGATCCCTTTTTGCAATTGATCCTCTCTTCTTATCGGACGTTTTTCTCATCGGTTCCTTCTCTCTAGCGCGCGTACCGAATCGATATCGTTTTTTTTCCAACAACGATCCATTCTTCTGTCTAGCGATCACCGACGCCCATGTCGTGTGGCGTTCACCCGTCGACCTTCTTACGAGAGATCCGTCGACTTTTCCGTCCGTCGTCCTCGATCTTGCTTGTCTAAACCGGCGAGGAACCGGGGGATCGGCGATCGCAAGCCAGCACCTCCAGGCCCCGTGATAGATGACACGCTTCCGATAACGAATGACACGCGATGATTCCCAGGCGATACCGACCCGGCGATTCCTCCTCCAATATCCTCGGCTATCCTCGCTATACCTCCTTTCTCTCTCTCTCTACTCTCCTCTCTTCTCGACTGTCTGTGTGTCGGCGTCTCGGAATAGCCGGTTGTTCTCGAGCCTTGTAATCTTCACCGTTCGGACTGCTTCTCTGCCCGTGATCTTGATCGCGATCGAGCACTCGGACATTATCTTTCATCGCGTGCCGGAAATTAGCTCCGCGGTTTCGTTCGTTCGCCGATGAAAATTCACATAGGTTTCCACGGTGTTTTCTGTGTCACCTGTGACCGGCGCGACGACGGCCATCTCTGATTTTCTGATCCGTCGCGGGAGACACCGGGAGAAACTCGCGCTTCGAACTTTCTATAGTTAGTTCGTTAGGTCCGTCCGGTGTCCGGCTTCGAATCCTTCCATCGTGACCCCGCAAATTGCAATTAACCCCCCCCCCCCCCCCCGAGAATTGCAAATTGAGCCGTACCTTTCGCACATTTCGTCCCCTGTTGCTTTTTTGTAACAGTAGACAACGTTAATCGAATCGACACTGTCTTCGAGACGCTTACCATAAAATTCACTCTGCCCGGACGCAATTCTCGATGTCCTCGATACACAATCATTGATTACGAGCCAGTATGCAACGAGTCCGCGATTGTTCCTCTAGGAGCGAAGAGGATCTCTGTTTGCGCTAATCAACGGCAATTATCTCGCTTGTCCGGGAACGTGGTGGCCAAGTGCAACGATGCGCCCAGTTAGAAAGGAGCCGGACGGCCGTCGAACGATTGACGATAAAGTGTCCACGGGCTTACGAATCGCTCGGCGAGGTCATAGGTGATCGATCCTATCCGTGGAAGCGGCCGTACGCTGGAAACAGGTGTGGCGATACGCGGAAACACCTCCGTCGGCATTTTCTTTTCGCCATATACGCAGAGCCGGAATCGAGGCTCGCCATAAAAAGGTCGGGCGTCACCACGCGAAATGCATTTCTCCGGTGATCTTCCTGGCATCCTCTTTTGCTTCCGGTTTCGCGAAAAAAATCACCTCTTCGTCCAAGAAATTCTTCTTGGCAAACCGGCACTCGGATTTTTCTAAGCGCGTTGTCCATTAGATGTGTCGAACGATAGATTTCAGAGTATCGACAATGAAATATTGATGGTATAAAACGGCGTTTCGCGACGCCTCCGATCGATCATCGGATCGATTATACAAAACCAACTATGCTCTCCGCTAATTGCGACCGGTGGACGTCCAAGATTTCTCCTTTTCCAGCTGGCCTCTAATCTGCGAGCGCGATTATTCGACTCTCGTGAAAGCTCGCGTGTCTGCCGCGGAACGATTTTTTTAACAGCGCGATGATATTTCGCATGCACACACGCCTCGGAATGCGATCCGCGGCGATCGCGATGAGAAAACGCGATAAAGCGTCGACCGACCGCCGTTTATTAATAATGTATTAATTTGTTACGCCGCCGCGCGAGAAGAACAACCGATACAACCAGCCGGATAAACAACAGGAAGAAACACGTAATTGGACGGGCGAAAACGACTTCGGACGGACTCGACGGTGTTTTATTCATACGATTTCTTCGGCAGACGCGATTCCGTGCTTTCCCATAAGGGTCCATGACCCTGTTCGCAAGACATGGAAACGTTTAGTGTCGACGCGAGAGTGTCCTGCGCGAAATCGCTTTCTTCTCGATCTTCGGAGGAAACTGGGTCGTTTGTGACCCCCGCCGATGTTCTTCCCTCTAACGGAAGCTTGAACGGTTCGCGTCGCGTGGTAATTCCGTAGAAAGTCGGCGGGTATAACCACAATGGCACGCGACGTCTCGGGAATTTCTTGAACCATGATTACTTCTCAAATCTGCTTCGTGTAAGCGCATACACGATCTCGCCTGCCATTCTCGTAAAACAACTGTCATCGAACAACATCGAATCTCATCGTCAAAGGTGATTCTTAGAGAGAAAATGTTCAGTATCAGGATTCTAAATTGAAATTTCCAGGTGATAGTAATTATTCCATTGGGAAGATAGAAAATTCTTCGCGTATCCCGTGAAAATATTTCGCGAGAGTCTAGAAATTTTCTACGGTTTCGACGGTGGCGCCAAGTAGGAAACTTTTCATTTCCGCGATCGCTGGCAAACTAGCCAGTCGGCATCCGATCGTTCTCGAGACGGGCAATTTTCCGAGTCGGATTTCCCCGTGGCGTTTCCAGACACGCTCGCGTGTCTGGTTGTTTCCACGGCGCGTCTCCTCCCATCCAACAATAGGCACGAAAGTAAAAGGTAAACGGTGGCGGCAACCCTATCTAATGCGAGCCGGCAAACAAGCAAGCGAGCAACCGTCTGCCGGCGCGGCGCGGCGTTCTGCGGCTAATTTGGAGAAAGTTGGAGGCATAACGGCGATTATCGGCGCTGAATGGACACACGGTGCCCGTGAACGACGACGAGCGGGGCTGCGCGTCTGTGCCGGCCTCCGCTTCGCGGGATTCCACTTTTTCGCTCGCGAAACGGCCCCGAAGGCTCGCTCGCCCGCGTATTAAGAGCAGATCGCTCGTTAGTTCCGTTTAGGCGATGGTATCGCGCGCGTGCACGCACGCCGACGCATCCGCCGCGCCGGCTTAGAGAGCGGGAGATAGGGGGCTGCTGCACCTTTCTTTAATTAGCGTCGAAGAGAGGGCAGGCGGAGGAGCTGCAATTAAATCCGCCTCGGCAACCCACCGCGCCGCGATAAATTCGTCGGGCAAACAATTAGGCGCCGCGGAAAAGATTAATAATTTTAATCCGGCTCTCGGAGAGCGGTAAACGAGAGGGAACGATAACGACCACGACCACGGCTATACTATTCCGCTGATTCCTTCCTGTTCCATGCTGATTGGGGGATCGGCCAGTACCGATCGAGGGCGTTGGTTATTTATGCGAATCGTCGGCACTACCGCTACGCTGTTGCGTGTCCTGTCCCAACGAACCGAACCCGGACCAACAGTCCGGCGACGTAATCCTTCAGCGATCGGGGCGGATTGATCTTTCGAGTGTCATCTAATTTTAAGAGTCCATAACGTGTAGGCATAATTCGAAAAGATCTAGAATCATCCATAACAGATCCACACCGCATCCATGAAATGCGAAAAGCGGGGCCCCGGCCGGTTGTAGGCCCCAGCAATAGAGGCGTGGAAAAGGGTCAGAAGGACCCTGGGAGAGGAGATTTAGCGGGTAGGGGGCGATCCCTTTTCTTGATCGCGCCGAGTCCCGCACCCCCCCCGGTTTGTTACCGCATCCGGGGGGGGGGGGGGTTGGTGCGTAAAGAGCATTCCTCCTCTCCCTTAACAAAAAAAAAAAGATCCACACCATGGCAAAGCCTTTGCCACCTATCGATTTCACATCCATCGACACGTCGAATCGGCACTCGAAAAAATCGATCAATCGATCCTCCTTCGAGCACGTCTCCGTCGATTTTCATCCCCCTGATGGACCCGGTGCAACGGTCCAGTCACGCTCGGATCGGTACACGATCCTCGAATTTGCATAAAGCGTGGGCATACCCGTTCCTCGTTTGGCGAGGACGCCGCTGGGTAGACGCATCGGGTCGAGACGAACAATGCGAGGAGAATGCGTGTACCGGTGCACCTGTCCGTCCCGCTTCGACGTAACTTTAATATGTAACTTCCGCCCACGCGTGCCCGCGTCGAACGATCGTTTCGCGCGCTCCGCTCGTTCCGACTGCTCCCCTCTCAGTGAAAGTATCGCCGTTTCCGGCGTGTCACCACTGATTCATCGGTTTCCCCGATTTCCGACGAATCAGGAACTCCCCACCCGAATCTACACGATGACATTTAATTTCATGGAATCGTCCGATCTAGAGCGACATCTTGTTCGAAATTGTTCGGAAACTATCAGACGATTGCTCGCGGTGGAAGGAAATTTCCAAGTTTCTGTTGCTTGCAACCGATGGAGGGAATTTTTATTTTCCTCGGCGATTCGCAGTTGGTGAACTTTTCATGTGTTTCTGCAAAAACGGTACTTTCAGCCCTGCTCCGAAGGATTCTACGTAGCCCGATGCAACGATGGCCGCGCGATTGTTTAAACATGAGCAGGAAATTCTCAGATGAGCACAGATATCCTGTACAGTCGGCGAACCAAGTATAAACTACGATTTTGTACGCCGTGTTTAGAAAACGGTGCGTTATTCTTCTTGCGCTCGTTGTATTCTTGCTCTACCGGACTGTGCGCAGTAGTCTGTAAATTAAGATTGTCTTCGGATAATTTACCGAAAGTAGCAATTTAATACAGAGTTGCTTATTTCAGTGAGAATCTCGAGGAATCAGAAGCAAAATGAAAATTTTATGGGAGGCTCGTTAACATATCTCTTTCTCTCTCTTCCTTGCCGGGTTTCCGTGCACACGCGGATTTATTATGATTGCATACATAGAATCCAACGGTCGGTTATTAAATTTAGTAGAATAATGTCCGTAATAAAGCTGTATACAAACTACTTATTTTCGTGCCCGGAGAAACTGCTTCGCCTCGACATGATGAATTACATATTGATTCATAAAAATGTCAGCGAACGGTAGCGGCGGTCCGACAATTAATTCGGCCATTTACACTAATTGGCTATTACGGGCAATCTCAAAGACGGCGCGGCGCAGAGCGTATTTCAGTTTGTTACAAGTCCACGAACAATCAGGACGTATTAACGAGTACAATAGTGTGCTGCGCGGTGTTTTCACAAAGCGTTGAGCAAAACGCTTTCTCCCGGGAAAGAAACGATCCGACGATCTGTCGGCTTTCTGCTGAATCGGGGCTGATGGAAAAACCAATACTTTCCCAATTATCGTGAATCGCGAGAACACGGTTACGAATGGATTAAAATAAAACGGTAGAGTAACATTACCAAACGGGGTCTTAAAATCGAGGGAACAGCCTAGCCGCCGCGCGAAACAACCGGAGAGGCCTGAAAGTAAACTGAAAACATGACAAACGCATTCGCTGTCAGCCCACCGGGGCGTCCCGCAGGAAGCTTCCGTTTAATGGCGTCTCCGGCGTGTTATTACGCGTGATTTCACCGTCGAGCAGCCATTAACCATCGAAGTCGGTCATGAACGCGACCGGCGAGCGCGTCCTAAATCGTTCTCGACCGTCGAAAATGCGGGTCGCCATCTTGACCGGAACGATTTTTCGGCGATCAACCGTCCGAGGCGGCCGGAGGGCCCTCGTAAAACGTCGACAAAATGGCGGGACGAACCGTATACGAAATTTCATTCTCTCCTCTCGAACAGTCCTAAAGCGGAGAAAGAGGGCACTCGCGCGTTAATTGCATCCAGATCGCTGGAAGCCCCGCTTCTTCTCTGCCTCCTCGGTTTTAAATTAAAATCCCCGGCCGTTAGGCGTGGGGTAAACTCTCTCTCTGACTCACCGGCGCGGCGGATTATTTAGTCGCGAGTCGTTACCTCGAAATCGCGACATCTCCCGTTCCCGTTTCGCCCCTGCGGTCGTCGGCTAAACGTCGCGCGGCGAACCTCTGTCTCTGAATGGCAGCTTTTCAGCCCCGACGGAAAACCTCGCGACGACTCGTTAGCAGCGATTTCGAGGGAACTCGGGTTAACCGGGCGCCTCAAAGGCTCCTCGAGCTCGAGAGTTCCCTGGGACACTTCACTTGTTAACGCTAACGGAACACGAGTTGGCTCGTCCTTTACCGCGGGCTGGTACTCCCCGTTCGGAGCTAATCGCTGGAACGGGCAAACATTTCGTTCGATATCTCGACACCAAGGGGAAACGAAATTACGACAGATTTGGCAATGATCGAATCTCGGCCGAAAAGTTTCCGGCTTTCGCCGATCGTTTCCGTGTTTGATTTTAATTAGCCGCCGGTACGGTGCGGTGGTTCGAGGCGCGCGTGCGTGGGCGCGTTTCGATAATTAATTACGCGGGTCCGGGACGGGGCGGACGCGCACGCTGAAAATCGATACTCGAGAGGGACCGGAGCGTTCGGGAGAGCCTGTATAACGCGCGCGCGATATAGGAGTACGCGTTCGCTTGTAGAAATACCAACGGAGTAAGTCGTTTACCGTTACCGTTAATCGATGTCTCCGAGCATTACGTTTTACTCTTACTAATCCGCAACGAAAGTACGCGCGCAGCGCAGCTCGGCTCGGCCTCGCACGGCACTGCACAGCGCAGCGAGATAGATAGATAAACTCTCTGTGCGCGGAGCGGGCAATTACCGGATCGAACGTCCCTTGCCGTCGAGTTAATAACTCACGTTTTAAGAACGCGCCCGAACCAGCCTAACATCGGTAGATTCCGCGGCGACCGATCTGCAACCGATTTCCCGGATCCGCGCTCGAAAGCCGGACACAGGAATCCTTGAAATCCCGAGTGATCGAATTTCTCGCACCTTGTCCGAATAGTATTCATCGTGGATAAATCTTCGAGATGATTTTTTGTGCAAAATCGTCATTTTCACTGAACTTGACAGGCCCGTTACAGTCGACTCGGGAAACGTTGATTCCGCTTGAGAACTCGCAATGGTTCTCGGGGTCGTTTTGCTCCGATCGGTTCGTGCACCGCGCATGAATTGAGAAGCTTTCGACGAACAGCCAAGCAAAATGAGTAAAAGCGACTCTCGGCCGGGCAGTTTCGTGGGAAAATTCGCACGATTCCCGGTAGATTGTTGCGCGCAGGCTAGGAATCGTTCTGGCGTGCTAGGAAACGTTTAATTTGTATCGACGCTTATCGCCGGCTTATCGGCACCTCTATCAAACCGGTGGCGAGGAACTTTAATTACGGAACAAGAGTGATACACGCGTGGCCGTGCTTGCTGCCGCCGTGTCCGTGTGCTATGGCTTTTATCACCGTTTCCCTATGATATATCGTAATGCGATCTATATTTAAGCCGCGATCGGGACTCCGGGAAAACGTTCGTTCCGCACCGAGCCGACCAGGGGCGTCGGCGCTATTAAAATCGGAATTCCATCGGTTTGACCGGCGATAAACTTTCCGCCGGTAACAGTTGACCGGCCACTTTTCACCGGTGGCCGATGGAAATCGTTGCTTGTTAATGGGAACCGGCGCGGCGATCGGGATCCATGCGCGCTTTTGGAATCGCTATAGTTCGCGCCGATCCATTGAATTATCCAGCACATTTAATCATTCCTGGCGATTTGTCGGCGAATTAATTATTCATGCGTCGGAATCATTGCCAGGGAAATCGGTTTTATCCCGTACTGAATTATTGACCGGCTGGCTTGGGTGTCGCGTTAAATCAATATCTTTTGACTTAACCGATTAGCCAGATTTTCATGCAAATCCTTTATCAGTTGTACAGGGAAAAGTACGAACGGTATGGAGATAATTTTTTTAAATCGTTAAATTTTCGAGAGCGATAATCGCTACTACAGTCTGCTAAAAACGACGAACGCACCCGGGCCGGTCTCGGCGATGCAAATATGTTTTAAGGCCCAAAAGGAAACGCTCGTAGAGCAAACAAGCTCTTGTTCGAGAATTCCTCGGCCGGCCCCCTCGATCGCATGAAATCGGCCCCGGCAGATTTACCGTGGAATCATGCAAATCACTCGCGGTCCCCGTGCCCATCATCGCTTTCAGGTATTTTCTCACGAGGCTCGACGGGGGTCTCGAAAAAATTAATCGAAAACTAATTTCGCCCGCGTCTCTCGTTACTCGCCGCTTTCACTTCGATTAGACGAAGGAGCTGCTACGGGGAATAAAAAAATTAAACAAATCGAAAAGGGAGCAGAGGAGAGGGAAGGAGAAAATAAAACCGTTAAGGGATCGTGGGCCCTTCTCTGTGTATACACGCTAAGGAGGAGCGAGTCCTTTCGGAAGGGGACCGAGCCCTTCGAGGGGGACCGAGGACCCACTTTGCCAGCCGTTTTCGGAAGAAGATTTAATTCGCGATAGGGACCGAGCTTTCGCTACCAGCACCGTAATCACTTCGACACGTTGATGTATCGAGCCTCTTGGCAGCGCATACTGCTTTAATTATGGACCCGCGTCCGTATTTCCTGCGCAGTCATTGAAATTTCGGATCGGTACTTCACCGAAGAGACCTAACGCAGCGTTTTTGGGCTCCTTTGATCTAATAAGTAGATTTTTATGCAATCGCGATAAAAATTGCCGGATGAAATTTTGTGGCAACTCGTGTAGACATTGTTGATTTTGCACAAGGAACCACAGTCCAGTAATAACATGCGACTTAAATGATTTGTAACACGAGTAAAGAAATCATTATGAAAGATTGTAGTATTTCCTGCGATTAGAAATAATCCGCGCAGACTCGACGTCCGAAAATGGAAGTAATAGTGCTCGAAAAGGGAATGTAGCACAATTTCTCCATTCTTGTTCAAAGAAGGGGGCCAATCTTTTCCTTTTATCGTCCGGATAATCAGCAGGACCGCCCCGACATAAAAAGTATGTGTCCTCAAAGAGCCCATCAAGGTTGGCTCCCGAGAAGCCATCATCGGAGTGTCTGGTTTTAGGGGAGGCCGGCGCTAATTTTACGAGCACGTTCACCGGGTATGGAAGCTTGAAATTTTTAGGGCTGCTAATTTGACTACCGATCGGCCCGAGCGTGTTTCCACAATTTGCATCCATAAAACTCGAGCGGAGATGTGTTCCGCCGTTAACATCCCGTCGCCTATTACGTTCGGATTCGCGAGAAACATCGATTCGCCGTACTTTTTCAACTGCTCGAAATACCCAGCAAGGGTTAAATGAAATTACGAAAAAAAAGATAAGGGCCAAGTTACAGATGCCGTGTGTTTCATTGGCGAATAGAAAACGAGGATCGCCGGTGATTTCACCGAGCAGATTATACCCTCTCGCATATCTAATTGAATCGCTTCGATTCACCGTTAATTGCGCGTCGTCCGCGAGCAAGGATCGCGCTGCGATTTTCCGCGCAAGATGTAATTTAGGAAAAGATAGTGCGCAGATCGAGGAGCGAGGTGTATAAGTTGTCGGGGATGGATTTTAGTTCAATTATCCCCGAAGGCGGGACGCTCGGCTAACCTGGAAACCCGAACAGCTCGGCGCGCGGCGTTTCGCCGAAACGAGACGATGCACAGAGAGTTATAACAGATACGGAAGAGAAAGAAAGAGACGTACACTGGAGGCAGTCTCGCCAGTATGTAAGCCACTCGGTTAACCCAGAATATCTCTTGTTCGGGCAATGACTAAGCGATTCGAGCAATTAGTCCTGAATCTTAACGATGCCCCGCGCGCATCAACCACGCCTAAGTTTCGCGGGCAGATTCCCAGATCGCCCTCGATAGCAATCGATTTTAATACCGCATACCGAGCCGCTCCGCAGATTATCATCGTAGATCGACAAGATTATCGATACGCGATGGTTAACTCGCGCCTCGAACAAAGAGAAAACGAACTCTATGAGAAACAAGAGAGAACAGGAAAATCTATAAATGTAGCAACTGTAGCGAGCCGGCTTGTTACTTATACTAATAATGTAGAACAGTACGTTAAGTAGTTAATAAAAATACAGACAAACCTGCATCGATACGTTATAAATTGAACGAACAACTTCATAACTCGTGTACGATCTTGTAAACACAACGCGCGACTTCTAAGCAGTGGTACCATCATTTTCAGCAACCTCTCTAGAATTCTCTTTTATCAGGGGTTGAGTTTCTTCGTTACGTTCTTTTTCCCGGCCGCTTACCTCGATAAATTGCGCGAACTGCTTGTTAAACATCCTCGAGCCTCCTAAACAGCTCGACGCGTCCATTCGACCGGATTAAATTCACAGATTTAACATTTAGGAGCCCCCGGATCGCATTTTAATGGCACCATACATCGAGCCCGAGCTGACAATCAATTTTTCTACGGTTTACGAGCGCGTTTCCAGCGATCTCCTCGCGTAGATCGCGTATATTCGCCGCTTCTTTCGGTGCCGGTACACCTTTAATCAAAGATCATTATCATACCAGCGATACTCCGCGCCGAGCACTACCGCGGCCGAGGCCGTGGCCACGTGGTAGGGTGCCGTTCTTACATATTTACTATTACAGCAGTTGTGTACCGTACAGGATCATAACGCGGCCCCGACGTAAATTATATCGGCCGTTTCGTTTCGAGAGAACGGCCTCCTCTCGTCCCTGATGACGAGTCAATACCGCCGGCATTTGTACCGTTAATCTCGAGATACTACCGGTCGATCACTGGATCCGTCGCGCTGACAATGGACCGCTGAATGATCGCCGGTTCACGCGGATGATCGATCGCGCGGCGATCGCTTTTGAGAGACTCTGTTGCGATCAAAACGATGTCTACGAGAGACACGTGAACATTGTCTTTAATCTCTCAGCGACACGCGCGCAATTTTAATGATTTTTTCTCGATATCTGATGACCAGCGGAAAATAGTTAATTGGCGTAGATACATATAACAGATACGTTCTATTTCGAAGTGTATGTATAATACGTGCTCGCTGTGCCGCGTACCCCGTGTGTAACTCGGTTAATTGGTTCCGAGTGAGTTCCACACTATAGAAACTCGGTGCATTAGGCAGAGAAAGTTGATACTTTATTATATACAATGAATTATTCTTTTTCTTTGTTCCGTCGAATGTACGCCTCATCGATTTTTAATCGCATTATCGGTGATTAACGGGGTGGAGCTGTTCCTGCTTTCCACTTTCACATTTGTTTCAGAATTATCGGACGATCGTTCGCTCGTTTTTCGCACGATCTCGCGCGACCTCCATCGGGCTGCTCCTAATCCTTCGGCCAACCCCCTATCGATTTCTCGCCGTTGCTTTCTTGCCCACCCCGAGTTCCGCACGCGCGCGCGACGTCCCCGAGATTAACGCGAGTCCCGAATTCATTCCAAGTTCGCCGAGCTCGAGCGAAACTGTGTCGGAAGCACCATACAATCCCTTCGGCATAGCGAGCAGCGTAGCCACATTGTTATGTACTCAGATTTTCCGCGTTTACGGTAAGAACGAACCAGTCATCGAACAGTAAAAACATTTAAAGAATTCGAGGATCTTGCGTTGCCACGCGATTACACGCGACGCGGCGTATCCCACCGGAAGACCGCAGGAACGTTATTCGTACGGCGAGCATCGGCAGTTAAAATATCGCCGGACGGTTCCGCGGCGCTAAGCGGAACAAAAACAACGATTTCCTGCTGGCAGCCGTTTCTCACAGCGGGCGCGGACGCGGGCGCGGGCGCGGCGGCAACGATCATGGGATCCACGACCAGCCAATGGCAGTGGAATGCATCGATCGAGACAATCGGCGAACGTGAAATCGTTTCGAGAACCGAGTACCGGTCATCGTTCGATCGGCTCGGCTCGATTCGCAGCGGCCGTTACTCGAGAAATACCTCGGAACACGCGAGACGAGGCTACCTCGAGGAAAAACCCGACGGAAGACACAGCCCGGGACGATGCGATGATTGATCTATCGACAGGAACGGAATGCCTATACCCCTCCTCTAAGCGACCGGCACGTACCCGCCACTCTCTAATAACAAGTGTCCATCTTTCCGCCTTCTCGCGTCTAAGATTGGCTAGGTGGCTTCCGAGATAGAGCCACTACCTGCCGGGAGGATCTTAGGGATCGTGATACGACGGTCCAGGATCCATCCTAACTAAAAATTAATGGGACGTGCGGCAGAATTGGATAAAGAGGATGAACGGACTGCATAAAAATCTGTTCCGGTCTAATTACTCGCGGATTCCGAGCGACCGGCTACGATAAAAAGGAGACGGAGGTGGAAGGGTAAGCGAATTCCCTCTGGCGAGGCCATCTGCGGCGCGATCCGCTTGCTGCAGCCAACGCCAGCTGAGCGCGCGAGTGCAGATTAGCGGTAACTCTCTCGCGGAGGAAGAGTCGTGGCCCATTGAAGTAAAGGCCAGTTTGCACGCGAGTTTCCTCGTCCGGCACGCCCGATCTTCTTCGTCCTCGACGTGTGAACAGTGAAGGGAGGAACGAAGGGCACGAAGAGAGCAACGAAAGAGAGAGAGAGAGAGAGAGAGAGGGAGGACGGATACGAGGAGAAGTTTCGAGAAAGTTATCGCTCGGAAAGAGGAATCGCATAATGAGAGTAGATAAAAAGGAATGAAGAGAGGAAAAGGCGAGCAATAAAAAGGGTAAGATGGGCGGGGGAGCTTGTTTCGTTCGTAAGCCGGTCGAACGATACGAGGTATATTAATTAATTCGATGCGCATCGACGCGTGACCGTGATACGCCATCGAAACGGAGGAGCCTATCGGCCGAGATCCGAGAGAACTTGAACGGTTTTCAACATCAGACTAATCATTCGGGGACAGCACGTGGGCGCAGCAGGTGCTGCAGTAGTACCAGTCGTTTGTATAATTGTAGAATGGAACGCGGAGCTTTCGTTCGGCTTAATTAAAAACGCGGAGCACTTTCGAGTACTAACCGGTTCCCTAATTAGATGAGTTTTAGACTGGTATATTATGCCGCCGTACTGGTAGACAAACATTGGTCTGCAAGAAGTTTTCTCACTGTTTTTTTTCTCCCTGGTGGGCCGAAGATCGTGATTTTTTCGGTTCGGTACCCAAATTTACCGTTCCCGAGGATCCGCTCGTTTCGTTTCTCGTTCTGTGGGGCGCTGAGAATTGCGCCAGCGATTTTCGCCGCTTCTAAACGTTCCGCAGGAACAAGAAACGACCGTCATGCAGCGATCCTTGCAATCTTAATCATCGGCGGAAGCGTGTTCACTGCCGAGGTTACGTTCGGCCGAACAGTTATCGCGGCAATTCAGCGGTCGTTTCAGCCAACGAAAGCGCCGCTGGTGCCACGGTCCGCGAGGCTGACTATGAGCCCGAATCAGACAGCGTGACTGGACAAAACGTTCTACCATCGCTTGGCGGCGGGTCGCGGTTTCGCGGATTCTATGCACGTACCGAAAAACGGAGCAGCAGCGATCGCTGTGCACGCGCGAAACTCCACGCTCGAGACAAGAGAGGATTCTCTCGAGTTCAGCCGGAAAACGAGGCCGAACGATTCTCATTGTGCCCGATGCGCAACGTCTGCCCGGGGTAGAGTCTTCTCTGTTGCTGCGTTTCTCGCGAAAATTATTAACCCTTTCACGCCGAAATAATGCGCCGAGGATGTGTCGTAAAAACTTTCTCTTCGCTTGTTTCTGTGTTCTCTCTCTCTCTCTCTCTCTCCCTAATTTCCTGGTTGTGGTTCGATTTTCCACAATTTTTCTTTTCGAAGCATGAATATTTTAGCTGAATTTTGTTAGAAGAGGGTTGTTCATGAAATTGTCATACGAAAAAAATGGTTAGCGATCCAACAACAAGATTCGAACCCTGACCATCCGCTTGGTAGTCGAGCACTCTACCGATTACCCCACCGAGGTCCCGTGTCGTTCGTGAATCATCGACCACTCAAATGTAACTACGCATTGCTATCTGCGCAACCACGAAAAGCGTAAATGGAGATTCGTGAAAAATTCTTGAGGAGGTATGTGTGAAATGTTAGAAAGCATTTCGAACCGCTTCCTATACTGGGTCGTTCATAAAATATTAAATAATGATAATATCGCCCCCATTGTTCAAGACGAAACAGAATATTGATACGTAGCAGGAGGTAAAAAGAAAGTTCTGCCTAATTCTCTGTTCTACAAACGAAAACCTAGAGTCTCGTCGAACGTAAAAATGTCGGGGGCAGAGGAGGAAGAATAAGTAAAAGCGAGTCGAACGAAAAATATTGCTGGAACTAACCCCGAAAGTACGTGATAAAACGAGGTCCTCTCGAGTGTCGTGCTCTTGGCGGAGCTCGCGAGCACGAGCGGACAAGAAAGCGGATTGCGGGCGTGCGAGAGGACACGGAAGGAGGAGCGCCGCGCGAGGCGAGAAGAAACGGAGAAAACACGGGGCCGCAGCCCGTGACGCAATTAACGACCAAATTATTTCCACTAATTGCGAGAGCCAGCGCCGGTGACGGTGTTCTGCCGCCGCATCGTCGTTCCTTGGTCGTTGTTGCGCGTTTTGTACGCGAATTTTCCGCGCGAGTCATTCAACCCCCGAGACTTCGCGATGAAGATTTCTAATAGGATCGATCAAACGCGTATGTCACTGACAGATTCGAAAAAACCAAGGAATATTTGAAAAAAGTTCCTCTAAAATAGCAAATCGGAGAAGAAGTCCGGTTTATATTCGGCTGACCCCTCGCGGTGTTCGCAGTGGCGAAAGGGTTAAAATCGCGAGGTGGGCAAATCGTGTCACTGTGCCGTTGTTTCGCGTACCGGTACATCTCTCCGGGGCTTAAATTCCGAAAGAAGGAACGGGGCTGGCTGGTCTGTGTGTGTTGCGGCATCGTCCCGAGCACCGTCCTGGAAAACCAGATCCGATATCGAGCTTTCGAGAGCTCGATCCCGAAAAAACCGCGAAATAGTCCCCGAGACCGAGCTAATCCTCTCCGGCCTGGCTGTAGAACCCGAAGAGAGGCATCCGCGTCGTTGATCGTGTCGTCCCGCGTACGTGGCATACCAATGCCGGCTTTTTAACTAGCGCCGCGCCGGATAGGAACGATCGGCCGAGTGGAACAATAAATCAACCGGGGAAAACGCGAACGCCACGATCGCAGAACTGGTCACGGGTTTTTCTGGCTGAGCCGACGCTGAAAAATCCCGGGATTCGAGCTTCTGCTCGCTTAGGTGAGTCATCCTGAACCGGTGGCTTATCTGGATCACACCGATGTCCCCGGGCCGTTTCCGGGACCTAACTAATTTGAAACCGAGGAGACTAGGAATTTGCGCTTTACTCTTTGGCTCTCGAAGCCTGTGATATCGTTTAATTTCCTTCAATATATTACGACAAGAATTAATTCTCGAGTCCGGTCTGCCGACGCATAGCCAGCGTAATAGTTAACGTGTTAAAAGATTGTTTTATGATTCGAAAGTGCGCGTCGCATGCATCCTCTTTTATCTCAAACAGGTTGCAGCTAAGCGATGGCTAAAAACAGTTAATTGGCTACGTTCTGGTTTTAAATGTTTTAATTTCGAGGTGGACGGGAGTAGCAATTCGCTATAATCACTGTTATCGGTGCTCATTCGTGATGCTATTTTTATGATATCGTAATGTTATAAGCGCACTGCCGATGTTTATGGAAATTCCTATTTTTCCGGAACAGTCTAAAAAATACATATTTTTTGATCTGTCGTTGATTTCAAGTTGTTGCTCCCAAATCGGACCTTCGACTAGCCGCGCGGAATCGCAGAAAAGCTGCAGCACGGTTGCAGGACAGTTGACGATCGGCGGATCGAATCGCCGCGCCATGCCAGATGCCAGCGCGTGCCAGGCCGGATTTTGACTTATTTCCGCGCGATAACCTTGAATAGCCGAAGACGCAGCGTCGGATCGGAGCGGTAAGAAGGACGAGTGACGGTGGCGATAGTAGTTAGCGGTAGAAAAGAAGAGGGTGAACGAGAAACAGGAGAACCGAACGCCGGGAGAAAGGAAGAAGGAGCGAAAGAGGAGTGAAAGATAGAGGAGAGGGTCTAGCGAGGAAGAGAACACCAGGCCAAGAGAGAAGGAAGGAGACAAGGAGGGCCGGGTGATGGCTGCGATGGTGATGGTCAGTGGTTCTATACCGGTTAAGCCGTTCAGTGCCAGGCCGGCGTCCGTCACGGTTAAACCTCGACCACTTCGTTGGCTGACTCGGATCCTCCGCGTCACCAGGACACGTCGTGCTACCACCTGGATCCTGAAACCTCCTCCTCGTCGTCGATGACGCTTGGACATCCGCGGAGGGCCGTGGCAAATCGTCGGTGACCCAATGAAAATCCCGCATTCAACGTCCTCTAGGTGTCGACTCCTCGATCAGCTGTTCGGAAACACAGTGAACTGACCAACCGAAGACACAGTTAGGAAAGTGGAGAAACTGGAGGATCTTCCCGGAAACTGGAACCTGACGCGCCTACATCAGCTGTTTAGAAACTGTTTAGAAACACTCGAGTAAATAGATCGGTCGAAGACCTAGCACGAGTCGCAGGAAACAAGCTGAAGGATCTTCGCAGAAATTGGAACTTTCACTGCTTAGAAACAATTTCGTAAATAGATCAACCGGTTACGTAGTTAACTCCTGGGAAGTGGATAGGCTCGAGGATCTTAGCTCGGAGCCCCATCAACAATTTTCAGAAGTCCTCTTGAGCGAGTTAACGGATCAAAGGCGTAGCCCTCGGAAGGTGGATGGGATTCTGGATGAGTCCTTGGTTAGAGGAGATCCTCTGGGAAATTGGAAGCTCCCCAGTGCCTCGATCAGCTGTTCATCGGCACGCCGAGCTAAATTACTGAAGGTAGATCCCGCCGATAGGTCCTCGGGAAGTGGATAGTGACTCACGCCGCTCCTCCGCGAGGAGGAAGCGATCCAAGGACGCCGATTAGGTCCCGTACACCTGGGCACCGTGTCGAGTGCTACGGTCTTCGGTGATCTAATTCGGAGGCGGTTTGGACTGTACGGACCAAGATGAACGAGTGATTAAAGGGTTTTGGAGGTTCGCGTATCAGAATGGCGACCGAGCCGCACGCGATCGTCACGGGCACCGGGAGCCGAACCAGCCAGCGAACGAGACATCAGGATTCGGAGCCAGCGAGCAGGCGCCGCCGATGAAGTAATCACGAGGACTGACCGGAGTCGCGGACCTGTCTGATCCCACGGGACATCTCAGGTATTCCTTCCGCGTGGCTATCGTTCGCTGAGATTACTCCGTGAAACCATGTTCGCCCCTACAATTTCTCACTTCGCCTAGGGAAACCTTAAATATTTTTCGAAAAATTCGTTTGAGATTTTCCGAAGAGTAACTTCGGTGTGGACCGAAGAAAATATAAACATTAACGCGGTTGAAATTGATCTTATTGCGATGTTACGACGTCATCCCATAGACTCTACGGTGTGGGCAGGGGGAGATAGCCGGCATTCCGGGAATCAGTGGCATGGTGGTTGCGACCTGTGGCTAGGGGGATGACGTACGGGCTCGGTTTTCATGTATCGATGGCTTCTTGGTTCTTTTTCGATGCGACTCCGGGCTATATATTGTCGTTGTTCTTATTATTGTAGCTTTATTATTCGCTGGAAGATATACGGCTAGACTGAACTCGCGGTGAGAGGAGAATAGGGTGGATTTATGGGGTTTGTGGAAAGCGATCTTGGTTCGGGAATGTATCAAATATCTTACCGAGATTGGTTAAGTGGACCAGTTTTAAAATAACAAAAATTTAAACGAATCATCGAATACTCTCATTATTTAATAACCATGTCAAAGGCGGAAGCAGTTATCCGCGCTTAAAAATTTATTGTCGAGCCAACGAAATGGGTGCATCTAATTAGCGTACGATCTGCAACACACGGGAGAATTAAAAGAGTAATTAACGTAATAAATCTCGACCTCTCGTTGTACATTTTATTAAATAAATTACCTTAATTCCGAACAATTATCGTGGTCGCTGGGTCCGCGCGGTGGACGCGTTAAAATAGCATAACTAATTGCTCCCTTATCGTGATATTTAGAAAATAACCCGCGAAAGTAGAGCTTTAGCAGAGAGATTCCTTGATATTCTTCCGCAAAGAAGACAAGCCCGGTATCTCGATCGCTGGATCTAAGTAATTTACTATGAATTGATCCACAGTGAAAGAAAAGTAAGAGCAGTTCAAGAAAGGGTAAACTGGCAATTCTTGTTCCCGAAGCGTTAAGTTCCAGAACTGAAGAAGGGGTAGAGAAGGAAAGGGAAGAAGAGGAGAGAGAGAGAGAGAGAGGGAGAGGAGAGGGTCGAATCTGCTTGGCGTGCACGCGCGATAAAGCGGCAATTCCGCTACCAGTTACGAGTCCTTGATGGCCGATCCTATGATTTCTCCGCGTTAGCTCCCGGGGCCAGTTGAATACCGTAACGACGCCGAACGTGACTCCGATCGAAAAACCCGGCGCGATACGTCCCGTGCACGGGCGTCCCCGGCGTCGATGCTCGTTTCCAGTTATCTATTACCGTTGTCATACTTCCGTAATACTTCTTCGACGGCCGTTAATCGTGCCACCGGCCTTATGCCCGCTCCACACTCCAACGCCGCGTCACGGTCCTCCTTTAACCCTTTCGACACGAACCTCTCCGACCCGAGACACTTCTCAACTTCGATCCACTCCGCTTGCAAAACGGGATCGTTGATCGTGATCTGCGATCTTCGTAAGGACGCTCTTCGTGTTTTGTAGATTGCAAAAACTTCCGAGTATCTCATTTTTTATTGTTGGGAGGAAATTGGTAACTTACTATTTTTTTTTTTAGGACATCTGATTTGTCCTGACACCGACAAAAAGCATTTCTAGGACCCTCGGGGGTGTTAGATAGAAATGTTGAAACCTCGCGGAGCGGCTAGGATCAAAGCAACCGTGTCCACCGTGAGGTATTGTGCAACCTTGTCGGTCGTTCTCGCCGAGCTCTACTTCCGTCTTTCGTATTCTACGGCGACGGAACTTGTTCTATCCTTTGGAACAGGGCATTATTAATCGTCTGTATACATCTTATTTAAACTGCACACTGCAGAAATTATTTATTGTATGCTCAAACTACGTTATCTCCGGCGATATTTATCGTCGCTAAAACAAGCGAAAGTATTTCGACATTGATATTAAATCTGACAAACGAGTAAAATAGCTAAGGAAGTTCGAGGGGCTAATTTCCGTAGTTCTCGCGCGGGAGTAGTTTTCTACGGAATTCCACAGAACCGCACAAAACAGATAAGAAACTTCACCTGTGCCGAGTTCACCGGTTAATTCTGCCGGATCACTTTTCATTTTCCTGTTCGCCTGTCCATACAGAAATACCATTTAGCAGATATCACTCGCCACGCGACGCAAACTGCAAATTACATCGCGTTCGCGCTCGTTTCGCGGCAAATTGCATCGGATCTCGTGTTTATCCCGCTGTGATCGCGACTACGTAGGCGTGTTACGATCGAAGAATCGGCCGGTTAAGTGGCTAATATCGTCCCCTCGCTAAATAAATACCGATAACGTCGTACTCACGAAAAAAAAGTAGTCTCGACGCGTGTATCGGCGGCGCGGCGATAGAAAACGCGAACAGAGAAAAAAAGAAGCCGAGAGAAGAATCCGATCGATCGCGGTCTCAATTAAATTTCCCCGGGCGACGACAGACGATCATGCTCCGAAATACCTGTTCCCGGCGGAGCGATCGTTTAGGCGTTCGTTAGGCGACTTTCTAACCAAATATCGACAACTGGTTGCGCGCGAACGCCGTTTTGTATCCGGCATTACGCACCGCGGTCGCAGCAAGTCGTATGTAAAAACGCATTAACTGCATCGTGAGAGTCGGGTGCATTGTCGTCATGTCCGTTCGATGCAATGAACGAGGTCGTTGCAGCGTGTAGTTACTTTAGTTACGATTATTGAGTAACCGTTAGCGTTCACGAAACAACGTTCGACATTACGAATCGGAAGCAAACGATATTCGATTACAGTGATTCCATTATAAAACCAGAGCTTACGGTCTGTTTCGCTGAAGCGTGAATGCAATTCCGTAAAAATGAATCGTTCCTGTATCAAATATTCCGCGGTCGAACGTATTCATCAGCTCCGTCGATTCTCGTGATATTCTCAACAATCATATTCGCAATTTAGATAAAAAATACTTTCAAATCGAGAATAATACCAGCGTAATCTCACCCACGTTACATATCAAATTCCACGCACATCGCATACTATTATGAAACAGCCTGTACAGTCCGCGACCTTAGAAATCATTCCGGAATCGGGTCGATAAACCTCACTCGGCTGCACTTGCCGACTCATCAACGATTCGAAGAAAAAAAGCGAGAGAGAGAGAGAGAGAGAGAGGGAGAGAGAGAGGTGGAGAGCTGTCTCTTCGCGTTAGCGAAAGCTCGCAATCTCCACTTCGCATCGAAGGACAACCGACTGCGCGTCCTCTTTTCACGGGCCGTCGTGCTCGATCATTTCTCAACTCGGGCCCCCGTTCGCGTCATCGATTGGGCCCCGTGCTAGAATATAGGAGAGTGGGGAGGTGGGCTCACGATGATCGCGCCGCGCCGGGCCCTCTTCTTATCTTCGTGGCGTACTCTCGGGCACGGGCACGATCTTTCCTGTTCCTTTTTGCCGGGTTCCGCGTTTCTCGCAACGGGATCCGAGCACGACAAGACTCGCATAGCCAAGTAATTATAATGACGATAATAACAACGAGTTTATTGCGTCACGGGCAACCACGAGTGACCGAGATATTCGACCGTGCTCGTACCGGCTGCTGTTGCTCCTGCCGCTATGCCGTAACTGCTAACCGGAATAGATTGCATATTAACGCGAATACCGGCCGAATAAAATCTGTCGTACCGCTAGAAACCCGAGACCCAGCAAGCCTCGCGAATTTATTCCTATATTAATTTTCAAAGATATTGTCTTTTGTTCGGATTTTTACTTTCAGAAATATGTGGGCATTGTTCTGGGAATTGTGAATGACGTAATTTCAAGAAGTTTGTTAATTTCCGAAAGGCACCGTCGCTCCCAGATTCTTGCTAAACCACACAGAGAACAAATGTCTCGAAGTCCATTGAAACCGCTGGACTCACTAACTGCGCGGGCGAGTTGCATAAAAGTGGCAAGTCTCTTGTTTTCTTGGTTTCGGGATTTTTCTGCGAGAGTGTTTGGATAACGAATTGACAGCGGTGTTCGCCAGGTGGTTCGACGTGTCCCGCCCGCGGACAGGGCCAAACGAAGGCTCTCTTCTCGCGTCGCTGGAATTTATTGGCCAATAAAACGTCCACTCTCCGTCCCGCTAATGAACGTCACCCTCGTCGTGCAACCGCGCGAACCTCGCTCGTTCGTTGCACGCGGCGTTCGCCGAGCGATTCCGCGTCGGGCTTTTTGCGACGGTTTAATAACTGGTTCTGTCGCGGAGTAATTATATTAGTCTGCGCGTAACGGGAACGGGTCGAACGCTCCCGCGGAGAGCCTTTCGGTTTTGCTGTGCTTGCCCGGTCGTTCGGGTGTCCGTTGTATAGATGATGATTTAGATCGTGCTCGCAGTCGACATTCCCCGCGTCACGGTTCTTTGCGGCAACATATTTCCCTTGACAAGCTTGCCATCGTCGTCTTTCGTTTCCATTAAATCACGAAATACTTTTCCGGAACACGTAAATATCAATAACGGCGGCGGAGAGACGCGTCCGAAGTTGTCTCGACTAAAGATGGCGGACGTTGACCACGAAAATTGCTCGCCTCGCGATTTCAACGACGAAATAAAAATCCTGACGTTGCCGTATCGTCGAGAATGAAAAATTAACGTGAAGCCTGAGAGTGAACAAGAAGAATTCTGTGCTTTCAATGACTATTCTGCAACGTGGCTCCCACGTGCTAAGAACGTATCAGCGGTCGGTTTTCAATTCGAGAACCGTCGTCGGGAGAAGTCATCGGACAGCTTCCGCAAGTCGCTTAACGGCAAGCGGAAGGTCAGAGATCGCGGAACAGTTTATTGGCCGCTCGTATTATCTGGTATCGGCTTTGCGAGCGCGCGCGCGCGGATACCGAGCTGTCAAGCTGAAAACGCGCGCGCGCGATCGTTGAATGCGTGTTTCGAACATGTACACACGGTGGAAACTGGTCGCCGCGGTTCGCTATGAATAGAATTAATGGACGGTCATTCTGCGCTTAATCGATGCCAAAGAGGACGGTAGAACCGTGAATGACGAGCCGAGATGTCCGATATCATTGCGCCGCAAGAATTTTAATTGTTGCCGGCAATGGAGCGTGGCGGTCCGATCGAATTAGCGCCGCGACTGTTGCCTTCGATACGGCTTAGAGTTTTCCACGATAATCGAGGATTTATCGCTTCTGTACCGGGGTCGATATCCGTCGGTTGGTTTCTCGGGAGAGCAGATAACGCGATGTCGCGGACGACGACGACGCCGACGAGTCGCGCGTCTTTCTTCAACGCGGTAGCTAACTGTACACGAACGAGCGAGCAGCCGGAAGATAGATGCACGTCGAATCGAACCAGAGCCGATCGCGAGAGCTGCGCCTCGAAAAACGGCCGTCTCTCTCTCTCTCTCTCTCTCTCTCTCTACTCGCCTCGCCGCTCCTCGCCACGCGATTATAAATACGAGAAGAGTTTATTAAGAGGCATAAATCGCGCAAAAACCGGCGGCCAATTACGATTCGCTCCAGTTCGCCCGGCATTCGCACCCCTCGAGAGTCGATTAACCGGACTCGCCGCCGATCGAGGAGGGTACCGTTGTCGCGAGACCGACCGATATCTTCCTATCTATGCTCTTAACGATCTGGAACTCATCGAGCTCGAAACACACCAGCTGCTACCGAGCTCTCTGCGAATTTCGCGGCTCTGCTCCCTCGCCTCGCGCGTTTCACAGGCGAAATATTTTTCCAACTTTTAGAGTTCATCATGCTCGTCGGTCTTTTTTTTTTACGGATCACCGTGAGAATCGACAATGAGAAATCGTTGGTCGCGGTACACTCGAATACGGGGTTTTCCCATAGGCAGCGGTAACAACCAAATTCCAGGCTGACGAACCACTGTTCTCCACCTTAATCATCCTCCATTTCCTGCAAGCTCTGCTACGCCCGCTTGTTAAAGCGCTACTGCTCGGCTCCTGAACGCGCCAGGAAAGACATAAATTATATTACCACGGGATCGGCGCGTCCCGCCTATAACAAGTAATCCGCGAAACCATGGAAACCGATAATTTTCGCGAGGCGTCACGGAAGATTACCGAGTGGGAGAAACTAGCGACGACTTCGGCTAGAAAGTTGCGGAACCGACGCTCTGTTGGGATCTAACCGTACGAAATAAAAAAATCATCTGAAATAAGTTTCCATCGCGGTTCACCTCAAAGCCCTGCAATTTTTCTTTATCACCCAAATCTCCGCAATACTGGAGCGAAGGTATCGCGCGCGGGATTGGATTAATCTGAAAAGAAAAATCGTCGGAGATAATCCAGGTAAATTTCGGAAAGTGAACAAATCTTTGTGATATATTTTTCAATTTACTATTATTTAAATTGTCAAGTTACCTACGTGGAAATTGATTCGATAAATCTTTTTATCCGAGCACATTTCGAAATAAAAATTGCAGAATATCTTGAGGTTTTTTGCCATTTTTATAGACTGGAACAGTTTAATCGCATTTAGCGTTCGGTTGGTTCAGCGTTAATAACGAGACGTCGAACAGTCTCCGTGATAATAAACGACAACGTATCGCTAATTATTCACTATTATTGAAATTGTCAAGTTACCTACATGGAAACTGATTCGATAAATCTTTTTATCCGAGCACATTTTGAAATAAAAATTGCAGAATATCTTGAGGCTTGCCATTTTTATCAACTAGAACATTTTAATCGCATTTAGCGTACGGTAGGCTCACCGTTAATAACGAGACGTCGAACAGTTTTCGAGATAATAAACGACAATGTATCGCTAACGAGACGTATTTACTGTCCCACGAGATTCTCGAAGGTGTTGGCAAACGATCGCGACTGATTAATGAGCCTTGAAATCGAATTAATGCGTAGCAGAAAATTGTTCGCGGATAAACGGCTCGGTAAATTTCGCTGGAAGTTCGTCGATCGCACGCGGGCCAGGGACCCTCGTAAAGAGTCTCAATCAAGGGTTAATTAATTTGACGACCATGTCACGGGACACCTACGAGTTGCTCGATGTCAGCCGTCGCTAATTACAATCCGCCGCGGATTATTAGCTGTTGAATAATGGCGTTACACGGGGGAAAGTTGCAAGCGGGTTCGTGAACGATAATTCACTGGCCGATCCTTGGCCGATCCGGGACGCGGGATCGAACGATACTAACGATGCAAATTAACGTGCCCATTATTCTCTCGATCGAATCTGTATTTACCGAACGGCTACCAGCAATTACGAGGATTCGATTGGTACGAAATATGAGCTTTATTCGAAAGGGCTACGCCCTTCATATTTCCATCTCTGATCTTTCGCGCAGATTCTACAATTTAGGATTCCCCACTTTCCGAAAGAAACTGATGCCGCGGTGAAAACGGCGGTAGTAGCCAGACGATTTCTGTCGAGACAAGAGAAGCACAGTAGAAGAATAGCGACAATAATAATAATAATAATAATACGAATTTAAACAGACTACACCGCAACGATAAAAGGATTCGAAAAACATCGAAAAGAGCAATAATTTCGTAGTCTTCAGGCTTCACAAAACGGCGAGGAGATCGATAGCGCAGACGAGACGAAATCCCTCGTCTCTCTGAAATCTGTGGGATATCCGCCAAAATTATCATATATATTAAAAATATGCAAATTGAGCGAAAAACTCCGACGACGCCACGGCGTCTGATAAAACTGCAGCGGGAGCGCTAAACATTCGCGGAAAACTTCCCCGGTACGAGTGTCCAACTCACTTCCGTCCCGTTATTCGAATTAAATAAATAAATAAATAATCGCCGTAGTCGTGTCGCCGTGCATCTCCCCGCCCCGCCGAGGAACGTTCCGCAACGGAGTAGCGGTTATCACAGCGACTCGTTCCCGTTCCAGCTTAATCGTTCCTCCTATGCCTAAGCGAATATTTCTCGTGCACGGGAAATCGCTGAATTCGCGGAACGAACCGTTGCGACTGCGAAAGAGGCTCTCTGGCCAACTGGTGCTTTCCATTGTTGTGGAAGAGGTGTGCCTCGACCCGCCCCGCCGCGCTGGGGTCGGATTTCAGACCGCAAGTTAACCTCTTTACCACCCCGCAGGGCACAGTGATACCACGGCCGTTGATTAAGAGGAAAGACGCCGCCGTCAATTAACCTACTAACCGACCGATTAACTGGCCCCTTTGCCTAACGGGGACAATGTCATTTCGAGGCCCGAGATAAACTTGACGCGATTGAACGCCGCGCCGCGACGCACCGGCAACTGGGAAACGCGACCGACGTTTGTCACCAGTCATTTCTCTGTCACGTGTCCCATCATCGATCTAAGAATTCCTCTTGGTCGTTAACCCTCGCGCACTGTTCCGAAACAATATTTTTCCCATCCACCGAATTCTCCGCGGAATCTTTTGGTCGAGAACGCCATTCTCTAGACGTTGTCTGGAAATTTTTTTCGTGGGGTCGAAATAGTGTTAAATTGTAACTGTGAATCTAAATATAGTCTGATAATTGGTATTGCTGAGAAATTTGTTTCGCGGAACAGCGTTTAATTATTATTTCCCGAGGCCCGGGTGTCGGTAGAGTCTGAATAAATTCAAATCGAACGTATCGGCGCGGCGGCGCTGATGAATAATGCAACGCGAAAAATCCCTATGAGTCTCGCGGGCTCGTGTTTGTTTACGTCGGCCACGGTGACCGAAAATGCGCGAGCATAAATTTTAATGGCTGCGCTAGAGTCCCCTCTACACGCAACACTCGCGGAACCCCGTCACGTAGAGATCCCGGCACGTGTTTAGGAAGTCGCCGGAGAGCGTAGACCCGCGAGCATTATGAAACCTCGTCGCGACTATGAATGTTAATGGAGGCTTACCCGCGGCGACGTTTACTATCGCCGTTGCAGAAAGTACAAACAACATCGAAGTGCATCCGCGCGCCTCTGCTTCTCGAGTCCCCGGGCGCTTCGGCCCGGCCCGGCACGACCCGGTCCACCATCTTCTTTTGCGCCTCGAGCTGTCATTAAAATCACTGCGAATTCATTTGGAATAATTCCTAATATCCTTGGTTAACAGTCCGGATATATAATATTGAGCAGATCAACCGATTGAACCAGTTCTGAAATTCTTGGTCTTATACAGGGTGTCGCAGATATTTAGAACGGATTGGAAAGACGGATGCGCGTACTTACTGGTCGTACAAATATAATAATTTAATATTCATTTATTTCGGCTTGACAGTTCATAGGTGGACTCGACGAATGTGGAAACCGCGGGGAATTGCCGAGGACAGGTTGCAACCTAACGGGGCGGGATTTAAAATCCGCGATCAGTAGGTCGTCGGTTGTGTCTGCCGGCGCGGCGCGGCGCAGGAAACACCGTCCAGCGACAGTTTTATACTCTTTGCTTCTTGACCTTGCCCCAGAGAGGCCACCGATCGGAACACTATTCGAAGCATGTAGGGTAGAGCAGTAGTTTCTTTCTCGCCGCTGGACGCTTAACGGTCTCGGTACAGGCCGATCGAATCGGCTCGGCCGTGTATCCTTGAGCTATCTTCGAGTGACCGCCGCGCCGCGCGCCGCGAGGACGAGGGAGGTGTATCTACCTGTTCCCTCGAATACACCTGAGCCTCCGTGGCCATTACGACTCTTTTTCTTGCTCGTTCCGACGCGTTCACGAGCTCGCCGGTCCCCATAAATGTGACACGTAATTGGAGCAACTAATTTAATCATATCAAAATAGAGAAGCGACTCACTTTCTTACCGCAATTATTTTTGTTTCCTTCTTGCACCGCGTAGATGGTAAAGAAGTTTAATTTGCTTATCACTAGCCACTTGAAACTATTTCATCTTGAATCCGGATATTTATACTAATCTTATATTTTATGCATACGAGATTAAACAATTATCCGTGTAACTGTTAAATTTTTAACAATTCTAACACGGCCGGGTAGTTCTAGCGTTGTTTAATTCGTGTAATTTTTCTGCGACAACAATTCCTCGAAAATCTCGATGAGTTCCTTAACGGTCAGTCGAGGATATTGAAGCAGGGGACCGTGTCCGATCGGCTAATGATCCTTTTTTATTTCTCGCTCGCGTGGCTGAGGCTTCACGGGTCGCCGGCTTCGCAAATAAAGGACATTTCAAATTCAGGATCTACGAAGCTGAGGATATCGGTGATGGTTTTTACAGCTCTGAGTATTGCATTCTTTTTCTCATTCTTCCTCGAGTGTTGCGCGTTACGATTCTGGAACATGAACGCTGAAGAATCACACAAAATCCAGATAATTACTAAAATTGCAATTGGGAATCTTAATCTGATCGTTCGAAAACTTCGATACTTCCAGAACAAACGGTGTGGGAGAAAAGGAGGATCTCCGATGTTATTTCCGAGGGATAAGAATAGAGCAGATCGCAGCAGGCGAGTCTGGTGCCGAGCTCCGTTCTCAGATTCCTGGAGGAACTGGTCTGGCCTCGTTGAGGGACTCGGTCGCGATCGCGAAAATCGTCCGGCGGATATGTTCCGCGTGCTCGCGGTCAGCCGAGTTCTCGTTCCACGTCGTCCTGAAATATGTGTCACTTTTTGCGGGCGCTCGTGCGCCATAAGGGAGACGAGTAACGCGAGACCACGGCCCAGTTCCTCGGCGACCGCGGGGGACACACGCACCTCTATTCCTCGAGGTCTTCGTCTCGTCTTGCTTCCTTTTCTATATTCCGTTTTCTTCCTCGACCCGCCGTTCCTCGCTCTAGGACAGACTCTAGGTCGTTCGCCAATTCTCCGCTCGAGGATCCACTGGGATGGCTGAAGAAAAATTTTTTTCGCTCGCACAAAACACTCCAGCTCCAAAAATCGCGAGCAAAAGGCCCGCAGTCTCCAGCGAATTAGTCAGAGACGTTGTCCGGTACCATGGGAAGATTAGAGGATCCGCGGCGAGTCCGTTTCGAGGGCGAGATCTCGCGTCGCGTCCGCGTTGTCTAGAACACGTTCTCGCGGTTAGAAAGTTTCGATAGCAGCCGAAGCGTTCCGCAAACAAGAGGAGGAAGAAGACCGTAACTCGAAACAGCATCGCTCGGATCCGACGGATATTGTTCTTGTTTCCGACTGGGGTACGGGCCCGCGCGTACCGCATTAACCTTTGAACAACCTCGTGCCGTTGCTTTCCTTTCACCTGTGCCTTTCATAGCAAATACACACCGATGTGTGTGTGTGTGTGTACCACCTCTCCACCCACGCACGACAACCTGGTCGTCGTCGTCGTCGTCGGGTCCCGTCGTCGTCACCGGAATTTCGATTTCTATTTTTCTGCGCGGCGCTTATCAATCGAAACCGAAAGTCCCTCTGCACGAGAGAACCCGCTTCTCCAGCCCGGTTACGTAAGAGGATATAGAACGAAATTTGAATTTTTATGGGAAACATCTAGCGAACGAGACACGCCGTGTTCCGTCCATTCCCCGCGCGGAATACCAAATCTTGGACGAGCAAATGCGATTTCTTTGCATTTCGGCCGCGCGGATGTTGGCGAGAATATGTTCTTGAAAATTGGTACAGCGACGCACGATTATTTTCAATGAAAAATTGATTGAGTAGTCGCTGAAATATTCGGTAGATCGTTCGTTTCGGAGAACATAATTCCGTTCCAATTGTACCAAGTAAATCATCGAATGAATCGTATTTTGGCGCGGTTCATAATATTTATTTATCCAAAAATAGAAAGCTCGTACCGCGGTTCCATTAATTTGATCAGTCGGTGGTGCGATGGTATCCTTGCTACCCGGCTGCTGCCCGCGCTGCAGCCGACTTCCGGAAACGAAATTGATGTTTGCTCACCACTCCCGCGGATGATCGAAACGTGTCCCTCTAGCGATGCGGCTCCTCTCCGTCAAGTGGAAGAGGAAGGATGCTCGGTGTGCACGGTCACGGTGCATTTTCTCCTGCAAACAGGAACATCCTCGAACGTTAGCTCGCTCGCGTGACCTCGCGTACTCCGAGGCGTTACCGAGTCAGCCCGGATCGGGCAACGAGATTGCGAGTTTCAGTACGTGCCGGACCGCCTATCGGCTCGACCACCCACGCGCGCCAAACTCGCGAAATAAATTATCGGCGAGTCGCAACCCTGCCCGGCAATTCCATCGCGAGACGCGCGAATCCTCGCGGCTCGATCGCTAATTGAAACGGGACCGTTGCCGAACGCCTCCGACCGCTGGTATCCTTCGTTGATTTACCTGGAGAATCGATCGTTTAACATTTTTATTCGAGGAATCGTGAATGAATTTTTTATTTTGCATTAAGATCCGCAGTCTACCGACAAGACCATTTCGCGGAATCGACGCAGCAGCCCAGCAGCCCGCCGAGGAAAGAACTCGTCACACGGTAACGGTTTAATGAAATGTGCGATTGCACAGGGGACCGTTCAGCCATGCCTTTGTACTAGAAACCTTTCACGGGATTCATAATTTTTGCGCGTCCGTCTCTTATGAGTCCCGCCAGCGTGCTAACCTGAATTCAATGCGGCGTAATATTGCGCCAGCGAGAGGTCACTATGCTTCTACACACGTCTCTAGTACAACTTCTCTCGTCGAGATCTCCTCGTCAGAGACAGAGAGTGCGAGAGAGAGAGAGAGAGAGAGAGAGAGTTCTCTCTTCGTCCCGGGCTTTGTTGGACTTTTAATTAAGTTGCCCGTGAGTTGAATATCAACGCGACGCCGTTGTTTTGAATATTATTAACCCTCCACGGCCGCCATCTTTACGGGCCGGGCACTGTGTTCTTGGCATATTTATTCTCTTATTATACTCTCGGTGGCGTGTGTTCGCACGTATTTTACATAGAAATTTATTTTTAATCGAATGTGGAATATTCGAAAAATCTAAGAATGTTATTTTCGATGTAAAAAAATTAATTAAACTTCCGTTTCTCAGAATCGATGTGAAAAATGTTTATCTCGCATAACAGATCCGCAGTCTAGTTGTCACCTTTCCAGTTTAACCGAAAAGTAAACACGCCGCGGAGAATGTCGGGAATTTGGCCAGGTCCTCGAAGAACGGTTCCCGAAGAAAATGGCGGCGACGGGAGTGCTAATTGCGAAACCCCGACGCCGATGGTTTTCGGCACGCGGCGAGGCGCGCGTATGGAGTCGAGGACTCGGCTTTCTTTTCGAACTCGAAACGAACGATACGTTGGAACGGGAATACGTGGGGAGCAAGTTACTCTGACCTTGAACTTCAAGGTCCCGTAACGGCCACCTTTTTTACACCCCGGTTAACAGAGAAAGAACGAGCGGAAGGAGGCGCCATAAAACGAATACCGAACGGAATTCCACCCGAAACGATCTACCGAACCTCGTCTTAAATATCATTCCGTTATTAAACGAATTACCCTATAAACGTGATAAACGGCGCGCATTACTCGGTGGTCGATCAAAAATCGAATGTCCGTCGGAAACCGAGCCGACGGAAAAAGAGTGCGGTCTGACATACAGTCCGGCGAAAAAGTTCTCCGAACACGAACGAAGAATTTGCATAAACATTCGTTCGAACGATTTCTTTTCGAGCTATCGGGATATTAGTTTACTGTTTGCTAAAAAGGCGTGTACGAATGTTTTCGATAAAAATCGAGATCGAGTTTCGGCGATATTTTTCTCTATGCGCCGAACGTGAAATTGAAAAGATACATTTTGTATTCAGCCCGCGTTCTCGATGGCGATTATGTTTGTTGTTGGAGCGTCGAAGGGTTGGAGGGAGCGCGGAGACTTTTTCAAGGGACTGTAGGCATGAATGGGCGAGCGAACGGGAAACGGCGAATAGAAACGAGAGGAGAGGAGAGATTAAAGAGCGAGAGAGCCGTGTAAACGGTCCGTGTTGCTTTTACGACAGGTCATCAGCGACTATTATGCAAATAAAAGAAAGAGCGCGGTTGTAAAACCGCGAGATATCGTGTAACGCTTCATCGCGGGCAGCTGCCCTAGACGCGCACGGGCATCGATGCTCCGGGCACCGATCATGCCCGGCGTATTCATGGGTTTTTGCTCGTAAACGTGTTTCAAACTAGAATAAAAGGCTCGAGAGAAAATTAAGCTGAAATGCGTACATCATTCTTCCCAGCGGACCCGTTGATGAGTCAAAAACGGAAGGATAGGTGAACGGATACCGGTTTTTTCTTTTTATTTCGGGCAATCTGCTACATCTCTATAAACTTTTGCCGCTCTCCTAATTTACCTGACGTACGACGGTAGAACGGTGTAATTCAATTAGTCAGGCAGGTGCAAGCGGCCGATCGGAGAGAAAAACATCGAGTCGTCCGGTCGCCGAATTCTGGTTTCGCATACCGGGTCATCGCGGAGACTATCGCGGCTTTCTCGATCGTTTTTTCGGGCAATTTGTCGCGCTGGCACCGATTCCAGGCCCTGGGAATCTCCGTGGACACCTCTCGCGGTTTTTACAACGGCCAGACAGCTTTATCGGGGCCCAGTATTTCAACGACAGCGGACAGGAGAGAGTGGACGCGGGGTACCGGTTGATTGCCGCCGAGACAAAATCGATACCACACAGTTTTGCGAGGTATCGCGCGGCCGCAGAGTCCGGAGATGATCCCTCTGTCCTTTCCGTGTCCTTCTGTCCTCTCTCCTGTCGAGCCGCCATCGATTTTTCCGACCCTTTCACGGACCTCCGCGATTCTATGGCAACTTCTGGCTGCCTGCGAATAAAGAGGACACGGCGCACGCTGTTCGAATAACTTTGTCATAATGGACGTCGCTTGAACGGAACTGCCTTTGATACTCGATTGGAATACTTCCCGATGAAAAGGGAACGAGATTCTCGGATGACGAGGGGGGAGTGCCTGGAATTGTTCCTCACCGATTGGTCCCGACGTGTCTCGCGGAATGTTTCGAACAATTTTTTTTTTAACATTCCGTTATATCGATCGCAAAAATTTTAAATAAATTATCCGTAATGTTAGCGCTACAGGTTCGATCCAATTTTATTTAATTCTTAAGATCATTCTCATTTGTACTAAAGCATTCAACATTTTACAGACGCAAAATTTCTCTCTTGAGAATGATCCACATTAGGATCGAAACGTCGGGAAAGTTTTAATTGCAAAATTGCTTAAAGGTTAAAATTGGATCGAATCTGTAGCGCTGACATTACGGATAATTTGTTTATTTTTTTTTTTTTGTCGGGAAACGCGATACCGAATTTCTAATGGACTTGGAAGTTCAGTAGCAAAATTCTAGTGGACGTCTGGGTCGATTTTGACTCGTTTCGATGGTTTCAAAAGCATCATATTGCTCACCTTCCTCTACTGTCAGCACCCTGAAACCTTTGACACAAGGATCTCTGTCGGAAAGCATCGTTCCGCAGGTGTTCTCGTGGGTGAGGGAACGGTCTCGCTTAATTTCTCCTGTCGAGAGGGAAAATGTGACCTCTGGTTCGCAGTTTGGCACAGCACCAAGGCACGCGAGGAACGCGTGGCATCAGGCATGCTTATTAGTAACAGGAGCGGCAGCGAACTCTGTTAGGCCGAATGGAACTAGCTGAAACTGTATCTACAGAAGCAGTCTCTTCTATCTGTGCATCAGAAATCGCCGCGCCTGGAGTACGATACGCAGGTGTAACTACGATACCCTGAACGCACGCGTGCGCCTCTCCGCTCCGCGCTGATGGGATTAGGGGAGTTTTGTTACCGGTGCGATGGCTCGCGCAGCAATTTGCATGATTCGAGGAGATTAACCTTGGACAAGCAGCAATATCTCGGATCCGTTGGATCGCGACGACGCGACGCCTCGCGGCGGATTGTGAAACACTCGGCGATACAAGATTTCACTGCAGAAATCATTTTCCAGCAATCGATTTTTTTTTAGATACTTTGTCACTGGTTTCAGTTCAAGAACCATCATCATTAGACAGCGGATTTTATGCGTTTATGACAAAAATGAGTAGGTGTAATTCAAAATAGTAGAAACATAAAAAGAATTTAAATATGCTGTTATATTATTTTCAACCTATTAAAAATATAAGGAAAAAAAATCAATTTTTATTTTACTGCAATTTGTTGCAAGTCATGTAGACAATTTTTATTTTCCATAAAGATCTAATCATCATTAGGGTGGTTCTTAGCTATAGGAGCCGTAAAATTTTTTCAAAATTTGTTTGGTCCTATTATCCTAAAATATGACATTTTGTGAAGAAATGATATGTGAAAAATTTTTTTCCACCGAGTGTCGTATTTTAGGAGGGTAGGACCAAAAAAATTCGAAAGTTGAAAAATAAGAACCACCCTAATCATCATTCTAGCATCCCATCCTCCCATGAATTATGCGATCTGCTCGGACCGAGCGCCGCGTAATATCGATCTCGAGCGAGTATTACAATTCCGATCCAGCTCGTGATTTTTCCCCGGATAAACCTAGTTTTCCTGCGCAAACGAACGATCGGCGTAAAAACCTATTCGACAGCCATCCGAAGGAGCGAGCACGGCGAGCACGGGATCGTTTCGAACGGGTTCCACGGTGTCGGAGAAAGATCGTTGGAAAGCGGATCGGACAATTAAGTATTCCCCGGGACAAAAAGGGTATCAAGGCTGCCCATAAGTCATTTAAGGTACTGCGGAACATCGGAGAAGAGCCAGAGCCGATTTCCCCCAACTTTCGGCGGGGCTGTCGAAGGAAGACGGATGTAAAGCAGTCAGGACGAAGACACGAGGGGCGGGAGGAGGGAGGAAGGGGGAACGAGACCTGAATGCAGTTGACTTATTGCACGGTCCGAGCCTCTTTATAAGTCGATCTCGGTGTTACGACCTACATATCCACGCTTTTTCCGTATCGAAGAATCAACCGTGCTCGTCGAGCAAACGAGGGTACACGCGTTTTCGGTTAACCATAGGCCTCGGACAGTTTTGCGAGCCGTTCCGGGGACTCTTACTTTCTTCGCCGACGCTCGACCGCCAATTGCTCCTCGAAAAATGTGCTACGACGAATATTCTTTTAAAATGTCCAATTTCCGACAGTTCTCTCTACGATAGAAAGTAGGAATTTCTCGATTCGATCGCGGCAGCAATAAAATTTTCTATTCTTCGTTTCTAAGTAAATATTATACAAAAATAAATTAATGATTTGATGAAACAAGCACTATGCTTCGCGGTCTAATTATAATCTAATACCGATGATAATATCGTTCGAACGGGTATCGTTTAAGAGTGTAGCAGTCGAACAACCGGATTATCTTAATCGGCTGAAGATACGGAGCCGGTCCCGATCGCCGCAGCTCGATCAGCATCGCGTTACAGTATTATACTTATTCTCCGAAGACGATCGCGTCGAACGGTGCCCGGTTGATTAACGTGGCGTGAAACCGCGTTGACGTCGGCGCTCGGATCAATGTTTCCAGAGCGAACCCCATTCTCCGGGGGAATCAGAGCCGCGAGATCTCGATCGCGAGTCCCTGATCTGCTTAAAATGATAATGAGGCAACGGTCAACGCCGGAAAATATCGGTTTACGGGGTGCTTGTGGCCATTCGCGCGAGACCCCAACGCGACAACAAGTGAACATATCTCTCTCTCTCTCTCTCTCTCTCTCTCTCTTTCGTTTCAACACGGCCACGATCGAATTCGGAACGAGATGATCGAGGTTTCATTGTCCCCGGGACGATTCCAGGACTGGTTTCTTGTACGTACCGCTCGAGACGTTTAGCTCTCCATAAAATATCGTTTATGCTCGGGATTCATACTTAACTCGCTATCGAAGTTGTACGACACGTTCGAAAGTGCCGCAAGTAGATCGAGACTCGTTTAATCTGTTCGTGGCGCTGTTAACTTCCGATAGAACGAGCGAGGCCTCTTAATGACGGGAAAATCGTTTATTATTACTTGCGCAGAAGATAACACGTGTTCTTGGGAGAGACGGTTCGAAGCTCGGCTCGATCGGCGAGGTGTAAAAACTTAGAACGAGTAATACTCCGGGAAAAATGTAGTTCATGGCCTGTCGCGCGGGGTATTAAATCGCCACGCGATGATAAATTATTAATCCATAAAACGTTTGGATTTATTGAATAGAATTGTGGAGAATGGACGTTCGATTTTCTCTAAGTTGGAAGCACTTGTAAGACGTAAAATGTTTGAAGTATTGGCATGGTATCAAGGAAGAAGAATCTACCGAACATCTGTTCGTCGTAACAGAGGCAGAACATTATTATTTTGCGCAAAGATCCACAGTCTATGTTAAGCTCATTTCGATTCACAAAACGCAGGATAAAATGGCCATTTTAGGAAAGAAATATATGAACCGTTGATTTTAAGTGCGGCAAGTCCATTTTTTATCTTTTTATCTATGTATAACTAGTTAAAAAAAAAATAGACTTGCACCCCTTTCAAAATAAACGGTCCATTAGTAAAGAATACGCAGCAGTGAAATAAAGGACGTATGAAATGATGGGGGGTAAACGGTTAGGGGTTAAGAGGAGGGAACAGGATTCGGACGGTGAACTGATGGGGACTTTTCTGATTTCAGGGATCAGGATGCGGTGGATCGGTTACGTGGCCACAATCCTCTGGTGGTCGGGCATCGCCAGGTCCCTCAGCACGCTGAATCGAGGTCACAGTCAGTAATGCTCGTTTTGGTGGCTGGAAGCGCGCGCGCGCGCGAGTATTTCAGTAGCAACGTTCGCTCCCGCTCGCACGAGACCGTTCAATTTCCTTCTTTCTTACGGTGTCCCCGGGACACGGTGGACATTCTTTGGGTTCCCGGCGTTGATCCCGGCTGACCCTAGATGGATCTAAACACCGCGGCTCGCGACCGTGAAATCAAACAATCTTCGGATCGTCCCCGAGGCAAATTTAATACGCGGATCCGCGAGAAGGCAGCTACAGCGCGGCCAGGCCGACCGCAGGAAACCCTATGGTCATTTATTATTTTCCAATCGGTTCCCCTTCCGATGTAACCATAGACGGCCAGAAGCGATCGATCCAATCGAGTATCGCGCGCGAACGCGAACGCGAGCGGCTCACCGTCGAAAAGATGATTAACATTCAATGACCGGAGCGAACCAGGCCGCCTAATCGTCGAATAATGATCGCCGATAACGCTATCGGCTTCCCGTTACTCGTTCGCCAAGAAACGACGAATTATTCGAAATCATTGCTTCCGAGCAGCGCTTATTTATCGCGCGAAATAACAGTTATTTGATGATCCGGCCCTCTCGCGGATAATTATTTATCTCGGGCCTCGCGCGGGCTTTCCTCTCCACTTCTCTTCTTCTTCTTCTTCTTCTTCGCGGCGGTTTCTTCGGCTTTACTCTTTGTTCCACTGGTGAAACGCGACCGGTTTCTTCATTGAATTAGGGGTCGGTCTAACTTGTCATTTTTCCGATTCTTTCAGGAGTATAGTGGATTCTCGTTATCGATATTAAACGAACATCGCGATCAAAACATTATTTAAAACGACTGTTTTTCCTCTGCATTTCCCAGGAATCGCGTGGATGCCTAATTGGTCCACACGTACTTACGCTAGGTCAAGGTGCAATCGGTCGTGGGAAAAGAAAAGCAAGGCTCGAACGCGGGGAAACACGCCTCTTTTTCCAGCTGCTAATCCCCTTTACACGACCGCCGCTCGAGTATCAGCTCTACGAGAATTTATTTCTCGTTTAAGCCGTTAAGCGCCGCGCTATATGTAGACTCCACCTGTTACGATCGGAACTGCGAGCTGCGAAATTTATACCTTGTTTACGGTACCAATCAGAGTCGAGATGGATTTGAAATACTCGCCTTTGGGGCCACCACTTCCGCTATATTTTCATCTAACTGTATCGCGGTTTTCAGCACTTTTCTTAGCGCTAACTGTACTGTACCCGGGAACCTAACAAACTACATATTCGGACAGTTCGGCGAAAGTGGGGAAAGAAAGACGATTATATTTTTTATAGAGCACAATACAATAGACGTTCTCGAGTGAAACGCAACGATTAGGGTTTCGGTTTCGCAAAGCGTTGAATCCTCGAGATCGCGTCTCCAGCCAGGCTTAGACCGTTTTAAAGAATAAAAAAAAAGCGAAAAAAGACCGGAACGGAGCGGACTACCCCGTAGACCCGTGAGAAACCCCTTTTATTCTTGGATTAACAGAATTTCCTCTGAAAAACACTTCACCCCACTGGTACGGACCACGCGGTCCCGTCAAGTGGCGGACACCCAGGCGGCCGTTCTCGCAACCCCATTGTTCCCCCGAAGAGGTACGAACATCGGACGCGATAAAGTTTTCTTTAATTAACGCGGCCGGGGCCCCGGGAACGCGATACGAGCATATTTCTAACGGAGAAAGCGAGACCGTGAAGGTAGACACACCGCGAACCGCAAGCAATTTACGTTGCAGTGGCCATACGCGGACTCGGTTAACGACCTGGCCCAGGTCTACGTACTCGTTCCGCGATTAAGTTTCGTTTTTCTCTTCTCCCATCTGTCTCTCTCTCTCTCTCTCTCTCTCTCTCTCTCTCTCTCTCTCTCTCTCTCTCTCTCTCTCTCTCTCTCTCTCTTTATCTCTCTTTCGCCAGCAGCCCCAGAATTTTTCGTTTTTCCTACGACTACCTCTGGCCACCACTTTCACCGAGAACACGGGGAGCCGGTAGATCCGATCTGCCGAGCGCTAACGACGTCCCAATTACCGACCTGGCCCGAGGAATCGTTCGACGATCCCCTAATTAGCGGATCCACGAAAATCCCGGAGACTCGCCTCGTCGGGAAACCGTTCGGGGGAAACAGCCTCTACGAGATGCGATAGATTACGAGCCGATTAGTCCCGCCGGTGTCGAGTTAATCGCTGCACAGACTCGGATTGTTTTTTAATTGAATGCTTCGGGGTAGCGGGGTCATGTCATCAAGTACCATAAAACTCGTTGATCGCCGAGAGCTCATATTTCAAATCGTCCCACGGCAGTTCGCGGGACACGGTTAGCGTGGTGACGGAGGCCCGCTGCTGAGGTGTTAAAAACCGGACCGTAAAGGGAGGAGGGGAGAGCGTAAAAATGATCCACGGCGAATTTACAGGAGCCGAGGTTCGTGCCGGGCATTGTGAACAAGAAATACGGGGCCCGTCGGACGTTTATAGACCCATCAGGCAATCGGGCGATCGAATTAAGGGTCGAAATGTTAACTAGCAGCGAATAGAACGACACACCGAGTCCCACAAATCAGCTGACGATGCGGCTCGCGGCAGCCACCGACCGCTCGGCTGATTGATTCCCCTTCTTTCTCTCCTCCTCTTTCTCTCCGGCTTTTGCCGTTCGCCGAGTCCCCCGTGGCCGCGCGAGAGCACCGCGCACCGGGCCGCACCGCGAAGTAGGCCAGCGAACATACAATTAAGCCTGCCGACTAATGGGAGCATTTACGTCTAGATTAGAATCGATTCTTAACGACGCCCGGCTGCGATCTCGGGGCCACGAGCAACAGGAAAATTGTTTCGCGCGGAATCGTCCGCCGCCGTCGACTTGCAATCTGCTGTCTTACATGCTCGCCGCGGGACGGAGTGAGAGAGAGACGCTTAGGCGAGCCACTATGTGCGACCCACATCTTGAACGATAAGCTGCCGGTCCCGGCTACCCTTTGAACGCGCGTAATTCGCCCTACGGTCCACTCTTTCTGCTCAAACCTCCGAGAGAACGCGCTGTTCGTGTAGTAGCCCTTTTCACAGATTTAGAATTTCCAGGAGCTTCTGGGTGCAAACTGTCTTCCTTTCAACGGCTAGACCTATTTATCGCAAAAATGAATAACTAATTTTCCAATAGCTAACCGCTCGGACCATTTCTAAGCTATCGAGTGATCATGGTCGTTTGTTGCGCAGGTTACAAAATCACCCCGAAGCCCTGCCGAGTGCCAGGCATCGATACCAAGGAAGGCACGTGCATGTTCGTCTGGGAGTGCATCAAGTCGGAGGGTACGCACGTGGGCGTGTGCGTGGACACGTTCATGTTCGGCAGCTGCTGCGTGCACAACACGACAACGAACTCGATCGCCGCGTCTCATCAGCAACACCATCATCAGCAGACTCATCAGCACACGTCCTCCGACCCGCTGAGACCAACGTTAGCGGAAGCGTTGGGCAACGAGGCTACCAGACCAACGTTAACCTCGTTGTCCAGCTTCCTGGTGACAGATTCGACGACACCGAGGCCTAGTCATCATCAGACGAGCTACGACTCTCCCGGAGGGTCTGCCAGACCCCATAAACCGCTTTCAGTTGGGTCTGGGAGGCCGTTGCAGAAGAGACCGCACGCGAAACCGACTTCTGATCACAAGGACATGGCGCAGACGGTGGTGAACACTTTCTCGAGTTTCTGGGAGAACGACTCCCAGAGCACGAAGAGACCTGGGTCCACTGATCATTGGGAGAAGGGTGGGCAAAGTACCAAGAGACCAGGACCGGACCTCTTGGAAAAAGGTTCGCAGACCACGAAGAGGCCTTCTTCGACCAATCTCTGGGAGAAGGACGCTCAAACCACCAAGAGACCAGGGTCGAATCACTGGGAGAAGGGTCCACAAACCACTAAGAGGCCTCCTTCGACTAGTCTTTGGGACAAGGATGCTCAAACCACCAAGAGACCAACGTCTGCTACCTGGGAGAAGGGATCTCAGAATACTAAGAGGCCTGGGACCGTTGAGATCTGGGAGAAAAGTCCCCAGACTACCAAGAGACCCTCTTCCACTTCTCATTCTTTTTTTTCGTCTACCCAGACTATCAAGAGACCCTCATCCTCTTCTTTTTCTTCACCTACCCAGACTACCAAGAGACCCTCGTCCTCTTCTTCTTCTTCTTCTACCCAGACTACCAAGAGACCCTCGTCTTCTTCTTCTTCTTCTTCTTCTTCTACCCAGACTACCAAGAGACCCTCTTCCTCTTCCACTTCATCATTTTCTTCTTCTTCTTCTTCGTCTACCCACACTACAAAGAGACCCACTACCGTTTTCTGGCAAGAAACTCAGACTACCAAGAGACCGGACGTTCAGAGTCCTCAACAGAAGACCAGGCCAGACGATAGTCAGCACACGGCTGTTAAGGAAAAAGAGACCACGCACGACGGGTTCCAGGGGCATCACCAAGGGTTCAAGGACAAGGTGGACACTGGACATAATACATTGAGTATAAGACTGCCTGGAAAGGAGCACGCGCCCAATGATGACGAAGGTATTAGGCCGAACAGGCCAAGCAACCAAAGACCGTTCGAGACGAGGCCGGATGACGGGAAGACGGATAACGCTGATCTGAGTGTGCAGGAGTCTGTGCATCCACCTAGCGTTAATCTGGTTGTTGAATATGTATGGGATCATTCATACCACTTAACGAAAAACGTGGCTTGGTTATCTAGAAAGAACGACAGGAAAAAATATAGAAAATCAAATTGTTTGGTTCGTAAAGATAAATAATACAGTAAGAAAATTGGCATTCGAGGTTACTTGAAGATCATTGGGTTGATCTTTGGGCAAATACTACAAATGAGATGTTGAAGTTGATCAAGTCACGTTGTGCCGAGATAGATTTTTATGATAGCTAACGCCAGGGTGGTTTATGTTACTCCAGGAAACCGTCAAGGCGCCTCTCCCGAATCTGAACTTCATCCACACGGAGCGTCCGCAGTGGGCGACGAAGCCAGTGTCGCCGAAGCCGACGGCGGATTCCTCGAAACCGTATTTCTCCATCAAGACGACTACCTATAGGCCGACCTCGATGAACGATTCAAGGCCGAATTTTATCTCGAAGCCGTCGAACACCTCGAAGACGCCTACGACATCCAGGCCGAGTCAGAGTGACCAGCCTACCACCAGGTATTCGACTATGTCCTCATGTTCCATTTGTAATCGTAGAGTACCAATTCGGCGATAGTTTAAATCGAATTAGCAGCTAGCGTTAAAGTGAATCGCGTTGTTGTTGGAAGAGGATAGGAAACAGTTAATGCGGAAGGGACTCGAACAGAAGACGAATCTTGCGAGCAGCGTTGAAGTGAACGGCGATGTCGGTGGGCAGATAAGAAAAGGAGGTAGTTCCGGGCGACAGCTTCAATCTTTTCTTTCATTCTAGCGCAGCCGGATCCGTGCCACAGACCTCTCACTGGCAAGTGACCACAGAGCCGGCGTTCATCACGAAACAGAGGCCGTCGTCGCCCACGAAGCCGTCGGACTCCTCGGAAAACCTTAAACCACTGCCAGCCAGCGCCTATTTCTGGTCGGACAGCTGGACGCCGCCCAGACCGACCTTGAAACCGCACTGGGCGGACAACCCTAGTCTCCTTCAGAACGGCCCTGAAGCGTTTCCACCGCGACCCAGTTTCAAGCCCACGGAACCGCAGATAGTATGTCCAGTCAATGACTCGTATCACTTGCCAAAGATATATGTATACATCGCCAAGCTAACATTTTCACAGTACTCTATCACCTCAATAATTGTCTCTGTCATAATTAATACGATATTGGCTGGGTAAACATAGGAATACAGTAAATGTAAATTCGCTTTATTGCTATAAACTTCTGAATTATTAATAATTACTCTTCACTATAACCATGCTTGGATAGTGCAAGGTTGACCGTTCGAAACGGACTGATTTTGTTTTTCCGGTTCGCGCGCGTACCTTTTGTTCTTTTCACACAATACATGTTCGCCGTAGATGGAGCCACGAATCTCCGTGTTCATGGTTGGTTAATTTATATTAAATATCCAATAGTCTCAACGTAAGCCTATAATCGAGAAACGAGCAACAGATCGGCGACGGAGGATGCAACATTTCTGTGGAATCGCACGTTTCAGTGCCCCAAGTATTTTCCGACACGTTTCCCTGCACCCTGTCGTGAATATTCGTAACTGTACAACGAACAACGCCGGCATCCGCATTATTCGAATAACACACGGTCCCCTGGCTCCGCTATAATTCACGCGAAGCCGGGGAATATTCGAATTTCAATTCGAACGAACGAGCGGACGCGGTCTCGATCCGTAACAGCCACGGAATCCGTAATCCTTGGGCGGCTCTTAACGCGCGGTTGCCCATCGCTCGCAAAAACCATCGTTGGCTCCCCCTACTCTAAAACGGTCCGCGAGAACCTATCTAATCGGAGGATCGATCCTGCGCGCGAGAGCAGCAGCATTATCGCGTTACATCATTCTTGATCGGCGAGTGATCCGGCCCGGCCGGGACGTTATTAGATCCGATCGGTATGTAAAAGGAAGGGCCAGACTCGATCGAATCGAATCGAATCGACAAGACGCTGAAATCGAGCAGAGCCCGTGGCTGCGGGAACTGCGTTAGGTGTTTTTGCCGCGGTTACCCGTGCATCGCGACAAAGAACGCAGGCCCCGATAAGGCCCGGCACTCGATTACACAGTCCATTGAACACCGCGAACCACTACAAAGTAGAGGGAACGATCGGCGATTTAGAGAATTAATATAAAACCGCCGATCCCTCGATCGGCTAGCCGGTAGCTAGCCTGTTCGACGGTTTTCCAAGGATCTTTCTGAGATCGGATTTCTCGAATTGGAAAACCGGTCTGTCGACTTCGAAGACTCGAATACTGGGATTACTGTAGCGAAATCATTAATATTTTCTTGTTTTTAAAAAAAATCTGCACCTGATATAATATTCTACATAGTCGTAATCGATGCTAAACTGCTTCTACGTTCAAGAACGTTTCGCTTTCTCTCTCTCTCTTTCTTTCCGCTAACACAGAAACTTATATGCGAGTACGATTTAAGAAGAAATTTATCGAACCTTTTTGTACCCGTAATATTTATTGAAATCGTATATTTTTATCGATCGTACGTCGTTCCGCAGAGCACGGAGTTCCACAAACCGCTCGGCTCTGCCCACTACATCACGACGTCCCACTTCGAGACGTCCGCCCGGCCGAGACCCACGAAGAAGACCACGACGTCCACCACTACGACCTCGACCACCACGACGACCACCACGACCACGACCACAACCACCACGACCACCACGCCCAGACCAGACACGACCGTTACCAGCGGCGAGACGACCAAGGCAACCGGATCGGTGCTGACGGTTTCCGCGGCCGACGAGAGCAAAGGCACGCAGTGCGGCGTGCCGCCCCTGTTCCCCAGGCCGGAGACCAGAATCGTCGGCGGCAAGGACGCGCCGTTCGGTCGATGGCCTTGGCAGGTGTCCGTCAGACGGACATCGTTCTTCGGGTTCTCCAGCACTCACCGGTGCGGCGGCGCCGTCCTCAATGAGAACTGGATCGCCACCGCGGGGCACTGCGTTGACGAGTGAGTTCGAGCAGTTGGTAACGTCTCACGGGATGGTCTGGTTTAATTTTGCCACTAGAGGATAATATCTAAATTGACCTCACTATAAAAAAAAGAATCAAATCACCGCGAATAAGTAGTCCCAACTTCTCGATCCGGCTTCCAAATTTGGTGACAACTAAACTACAAAAGCACCGTTCGATAATTTATCCGGATCCCACCCATCGCGTTCAGAATCATTCTAATCGCCGGCGTGCGCGTGGAAGCGGCGAGAATCAGTTCGCCAGATCAAACAGTGGTAATCGGCTAATCAAACAGGACTGTGCGGTGAGTCATCAGAAGTGAGAAGCGGTCGGAAGAGATGCTCGTGAAAAGCTGAATCGAAACCGACGACTCCAAGTCCAGCCAGCCTCTCGGTGGTGGAAGTGTTAAGTTCCGCTGTCAGCCGAGCAGGCGAAGTCCCTAAATAAGAGCAGGCAGACACGCGGAATGACTCGATAATAGTTTCCGTCGGCGGCGCGGCGCGGCGCGGCGGCGGAGCACGCGTGTATCGCAAAAACCAATCCTGTTATCCGTATTACGCTCGGACTACCCGGGATGTGTCTATTAATTAGCCTGGATGCTGAGCCGATAACGTATCATGGCACATCTCGTGTTTCACCTCGCGCAGCCGGTACAGACGGAACAGGATTCATTGTACGAATCAGTAATACAGTAATTCATCCATAATTGTCTATACCACGGGTCTGGCCAAAGACAATTATCGTGAAGGGATACTATTCTTTGACTTTTGCCGAACGTAGAATAGGACACCGAAGCAGTGAAATCCGATATCGGGTCGGGAGTATCGGTGTGAATCATTACTAATCCAATGACAAATCTTCTTTATTTTTTATTATTTTTTTATGGAGCTTTCAGCAATATATTCGTGGCATTTTTCTTTTCTTATACCAAATATGATATAATTCCGATGATATTTACCCGTGTAAGATTCGCGAATTGTCCCGGTCAAGTGAACTGACTTGTATTATAAATAACCATATACATATCTGTATACGATCCGAATTATTATCGTGTTTGGTATCATTTTAATCAGAAAAATGCCACAAATACATATATTGGTGAAAGTTCCATAAAAAAATAATAAAAAATAAAGAAGTTTTGTGATTGGATTAGTAGTGGTCTCCTGGTCTCACACCGATATACCCGATCTGGTATCGGGTTACATTGCTCGACGGCCGAGGCCTACTGAGTTTCACGGCCCCTCTCGGGGTATGCCCCTCAGTGGAATGGGAAGACGACTAGACAATTATCGTTTAGATATTTTAGACAATTATGAATGAATTACTGTACTCATATTCCATTGATCGGATCGGATAAGCGAGATTCGACTATATCGTGAATTAAACGAATCTGTACCGTGTCGGGTATCATCTTAATCGGAACAATGTCACGGATCTAGAAGTTTCGTTAAAAAGTCAGTAGAATTAAACAAGATCTGTCCCTTTTTTAAGTACAACGCCTAGCGTCAAGGAATCAAAGAATCATGTCTGTAGACGATACAAGCGACATAGTGGAAAATGGAGCTGGCAGCTTATGGCGGCGATCCGTACGATCAGGATACAGAGGAGTCAGAGGGAGTTTGTCGTTGATGGTGTGTTTCAGCCTGCTGACATCGCAGATCCGGATCCGCGTGGGCGAGTACGATTTCTCGTCGGTCCAGGAACGATTGCCTTACGTCGAGCGTGGTGTCGCGAAGAAGGTGGTCCATCCCAAGTACAACTTCTTCACGTACGAGTACGACCTGGCCCTGGTCCGGCTGGAGAGCTCGTTGACGTTCGCGCCGCACATCTCGCCGATCTGCCTGCCGGCCACCGACGACTTATTGGTCGGCGAGAACGCGACCGTCACCGGATGGGGACGGCTCAGCGAGGGTGGCACTCTGCCCTCCGTGCTGCAGGAGGTAAATTGCCCTCGTAAATTGCGACCCCGACCGCGCTGACACTTGCCCCGGAATTACCCGAGAAATCTACTCGGCGTTCCACACCACGGTAATCCAGCCGGGCGAAACTCGGATTTCGGAATTCGGCTCGGGAACCGGCGCTGGGTCGGTGAACCTTAACCCGTTCGAGATTAGAAAATCTGTGAGAGTGCAACGTTCGGATAGCGCGTTTCGTTTAGTTGTTTAGCGCTCGACGACGAAAAAGGAAAATTGTTTTGAATTTTAACGACTGTCGATTGTTGTTCCAGGTTTCCGTGCCTATAGTGAGTAACGATAGATGTAAGTCAATGTTCCTGAGAGCTGGTAGACACGAATTTATACCAGACATATTCCTGTGCGCGGGATACGAGTCCGGGGGTCAGGACTCCTGTCAGGTAATCACTTGAAATTGTCGAGATTATCTATAAGCTTTAGCAACAAAAGAAAAATCAATCGAATTAATCTCTAACTCGCCGGAGAAGGTAGGGAACTGAATGGAATTCTGTTTGGACAATAGGGAGACTCCGGGGGACCGCTTCAAGTCAGAGGCAAGGACGGCCGGTACTTTCTGGCTGGGATAATCTCCTGGGGGATCGGTTGCGCGGAGGCGAACCTGCCGGGCGTGTGCACGAGGATCTCGAAGTTCGTCCCGTGGATCCTGAAGAACGTGACCTGACCGATCCCCGTACGGGTCCTCTCGAAATCTTGTTCACAGCTCGCCGAGACGGTACTCCTCGTAGCCTGAACATCGCGTTTCCTCGATGCTCCGTCGACGGCCGACTCTCCCCGAGGACCCTTTCTCCTCCGGGAGAAAGCGAGCAGATCAGCTGGATCGTGTGGATCGCTGGCAAACACACACACACACACACACACACGGGACTCGATCCTCGACGATAGAAATCGCGGGTCGAGCGAGAGAGAGCCACGGAAAAAGCGAAACAAGAAAAACGGATTCACTTGGATCGCGTTCCGAAGAGAGTTCTTCATCTTCTTCTTCTTCTTCTTCTTCAAGGTCCTCTTCAGGGCTATGAGCTCTGCATCTCGAAGACTGTCACTGATAACGAAGCCAATCAAACGCGAGACTGCGATACGTACTTGCGGGATCAGGATAGTCGTCCTTGCTTCTGAAACGCGGGACTGTATTTATATATAAATATAAATATATATATAATATACATAGAGAGATTTTTAAGTAAGATAATAATATATTTGCTGTCACCCTGTACATGAGTAGAGTGAGAGAGGAGAGCTGGCTCGGCGTTGGAAACGTTGGATCTAGATCCACGTGGTTTTAGTTTGTTTTCTTGGATCCGGATCTTGGCTGTTTCGACGCCGAGCTTGCTCGATCGCGGTACGATCTCTGTAAAAATATAATTGCGACTCGCTGAGATTCTGATGTTGGCTGCTGTTGCATAGTTGATCTGATTTCGTTGCAGATGGAGATAATGGATAATTACATTAACTGTAAAGCGAGAAGTATTGAGAATGATTGATACAAGTGGTGAGAGTGATGATAGGGTATGAGAGCTAGCACGGTAGAGATTGTATGATACAAAAGCTGAGATACGATCGCAGCATAGTTTATTCAAGTTAAAAGAAAATCTTATTGGCTTCGATATAATTTTATTAAAAATGGCAAGAGTATGATTGATGGAGTGTTGAAGCTAGCTTAACGATGATACGGCTATAGTTGCGAAAGCTAGTGTGACAGCGATACTGTTACAGGATGATCAGTCTTTTATTTCAGTTTGACAAATTCTGCAGCCCTCGTCGCAACGTTAAAGATAAAATGAGAAGCTCTAAGAGTGATTGATACGGTATAAAAGCTAGCAAGGTAGTGATGTGAGTATAGTCGATCAATCTCCTATGTAAACGCGGTAGCCATCTTTGACTCGAAGAGCGTCTACAACGAAAGCTCCATCAGCTGCCAATCATTTTAAGAAGACATTAACGATTGGGCGCTGTAAGAAAGCGCGAGCAAAAGTGTTTCTAGAGAGAGCATACTGTACATTTATACACCCGTTGTATAGCGAAGTCTGTAAAATGCTAAGATCTTGCCCATCGCCCGTTAGTAATCGTCAATTAACAGGAGATTAATTTAAAGACACTGTCGCCTTTCCGTTCGTCTCTCTCCTTTATTTACAACATACGGATTTTTGTACAGACATACATCGTGTACTTAAAGGTAGGTGTGTGCGAAATAGGAATGATCTAATAAATATAAATATATATAATTGTTTATAGATTATATCGATATTTATAAGTATGCCGAATAAACGTATATGTTTATTACTATCCCCGGACTCGTCCCTTGCGTCCCAGCCGTCGGTGGGTCTTTCCAGATCCGGAAACGCTCAGAAATCTGATTCGGATTTTATATACCATTTGCTTTTTGTCTAGTTATTATTAGTCTGAAGCTGTTTACACGAATTCCCATTTTTTACAGTTCATTCGATAAAGAATAAGAACAGTTAAAATACTACAATCGAATGGAAGGAGGAACGCAGTATTAATTCGGACATCAGGATTTAATCAGCGGGTCTACGGTGACACAGCGACGACTGATCCGGCACGTTCATCATCGTCGACCTCGCGGAGGCTAAAGAATCCGTGAATTCAGGGGATCGTTCACGCGACCAGCGATTAAGGCCACCGAGGTTTCGGCGTCGACGATGAAGTAGAGGAACGGATGAACGGCTGTGAATACCACTGGCCCGGCTCTTTCGAACAACCCGTTACCTGCGAAGACAGAAAGCTTAATGACGTTTCTTCTTTTCAGTCGGAACTTCGCGAGGTGCATAATTCTAGGCGGAGCGAAGGCGAACTTCGAAAAACGTCTCTGAACTCCTCCTTTTGCTTCACGAGTTTTCTGGAACGTGGCCAGGCTCCGTGCCTTGAATTAATGATCACCCTGTATCATTAAGTACACTAATAAGTTCACAGCTATATTTCAAGCAATTCAAGAAATTACAAATTTTTTTAGCTGGGCGAGCTCTCGAAGGGTTGCTTGAGTTTTGTTTGAAAATAGTGGAAAGAAATATATCTCTCTGTTAGAAAATTATTTAACATTTAATGAGATACAGTGGAGCTTATCAGCATACTTAGTCGAAGCATTAATTTATCAAACACGTTGACTGACATCAATTTCTAATTATGCCGAAGTCTGAAAAATTCCAGAAAAATGCAGTCAACTTGCTTCGTTAACACGCCGAACAAGTGCGAATGGTCGAGGGGGATAGAATCAGAGGAATAAAGAAAGGACAGACAGAGCCACAGAAATTAGTAAGTAGCAGAGTAATTAAGTTCGAGAATGGCGACAGAGCTGGGAGTCATCGGAACGGGAACATTAACGAGGAGCATTCCTCTCCCGCAGTGATTCAAGAGTTTTCTGGTAGACGCGGAGATCGACCGCAAGGTCTTTTTATTTATTTCCCTCGGTGAGTCAGTTCGCAGGATATCAGCGATTAAATCCAGCGAACTTTATAACAATACTGAGAATATTCCCCGGTCGTGGACCGGCGTCAATTACAATAAGCCGGAAACGGCTCCTCGATGTGCAAACAACGACTCGAGGAGAATTCGACATTTACCGATCGAGGAAAAAATTCCAATTATGCAACCCGTTGCTTCGGGCTCGAATAAGCACGAATGGAAACGAGATTCGCGAGGATCGTGACTACACTCGTCGAAATTTATAAATAATGAAGTCAAAATTCGAAGACGATGGAATTACAAAAGTGTTCGGAAGAGAAGTAGACGACGTTAGTATCGATTGCCGAACACTGTTCCGTTGCAACGAAAGGCAAGAGAAATTCCTGGATTGCCCAACGTCCCCGGAGCCGAAGATCAACCGGAAATGACAATATCCCCTTGAAGAATCGATTGAATCCGACGGGACACGACCTTCGCCTAGATTTCTAATCCAGCGTGAGTCCTCGAGGAAGGGATCCGACATGACCGACCTTCGTATTCGCTGTTGGAGCGTGGAATTTCGTGTCGGGAACCACGCGTCAAGCTCCTTCCGACGTGACGAAGCGTGTTCATTCGCGGAGCACCGTCATTAACGACGCTAATTAGAAGACAAGAGTGGGGGGAAGCCGCGAGAACGTGACAGAGGAGAAAGGGGGATGATGACGACCGTCATCGGACGGACGCATGCAGTGTCACTTTGTCGTTCGCCTGTACCAATCGCAATTTCACTCGGTTGCGTCAGCTCGATCGTCGAAAGTTGCGATGGTCTCCCCCCCCCCTCCCCCACCTCTCCGTAACGCCACGAAAGATCCGTGAAATCCTTTTCCCGCGTTTTTGCTCAGGTGCCGAACGACTGGAGGATTTCCGAGGAAATCCGAACAAGGTTTCTGTTGATTCGAGGACTCCCTTGAAATTCTCCACTCGTGAAATTGAGCCTAGATGCTGCCGCCAGGATTCTTCGATTTTAACGCTGGAACTATCGAGCACTGAATCACATTGGCCAATGCGAACAGAATATAGTTTGTACTATGGACACTACAAAGCGAAAAAATTATTAGTCCAATTAGAAAGGGAATTGAAAGTTAGCGAGAGTCGTAATTTTGCATAAAAATCTGCAATCTACCGATAAGCGTTAGATGCCTTCAAGATACAAAATGATAAGGGTGATTCGAAGCAAGAGGAAGTTACTTTTGGATGCTGAAGGCAGGAGAGGACAAAGTGCGCTAGTACGTAGAAAGACGTAGAGTAGAAACCTGGATGATAGTATCGATAATAGTCCCGTCGAGGTGGAACGATCAAGGGAGGATCGGAATTGGGCGACTCACGAGAGTGGGTTCGATCTGGCTTCATGTAATTCCTGATGTTCACGCCGATGCTTTGCTGCACGTCCCTCGCGTATACTCCCAAATCCGGGGTCATCAATGACAGGTCAGCAGCCCTTGGCTCGAAAACGTCCACGATACCTAGCTGCGATTCAAATGAACATTATAAATAAATTAAATACTTAAATTCACGTCGTAGTATAAATTGAATTTCGTCTCTGCTTCGCGAACTTTTTTAGTAAAGTAAATTGTGAGATCACGGGGGATCAGGTGCACAGCTGTTCCATCAAACTCTAGTTCCATGGAGCTCGGGACTGCTATTTCAGCAGGTCGTCTCATCAACATTCGATTTTCAGTGTCGGCCAGGGAGCCTCCTCGGGAAGAATGCTTATTGCCGTCGGAATCGTCCGGCGTGGCTCGTAAAACTGGCTCGAATGGTAGCCCTGTATTACGACGATTAGAACAATTCCCCGGTTGTTGTTTCTTTATCTCATTGTCTCACCGATTGTTCTTTTCGCGTTGCTCGAAGCGCGAAGCTTTCAGCTTGCTTTGGAATTATCGTCAATTACGTGTCGTCAAGGAAACCACCTATACCGATATCTTTGTTCGTGGAACGGCAGCCGTGACGAGAGAAGCGGAAAGTGCACTCAAGATCTCGACTAACGCGATTAAGTAATTAGGAGCTTAATGCCCGAGACTAATGGCGAAATATCGAGCGCCGCGCCGCGCCACTGGGAAACGCGTTTCGACTGCCGCGGTTAGGGGACGCCTCTGCGTTCGCCAGGCCGGATCGAATTGATCCACCGCGCCGGCGAATAACTCGCTGGGACTAATAGGGGACTGACGAGGCACCGAAGGCGTGAACCAGCTCCGTACCCTTTGCAGGAAGGACGTCAAGGTGACGAAACCGCGCAACATGAACGACGGTATCGTGGCCCTGACCCAAGTCGCCTGTAACTGCTTCCTCAACAGCCTCAACGACTTCCCGCCGAGATCCCGCGACAGCCGATACGTGTCTCGACGGTCCGTGGACATGACCAGCAGGATGTTGTACCTGGGGTCCTGCAACATCCATGGGAAAATGGGGTTAGAGACCAGCAAGAGAAAGATTAAAATTGATGTTGTACTCAAATATTATTTTCACAGGAAGTGGCTCATATTGTAAGAAACGATGGTGCAGAGGATAGATATTCTTGAACCGAGTTGAGAAGAGTAAAGAACTCGTAAAAAAAATGGTTTTTGCTTCGATATCTTGATAGTTATTCGTAGAATTCTTATTGTCCGTCTTACGTCCAATGGAAACTCAAGGGCGACAGCGTGCAGCGACGGAAAATGTGCGAAAGGTAGAACGGCGAAGTATCTGGACGCTGTGACGGAGGACACGTCGCAGCCGTTCACCAGGAACGATATCTCCGTCGAGTCCCTGACGGAAGCTTCGCTTAAACTCGTCGGATAAGGATTCCAAATGCCCAGATCCTGCATCCAGATTCCCTCGTCTGCAATCCAACGAAACTTCTGTGAGAAATGTCAACGAAACTCTCTTGCAATTGCTAATCCTTTCGGACATTTCTCATTACTCGAATACATTCGTTTTTAACTCCGATATCCGGCTGTTCAGCACTGACAGGATACTGAATAATCGATCGAAAATCCAATTATCCACGGGGAACAAGCAAAGGTTAAGAACCTCGTGAAATACATTCTTGTGACCTCTCTAAAGAAAGGAGTTATGCTCAAGCACTGAACTCCGCCGGATCGATCAATCAATCAGCTAGGCCAACATCTAAAGCTAAAAAACTAGTTTGAAACCTGGGTAGCTCGAGAAGAATCCCCTGGGGCTCCTGGCGGCGCGTTTCCTCCTTGTCATCGAGTCAGTGACAGTCGTCGGTAGTGGAGTGGTTGGCGGCTGTTCATCGGACCCGGTTTCACTTGCCGCGGTTGTAGCTGGCAAATCTGTAGATCCCATCTCACTGGTCCGATTCTTCGTCGCCTCTGTTGGAACGGTATTCTCCTCAGCAGGTGGTCCACTGGTAGAACTAGCCTCTAAATTCGCCGGGAGAGGGGTCGTTGCCTCAGCAGTATTACTGGTAGCTGGAGTAGCCTCCGTCATAATCACCGTTGCAATTGTGGCGACAGTCGTTGACTCTGTAGCGATGGTGTCAGGACTCGTATCCTGGAGGACAGTAGTCGGTCCGAGTGTCGTTGTCTCTGCCGCTGCTTCCGTTAACACGGTAGCGTCTGTTGCAGCAGGTAGATCAGTGACAGGGCTGATAGGAACCGTCGAGGTAGCTAAACTCTCTGTCCCTGTGCTCTGAATGGTAGTATCGACCATAGTTGCCGGAGGAACGGTAGCAGTAGTAGCAGCAGAGGTAGATGCATCGGCAACAGAGGCAGATGCATCGGTGGCTGAGGCTATCGTGGTAGCAATCTCGGACACGGTAGACGTCGTCACGGTTGTAATCTCGCTGGGCAAGGTAGCAGCTTTGGTAGCCTCTGTTAGGATCGTAGCAGCAGAAGTTGTCTGCGTTAATCTGCTCGAAGCTTCGCCAGCTGTCATCGTCATCCCTAGCAGCTCCACAGAAGGAGTTGTTGATGGCGTTGGTTCGGTGCTGGCGTCTTGCGACTGTTGCATCGTGGTTGTGGTTGCGGTTGCATCGTCAGAAGGGGGAGTTTCAGCCTCCGTCGTCGGTTGACTTGCGGTCGATTCTGGAGCATCGGTAGTTGCGTTCGACTCCTCTTCAGGGACTGTTAGATCGAATCCGTAGAACCTCAGGATGTCCTCGTACTCGGAGCGAAGCTTAGTGTCCTCCTGATTAAGAGTTAGGCCTCCGAGGAACCCGTCGGCGTTTAGGTAGGTCTGGAAATGAGAATGTGATTGACTAGAAGTAGTGGATGGAAGGAGGATTGAAATCAATTTATCTAATAAATAATTTTGTAAACACCGTTCTATATTATTGATATTAATTTATATTTTCCTACGTTTTTTCACAAAATTCTCCGAAATCCTTTAGAGGCGTTACGCTTTGGATCTGAAATAGTCTGCGAGAATTTTCAGTAAGATCGATCGACCGAGAGAGAAACTGGCACTTAGGGAAGAGAAATTGCGCGTTCAAGCTGCAAATTAGCTGCTCGGACCGCGTCCGTGGCAAATTCTCCGTGTCCCTTTCGCTAATCTCTGTCACGATTGCATAATAATTTTCGAGGTTTCGTAATTCCTCCGATTTGTCCGGTGCTTACCCTTAGTCTGCGATGAACGTCGCGAAAACCAAGCCTCGTGATGTCTCGGTCCCGAGGCAGACCTAAAGCATCGGAGATCTGTTGCCTTCCTCGGCCAGCCGAGCCCTCGTACAACGCTGCCAGGACAAAGCCAACCCCTGCCGGCGAGAATGCCACGTTCCCGGGGACCGTGTACTGCTGCAGAATCCGCACGCCCAGATCGTTAATAACGTCCGTGATGATGTCGACCGGCCTATGCGGAACCGGTTGATACCAGCCGTCGAACCCCACGTTGTCGTAGCCTCCCGCTAGCGTGGGCAACACTGTTGGAGAATTTCAGGAAAGATGGAACACTGATCATTACGTTTTTTCTCAATAAAATTCTACTCGATGGTGAAATATTTTCGAAATCTGAACTCGGCCGGTTTTCTCACGAGGAACTGTCTAGTTAAACAGTAATATTAACACCGGTAATAAATAATTCTATATACACATCGCATTGACGAATAATTGAAACTGCGTATGCTCCGTTTAAAATTTCTCCAAATTTCAAAGCACAAATCATTTTCTGATTTCACAAAAATTCACATGAAGCTGTGTCAAACGAATAATAAAATAACGCTGATAAAATAATTTACATTACCTAACAGCAAACTGAAATGAGGGAAACAAATGCGATCAATGCTAGATAAAACCATCTCGAGTTGTTATCTAGAAACGTCAATTAACTAAAATAAAATAAATTAATTAAAATGAACGCTAAAATCCCTTGAAAAACAGTTTGACTAGACGAAAGATGGATGAATGAAGAATGCAGCAAGTTTTATCGCAATACTACGGTACGTACAATGAAGCAGAATGGTCCAGGACACGGTCGTCCCCATGTTGATCTATAGATCGCTGTCCGAGAATAGAGGCCGGCCGACGCGCATGGAAACCACTCGCGGACTGTTTCGAACACGGCGTATACACGGTTTTCCGAGGCTATTAGGACTAGTTAGTCCTAGTCGTCCGCGCTCCACGTCGGAACTGGCTCGTGGATGGTGCACGCCGCCCGCTCGAAGCCCAGCCTCGACCACTCTTGGATTTTTTGAACGGCAAGGTCGTCAGGTAGATAAACCCGTGTCTATGTACGCCGTCATATCGCCCTTCCACTTCCAGCGGCCGCGGGATCCTCCTCGGCGGGGTTACAGGTTCCCTGGAGAACGGGAACCTCCGCGGAGAACGAGCCACCGGAGATGAATTATTCAGAGGATCGCCGGGAATTCGTTTCGCGAGGAACACGATCGCAATTTAGCGCTACTCGGACTGACTCCGCATTAAACGGCCATTTCTTCGGTAGCTTCCTCTCGAATTTTCGGCTACGCGAATCCAATTATAACCTTGCGATCTTTCAAACTCCTCGGCACCACCTCATATACTTAACACGACGCTGATCGAATTAATATTACACGCGCTGTTACGTCAGATCATAAAGCAAAATTGTTTTAATATTTTCTGAAGAAAGTTGGTAGAGCAAGTGCGTTATATTGATCGCAAAGATGCTTTTGACGACTTTTATGGTAGACACGGCTAAATGAAGTACTCGATATCCGAGGTTCGTGTAGAAAATCGAATTCGTTACGGCCTGATCTACGCAGATCTTTATAATTAATACCTACAAGCCCAGGATCGAGATGCAACGTCTCGACCTTTCTACACTCGCGTTCGCACACATGCAACTCCCATTCTTCCTAAGACTGTGATCTTAATAAAGTACCTAGTTGTGGCAACTTCCACCGTAACGTAACAAGCAGAGTCATACGTGTCATAAGCGTTGCTCAATGTTCACGGTCGCTGTTCTTCGCGGTGGATAATCGTACAGCGAAATTTTCCGATCGACCAGAGGAACGAGGCAGCGTCACGTCGATTCTCTTCATATTTCGGTATCGATTTCTGCATTGTCGGACACAGGATTGCGATTCCTCGTCTCGTTCGTCGTGGCACAGATACCTGATTTCTTTCATTATGTAACACTTCGTCGCTTTTACCGCGAGATGCTACCACAGATCGTTGCCAAACACGTCGGGGTTTAACATTCGACAATTAACAGCTTCCTCTTTCTTCCAGACGATGACGTTCATCACGTTTTAATGCTGGAATTAACGAGCATGAAAACCGACTGATAAAAACGATCAAATTGCGTTAGTCGAGAGGTGTAATTGGGTAATGGTGCAAGACGTGTAATTAGGATGTATAATTCAGCGGTAGATTCGCACGATCGTTACTGCTGATTTCATGCACTTATCAGAAAAATGCGTGTTTCCTTTTCTGGTTTGTGAAAATTTTTGAAGAAATTTTGATTTTCCGAATAAGCCATTATCCGGTCCACTTTGCGCGTTATTAATCGAACGCCGTAATTTTTCTAAGACAACACGTACCCATTAGTCGTATTCACTGCTCGGCAGGTCTACCGTTAATTAATTCTACGAAGGAGGCCCACCGAAGATGTGTTCCCATCCCCGTATCTCGTCTTCGCTCACGAACTGACTGACACTTTGCCAGCGGGCAGGCATCGCTCGGAAGGATTGCTCGTTGTCCGAGGTTGCGTGGATATCCGCGCAATATCCGGTGCCGTCCGCAAATTAGACGTTCGTGATGGTAATTGTAAACGGCCGGTGGACGGTCCGTAAGCTATCGGCTTGTCTCCCGATCGGCGAGAATCGTTTCGCGCCTATCTCTCCCCGAGCCAATTAACACCGAGAAAACAGGCCGGTTACTACCGTCTCGTCGTCGTTTTCTCGTGTCATTCACCGGGCCTTCGTTCCCGACGGATAACGAAGGAAAGATTCGAGAACGAGTTGGGATTGTGCAACGTGATTTTTCGGGGTTTCCGGTGGCAATGTTTTGCCAACACGAATATCGGACTGGCAGAGGGTGGGAGGGAAGAAATTGCAGCCGGCGCGCGGTGCGGGAGTGGTTTGTTTATTCGCGAGGAGAAATCGTCGTTTGTACAGTAAAGAGCTGGCGTGAAGAGCGAAAGCAATTTGCATGGGCTACGGAACGTGTCCTAGGAGCTCCGTTTACGAGACGAACGGGCGGATCAGCTTCCGCTCCTTGGACAGCTTGCGCTTGTGCCAGTAGAACTCGCAGAACAGAAAGAAGAAGGACAGCGTCACGCCTGAAACGCGAGACGCTTTCGTTAATCCTCGCATTATACGGTGAAACACTGCAGAACTTATTCATAAGCCAGCCCGGTAGAAACGATAATAGTAAATAATAATTCTACCCATGAAGAGGACGAAGAAGATCCCTTGCATATCGGCCACGTTCACTTTCCGCTCGTTCACCACCTGATTGTTGCCGGCGATCTCCCAGCACTTGTCTCTGATCGGCATCCTCTCCGTGATCCATTTGTGCATCAATCCCGACTCCAGCATGCGACGCAACCTATTCCCCAATCGAGAAATCTCGCTATTAATCACGCTGTTAATTTCCCCGCGGTGAGAATTTGCTCGTATTCTCTGTCTTAGACTCCGTGAAAACCGCGACCTCTTCCTGCTTTTCTTGTTAGATAAGTATTTCTGTCAAACGCGGCATTATAAGCGAGACCGTGATTCTTTAACGTAAAGCGTAAAGCAAAAATGAACGAGGAGCATTATCCTAGAACCATGTGGGCTTAACACACTGTGAAATTAGCTCGGCGTGTAACTTACTCAGCGTTGATTACAGGCAGATAGGGGCTGCCTTCTGGGATGATCATCGCGATCGGCTCGTCCAGGAACTCGTCCTGACTCAGGGAAAAATGGCAGCCTCCGGTCAGCAGTAAATCTTTCCTCATCAAGAACCTATTTTCGCAAACACCGTCATCCGATAGAGGCTTTTCTCCTTTTCTCCTGTACGGATAGTGCAACAAAAGAAAAAAAGAAAAACCCGAGGAGAAGTACCTAAGAGAACTTCTCCAGTCGATCAGCGCGTGTTTCCCATCCTTGACGCGTCCGATCATCTTCTCGTCCTCCGTGTTGTTGTACTTCTCTGCGCGAGCCAGTAAAATGTGATACTTCGTCTCTTCAGCGTTCTGCAGGTACACCTCGAGGAAACTGCCGTTCAGAAAACCCCATGTCATCCTGTCCCTGCGACCGATCAAGTCCTCCACAGTTAGGATCGACGCGTCCATTCTTGGAAACGTAAGGAACGCCACCAAACTTCCTGAATATGTCGCCACGATCACCATGACGATCAGCCACCACACGCCGATAAGGAAACGGGCGCTGTCCGACTGCGGTAAATACATTCCCCCTGGAATTTCAGGACCTTGACATCTCTCACCCTAATTGCCCGGAGCGAACGATGCCCGCGAACGCTTTTAAATTCCGCCATTAAAGCGGCGAAACATTCGCGAATGGGCACGAGCCATTAAGTCAGCGAACTCGCTACCGAGAACAAGAAGGGGATTCCGGATCGCGTGATCGTTTCGTGGGACGATAGGGGGGAGGGGGGCTGGGGAGAAAGAGGAATAGGGTCGCGAAAGGGCCAATGAAATCGTACCTTGTTGAAGCAGAGCCCCGTACACGTACCACACACACTGGAACGACGAGTTCAGGCCCGAGTTCTGCGTGCTGTACGGACTGCACTTGTGAATCATGTACAAGATCGGACCCATTATGATAGTGGACACGGCCAGGCAGGCCCACGTCTAAAAGCCAGGCCTGGGTTAGTGGTATGCCGGGCACAGGAGAATGCCGAGCTAAACGACCGCGATCTTTACAGTTCTGTCATCGGAAGCTATTACTACCTCGGTATGTCGGGAACGTTAAGGGACGAAATACTTTTCTCTTAGCGCGACGACACCGATTCCACTCGCTCTCTGCTCGCCGACCAGAAAAATCGAAAGGCCGTTAACTACACAGCATTAGAGCTTACGGAACGTTGGGAAAATTATTGCAAAAGGACTTAGCCGAAAACGTGAACGGTAAAAGTCGAATGATGTCTAGCTGTGGAAGACACTGATCTCTCTGCGAAGATGAAAGCGATGGTGGATTCCGGAGCTTAGCAAACCTGTTCGGTGAACGGCGAGGCGAATAATAGCGCCCTGGACAGCTGTCTGGGCCTGGCAGTTAAAAAACTGTACGTCTGCACGTATATCGGGACCGTGAAATTGATCGCGTTCTTGTTATCCTCGTTTACGGTGTAAGCGCACGCTGCCAGCAGGACCTTCTTCTGACGGACCAGCTCGATCACCTCCTGCGGCATCTGTCTCGTGTTCGACATCGTCATTCCTTTAACTTTCTACGCAAGACAGTAGCTTCACAGATATTTCGGGGTATATCGTAAAGAGAGAGGGAGATACGGATCAGCGAATCCTTACATCTCCGAGCTTGTCGAAACGAGAAGCGATCCAGGTGTTCGCGGTCTTGTTCAGTTCCGGTGCGATCACCGTGTAGGTGAAGTTGAGCTTTTTGCCAAGATATTTCACCACGTCGAAGACCAGGCCTTCGTACGTTTTCTCACCTGTGCTGCTGATCGTGATCACTTGCCACGGTGGATTCTGAAAGGATGATACACAAATATTTTAATCCTTCGCTTATCCGCGATCAATTTAATCGTCTTGGACTACTTCTTGGTCGTCTACGCACAGGATAAGTCGCGATGGGCAAGGAGATGCCACGGAATCCATGAGCGATGTGAGGGAAAAGCATGTCCGTCAAATTAACGCTGAATCCTGGAGTCCAGATCCCGATATCTAGCAAGTGACCTTGATTCCTGTCATAAGAGAAGAAATTGCCCCAGGTGATCGCAGTAGTGAACTTCCACAAGAGACACTCCTTGTTATTATCCTCGGCAACGTAAATCTTACGGTATAAACAAATTCATGAAACAGATGCTTTCAATCTCCTGATACGCAAGATACGTATTTCACTGATCATGTAGGCGAAAAGGTACCAACTCTGACGTTCTTCAGGACCTCGTGACGCTTCTCGCGCTTCGTCAGCCTGACGATCTCGAAATCTTCGTCGCCGATCCTCTTCAGCAGCTCGATCTCCGTCTTCACGGAGACCTCTAACGCTCTGGCTAAAGCCCTGACCAGTCTCTTAATGTACCGCGTCAGCATCACCTAATAGAAATATCGAAACAAACGGAATACTAATTTAGAAAGATTTATTAGGATGCTGCATACGAATTTAAATTGTCATAACGATGATCGAACGAATGAACAAAATGATGTTTGATTCCGTTAATTATCATTCGATCATTACGTCGCAGAAGCCGTTGGTATCGGTCGCGTTGTACATGAAGGCCACGTTTCCACCTTCTGCCAATAGATCGACGAACGCTGTCATGTTGGTCGTGTTCCGAATAGCGCTGTCCGTGATAACGTACAACCACTGGCTCCCAGGATGCACCATCTTCAAGGACCTCGCCTTTAAAACGAAAGAAAGTTGTGTAATCGGTTCTGCCTTCTCGCTTGTACCGGCCTGCCACCTCAATTACGCTGTTAAGTGGACTTAAATCATTAAAACGCAATTTGTGGCAGGATGTGTCCTCGACGAGAAGCTTCGAACAAGATTCGCTGAAGAGCCTGTAAACGATCCGTTCCTTCCTATTAACACCTACTTCAAACGTTCTGTCATACTCTATAAATTACGTTCTCCATTTGCAACAAGATTAGAGAAATGTTTCTAATCGATTCGGTAGAGAGGAATTAAATGAGGATAAATGTAAAAAATTGATACCCAAGTCCCAGCATCCAATGATCAAACGAATCCTCACCACTTCCATGACATCCGGGACGATCTCAACAGTAGCGATCACCAAGAAGCAATGTCCCAGCTGATCCACATGAAAATCGCTCAAAGTGTTGTGCACCAGAGTCTTCCTAGCCCTGTCCGTCTCGTTCTGCTTCAGAGTGAAGATCGACCTGGAGATCAGATTTACGTGCTTGGTGGGCAGCTTGTCCGAGATGGCCTTCATCACTCTGGTGATCATGTCTTTGTCTGAAAAAAAGAAAACACCTCGGCTCGGTTAGATAATGTGAAATAGATGGACACGGTGTCGAAGAGTGGTAGGCTCGTTTTATCACCGAATGACTCGTCGTGGAGGATGTTGATCGCGTTCCAGGACAGGATGTCCATCATCCTCAGGTCGAGGAAGATCTGGGAAAGTTCCTCGCCGGGTTTCACCACCGGGATACCGATGCCGTCGATGTTCGCGAATCTGGGACAGTCTGCATCTTTCAGCGAAGAACATTTTACAATGAATTGCTCGAGATGTCAGGAACATCGATTACGTTGTGCGACGAACAATGGTCTGGGACAGTCTGTATCTCTTAGAAAGGGACATTTTACAACAAACAGTCTAGGAGATCGGAAACACAATAATAGAACAAAGGATCCGGTGATTGTCTTAGCGGAATGTCCTTAATCGATCGATTCGTCTAGGTTTCCCCCGGTCCAGTCGGATTTCAAACAAAAGGATGCCTGCTGAATGATCTTCTTACCAGTTATCGCGAAATGCATGATATCCTCGCTGCGCGCAGCCTCGTGCAGCCGCCAAGTTAGGTAGCAAGTCGCGACAGACAGAAGTATCGTGTAATCTTGGTGCATGCATCGAGCATTTGTAATCAGAAGGTTGAATGACGACGATTAATTAGCCTATCGATCGGGGCTCGCGCGCTTACCTTGTCGCAGATTGACGTTCGTGTCCTGGAAAATATGAACCACGATTCCACCCACGTGCATCTCCTTTTTCACGATCCGTACGATCAGATCGTGGATCGACTCGACCGCGTTCTGGTGTTCTTCTTTGTTGCCGAAGAAGCTTTTATCGACTACCACCGCTACCGAAGGTAGAAACTATTCTTTCTTAATGTTTCTCGTATCGTTTGACATTTTTTGGAGAATTTTATACGTACCCATGGAAGCGTTGGCGGTCGCCAACGACGGAAAGTTGTTGTAGCTGTTCCCGTAGTTGACGCACGAGAGTACGAAGAGGACCGACAGCATTTTTATTGGGAATAACACCGGCACGGTATCGTCCGGCTGATATATAAGCCGAGGACACCGGTGAATAATGTATCACTTCATTAGTTTCGCCAATCCGTTATTACAAACCCGGTCAGAACGCAATCACCGAACCGAGCGCCGGTCAGGCCTAATGTAAACTGGATGCACCGCGAATCGCAGGAAAGGTCAGCTGTTTAATAACTTATGGCAGACCGATCGAATCCCCGCGGAATTGGAACAGGACATTATTCAGTCTAGTTGCGTGTGCCTCTTGGTTGATCTTGAATTTAAGCTGCTCGTAGGATTCTGCTGCCTTGCCAAGCTTGGAGGATCTCGCCTGAGCGCAGGACATGTTCAGAGACATTTTTCAGAGATTATAATTAGAGAGACGCGTTTCAGGGATCACAACAACTAGTTTCCTGTCTATCTGGGTTTAAATTATAAAGGGAATTTTTTAGAAAGAATCTTTACATAATAGAAAAGCGGAGAGATCCAGGACAGCAAGGACAAAGTTGTTTAACGCGAGCCTGGGACACTGAAGAGATATAATCGCCAAATCTAATTTTCTGTCTATCTGGGTTTAAATTCTAAAGGGAATTTTTTAGAAAGAATCTTTACATAATAGAAAAGCGGAGAGATCTAAGACAACAAGGATAAAATTGTTTAACGCGAGCCTGGGACACTGAAGAGATATAATCGCCAAATCTAATTTTCTGTCTATCTGGGTTTAAATTCTAAAGGGAATTTTTTAGAAAGAATTTTTACTTAATAGAAAAGAGGAGAGATCCTGGACAGCAAGGATAAAATTGTTTAACGCGAGCCTGGGACACTGAAGAGATATAATCGGAATGGAATCCTGCTGACAAAAATCGAACGTTGGCATAACTAACTTTGATGAAAAATTTGACGCAGTACAACGATGGAATGCAACATGCGCACATGCTAAATATTTTGGTTAAAATGCTATCTACAGCGTATACAATAGATTGCTTTCGATCGCCGAGCATGTAAGACATCAACAGCTAGTGTCGCTGTCTGTCAACGGAAGAGACAATTGTATTGTTTCATATCGGCCGGTGGAACGCAGCGGTATACCATTTCCGTGTAGCGAAATCAGAGATAAAGCCGATGGAGTTGCATTATTACAACCTACGCGCGATCGTCGTCGTCGTTAGAAAAGCCATTCGTTGTTATCTTTTTTAATTGTTCAAATCTCTTGGTGTTTGTTATCATTGTTCAGGATTTTTTTCGTCGATTCACTGTCGATCCGCATTATTAGATGATTAATACAACTTTGCTAACGAAAGCGATAAGGTAAACGCAGTTTTAGTTGTCTGAAAATAATAATTTGTTGAATATACGTTGCACTAAGACTTTTGTGTATGATCGGCTATTAAATTTTGTCCTGGTTTATGTCAGTTTTATGATACTTTCGTAGACACGGTAATCTTTACTAAATGTACAATCTCTACAAACGTTTAACACTCCTGCACGTAGTCAGTCTTTATCTTTTATATTGCTAGTTTACAGCAATATTATTTATCTACGACTGTTTCATTGTGTTTCTTGTCTGCTCATTTTTGTTTAGCATTGTATTCTCTTGTGATATTATTTGTAGGCACATTTTCATTTCTACTACTACGCAGAATCGATAACGCTACAAGAAAACGTTGAAAATTCAACAAAAACAGCTAAAAACGGAGAAACCGCTAGAGAAATGTCTCTGAACATCCCATAGTTCCAATGTGGTTCCGTCATTTCCGATTGAATAGAACCGGAAGAAGATCCACGGAAAAAATCGAAACGAAATTCGAACGGTGCGTACATTATTGAAAACGTGATAATCGCGAGAGTGCGATTCCTGTTCGGTCTGTGTAAGAATAACAACGAACGATAACAAATTCGAGGCGAACGATGTTCGCGTCGGGAATAACAGCGTGCGCGAGTTATCTTGCGGGACCAGTCTAGTTCGTGACGATTCGGGTGACATCATGTGGTGCGCGGCTCGTACGTGCACTGCTCTATTACAGTCTCGGAACGGTTGGCTCCGAATGTGTCCGAGAACCATGCAGCGACTGTACGCCTGCATGTGTAGATCTCGTGGTATACGTAACACAGGCATCGGCGGACGATATTTCCAGCGGAGATCCGGCCGTAGTTGAACTCTCTCGCGAGAAGGCCACCGAAAAACCATTCCCCGTGCAATGTCAAGCACCGTACAATATGATGGGCTGAACGTCTCCGGGAAAACTGACAGAAGCAACGCGTACGAGCGAGCCGCACGGGAAACGAGCCTAGGCGAACCACCAGTGAGAGGAATCGCGCCCTGGGGGAAAAGTGGGAGTGAAAGTGGAAAAATCCCGTTTTTCGAAATTGCACGAGGAACGGTGCCGCGCAACAGCACCTAGTGCAACAACCCACACGGGGTACTCTGCTGTGCTGATGTTCCGCGGAAACGATGGAGCCCGAGGAACCGTTGCTGCAAGGGATTCTGCTGTTACCGCCGCAAGGAATGCTAGGCCAACTCAAGGTTGGTTCACGTTCCGCACAGATTTACGATACCAACACCCGTGCATTCTATCCCGCGACGTTCGTTTCTTGCCCATTGTCTTTGCCGCCGGATGCAAATGATCCATCTCTCGTTATCAGTCATCGTCACCGAGAAATAACCTACAAAGCGATCGAGTTACAGACGTTTCACGGGCTCGCGCTCGATGCAACGTGATACACGTCACTCTCGGTTCGCGGCAATATTTTCGTCGAAATTTAGATGCTATGCCGCGGCGTTCCTCAACGTTTTTAGCTGAACACGTTCGTTTGGAATTGTATATACCCGATTGTTTATAATATAACGTTTTTATGAATCTGATACAACAGTATCATTGGATATTGTATAATTAGTAGATGGTGGATCTTTATGCGAAATAAAAATTGTCCACCTGAATTCCAACAAACTGGAGTTAAATAGAAAATTATTTTCATTCTTGATATGTTTACCAGATTGAAAATAATATCTGTTTAAATTCTTCTAATGTTTTTACTGCTTTAAAGTACACTTACTTATTTTTATTATAAATGCATAAAATCCGCTGTCTATTCGATCTTCATACCTTCCACATGTTACACCTCGTTGCTGCATTGCAGAAAACCTGGCACAAAAGGTTTTGCCAACTGTTCAGAACCAGCAACTATGGGATCAAGCGTGTGGAGATCTACGACAATCAAGAAGAAGCTGTTCTACAGTTGCACACGCCGCGCATCATCACCTTGGATGCATGCATCAAAATTGCACCTAGCAACCAATCCCATGTGTTTACTGTAAGTAATGCATTGGCGTATTTCACATGAATTGTACCGCAGCGAGTTAATACTCTCTCTTTATTGTTTCATGTAGGTAGTAACCAAATCAGGAATCCACTATTTCGGATGTTACTCCGAATCAGATATGAGCCATTGGATTACCGCATTTCAATTGGTAGCGTTCAAAGACAGCGTGTCTAACCAGACGATAGAAGAAAACAATGATCTGTATTGTACCAGCGGAGAAGGTGTATTTTCGGTCAGAGTTGTAGAAACAGACGCATCCAAACGATGCGGTCTTGAGACTAGGAATTATACTCTAGTGGTGGCTACAGCTGATATTAAATTAATGGACGGTGATATGGTTTTGTTCACTTGGCCATACAGATATATTAGAAGATACGGCTACAAAGATGGCAAGTTCATCTTCGAAGCGGGCAGAAAATGCGAGTCCGGAGAAGGTTCTTTTCGTATGGAGCACAGCAGCCAACAAGAGATATTCAGGTGCATGTACTCCAAGATGAAGTCTATGAAAAAATTAATGAACGAAGAAGGTAATCCAGCGATCGAGTGCAACGATGCTCAATATCATGCAGCCTTGTCTATGGAAGCAGGCTCCAGAGCAGCATTACCTCCCTCCCCAAATAGTTCTGGTAATTTAATTGACATTGACTTTTCAACTCCGCAAAATTCCCAAAAGCAATCAAACTCGTCTACAAACACGGACGCTAATTTATCTAGTAAACCTTCCTCTTCTCTTCTCAAGTCTAAACCGGCGAAACCGCCACGGAAATACGCGTTCCAAGGTTTGCCGGATAAGAAGAACGCAGACTCTGAGTTATCAGACCTATCTGCGTGCGGGGAATACAAGACATTGAATCGCGACAATTCGCCAGAATTGTCCCAAAAGACGATAGGGAGTTCGATATTTGACGACGAAGAGAGACACTCGTACGATTTAGTGGAAGTAAGAAACGATGCGTGGAAAACGCACGGTATCGATACCATACATCACACAGAGCGAGCGAACTCGTTGTTGCACAGCGACAAAAGTAAAGAGAACGAGGATGACTTCCAATACGAAACTGTGATGCCTCTTATATCATCCCAAAACTCATCGAAAAGTAAGTCTAGTATTTCTGATAATCCGATAACGACGTCAACGATTAACGCGTCGAATAAACCCGTTGACGAATCTGATTACGATAAGTTAGAGCATTTCGGATCCGCGAGCAAAATCAATCAAAAAGTTTCATTTAAATTCGGGAACTTTAGCAACGCATGTCAGAATTCACATTCCAACGTTTCGTTAAATAGTTCTGTAGTCGACACGACCACTGCCTGGTCTAATTATGATATTGTGGAGGATATGTCCGCTGTTAGATTGGCGGATGATAGTCATCTTGGGTACGGTGTTATTAGAAAGAAAACGAATCATTCCGATTCTGGTTCTACCAGCAGCACAGTGGGTCCAAAGCATAAAGTCTTTAATAATAGTGAATATGCAATTGTGTCAAAACCAAAAAGGGTATAAAAGATCCAAAAGAACTTCCGTTTCGTAACTTAATTATTCTTCATTCAGAGATTCTCAGTTCTCCGAAACGATTAAAATAATACTAGTCTACATTATGACTAGAATAAGTTCATTCCTACCATTTTCTGTATAACGAAACAGTTGTGTTGATATTTTACAATTTTGTTTATATAAATATATATATATATATATGCGGAAATGAAACGTCATTCGTCTTCTGCAAAGATTAGTTTAAGAAATACTAGTCTTTTTAATCATTGTCAATTACCTAGGAATAGTTTAATTATATTAGAAACGAAATGAAATAATTTTTGCAAAAAATCGGAGGTTAATCTTTTTTTAATGTACAACTGACTGATCGCAACGAAAAGATATAGGTGCCTTATATCGTGAAATTAGATAGGGAAGTCGACACAAATTTTAGTAAAATCTTCGCAAAGTTTCAGAGTTAAATTTGCATGTTATTCGAATATCTGGTGTACTTAGAGATATTTAATTATTGTTATTCTCATACTACCATTAGTTCTATATATTACAGTGCTATATCAACTTCGATTAGAGTTGTGCCTTCACTAAGATGTTTAAACGTTTATGATAACATAAAGTCTTCAAGATACAGAGTTTATATATTTATAGATATATATACGTGATAAGTGAAAAACAATAAGTCATTCCCCATATTTCTAGTACATATATTTTATAGACTTATGTACTATATATACACACTTATAAACGATTTAACTATGTACCATATTATTAAGTGAAACATAGTTTTATAAGCAGTGTGTCATAAACATGCATACTTGATAGTTATTTATACAAATATTCATATTTTTTCAATTAGAATTTGCCATAATACGGTAACTTCTACGTCATGTGCCAAGGTCTGCCATTCAAATTTATTGATATTAAATCGTGTAATAGTACTAAGCCATTTCCACAAAAAGAGTTAAATTGCATAAAGAGGCAAATCTCATCAAATTTTTGTACGATCTGAGAAATGTTTTTCAAACCTGTGTATTTTCTACCAAATTGTACATATTAGTAGTATTATTTACATTTAATACAATCTTAAAAAACGTTCGAAGTATGTATAACATGGAAAGAACATCGTTCGTTCTATTAGTATTTTTAATTTAAAGGATCAAAAAGCAAATTTTTAAGTCTTTCGATACCGACCAAACTTCCGATATTATTTTTTACTTATATGATAAGTTACACGTAATATAAGAACTATAAGTGGTATACAATAAATTTCGATACATTTACATCAGCCTAAATACATTTTTTTATTTATTTATCCTCCGAGGTTTCTGTTCTTTTCTTATCACTATTCACTTCGTCTTCTTCCTTAATCAATCGTTCCTTATTCTTTCTATTGTGCTCCAATAAATCGAATTCTGCTTTGGCAATAACTTCAATGTAGCCATCGACGTCGTTTGTAATTTTTTTAACAGTCTCTCCTTTCAAGAATAGGAATCTTTCTATATTCTTTATGTTCTTCATTTCCTCAAACCATCCTAAATTGTCAGCGATTAAATGGTTATTTTTGCAGCCGTCGCATCGAACAATAACTACTCCTTTTTCGTACGCAACTTTTGAAATAATTTTGCTGGACCTATGGTTACACTTTCTACATGTAAACATCAGCTTTAACTTTCCATCAAGCTTGCCGAGTGGCTTCTTGATATCTTCATGATTGTCTTGCGGTGAATTAGAAAGATTCGTCTGCTTTCGTCCAAAGAATTTTTTGTCAAAATTCATATCAAAATCATTTTTAGACGTCAATAATGCTCGATGTAATTTTGTAGGCTCTTTTGTCAAAGTTAGTCTACTTGCACACCGAATTGCGTGACGAAACATGACGACTTTTTATAGGTTTTCTTTTATATGAGTTTTAATCACGCATTATGATTTTTTAGTGATTAAAAATAATTTTCTAATCATTATTTCGAATACACTCGTCGTGTCACTGCTGAGAATGTTTTTCTCTGATACTTTCACGTGTTCGAGCGCAACTGTCTAAAGGCGAGTTCACATGTATCCCGACGCCATTTTGTTCAACATTTGTATCATCATATACATAACTACGTATACATATAACCTATTATGAAAATGTATAGGAACGAGTAAAATTTTTTAAAAATTCTGAAGAGTTTATTTCTATGGAAAATCGCATCATACATCGTTTTTGTTACGCTATAGAATCATTCATTTTAAATGAGTATATGCTTGATAGAGGAACATCTGTGGACACGCCCAAAATTATTCTTGAAAACGGACCATTAATCTATGCTTACAATCTTTGACTTTTTCTTTTTTTTTTTTAATAAATTAAACCGAGTTTCACACGATGATGAAAGATAATTTGAAATGCCTAATACCCTAGGAAAAACTCGATCTTATTTTATACTAGTTTCTTTGCTTCAAAGAAGTTCTTCAAATGTTTCATTTGCCATATACCCAACGCTAACAGAACCACAGACTGTGTAAGGGACCACCAGAACACACGTCTGTGTGTGCTCTCGGATGTTTGTCTGAAACGTTCCTCTCGGTACTGGAACAGAAATGATTCAAAGATAATTTAAACTCAAACGAATCAAATAGAAGACTGCAAAAGAACCAGTTACCCTTTGGTAATTTTGTTCCTTAGTGATCTGTTCGACTTGGTCAAGAAGCTGACGTATTCTCAGTTGTAATTCAGTGAACTTTTCCTTCTGTGCTATGTTGGCATAGTCAATGGCATGCTCGCCCACTTGCATGTCTAGATGAACTCGCTAAACATTCAAAGAGACAAGATAAATCAGATAAATAAAACAATTTAAATCCAGAGAAATAGAAATAATCATTGGTGATCAAAATCTTTTGATTCTGAGTATAAATTAGCCAGAAGTGCTCGCACAGCTGTGGTTTACGTACCAGCTGAGTACCGCTGAACCAAGAAGAGCTGTTTGAATACAGGCAAATGACATGTTCGCCAGGTGTGTGGGAGGTGAAAGAAATTCGCCCCTCTGAACTGTACACTCTTGAAAGAATTGTTTTAAAATCCGGATCACTGATTTCCACGTGCATTCCTATTCCAGGACTGCTGGGCATGAATCCATTGGTTCGGGGGTCGTATATTTCGACCTTGTAATTTACTAGAAAGAAAAAACGAGAAGATAAAACTCAGCATCGCCGAAGATGAAACCAGGACGTATGAACATTATTTTGATTAATTTATTAATTTTTATACACACCTAAGACTGTTGTTTCATCTGGAATCTCTTCGAGGAAACACTTTCGCTCCGTCTCGCCGATGTGAAAGTATAATCCGGTTCCATACTCGAGGAAGCATAAAAAGACGAGGAATACACCTCCGTGCTTTAACATGATTATCTACGATGCGGTGCTTCTGATAGCACGTCGAAATTATGAAATTACGAACAAAATCTTGCGAGCAACAGTACGCAGCACACGTCACCTACGAAAACAATCGATGAAGTTCACGCTAGCGGCGCCACTGTGCTTCGCCGATATCAGCCGATGTACACCTTGCCACTTTGCTGATACATAATGTGTAGTTTTTGAAAAATAAAAAATGGACGTCACCGTGTTAGCTTTCCTGGCAATTATAATATTGCTTTTGCTCGTGGTTTGCATTATATTTTTGAACAGAAGATCCGGTAAGTCAATCATACTATTCCTCACACATTCCGATAAGATAATTCCTGCTACATAACTGGACGCGTTCCTAACCTCTCGGTTTATTTTGAACAGATGCTTTGACAGTTTTCCTTAAGATTATTATGCTAGTACAGGTGAATTGTTATAAGTATTTGTCTATGTAGTTAATAAACCGGACCATCACAAATTGAAGGTCGCATCTAGAAATCGTAAATTGTAAAGATAAATATTAATTTGAACTGTTCGCTGCTTTGAACTGGCTATAGTTGCGAAGAAGAGGACATCCGATGCACAGGGTGTTCCGGAGAAGAGGATAAGGAGGGCAGCGGGTCAACGAACAGCCAGGCGTCGTCTCCAAGCAACTGCAGTTGCAGCACAGAGCCAGGAAGACGAGGATGCATCGGGGAACGAAGCCAACGACGAAGCAGATGAGAAGCCAGATGCGTCTGATCAGAAAATAGGAGCCAAGAAGAAGGCAAAGCTAGCAGCTAAAGTAGAGAAGAGAATGCAGAGAGAAATAGCAGAAAGAGATAGAGAAGAGCGTAGGAAGAGAGATCAGCTGATTCAAGAACAGAGAGACAAACAGTATGAAAAGGAACGTGAAGAGGAACAGAAGCAGGAAGAAGCTGAGAGAACAGCCAGAGAGGAGAAAGAGAAGAAGGAGTACGAAGAATACTTGAAGATGAAGGAAGCATTTAGCGTAGAGGAAGAAGGCTACGATCAGGATGAGAAAGAGGACGAAGAAAATCTATTAGAAGCATTTGTACAGTATATTAAAGACAGCAAAGTAGTAGTATTAGAAGACTTGGCTGCAATCTTCAGCCTGAAGGCTGCAAGCGTGGTCGACAGAATACACGATTTACAATCAAATGGAAATTTAACGGGGGTGATCGATGATAGAGGGAAATTCATTTACATCTCCCCGAATGAGTTCGAAGCTGTAGCAAAATTCGTAAAACAGCGGGGTAGAGTCAGCATCGCCGAACTGGCCGAGAATTCCAATCGTTTAATAAATCTAACGCCAGAGAACAAAGTCAGCATGGTGGAGGCAAGATAGATTTTATATGAACTGTAAAATATACACTGCAATAAATTTATATATTATTATAAATGTGATACAAGCGTTCATGCGACATGAAGCGTGCTTGGACAAACGGAAGAATTATATACATGTTATATTTTACATATAGAATTATAGACAATTTATTTAATTGTACATCAGAATTTTTTTAAATATACTACCTATCTAAGTTACACGTTATTGCATTCATTCAGGATTACATACCAGAAACAAATATTAAAACGGTGTTTACTATTAATTTATGGAAACACACGTATTTTTTTGTATTGATATTAATATTTTATGAAGCGGATTATCACATTCTTACCAAGAATGTGATAATTTTAGTGGAATCTTTCATCAGGAAGGGGAAGGGGGTTCGCTATAGCGATTTAAAATCATTAGAATTTTCGCGGATAATCAAGAAAAATATTTACACAAAACATGATAGATACTTTATTGCGGATAAAAAAACAACGCTCGTGTAAGCCGGCCCTTTTCCAGGTAAAACGTCTTGTTTGCTTGAAAGCAACACCTGGTGACACCTGGGAGCGATGTTGCGTCAGATTCTAGTTTGTCGTTCGCTGTCAGCTGCACGGTTTATTCTTTATTCGTCCCGGGATGCATAATTTACGCGATTGGGCACGGCTCGCGTTATTATGCGATCGTGTGTGTGAGAGAGAGGGAGAGTGCGTAAAAAAAAACAGGAAAATAGATAAACCTAATTATTCCCCGCAATCAAGATCACGTGAGAATCTCGAAAAAAGATTGATGCGCCGTTGATTTACGTAGAGGCCGAGGCGAGGCCCTTTACGACCATTAGGTGTCCCATTCCTCACCCTAAAGTTAGTTCAGCAGCCACGGTGACTCCGAAATTTTCGGCGCCGAGAACAAACGCGTAGTTTGTTTTAGCCCGAATGATAATAGTCCTCCCTATTGGCTCGCATCGAAAGAATTATAGTTCCCGGCGCTATATTCGATGTTTATTCACCCTGATCATCCTCCAAGAAACAGTATAATACACCCAACGATCATCCAAGAAACTTAAGGAAAATCTCTGAAATCCGTATTTCCCGTAGTAGCAGGTCACCTTCATTAATTCATCGTCTGACGCGAACGATTCGATTTTCGCAAACAAACAAGTTCGGAGGGACGCGTCTACGTGACACATCGGCGATTCAACTAATTATTCACAGATCGAAGTGGACTCTAATCTGCCGCGATCATTCGAGACGCTTCGATGAAAATTCAGATCTCCACCCAGTCTGCGATCGAGTCGCTTTTCCGAATCGCTGTTGTGAGTCGATTAAAAATTCCGCCGACCGATCAAGGGAATCGTAATCGGTCCCCACTCGATTTCGCGAGAAGAAGGGGACACACAGAGAGCCTATGTAAGAGCCACGGGATCGCCTGGGTCCTGCAGTCCTTCTGAAGAGTCAGCTCGTGCGACGTACGTTCGCGAAGTTGCGATTCACCGTCTCAATCCTCGATTCACGACCAAAGGATCCGAGATCAAGACTACCGGTTCAATCCACCGAGAACTTTACGACCAGTGTTTCGTGCTGATCGGGAAGATCTATGTGTCGATGAGGTGCAAAGTCTTAGATTGCCAAGGCAACACCCCGACCTTCTTGCCCAGTGTCAGGTAACTAAAAACAAGTTTCCATTTTGCTGCCTGGTCCTCCTCGAGGACATCAACGCGAATAATTGATCTGAAATGATCACTCGATCGGTTTCACCATCGATGCGTTAGCGCACCGATCTCTGATGACGTGGAGCAACCACGCAGTAATGCAGTAAACGGTGCAACGAACGATTCCGAAACCTGTTCAATTCTTTTTCTCGATTTTCGGTGTGCAGGCTCGCTAAAAACCTCCGGACTCGCAAGGGCAGCCGACGTGGTAACACTGCAAACCGATTAGAACTTCTGGTTCTGGTCCATCTGCATCACGTGCCATAGAGTGAGTATGTCGCTTCACCTTGAGTAATAGTATAGGCGGTTAATGAACGTGATTGATCACTTTAGCGACAAATCGAAGCGACTTCTTCATTTTGGTGGTGCCTCATCGCATCGGGAAACGAATTCTGGGAATCTTCTTGGAATTTGTGCTTATTCATTCGAATCCGTAAAGCGAAGGTAGAAGTTCGTGGAAGGAACAGGAGACTTGAACAGAATCAAGATGGTCTACACCAAAATCGCCAGCTCGACTTTCAAGGCTGCATACCCGGATATCAAGTATGATACTTATTCCGTCGAATTATTAATCCCTTACCGTATTGTTTATTCTCTTTACATTTCTAATTCAAACTTTATCGTTCTTAATGATTTCCTAATACAAAAGGAATTTGACCACTTACACGTTAATGCTTAAATATTGATAGCAGAAGGAGAAAATTTTAGTTCGATTGAGAAGAAATGAATACTAGCTTCTCTAGAGAGAGAGGGGAGGGAAAGAGAGAGAGAGAGAGAGAGAGAGAGAATTAGGTCAAACCTAAAATTTTTATTTTGTTTGGTCCACAGGAAGGACAAGAATGCCCAGGCATCGTCCGTGTACCACAAGCAGACGCAGAAGTCGCCGGAAAACAACAAGTTTGGCTCCTGGGGCCCGATCTATAAGAACAAGCAGAACTTCGTAGACATGCACATATGCTAACAGCCGAGCACCCCGCAATATCATAGCTAGTAACAGTTCCAGCCGCATCTTCAGGCACACACTAAAATAATCCCGCATCCGGAAATCGCGATCATTCCCACTCATTGGAATTTCGGCAAAAATGGCGGCTGGAACACGAGGTATCAAATACCAGACAGCTTCGAACATTTTATAATATGTATGAATAAAAGTATGCACCACCACGTTTGGATCACGTTGAACCTTCAATAACGATAAGAAAATATTTCAATTTAAACAGCAAGATTTTAGGACGATGTTCTGGCTCTTTCTGTAAGTCACAGTTACGCCAGAATAAATGTGTTTCATTCTTTGAATTAATGTTACACTTACAATGATAGAGTACGGAAGATGGTGTTAGGCAGCGGCTGAACCAGATGCCGAAAAAAGTGCATCGAGATCTAGTTCCGGCGGATACGACGAAGACAAAGAACTTAGAGGAAAAAATAGCCGGCGCTGTTCCCTAAAGACTCTGGATGTCTGAGATGACGCGGCGGAATATGGAACGCATACCACCGATTTCTACATCATTGGATAAAGTACCAGCCACGAATTCTAATTCCATAAACATATTCGTGTATATTTTCCTACAATAAGTGGTGTATATTTTCCTTTCGACCGTTTCGGTAACTGTAACACAGTCTTCGGACGCTTAAGTAGATACTTCCGTCTTGGTCAGACGTTCCGACTGTTGCTACGCGTCACAAAGACTTCGAGCTCGACTATGGTCACTGGTGACTGACACGGTCCAAGTAATTACAGTATAATTAATCATTCCATGGGCAGCAGGGATAGTTGAACAAATGTTTTACATTCTTGTGGACATTACTAAATTGATTCGATTTCACAACATATTGCGCAATGTATAATGCATTATGATTTATATTTCAGAAACAGTTTGAGTTTCACAATCCACTGGTTTTGTCTAACATATTTTTCGATACAGTCAATAATTTAGAAGATATTTTTTAATTATTAAACAAATTTTCTTGAAGATCAGCAAGAAAAGCTGCGAGGAGCTTCATCGAAATCCCACCTTGCACCCTGGTTTCTTGAAAATAGTAGGGGAAAAGCCCGGGCTGGTTGGGTGGGGAAAGCGAGGTCGAAAAAAAGAATGCTCCTGAACAAACGGGAGGCTCGTGTCTCGGGGAGGACGAGTGGTGCAGTCGTTGAAAGCGCGTCGACTGGTTCGGTCTTCCTCTGAATGGAGGGTCGGGGGAGGAACCAGCCTACGAAGTCCGCGTATCTGCCCACCCTCTAATTTATTTATTTATTCATATATATATATATAAAATATATCGTAAAGAAGTGCGTAAAAGTTGGAGGACATCTCGCGAGAAATTGAATTTTTGCGTGTGGTTGTGCAAGTCGACGAACGACGGAGAGGACGACGAGACAGAAGACGAGAAAGAAGGAAAAGTGTCGTTGCTCAGTGGAACGCGAGATACCCGAGAGTCGACGTCCCGACGCTGCTATTTCGAGGCTGAAACACAACCGGTAAGCTTTTGTCCGATAGTCTCGCGGCCGGCTGCTCTCTTTTCGCCGGCGAATTTCAAGTGCATGACTCCCCGCGACCTTTCATTTCACTCTGCAACCCCATTGCTGAGGAAAACTGGCTCATTTTTTCAGGACTTCGTGCTGTTTTCGTTCATTTTCCCCGCGCTCCCCGCATGTTTCAGAATTTTAATTGTTCATTACAATATCGTACACTGAACAAACGAGTAACGATTACTCGAATATCGTACAAGAGTACGAAATGATGTCCTGACATCTGGCAAACATAAATCTATTTTCTTCTTGAAGCGATACTTAACGATCGAACAAAAAGAATCAGAAGATCGTTTCAAGTTGAACGCCCTCAAGTGTTCTCTTGTGAATTGAAGAGCTGTGTAGTCCGCAAAGAACACTGCGAAAAAAAATATATTTCTTGTCGTGATCAATCCAATTGGACGCTTTTACAGCATCTCACGCTACAATCAAAAACTTGACAAATTTTTTAAAAAAATTTTCACTGCATTTTCGACTAATTCAATGTTGAAGTTAACGAAGTACTTTCCGAGTAAATGTCTCTCTCATTATGATCAGTTCCGCGTATACAATTATGCTACAACTTGAATAATATCTAGAATCAGGAAGCCAGAGTCAGAAATCGGGTCGCCATTGTTCCCGAAAGGGTTCGGTCGGGTTCGACTCGTATTCTTATCGGTCCATTCATCATTTTTCCACGAGGACACGGGCTAATGAGGTTCCGGGCACGCGCCGAGTGCCAAGCGAGAGGGTATATCTCGACAGATATCTGCTGTCCCGTCTCCGGCTGCTCGCAAGAGGGTGTCTACCGGCAACTGTTCGGCCCGCCCGACAAAAATAGCGGGCTCCGGAGAGTGTGTGGTACCTACGGATGCAACGAGCATTACCATCGACAGGGAGGAAAAGGAAAGGGAGAGAACACATCGGGATTTAGACGTGACGGTCGCCCTTCGGCACGCGAAGGGACCGAGACGTTCGTTTCACGTACGAGGGATCATCTCGGAGGAAGCTCTATTTCCGGTCTGCGCGCGGACCCGTCGATTATCGCGATAAAAAACACGAACGACTCCATCCAGAATGGATCTACGTTTCCGCGAAGACTTTAACCGAGCCTGACGCGGCAATTAAGCGACGAACGACACGCGAGACACCAGGCTACCGACAATGAGTTTCATAATACTTCGACTCTCGATATTGGACATTTAAATCCTACTCCCAGCTGACTGCCGCCGGATTTCCTTCGGGCTAGCAGCTCTTCCAGCCACTCGATGCTGGCAAAAAATAGATTGCGGCATGTTAGACTGCCAGGAGACTCTGTAGCAGGCCACCCTGCTACAATACGGTTAATTTGCTTCGCGTTAAAGCGAAACTTCGAAACAATTTCAGATCTGAGGAAATTTTGATGAAAGGATCGCAAAAGTCGCGTTATTTTTAGCGTTGTAAATTTGGAGCACCCCGTTCGCGTTGATCACCGGATACAGGGCCGATACGTCGGATCCATCGCATCGGTTGTCGCGGATTCCAAGGGTCGTAGACGTCAGAAATTCGATCCTCTCCTGAGGACTAAATATAACCAGGAAGTACCGCGTCGGCGGCAATTCACGGGTACATTCTCGTCACCTTGTGGGCCCGGGTCTCGCATAAACCACGTGGCAACAGGCCTCGGCCCTCTTTGGTTATTGCATTAGCCCGGGGCCACGTGGACGTGTGGGTGTGCGGGCGCCAAAAGGGCAGAGGTATATCGTCGGCAAAGTGGCGTCGAGGTGGCACGACGTCGAGTTCGTTCAACTTCTTGAGGGGTCGTCGAGGTGACACGGGACACCCATCGCACGGGATCCCGGAAATTTATTGGACTTTGTTAATCGGAGCGCGGTGGGTCCTTGTTCCTCCTAAATACTTCCGGCCGATGACGAGCCTTTCTGAGCCGCGCGCCGTTTCGTAAATCCTTGCAGCGCAGTTTATGCGTCGTCTATTTTCTTTAATGGCCCGCCCGGCTTCCAGCGATATCCCCAACGCGAAACGCACGGTGGAACGAATTGATATTTTTAAATTCTATTAATCTGTCCACTTCTTTGAATTGTCTGTATGTATAATTCGCAGTATATTTATAACGATACGCGTTCGAACGAAGAGATTCATTCAACAATTTCCATCGCGAATTAAAGATCCCAGTGAATTTTTTGCGATTTCAATAATTTTGTTACAATGCAACGTGACAGTGGAAATGGTACTTTAATGTTAAAGTAAAAAATAATTGACTTTCTTAAGATGAAGCCCAGGCATTCCCCGTTGAACCATTGGCCCGCTTTTCGAGAACAAATATAGACCGAGTTCAGGTGTCCCCAGCACTCCGGGGACTTTTTCATCGAATTTCCTCTCTCTATCTCCGGCCGATACTGCTCTTTTTGTCCTCTTGCTCTTCTTCCTCTTCTTCTGGGTTCGTAGCTCCCTAAACTCGGCTTCCCCCGTCTCCTTAAGCTCCCCCAAGCCTCGGTGACTTGAACGCGGGGCACGCGCGGCTCCGGGATGACGGACACGTGCGCGGCTGTGTACGCAATTGTCAAACTTTACTTACGCCCCCGCGGGGAACACGGAACATCCGTCTGCATGCTGCGCTTCTCGTCTAGCACGTGATCAATCCTAACACCCTGAAACGAGACGCGTGCTCCGACAAGAACGAGCGAGAACGACTACTATGCTTTTTCGTTCCGGAGGAAGTTTGCGTCCTCCTAATGGCAGAGACGCATCGGGGACACTAAACTTCCGGTTAAGTGAATTAAGTCAGGATATCGGAAAAAGAAAACTATCTAAAGCAAAGAAAAGTACGGAGAGCTTTTCTTCGTAGATCGATATGTGCGAACGCGGCTATAAACATAGCGGAATTTTTATCGCCGAGTATAGCCGCGTCTCGTGAGAACTTGTTGACAGGATGCTGACATATCCTGTCGTTAACTTCCCCGGTTATACTTCAATTATACCGAAACGCGTGCGATCGCATGAATTATTTCGTTCCCCGAGGTCTGTCGCTCTGGTCGCATAATAAAGAGTGTCCATACAATTTACAACAATTTCCCCCGAGCCTTCTCCAACACTTTACACGGCAGAGTCTGGGTCCACTTCGGTGTGATCTGCTTTACGAACATTTCGAGATTTCTAAACGAGAGATCGCATAGACAAAATCGTTCAGACCTTGGACTCCCAGACCTTGGTTCTCTCTGCCAGACCAGACCTCACCCCTTCCGCCGACACGGCGAATGGAAAACACGTGAGTCAGAGGGAATCGTTCGATAAACGTGCACTAGTTTATGATCAAACCGTACAATTTTTCGACGCGCCCTCACAAAAATAGACTCCGTGACTTGACGGACACCCTGTATTTACGCTCGGCCCCCTGGTTACGTTTTCGGGGCTACGTTTCTTCCGATCGCTTCCGTCGTTTAATTTTAGCAACAAATCTCCCGTAAACGTCCTATATTTACTCTTGTTCTGGAACAGAGGGGCCGAGGAATTTCCGCGATGCCCTTTTCGCGGTGAGAATCGCGCCTATTTCGATACGGAACGCGACACTCCGCGACAAATATTTTTCGAACGCTCCGAGAAAACGCACGACAATTTTCGGAACAAGAATTCACTATAAACCTTTCGATGGAGAAAATTGCTAGACTTAATATAAGAGAAAGGGATTAATATATGGGAAAGGAAATTTGTATGAAGATGTACGGTCTATTAAGTACAACAATTGTTGATCCACGAGACTGGGAAAACAACTCTGGACAAAGAAGACAATTTGTAATAATAGATTTCTAAGCGGAGCGCAACGCCGACGTCCCGACACGATTCCGTTTCACCGGGCGCCGCTAATGCAACAGAAACAGAGACGCAAAAAGACGAGAAAAAAAGAGCAGAGGAAAACACGACGGACACCGACAGGAGAAGAGGAAAGAAAGTGCCGGCGGAGGAGACGAAAAAAAAAACAGAGCGAAATCGATGATTTCCTCTCGTGAAACGAAACCGACGGAAAAGAAACGGCGGGGCGAAGTGTCTCCTAAGAATAGAAGAACTGTTTGTCACTGTTCTTCCATTACGCGGTGGTCAATTTGCCCGAAAATCTAAAGAAAATCAAAAAGAATGAAGTCCCCAATCCGTGGAATCTAATATTATCACCGTGTAGAACTAGAATTTATTCACTAGGCATTACTTTTCGTGAAATCGTTTTCTAACTCAACGAACAAATCGTTAATGTAATTTTAGGGCTTCGGGTAGTATTAGAAGAGTATCTTTCTGTCCTGTATAATTAATAAAAATGTGCATTTTACGTTGTAAACATTGTATGTTGTTGTCGATCAATGACGAGTCGCGATTGCCCGTGTTGGAAATGGAAAATTAGCTCGAGGAAGTTGTTTTCCGGCCGAACGAGGATTTTGGCTCGAGACTGCGCTCTCTCTCTCTCTCGGATGCAACAGTTTAAAAATATCGGTTCCTGGAACGGATCGCAGAAATCGAGCACCGAGATATTCGGTCCTCTTCCTCCTCTTTGTTCCATGTATAACGCCGCCAGACCCCCCGCGAACCTAAAGGCGTGGTTACAACCACGGAGGCGCGCGTTTATACCCGCGCATCCGCCTGGCTCGTCGCGAAAGTGCCCCGCTGAATTATACGACTCGAATTAACTTTCCGATCCGCCAAAGGCAGCCCGAAGGAAATGTTTCGGTACGTGTGTGAACATTTTCAAATGAAAATAATGACAATGCTAATTCAGTGGTTAAATATATTGCAAACATGCTATTAAATAGTAACAATTGATCGAACCCGAGCACCGAAAACATTAATACAGATTTTAACATTTTACGATCGATAAAAATTGAATATTTACTAATTCAGTGGTAATACGGTTTTTTGTTTTTAATTAATTCTACATATATAAAATATTTACCAGCATACTCGTGACATTTTTCTGATTAAAACGACACTCAACACGAGACAATTTGGATCGTATTTGCTCGTTTAGGATAGTCTACTGGTAAGATAAATTGTTTGAACGTTCGTGGAAAGCATTTTGCAAGTTCATAATTCGCGGTGAGAGATCGCAAAGCGGCGATACCCGATGGGTAAATTATATTCCCGTTCGTCGGAAAGTCATGTACCGACAGCTGGTAGCGGATTCTCAGACGCGAGCTCGTTCCTCCGGTGATCGCATCTCGGAAGAATGACGTCTACCGGTGCGTCGAGACGGCGGCGGTCGTCTCACCCGAAAATAGATCCTTGGATCCTGAACGTGGATCTAAAGACGCTCGGCGAATCCGGCCGTGAGGCGTCGCGACGCCGTACCGGCGGAAACTGGTTGCTAGGGGAAAAACGGATCACTCCGTTTCGATCGGTTTACCAACGATTATATTAACGAGATACCGCAACGCTCGCAACACCTCGCGACTGGAATACACCTAGATCCAGCGGAAGATCCGTAGATCGCGGGGAATGCAGTCACGCTTCTGAAAATCGTGATTTGTTGCTGCTGTTTCCCCTGAAAGGATTCGCGTTTCTATGAAAATGATGTTCTCTGTTCTGTTTCCTGGAAAGATTAGTATTTTATGAAGCGGCGTTGAATAATTCAAGATCTTCCACTTTGTAAATGTAGATCATTTCATGGGAGTTGTGCAGGTAACTGTTGTAATTACTAGACTGTGAATATTTACGCGTTTACAGCGTGTAACTGATGAAGTACACGGGAACACTTTTATGATTTACTTGAGCGTTTAAAGGAGGAAAGATCAGACGAACCTAAGTGTGTCGATATATTATTTTCAATTGAAAGTATTTTAACAAAATTTTCATGTTCCAACTCGTACAGCCAGTTTCTACTTTACATCTGCAGTCTAATCATGGCAGGAAGATCCTGCGATTGTTTGATTTCTGTGATTTTTTAGCGTTCAAAGCGGGCGTTTCGGACCAGAGGGAGCAGCGACGACTCGGTAGTCGGCTTGTTTGACTTAAATTCGGGAGGGGTCGCCATTTCGGGTACAAGGCCGCACATGTCGGCCATTGGGTAGTGCACGAAAGACATATGGGACACGGGGCACACGAGCAAATAAACTAGACCTTTATTATCTGCAGACATTTCCAAGTAATCATCCGCAACCGCTCTGCTTCCGCTCGGCTCCGCTCGCACCTAGTGGATCTGTTACGCTCGAGCTGCGGAACGTTCGATTTTAACCATACAATCATCATCTAGGATGCAAACGATGATTGGCTCGGCGCAACGAGAAATTCTTCGGGGTTAAATATCGCTAGGAGCACGAGTCGAATATGTTTCCTTAACGCGCATCCCATTATGCGAGCTAACGGGACCGATAACATCTCAGCGATCCGTTTCTGCAAAAGGGATTTCAAGTTTACGGCAATCGCCGCGAATTATGCTCCACTTCGCGTCATCGGCACTACCGTGGCACTGCTGGCTATCGTCGAGTATCATTCGCGATACGGAAAATCGAACGGGACCTCGGCGATTTCGATTAATGGCCGAACCCACTTAGAAATATCGCGACGGTAGAACGATTTTTAATGGTATTATAGAAGCGTTCGCGTGCTCCGTTCGCAATTGTAGAAGTATGTGTTCCAGGCGGGATACGGTTTGCTGAAAAATCCAGAGAAATCCCGACGATCACTATATTTGGCCTTCTGACTCATGGCATGGTTGCGCGGCCGACGCGCAAGCTTTGAATTTCTACCGCGCCATTTTGTCTTCAGCAGCATCAGATTCTTCGAGCGCCTTACCGTTTTTTCTTCTATGTATCTTCCACTCTCGAGAAGTGGAGTTTCTGCCTGAGGCTATTTATTCGAATCGAGCTGGGGTTAACAAATAAACTTGCGTCTGGGTCGAATGTTTTTGGTGCTGATGAAATGATCGCTGCTAGCCTGATATGCCGAGGGAAAATTCTGTTCAGTAGAACGTAGAGATATAAAAGAAATATTTAGATTATTTTCAAACCGAACTGCTACGAGATAGAAAAATTTGAAATATTGATCGATTAATGATTTTTTTTCAGCTAACCGGCGAATGCATCGTAGAAAGCCATCGTCAACTTAGAACTAACAAAATGAGGGCGCGTGATTCCATGGTTTACACACCGGTGTCCCTAGGACCGGACACAGACGACGAGGAAACCCTAGTCAATGCAGAAGTTTACATCAATGGTGAGTCTCAATCCGCGCATGTATCGATTAAATTTGTATTTTCTTAAATTACAATTTCTTGATAAATAGATCCTGATAAATTAGATCTCTCGAAACGATTTTACCAACGAACGGCAAGTCAGTTCTCTGTCGCTGCGATTAGGGTTACTGGCCTCCGAGAGCCGCGTAGCGAATCTTTCCAGCGAAAGAATCTTATCTGCTTAATGTTGCCTGACGATTTTAATAGCGGTTTGTAGCGGATTTTTATGGGATCCGCTTGAATTCGTAGATGAACGGCTGCGATGTTAAATGATCTACGAGGGAGGGATTTAATCTCTGTTAGGGATAACAATGAGCCTTCGTATGGTAATTGAAAAGCGAGAAAATGTAATTATTTAAAGAAAATTGTTAAAATAGAATCCAGCTTACTCTGATAACAAATGGTGAAATGTCCGATCAATAATAAGGCGCGACCAGTACGTCTTGTTTCTGAAGATGAAAAGAAGAGGACGGCAGACATTGTGATGGGCCCCGATGCCGTCCAACATTTTTCCCGATTGAAATTCCGATTGTTCTCCGAGACAAGGGTATTCCTGACCAAGTCAAGCCGGATGCGATTGGAAAACGAAGACAGTCGGTTCTCTGAGTCAGAGGAACACCTACACGACTTCCGAATTCGAAGTTCGCGGTTATGTGGCTTATGTAGGATAGAGGCGGGGGCGTGGCTGGCGTATGTATGCAATAACCGGCGAGAGAGCCGGCCGCGTCAGGCTCCGTTTTTGGCAATGATAATACGCTCACCTGGAAGAGCATTGTTTAATAGCTTATCTTCCTCTCCGGCGAACTGACGGAGAGTCACGGGAAACAGACAGGCGATAATTCTCCACAAATATTGGACGCGCTTCTCCGAACGCTAAACGTACGCTAAATGTTACACCAGGTGTAGGTATGCAAAAATAATCGAACAGCCTGCTGCAAAAATCATGGAGTCTTCATTTTTCAAGAATATTTTCCGTTCGAAATTTCCGCTGACAGAACGTTTTTGTTTGTAACTATATTTCCATGTGTCTAATCGATGTCGAAATTTGTTCATAAAATACGAGTCCAAAGCAACCAGACTTGGAGACCAGTCGGGTGACTCATTCGATTTCATTTTTCAAGGAAACGAGGGGGCACGCGCGGGAAAAAAATCGTATCCCACGTAATCGATACACATTCGCGACAATGATCGTCTGGCCAGGTTACGTCAATGTTGTGTTATCGGGATTTTTTCCAGCGGCGATTCTAATCTGCGTCGCGTCAGAGGTTCGGCTAAATATACAGGAAACCGACGCATTCGGCGCAGCACGAGCAAAATGACATCCTGATTTATACGGGGCTATTGTTGCCGGTCTAGAGATTCCACAGGGTGTTTCGCCTGGTGAAGTCGACTCGGGAAAGATAATCGGTATTTGTGCGTCGTGCGATAACAGCTCCGCGAAGAAGGAGGAGGAGGAGGAGGAGGAGCACACCCTGAGGATTGTCCACTCGGTACTTCGATAAGTATTATCTGGGTCTGGCGCCGTCTGGCAATTCCGTTTTAATTTCCCAATCCGCGAGAGAGGAAAACTCTGGCCGGCTACCTACCTTGCGGCCGTACCGCGCCGCCTCGGAGGAAACATAAATTGATCGTCGGATGGCCGACGATTGGCAGCCTTCGGAGCCTTTACGATCGATTTCCTGCGAGCCGCGGAGAAAGTCGCCCGTAGAAAACTGCGGTTCAGTTTAATTATGTACCCCGTTAAGTGTGGGCAGCGCAAACATTCGTTTCTTCCACATTCACCATAAAACCCGACGGGGTTTATGGTGTATCGCCGCGCCGTGTGTCTGGAAACGAATATTTTGATCAGCTCGACGCTAATACAGTTAATTCCAGACCGCGTCCGCCTGGATCTAACAGGAGAATTGTTGGTCTTCTGATCTGGTTTACCTTTCGCGGGAATTAATTAGTTAAGCTAGTGCTCCCCCGACTCGCATTCGTATGGAAATTCTATGATAAAGTGTCGGTTTTATTGGGACCGTGGAGAGTTGCATTAATTAATTACGCGAACGAAAGATTGGGTCACGGGTTTTAATGGGAATGAAATTCCGTTTGTATATTTTTTATTATAATTTAGTCACTTCTATTTTTACATTCGTACGGAAATATCGGGTTCGATGTTGATAGACGCTGAAGTTCTTTCTGTTGCGTAAATATACGGCAATTTCTGCGAAACGAAACAGATCCTTCAGACCCGCCAACATGTCAGATAGATCTCATTCTGTACGAACTGACCTCCGCCAAAAAGATAACGAAAACCGTGTCGCTATCGGCATAGCGGGAAGACAGGAAACGAGTCGAGATATTACGAAAAAGGGTGGCGCGTAACTTAATTACAATTATCCACGAAAGCTCGTAAACGGTCGTGCGGCGGCTCGTTCCGTTTATTGCTTTGTTATCTGCGTCCGGATGACCGCGGATTCGGATTACTCGGGAACAAGCGTCGTATCACCGCACCGCACCGCACCGACCCAATGAAGAGATCATTGTGACGCACGTACGGAGATAAAACGCTGAAACGCGATGAAAGACGACACGGAGAAAGCTTTAGGCTCGAAGATCGACAAGAGGATCAGCCTCGAATTTGAAAAACTTGGTCCGATCGGGGGTCCGATCAACAACCTCGCGTGTAGTTGAAGCGAGCCTTTGGGTAGGTTACGAGATGAGCGATTAGCCTGATCGAAGTGGCGGTTGTTGTACAAAATCCAGAAATAATTGTCCTAAAATAAACATCGAAAAGAACGCGGTTGCGCAACGTGAACTGCCTCGAAACAAGGCCGCGGTTACCGAACGAAGGTAGAGAGGGTCATCCGAAACGCGGTGGACGTTTCGCGGACGTCCAGGCGCAATCTCGCGATCTATCGGGCCCCCGGTTTTCCCGGCGCGTTATGCCGGACACGTAGCGGACGCATGCCACGTACGTATCGTGGCCGCATAAAATAAAACGGCGAGGCCGTGCCTTTCAGCGCCCTCGTGAGATCCACGATCTCGGGCACGTATAATCCCCCGGCGAAAAAACCGTACGGAGCCTAGGAGCGGCGGCTATACGTGCAGCCAGCGGATATACATGTAGAAGCTTGTAGCCAGGCGGCGGAGATGGTAATCTTGGGGGAGCGTGGAACGGTGGTCGGTGTGTGCCCGTCGTGCACCGGCGACCACCGATCGTAACGAGCCGATCCCAGGGGTTTTTCTTCTTCCGTGGGAATAAGGGCCGATACGCCTTCTCGCTCCCGCAATTGCGGTGAAACGCCGCACCGCCGAACACGGAACATCCTGCTGGATCGGGTTTTGTCCACCACGGCGGCCCGGATGTTCAGCGAAATTTTCACTTCGTTTCTTCTGCCCTCGATTCGGAAGGCAGGAAAATGTCCGTCAAAATGTCATGGAAAGGTAATTAATAAATAAAAAAGCTATCACCAGATTTCTTTCAGCGATACCAACGATATGAACGATCGTAAAACGTTGAAATGCAGTTGATCGATCTAGTGAACGGCTATCGAGGCATTACTGTACTCGCGTATCGGTATACCACTTTCAAATCGCGTAAAGCTACCGCAGCGGGGCATAGAATCGACCAATTTACGTGGACGCAAGGGTAGAGTCGTCGATGAAAAATTCACGCGTATCCTTTCGTTGCTGTTTTCCACTGGACAAGCCAGGGTTAATTGTCGGGGAAGGTTTCTCTCGGTTAATTGGGTCGCAGAGCGAGCGCGCAACGAGAACCGTGAAAGTAACTTCCACTGTTTCAAGGCGAGCGATATTTAATCTCGAGGAGTGCGCGAAAAGATTGCAGCCCGAAGTTACGGGACGGAGAAAGAGAGAGTGGACAGAAGAGTCGGGCAAGAACGATTTCGGGCAGGTATTCGAAAAAAACAAAAAGAACAAGAAAAAAGAGAAAAACACGAGAGAGTCCCTCCCGACGAATAAATTGAAGATGTATAATAAAAATCTGCCGGTACGAGTTTAAAACATAACGTCGCGAGTTGCAAGCGGTTTTGAGAACTCGATTGCACCACTTGTTGTCGGGCTGCTTGTGTAAATTATCCTGGTCAGGTGTATCCTTTTTTGCGCCAGTTCTCGAGCATAGCGACATCGAACAGAGCTGCGCGCCGAATTGTCAAGAGAACGAGTTCTGTTTGTTAGACCATCGATAAATTTAATTAACATCCTTGATTTTATTTGCGACGCTTCGCCGCCGGCGAAAGGTGCGCAGCATCGGGTTACTGTAGAATTCGGTTGAATCGTCGTGACACGGACCGAGGAAACACAAAATTGAATTAACTTTGTGAAAATTTGGAGAAAAATCGGGATAAACCACAGGACGGAACGACGCTTGCACACGTGGATGCTTTCGGAGTGGTTGACTGCATAAAGATTGGCAGTGAATAATTTGATGGAAAGCACCGTAAGCGAGAAGGAACAGGCTGAAATTTACTGGCAGCGCGAGGTGGAGGGGACGGTTAGGCGGAATCGTTCGAATTAATTAAGGAACACAAGCGACGCGCACTATGACGAGACCGGGGCCCGGTAATGGATGGCCGTCGGCCGACTAATTACGCGAAAATTATATACCGTTCGGCCGGTTAATTCGCCTCTGAATGGCATTAACGGTCTCACCTCGGGGCCCCGACTCTCGCTTTTCTACGGCGTTGTCGTACCCTTCCAGAGCGAGAGAGGTTGCACCAATCGTTCGGAGCCCGGGGCAACGATCCGTGGTCTGTTGCCCAACTTGGAACGTGTGCATTTATCGGAGAGGACCTGTAACCCGCGCGGCGACACCTTCGCCGACCGATAATACGGGGTACACGTGTCGTAAAATGTAATCGAGACCGTTATTGTTACAGATCGTCGCGCGATATTAACGAAAAGCAATTTGTTCGGTGCGCCGCGCCGTGTCACGTTCGACCGATGCTTTACAACAGGCTGGCCCGGTTTTTGTCTTGTTCTCCCTTCGTCTTTCTCTTTTGGTGTGTAACACGCCGCGCGATCACGCTGTCGATCGCTTCAATTCAAATCGGTCGACGCCGCGAGCGCGTACGTGAGCCCGATTTTATCGAAACCCGAAAAATACAACAAAACCCGCCGGACTGCGTGCGCCTCCGCTGTTCTTGCCAATCAGTAATTTAAACGCTACGAAGTCATTTGACAGAGATAAGCCGAGGACTACTATTTTTCAATGGAATTGGATCAGTCGATCCACACGCTTTCCCGCTTTCAGTGTTAATTAATCGCCGCGAGCGAGCGGCGCAGTAATTATCGGCGTTAATTTACGCGAGCTTGTGTTTCCCACCAGAGAGGAACCGTGAGAACCGCGATACTTTCGGGACACCGGTTGCACAGGGGACGCATAAGTTTCGCTGTCGATAATGCGACGCTCGCATACTCGTGTTCGCTCGTATACACTGGCTCGCGTGGCGGCTATCTACGAGTCGCTCGTACACGCCGCTGCGATCGAAGTGTATCGGGCCTTGAATGAAAGAAGGATTCGAACGACTGAATGAACCGAAGAACGGCCGAGAGTGTCGCGTCGAGCCGCGCCGCGCCGCGTGCGTGCAACTTCCAACCAGAGACAGAGCGTGTAGGAGCGGAGCGTGGGCGTGAGTACGAGAGGGAGAGCTCGTTGCACCGATATGTATGCATCCCCGACACATACACCGGCGACACTTGTGCACGAGCGCACGCGCTCTTGCGATTTTATGGCCGACGATGCGCCGGAGCCTTTCGCAGTTAACCCCTTGCGGTCTTCGCAACTTTTCCTGTTTCTTTCCGGCTGGTCCGCGTTCATTCGATCGTTTTCAGACTGCATCCAACGGCGTCGTACGGGTTCGCTGTGTTTCAACATTTTCACGGTACAGTATATTCGCACGTACAGAGCGGAGGCAATTATTTTTCTTTTCTAGGTCTAATGGTCCCTAATGGTATCGCGTGTGATATCATTTCACTCGGAAAAAGTCCCCCCGAATGTTTCAGTAAATATTTCGTGCAAGAATAACTGTAAACAACAATGTTCTGTTACCAAAAGTCTCCGCTCCTACTCCCCTGCGTTCTCAGTACCGAAGATCGAAAATTCTTACAAATTCGCGACTCGAATGCAGACATTCGTATTCTCTGGTTTAAAAATCCTTCCGCCCACTTGTGCCCCAGGAGGAACGGGCCCCTCGGGTCGTACGGGGCCCATCGTATCGATCGGCGTGGATCCTCGGCGTCAGCCGGGGCCATTGAAAAGCGAACGCTGCTCTCGCACACTTCCTCGTGCATTGTGTTGCAAATGAGTCGCCCCGGCGACGAGGCACAGGCGTGAAAGTCGCATTCACGGGACTCTCCGTGAAACACTGAGGGGACACTCGGGGACCGAGGGAGCCTAGCTTTCACGGGGCCCCGGGACGCGTCGTTCCGTGAAATTAAACGGGGGACGAGCGAGCCGCAGCGCCGCGCCGGGGCGTCACGCTCATCGATTCATCCCGATCGGCACCGTCCAACCGATTACACCCACGTGACGGGCCCATTCACCGTAAATCGCGGCCCGACACGGGGCCCGACGACGCTCGCGTGTCGTACATTGTCGCATGGTGTTCTCACAATACCACACAGTACCACAATACACCACAGTACAAAATTTTCCTGCAGTCTTCCTCTCTCGCTCAAATTAATATTTGGAACGCGCTTTAAATCAGTCCGCATGAACTTTTCTGAGAATTTAAATGCGTTACAGAGAAAATACAGGGTGGTCATCCGATCATTTAGCATGTTCGGATTATTTAACGACTCCTCCATTCGCACTATTTGATGTTTTAATGATTGATATACAGACAAAAAACTGTCATTCTCGTGATCTTACGGCTCACAGGATTTCGATAAAATATTCAGGGACTGTATAAGTGACACGTATCTGCGTCTAAAATACTTCTGCACGTCAGTGTACATACTCACGGACGGAGACAGGCTTAATTCGTGGTCGCGCGCAACTCGCGTTCAGCTCGACTCGACTCGACTCGTTCATTCGGGCTCATGAATGCAGCCCGCTGGAAAACCGGTGTCTCGTTTCCTTCTTCGTACCCTGCCCCCTTTGTTCCCGCACGCTCGCGAAATTACGTGCCCGTGTGTATGCTCGTCCAGGGACCGGTACCACGTGGGCGGACTAGGTATCCGCGTTATTGGTCTGCCGATTCGACGGTATGTGTTTCACCGGGTCGAGGGGACCGGTGGCTGTAAACTGCAGGTAGACTGCTGCGTTCCCCGTTTCGCGAAGGTTCGCCGAACACCGAGGATAATTCGAGGATCCTCCGATCCGTTATCCGTTTGCCTGCTATTGGTTTGATCCGTTCGTTAACCCTTTGCACTCGGAGGTGTTTTAACTCGAAAATTAAACCTTTCTTCCGACCTAGAATAATCCCATTCTACATGACTTTTTCTTCATTTTATTGATACGAAGTTGATATAATACCTCATGCAATGCTTATAATGTTTAGTAATCGATTAGATATCAACATGTTTACTCCTCTCTAAGTGTTAATTACAAGAATACCGTAGCTCGCATCCCCGTCTAGCAACAATCACTTTCACGAAGTTCAACTCGTTCTCCCTAGACTTCGCGCAGCACGTAATTACTATAATCGTTCGAATCCAACGATGCGCACAATGCAGCTACGTATAATAAATGCAATGCACAAAAGTGGGCACACCGCGTCAATTACACTTTCAGGCTCGAATTCCGAGCATCGTTCGCTCTCGAGTTTGCGGCGTCGGTCTTACGGAGCAGATTTTTCGCAGCGTTTTCCCTGTTCGCTTTCACGTTTATTAACGGCCAGGCGACGCAGAAAAACGGCACGGGAATCGCGGATCCTCCGAGAGGAAACTCTCTCTTCTTCTCTCTTTTTCCCACCGCGGCTGGGCCCGAGCAAGTTGATTAGGAACTCGTGAAACGCTTCGACGTACCTATTCATTTCGTTGTTACCGCGATTTATGCAGTCACGATGCGCGATGATGAACGACGATTAAGCCCGGCACTTTTGTCAAGGTAATACACGGTACCCCCCCCCTCCCCAAGCCTCCCGCTTGATGATTACAATCGCAATCAATTAAGCGTTTCCCGACGATAGATTATTGATTCTGCCGGATCGGCGCGTTCGATGCTGAAACATTGTCCTCCTCGTTGAGAATCTCCAATTTCTATTAGCCTAAACGCATCCCCCTATGATCATCATCTCCAATATTCCTCTGCTCCATCGTACGTTTTCGTACAGTAATTATCGAGCGCGTTCCGGCTCGTAAACTATCTTCTCCTTGATGCGCGGATACTTTTATCGATCTCGCTGGAAAAAGGATCCGAGGGGGATCGTTTAACGATCGAGCGCCGCGAGGGTCTAAATAAATTTTCGGTCGGGGAACATGTTCCCTATACGCTCGAATCCGCTTGACGTTCACACGCGTGTACGCGCGGCCGGTTGTAATTCACTCGCGAGCAGAGCATATCCGTATAGCAGTGGGCCGGCTCGGCCGATGAGAACGATGAGGTGTTATTTCTTCCTGAAACACGCGCTCGCGCACGCTCGCGTCCGCGTTCGGCAATCGTAATTAGTATCTTAGCCGCTCCGGGGATATTAAATGCGGCACACGTACAACGCCGATACCGTACCCTACCGCTGCGCTGCGCTCACGCTCCCCTCGTATTTTCGACTCGGTTTTCGCGCTCGCGCGCGCGCGTTTTATATTCCGCGAACGCCAGTGTATCTCCCGCTGTTCCGCGGCTGTTCGTCCTGTTCCGGGGCTCGTTAAGAACTTTATGCAACGGACACCGTCGCGTGTCCAGTCTGAATTATCCCCGACGAAACGTTTAACAGCTTTTCACTCTTCCCTTCGCGACTCGGTGGTTAACTCGAGACGGGAAACAACGAGGAAGGCAAGAAAATTTTCATTTTGAAATTTGACGCACAAGGCTACGAAGAAGCGATCAGGCGATGAAACTTTGTCCGGTTTCATTTCGATGATACCTCGAGAGAAAATGATTCTCGCATCATGGTCTTCTCCGGTAGCGACTGAATCGCTGCGGCCAGACGCGAGGGGGTTAATGACGCGAAAGGGGAGCGAAAAAATGCGGCTAGGCCACGTCATTCGACAGGTAGTTGCCCTGTTGAGATCGTAGACGCTCAGGAATCCTCCTCGGCGCTCATGGAAACCCTCTCGGCTAGCTGGGGTTCTCAGTCGTCGGGCTCATCGAATCGGTTTCACGAGCTTGAGGTCAGCGGACCGGAGTCCGCGGAGATTCGTTTCGGAAGATAGAGACGGCTGCGAGCGGTAACCCGGCCGTAAATTTCCGTAAATTTCGTGGCCCAAAATTATTATCTTGCTGTCGTATTGCATCGCGTTGCACCGACTCGACGCGGCGCGGCGACGTAGAAAAATGCGACCGACCACCGAGATTTAAATGAAAATGCTCCGGATGCCTGGGGATATCTCGGGGCCGAGGATCTTGCCATAAATTAGTCCCATCGCGGCCCAGAATTGTCGAATTTATGGCTCGGTCGATTGCAACGGTGTCAACGATATGCTGTTATCGTCTTGTAACAAACAATCGCGCGACAATAAACCTTATTTCGTGGTATTATTTTTTACAACAGTTTAAATATATCGATGATTTTTAAAGAGTGATTCATTGTCTTCGCCATTTCGATTGTAGACGATCGTTGCTCGGACGAACGTGTGCACGCATTGAACGACAGTTTAATTGATTCGCCGGTGTTCTTTGATGATCCAGACCCAGGTCCCGGTGGCCGAAACAACCATAAGCCTCGTCGCCGTGCGCAGGAAACTCGTGCGTGGGCGGGCAATCTCGTCGCATCGTCTTCTATCGCGACGAACGATTTAACGTTTAACATTGCCCACGCAACCAATTGCGCGTAATGCGTCGGTAGAGAGGTTCAAGTAACGCGAATAATTTCCTCCCATCGGCCCTTCGGAATGTCTCGACCGGCATCGCTATAAATAGTCCCGAGAAACACTTTTGTTTCGGCTCGCTTTTCGGCTACTCGGGCCCGGTCACGTACAAGACGAGTCGCATTCTTTCTACCGGCTGGCGATCAGACCGCTCGATTTCTGCTTGTTCTGATCTTGAAAACGCCGCGCCGGAGAGCGTGAGATTTTATGCGCGTGGAACTCTCCTGAGAAATCACATCGCTGCTCCAGATGACTAACAACTCGAGCACGTACGCGGAAATTTGCATTTCCAAGTCCGAACAACTAGCATTGAGAAACAATCTATTTTTAAAGTACAACAAATCCTCTACGTCGACGATTTTACTGGCCGTAAATCCATTAAAATTCTTACACGTATCGATTTTAACGAGAATATGGAGTCTTTTGGGATCCCACCGAAATTTCTGCACATTATATTTCGCTATTACACAATTCATATTGAATTTTAGAGATAGGAAGGACCTAATACCACTTCGCAATCTAGGTAAACACTGTGTCACTCAAGCGTTAAAATATCGTATAAATTTTCAAAGTTACAATCGTCTCGGACTAGACCCAAGCTGGCAAACAAGCCTACAAGAAAACCTTGATAAAAACCGATTCGGAGAACGGCAACGGCGTCTCGAACCATCTCTGGTCCAAGGGTTCTTCGGTGAACAACTCATAATTATTTACCAGTTAGATCCTGTCTGGCTTCTATCTCGCATAGAACTGTACAGAGAGCCAGCCAGAAGTGTAGTAGTCGTCTTCGGAACAGAAGAACCGATTTTCTAAAACGTTAAATACATGTTCTTCGGTGAATTACGAAGAAAAAAAACAAATTCGCAATCCAATGATGATCTGGACTCGATAAATCGGAATCGCGTACAAACTGGACCAATATTATGGATACGGCAACGCTGATCCTCGAAGGATGTATACAGAAGAACTTCTAGGCAACTTTTTGACTCTCTCTCGTGCCTGCATTTTACCTCACCACACTTTCCATGGCGGTTCGCGTCCGTCAGCCGGTGCAAAAACGCGGAATATTCAATTACCCGTGGTTCCCCGTGTAATGGAACCGCGGAGGACGGTACGGTATCGTGCGTACCGGTCCGGGAGTACCGTCCGAAACTGTCCTGTCCGGACACCGCGGCGCAGGGGGTTCTTTTTGTTGGGTCCGGAGGCTGGAACCTCGTGTCGGGGGCCCGTATAAGGACCGAATTGCACGATACAACACGCCAGGGCCCTGGGCCCCCTGCCTTCTTGGTACATACGATCCGCTATACCCGTGTGGTGTACCGATATCCGGCTATCTCCTCGCAGGATCGTGCGTAGTTAATTTGTCGTAGCTCCCTCGGACCGACTGCTGCCGCGGCTCCATTTCTTCCTCCGGATGAAAGTTGGACCCTCCGCCTGCTGAAATACTGGCCGGGTTTCTGAAATTAAAGAACGGACCCATCGGTAGCCGTTCGGTAAAACGCGGTGACCGTCCCCTGATCAGTTTGTGTAATCGAGGTTCTACCATCTCGAACGAGTGAATCTAATCCGAATGGTGTCGCGTCGAGTATCGTTCTAATCAGAATGATGTGTGCGGAGTGAATCATTTTTCCTCGAAAACGACATAGTTCATAGACAAGAACGTGTAGTCTAAATTCTAAATCACTGTCCCGTACCTGAGACCGTTCGGAACGTTGAACACCGGGCAGCGTACCGTGCAGTGGCAACAATAAAACACAAAGAGCACATAGATTCGCATATCCGGCAGTTAACGTCCTCGTGCTAACGTCTCGGTCTCTTTGACGACACACCGGCGAACCAGGGAAAGTCCGATTAACCGTGAGCCTGGGACAGCGTTGCTCCAGATGTCGCTCGGTTAAGAGAATCCTGCAGAGATCCCTGTATCATTTGCCAGTCGATGATCTTCTATTTACCAACAATCTTATCCGTATTTCTTTCCCCGATCCACCCGGTCACTGTCACTCGAGAAAACGTTTCAGACGCGACGGCCGAGCCATCAAAGAAAGTTGGAGATCGGGTGAGAACCGATCGCGTTCCAGATAGCTAATTGCTATTCCACGGACCGAGGAGCTGTCTGTCCGATTAAAATGCACTGAACTATATGTATACATTACCGTTCAACTTTGATACTCGTTTTAATTCGATTACCAACTGGAACATCGGAATCGGTAATTGCGGTACGATCGAATAAACTTGATCGAATGACTTTGGAAGAATTATTGTTGGAGCAGTTCGCGATAGCAATTTTGCAGAATCGTGGAGAGAGGAAGGGGCGGCTGGGATTCGTGGTTGAAAATGACGAGACCGTCGAGCGAGGTGCCCGTTTAATTACCGATGCTCGTTGCAGCGTGGGCTCTCTGTACACTGCACTCCGTTGCACCGCCACGGGCCCGATCCCGGTCCGCCCACCCGCATCCGCCGCACTGCACTTGCCTACGTGGAAAGGTACAACATACACCTATGCGTTCATACATATGTTCATATGTAACGACCGATCCGAAGCGGGCCCGTCGTTCACCGATCCGCGCCGGTCTTTGCCTGCGTATTTTTCCAGCCGACCTTTTTACTTTCTATCTCACGCGTTTCGTACCGTTTCGTTCGAACGGCCAAAGAAAGCTGACGCTGCCGATTACACCGTTCGACGCCGTTACACGCGATCGCCGAAAATCACTTGGATCTGTCATTCGTCCTCCGAGGATCAATTCTTGGGTCCATCTTGATCCGAGATTGTAAACTTCCCATCCAAAATCTAACTGCAGACAGTTTAACCAGTGGATTAAAAATTGCAAGATTTGATTGATTGATAAAAATTGGTGCAGCTTCTGCGTCTTCGGATAGCTAAAATGGCGGGACAGTGCGTCGCAGTCTGTACAGCGCTCGAGGGAAAAAGGCCGCGAGGAGACGTTGTTCCAGGAAAGCTGGCTCTTGCTCGAAGCGTTTTATCCTTGGTCTAGCTGCCGATCACGATCCACGTCGATCCTTTCTCGCTCGGCTCTGTTCCTCGAGCAAGACCGATGCCCCTCTCCGGGGTGACCCGATCTCGAGCGCGACGAACAGGTTAAGGTAGCTAACTCCTCCTGTACCGCGCAGCACAGCACAGCGCCGAGCGCATACAGCCTGCCTTACTACCTTACAGCCTACCGGTCGTATTATTACGCGTCGGTTTACCGGTCCACGACTGCCAGTTGTCCGGGCGCAGCGTGTAACAGGTTCCCAACGCGAAAGGATACGCCGTTCGCGCGGGAAAACCGAATCATAAAAATTAGGAAAGCGAAATGTCACTTTTTACGGACGCTATTCATTGATCTGGTATCATCCAACGTAGAAAATAGCGAGCGAACAAAGCATCGACACCGGTGCATCGTGAAGACGAATCCAATAGTAACTTTTTTGTTTGTAAGAACACCTGTATATAAGAGGACAACTAGTCTCTTTTATGAACTCGTTGACCGTCCCAGGGTCCTCTTCGGTCGCGTCACCCATTCTTCGATACCGACCTGACGCGGAAATTGCAAACACGTGTTGCGCTTACCTTGAATCCTTCGAGCAACTCGCCGAAAGACACCTGGAGGCCTCTTCGAACGTTCGCCGAGGACAATGACAGGAAATTTTCAATAGAACTGGAGTTCCACTATCATGGAGATCGACCGGAAACAACGGTCAGCTGCGTCCTTTCACGCAGGGTCTCCCGTCGGGTCAGCATTCGGCGAAATGTGGGAGACTTTGTGCGCAAAGTTGCCTGAGAAAAGAATCGAAACAAGAATCCACGAACCATTTCCCTTAACCGTCTTAACGTTCTTCAGGTTTAAGAGTCACTCACCTCCTATTCGTCTCCCTTTAAAGAGTGTCGCTCAAGTTAGTCAATTAACACCGCTAATCAGTGAACCGTGAATTTTGTGTACGAAACAAGATTAAGAAGCTACTTGGACATTTAACTTTTTGTAACTTTTGACCTTTCTTCGCAAAATGGAGCACTTCGCATCTTGTCTCCGCCGACTCGAGCCCTTCAGGTTGAACTCGATCATGCGCCACAGACATTGTGCACGACGATGTGAAAGTAGAAAGTGCTGCGGGCAGGATTCTAAACGTCGAATCGTCGGTTCGAGGTGTACGTACCTACACCTGCCTCGTAGCAGCCGCCGAACGGTTCACGGGAGCGGCAATCGTCTTCCCGAAGCTTTTGCTCGGCCTCGATTTCGGCGCGAAGGGAACGGCGCGGTGGCGTCGATATCGACGATCGAGGATCGAGGATCGTGGGCACACCGTGGATCGCAGACTTCGCGGCTCCGTCCGCTTTGTTTCGCGAGCGAGTTACGCGTTGGGACCGGGTGGGCGTACGCTCGTTGCACGCGTGGGTCGCATAACGTCACGCTGCGAGTACGCGTCCTTTCAACGCTACTTCCTTGGAATAATCGCGTGGCTGACACCTTGAGCGCTGTGGGCGCTGCTGGGCTCGTTATTGAGCGTTGCTTTACGACTCTGGGCCTTTTGGCGCTGCCCCGAGTAGGTGGTGTATGCAAAAATTGGCGATTTGCGATCAAAAAGCTAGGCTCACAGATTTTAGAGTATCATGGGACCAATCGGTATTCCATGAATCCTTTAGGGGCCACCTTAAACAGGATCGAATAACATTTAAAGTAGCACCGAGTTCTATCTGTTGGCCAGAGTCAGTGTCATCCTGCTCCAGTGATCAGTACCAAAGAACCCTCGTCTACCAGACCCATAAGCCATAAGGCAGGACAGCTATTCAAAGTGTTCTCTTGGAAACGTATCATCAGGATCAAATGGCACTTAAAACATTACGTGGTACAACTTTTTGTCTGCAATCAATATCATCCTGCTTTACCGATCAACACCAGGTAGTCTCCATCTAGACCCACGCAGTCCCATATTAACAGAAAATCAGCGTCCGAATGAATCCCCTCGAGTTCTCTCAACCAGGATCGAATAACATTTGAAGTAGCAGAGGCTCCAACCTGTTGGCCGGAGTCAGTGTCATCCTGCTCCAGTGATCAGCGCTAACCAGCCCCCATCTACTAGACCCATATAGCCTGCCATAACACAGGATAGCTATTCGAAGTATCCTCTCGTTTCGACGGGATCGGATGACGGTCAAAGTGGTAGAATCGGCCGTCGAGTCGGGACAGTGTCATCCCGTTTCACTGATCGGTAGCAGGTAGGCTACACCCTGCGGACCTAGGGTAACGGTAAGAATCGCAGAACCTTGGGATTAGCGTATGCCGGATCGAATAACACCGGCTAGTTTGCAAATCCTCCGAGAAGAGGGAGGTGGGACGGGAGAGATTAGTCTCTCCCGGTGTCCTGGTTGTTGATGCGTGCCGTGCAAGGACTCCGAGGGGGGAACTTTGCATGCACACGTGCTATCTAAATGCATTCACGCCTCGCGGATAAACGGGCTTGCTGGGCCGCGCGTCAACTTCTCTCTCTTGGACAGCTGAACAACAGTAGCGTTCCCCCGGAGCGTGCTATTACCCGCTCTCGATATACATACATAGGTGCATGCATGTACACTCTATATGCACGGGCGTAACTTTGTTTTATTAAATAAGCGGGCTTGCATAACCCGGTTGTGCACACACTTTCTGCGCCGCGGTCTCCGCCGCCGAGTCTCTCACCGCGACCACTTTCAGAAACCTCGAGACGCAATTTTCGCGCTGCGCAAAACGACCATTTTCTTTGCCGTTTGACCTCAATCGGGACAACCGGAGCCTCTAAACGATGATTGAAGCGATCCGGATCAGAGCCGCCGGCCATAATGCGCGTGACGCGATCGAAAGTCCCCGTTCCTGTTGCGCGTCGCGTCGGGGTCGAAAACAGGTGGTACCGGCCACAGGTGCCCCAATTCGAAAGGACCACCGCAAGACGGTATCATTTTTCACGGGGGCTGTGGTCAACTGTTTCGTTGACGACAGGGACCATTCTCTGCGCTTTATCTACCGGAGGCCTATTAACGCGTTGACTAACACGTGAATTTTGAGTGTGCCGTACCAGTCTTGCATGTTCAGCAAGATTTTTAAAAGTACTCTAGAAAGATTCGAAGAACCTGGTGAAGAACTGGAAGAAAAGGACTCGAGGATGTCCAGAAACATAGATCTATTAGTTTCCCGAAAGAGCTCGGAAGAAGCTTCGAAAGGATTCGAAGGACTCCGAGGGCGTGTGTCCCTCGATTCCCACCGCAACGGCGGAGGACTATAGCCCTTCGGCGCGCATGCGTCCGCGCTGGCGACCGGCCCGACCAGACAGAAAACCAGCGAGGAAGAACGACCGTGAGGCTCGGAGGTTCGTGTGGAGAGCCGAGGCGAGGCGAGGCGAGTCGAGTCGTCTTGTCGAGTAACCAGCGTCTATCCAGTCGAGCCAGTCGACCCGACCGGTCGGCCAATCAGCCAATCAGGCGTCACGCGAGTCGACCGGTGCCGAGGTGGCGGGTCCGCCTGGCAGTCAGTGCTCGAGCTGCGTCCGCGAAGAGTGCGCGCAGTCGTCTCCGCTACCTAAAAAAACGCTTCCTCTTCGCGATCTCTGCTACGCTCCGCGATCTCTGCTTCGCGAGTTCGTTAAGATGACGAGCCTACAGCGCGTACCCGTCGCGCATCGTCTGAAAATCACCGAGAGCCTGCACGATCCCCGAGGACCGTGAGACCCCCGTAGAACCGCTGTCATCGCGAGACCAAGTGACAAACCGCGCGTGACTTGTGAGTGAGACAAAGACAGTGCGATGAGAGAACCCGACTGCAGCCTGCTGGATTAAATCAACCTGCACCCATGGCGCCCCCAGACAGGCACAGGCCGCCCAGGCCTGGATCCGGACTCAGCCTATCCGTGCTCGGTGAGTCCTCTCGCAAGATCCTCTTCTCGATCTTCTCTCCTGACGAGTCACTCGGCGGCCCGGCAACGGGGCAACCTTTCACGGAGGTGTCGACCGCATCTTCTGGAGATCCCCTGGATTTTTCACGACCAGTTTCCCAGGCTCCAGGAGATCGCTGATAGCGTCGTTGCCCGTGCGATCATCCGGCTAGGATTCAGTTTAGGGGATCGCGCGAGATCTGTTCGAGAGCAGTCGACTGGCACTGATCGGATCTCGCGGCGTCTAGCTCGGGACAAGGGGTACTAGTTGTCGCTTGAAAGAGGAGCTTTTTTGTTGACTCCGCCGGAGTCTGTGAACGTGGGTGTTAGGTCCGAGCCTTCTTCAGGAATTCTTACAGAGGCATTTGTCCGTTCGTTCTGGTTGCTAGTCCATTTCGATGTAGGGTTGAAAATTGTCTTAAAGGTCGTTGGCCGATTCGGTGCCATCGAAGCAGCATCGTATTCTAATTATTTATACTTGTTTATGGTAAAAGTTTGTCCATTCGACGACATCGTACACCATCAATATTCCTCTTGTTTCCTTCTTCCTCTTCTTGGACGACACTGGCCGGCTGACGCTGTTCAGGTGCTACGCTGTTCAATGAACGACGACCTAAATTCTAATATTCTAATAGCCAATTCAACTGTTCTGTAGCTAAAGAGGTACACCAAAGCAGTCATTTGCTTGCAAAGTAGCCACTTCCTCTTTAACATTTCTCTACGTACTTCTAAGAACATCACCGAATTACCTTGAACGTCAATTCCCGTGGATTTATACTTTCAATATTAAGAAAACTTTACAATCGTTCGACAAACCAATTTAATACCTAGCATAAAATTGTCGGAAGCTTCGCAAAGATCAACAGACGCGATCTTGGCCGAACAAGTGCCACAGACGCCTTATCTCCTTCTGGATCATCCTCCGCCATGAGAGCAGAGATTAAGTCTAGCCGCTCCGGAGAGTTTTCAAGAGCTCCCCGGATCGTGTGTAGTTTTAATTAGCCGGGAATGCAGGCAGATTCGACGACCGTTGGAATGCTGGTCGTATCGCGTGTCCACATACGCGAACTGGTTGATCCAATGGCGCTTAGATTGCGTCCGTTATCAGCGCAGCGGCGATTATCGCGAGGCGAGTTTCTTCAAATCGAGCAAGGTCGTCATTAACGCGTCCGTCCCTCGCTCTCGATAATCGCTCGAGATGAGTCGAACCAGGCCTCGAAGTATAATTATTATCGTGTTCGTTCGTCTCGGTGCTTGTCGAATAGGCAGGAGCGCGGCAGGAAGCTTATTTCGAGGGAGGAATACCAAAATGGCGGCGTCGGCTCGTTGTAATGAGGGGTTGCTGCACTCGATTTTCTCAGATCACTGTAATCTTTCCGTCTGGCGTCCTCGTCCCGTCGTTTAATTTCCTCGCTGAGACTTCGGTGCCCTCGGTTCCCAGCTTTTGGAAACTCTGGCAGGTTGTTCTTTCGTGAGATCGAGCTGCTTCACGATTCGTACTCGTTGAACGGACGGGATGCATTTCTCGGTGACATTAATTGCTGAAAGTTTTCTTGGATCGAGCAGATGAGACTTGTATGATTGTAGTGCCGGTTGTCTTTCATTGGAACAGGTCGTTTGGAAGATGTCCAATCACATTTTTGGGATTAGAGCTTCCAGTTTGGTCTGTCTACGATTATTGAAATTATAAAGGCAGTTTTCCGAGACATTATTAGAAAATGCAAAAAGTCTGGAGAAATCAGTCGGCGGCACTGAAAGCGTTAAAAAAGTTCAATCCAACTTCCACCAGCGTGTCTCAGCAGCGAAAAAGTAAAAGTAGTGAAAATAGCGAGCATAGTGGGCTGTATCTATGGGTTGTACATAGTTCGAAACGAGTTCTTTTCGACCGGAAATGGTTGAGGCCTGGTTGCAACAGGACACCCGGTTACGTGTTTATTCGAATCCCATACTGCGGGACGCGATTATTCGTGCGTTACGTCACGGCGGCAGCATTTCGGTGGCGTTATCGCAACAAAATCATCCAGCGAACGCGACAAGTGAGTCATTCGAGGGACAAACTGTGTACGAAGAGGGTTCCGTATGTTACGCAGAGCGCAGCATTGCCCCTGAATACGAGAGAACGGCGCTGCGTCGCGATCCAGCGAGCTGACCACTGCGTGCAACTATTTTCTCGAAACGACATTGCAGAACCTCTGATAGAATTACAATAGAATACGGAGAAGCGCATTCAAGGTCGATTGCAATAAATATTTTCACTGGCGATACTTGATCTTCCCGTTTTTCCTTCGCGCTCGAACATTTCCGCTACAGTTCGAAGAAAGTTTCGTCCTTCTAGGTTCACGGTTTTATCAAAAGTTCTGCGACGTTGCGACGAAAATGGCTCCGGCGCGCGCAATGGCGGAAAACTGGTCGCGTAGACAAGAAGTCGCGCGCCTCTGCGACCAAGTGGAACCGGCCGCTTCCGTTTTCGGAGCGCGCGCGTCCGACAGGTTCCCAGGAAACTTATTATTTCGAAAAAGGGGCAGCCGTATGAAACGCTGCCGCAGAGTCGGCTAGCCAGCCAGTCGGCAGGCCACCTGTTGCACCCAATTAAATGGCGTAATTGACGCTTGCTTTTTGGAGCGTGACAGAACGCTCGCCGATAGGCGATCATTATTTTCGTGACCGATCGGACTTCCTTTTTTCTGATCGATTTCTGACCGACGGATCCTCGCGCCCCACTTTACTCCTGCGGATTCGAAACGGTTCGTTCGATGCTTGGTGAGATTTTTTTCTTTCAAATTAGCAAGTGCTCGTACGGTTTTTGGGAGTGGTCTTTTTCACAGCCGTTTTGAGAGTCAAATTTCACCACATCGTTTTGGTGATTTTTAGAACAATTTTTAGCCACAAAATATTCAATTTTTATCGATCGTAAAATGTTGAAATCTGTATTAATGTTTTCGGCGCTCAGGTTCGATCAATTGTTATTAACTAATTGTTATTAATAATACAGATTTAGCCACAAAGTTCTGTAAACACGATACGCAAAATATCTTCTGAATCGTGATTGATATCGAAGCAAGCAGGAAAGCAAGTTTTCAATCGTGTTCAATTTGTCCACGGTATCATTGATAAGCCCGGACGGACAATCGCGTCTCGAATTGCAAAATGGCGACCGGTTGGCGATCGACTAGCGACCCACACGTATTTTTAATGGATGCGTTCACGGCGCGCGTCATCGACAGGAACTAATCGAGAGAGAGAGAGAGCTTCATTGAAAATACAACGTTACGGTACTAGTCGGACCTGGTCGGGCCTGTTCGGGCCCCGGTGCTCGTCGATGAATCAAGGCCCGAGGATCGACAAGCGTTGTCGATCGCGAGAAGCGTTCACCTCGCTCTCTGTAAAGGATTCCGCTACGATCGTGAAGCCCACGTTGTCCTATTGCGAGACAATGAGCGCCGCGGTTTGTCTCTTGGCACATCGGCATCGGTTCATCCTGTTCTCACCTTCGACGTCCGGTTACACACCTCCTCCGTTCGGTGACCGGGCGTCGCGTCGCGGATGAAAGACGGAATCAGGTCATCATCGATCGGCATCCGATTTCTCGTTTATCCGTCTCGGATTTTTCAACTTTTTACCTCGCCGAGATTCTTATCAGGATCCTTCGCGATACGCTGTTCAACTAGCTCGTGCAGCTCTGTTATCGCTGAAATGTGCATTGACGATTTTTGCATCGGTGCATATTTTTGATGTGGAAAGAGTCGGTGACACATCGGTTAATTTTTGTTACCGAGAAAATCGTTCGTACGAGGAATCGCGTTTCCTCAATTTTCGAATAATTTACTCGTCGCTAGACCAAGGATTTTCCGAATTTATATTCCGAAGTCCTTGAACTCCTCAAGTTCGCATAAAGATGTGAATGAACTGGATCATCAATTTTTGAACGCTGCAGACAAAATTCCTTTCGATCTTCCTTTTGAATGGGCCCAAAGACGTCCTGCTGGCCGGACGTCAGGTAGCATGGTTCAAGCCGGAGCCGTTCGTGCGTTTGTATAACGGAGAGTCTCGGTTTTGTTTGCGGAGGACCCACGGCCCCTTGCGAGGATCTATTCAAACAACGTTGTCCTGTGCGCAGGAACCTGTTGTTCGGACAGAAATACGTGTCCGGCGAGATTTATGTCGCAATCAATGGGACCGGACAGCCCGTGACAGATTGCGAATCGAGCGTGGACCAGTCGTACAAATTAAATCATTCAGCTCTCGGTCTTTCTCCGAAGTCGGCGAGCCAGTTACCGTAACCCGCTCGAAACATTCACCATCATTCATCGCGCGCAGATTTTCTTTCGCGTAACCGCGAACCGGGATCCTGTTTCTCCGACTTCCTGCTTTTGGACTGTTTCTCTTTTGGCTGTGTCCCCTGCTCTTTCATTTTCTGCCACCCCTTCGCGTTATTTAAGACTGCGTGGGCCCTCTTGGACCGGGGAGTCAGCTTTCTTTCGGCCATTTTCTTCCTTTACCCCTTGCGGTGTTACGGTGTCACGTGTAATTTACGGTCGGTCGTGTTACTGTGTTGTTTTTGAAACACGAGCGTCGCGTTGGACTCTGTTTTTTTTTTTAAATATTTGACAATTAATTAAGTTAATTGTGTTCTCAGAGAACAATAAAGCTTCAGATATCAGATTTAAAATAAATTTGAAATAATACGATTTTAAATGTTCAAACCCAGAATGGATTTTTGAATGTCACATTGACAAGGTGTGAGCCTAAAAAGGCTCGGCGACGGCCGATCGCGTAACGGCACGAGCTGCGAGTGTTAATTGCCATTCGCCCAAGCTGGGGATCATGAATGAAACGATTAGGGGAACGTGGAAATTTCAGCGAGCGTTTCGTAAGGAGGCTCGCAGACACGCTCGACGTGTTCCAGCCGGGTTACATAACCGCCACGAACGTTTGGAAGTTCGATATTCCGGCTGGCTCCGGCGTCGATTCGAGGTCCCACGCGATCTCCGTTGCGATACCGATACTTCGCGGCTGTTATTATAGGTCACCGTTATCGATCTATGAATCTCGATAACTGCGCGCCGATAAAGGCCGGCTGAGGCCGCGAATCCGCCTGCCTTTGATAATCGTGCGCCTCGAGATCCATTTAAATCTCGGAAATCCATCATTCCTCTCGAAAGTTCATAACTGGAACCGATGATTCACCAAAACTCATGAAAACAAGGTCTCGGGGGCAATTGTGGCCACTGGGAGCTCTGGATTGCCCCGTAGGGCAACGATCCGGGGCACTCGATGTCGGAGAAAGAACAGATTTTGTCTGTGAACGTTGTAAATTGGACATTATCTGCGATAGGAGAAGATTTGGTTCATTTTCTGTGAGTGGGCGTGGTTAGAATGCTCGGAGTGGGCGTGGCTGTGTTGTATACTTGTGTGAGAAGGTGCAAGAGAAACTCTAAATCTTTCAAACCTGACAATGTCGACGACAGAGGAAGGGATACTTTATTTTCTCTGAGTAGGCGTGGCTAGAATGCTCCAAGTGGGCGTGCACTCGCTTCTCCATTACTGTGGAGGGAGCCGTCAGGTCATTGTCCCATAGGGCAAACTATATTCGTGCTTGTCAAGTGATTGATTTTCCTGAAAAAGGTGTTCCGAGATGTACGACGCATCAGTTTGCTTTGCTGGTAGGTAAAGCACTTTCGGTGGGCGTGGCTTCTTTGCTCCCACTGTCTTAGAAGCCACTGGTTCCTTGATGCAGTCGCTTTATAGCTCGAGGGTTTTGCAACACGAGGTATAATTTACAATTTGCACCCAGTGTAATGCCAAAACCAATTACCACGTCTCGAGGTCCCTTCAAAGAGCCCGAAGAGAGCAGCCTTGGAACAATTATTGTGCCAAGCTGTTTCGAGTTTTGTTCAAACTTCCGTGGGTGGGTATTCGCGAGTCTGTTCGGTACTCTTCTCGAATGTTGAAAGACCGTTGGAGAGTTTGCGAAGTCGCCAACTTCAGATAAAAAACTCGCGGACTCACGGTTCAACGGTGAGATAAGTGAAGATGTAGAAATTCAGAAACGGCGGGGAATGATGAAATTCGGAAACCGAGGACGATGAGGAAATTGGAACCGCAATAAGTATGGCGTTGTTGCTCTTTATCTAGGTGCACGGTCTGTTGCAGCGTGTTTATATTATAGACAGAGGTGGTGTGTATCGGATTTCATTGGCCGGCTGTTCTCTTAACAGTCGACGCGACGACCGAGAAGTATCGGGAGAGATTGATAGCACGAGAGGGAGCGGGACGTGAATGCGATCATGACATTCCATGTGAAACGGTTCGAGGACTGTGCGTCTTGCTCGGATTGTGTTGCGCGGCGGTTTCTCTCCTCGCAGTATACTTTTGAAACGCGCGACAATTCCGTCACTGTCATCTGCGCGTTCCCGCCGACTTTATCACTGTTACTGGCAGAATTTATTCCTCTCGAACGTATCACAGAATTGCAAATTGAATTTACATTAGAAAAACCCGTAGCCAGCTGTGTCGAAAAAGAAGAAGCGATAAAAATGGTCCAATCGGGCTTCGTGCAATTAAAAGACTCGCGGTCCTTAAATTCTCGTTTTTATGGGAGTTGAGTACCAACCCCCCGCAGCGTCTCGGATAGTACCCTGTCGTTCGAGTCTGTCTGCGTTGCTAAAAAATTACTGCATGCGTTTATTATTAACGACACCCTCGACCGAACATCTCTGTATAATTGTAATTTATGATATTTTCCCCTGAGAAACGGTTAGAAGGTGAAGATCTTCTGGCCTCCTCGTCGTCGTTTCGCGTGCAACGGCCTAATACAGTAGAATTCCGGTATTTCGAGTGACGGTCCCGGGAATCCTTGAAAGCCGAGCTGAAACCGATGCGTGCCGGATAGGAGCCGTGCGTTGCCCTTCAGTTTCCCATTTCAGCGAAGCGGGAGCAGATCGTCGTAGATCTCGCGAGCGTCTCGCCAGAAGATGCCAGATGAGCTCTGGCGATAATGCTCGGAATTAAAGAGTCCGCGGGCGCGCGTGAAACGCGTCCGCCGCAAAAACTGGTTTAATCGGGACGGAACCCAGAAGAGCCGAGAGAGAGAAGAGAGCGCCGAGATATCCGGCGCACACGGTGAATTAGGGAGGCCGGGATTCGCGGGGCCATTCTCTCTCTCTCTCTCTCTCTCTCTCTCGAGAAGAGAGAGAGAAAAGAGAGGCCAACGGTCGGACTTCCTACTCCGGCGTGGCACGGCACGGAGCGGCGCGGGTAGATCGGCTATTAACTCGGCAGGTTTCTCAGAATGGATGTCCCAGACGAGACTGGTAGGACTGGTGTTCGTCTCGCGCTCCACCCTCCGCCTCTATTCTCGTGTACCAGCGTGACAAGACAGGCCCCAACAGGACCCAACAGGCCCCTCGCTGCTCCGTTCGATGTACTTAGCCCTGGCGAGGGTCAAGGAAAGCTGTGAAGCCACGGGGTGACAGTTTCCCAACCGTTATTGCCATTTCGAATAACCTCTTGACAGGTGTGAAAGAGATGTTACGTGCAGTACGTTGTAGCGTCACTGGTGGAATTAATTGGCTGTACTGTCGCGAATCAGGTCCAATTTAGCCACCGATCGAAGTTCGGCTACTCCCGAGAAACGCGCACCCGCTCGAAATCGCTCGCTAACGTCACGCAATAATAGAGCTCATTGACGCTACGCGTAATCGATTGGTTGGGCGACTTTGTTCGATGCGACTCGATTAGGCGCGTTGGGGAATCTCTGTTCAGATTCGCGGTGTTTTTTAGGTAGCAAAGATTTCTATCTTTTTTTTTTCGAGCAACTGAAACGCTGGTTGCCGCGGACAATTTTTATTGCGCATAAAGATCAGCGGTGTAGTAATTACATTTTATTAGAGCCAGAAGTGTTACAGGTCATCGCATCAGCGCGGCACAAGTCACGATCGTACCGTGTCCCGGTCGTTCGATAAATTACAACGTCCACGAGCTTAAGTTGTAAAGCATTGATCCGCCGACAGAGACAGAGAGAAAGTTCTTCTCTCGGAGAGGTCGAAGAAAAATTGCGGTCGATAAAGATTCGCCGGAGGAAACTGCCGGTTGCGCAACAGCAATTATTGAATAACAAAGCGGTCGGAGGAGTCCGATCACCTTGCTCGCTCGCTCTCTGTCTGTGTGTACGGTCCCATCGAGGCTGATTTAAAACTGTTATCGGACGCCTCATCGCCCCCTAGATCCATTACACTTTCAAATTAATTAACGTAATTGATTGTTCTTGCTCGCCAGCACCGGCAGTCGATTTAATGCTCTTAGGATCCAGCCCTGGCGAGATCTTCCATCATATATCACTTCGATACATTCGTACACGCGTGTATGCGCATACGCTAACCGTAGAAAGTTCGGCGCCAATTAAGCCCGGGAACTTTTTGAAAACTCCATTAATCGATCCATCGATTCAACTCGGGTAATCTAATACGCATAGCTGCAGCGCGAAGTATCGCTGGACGTTTCGAATGGCAAGCGTGTCTCAGAATTCTTCCACGATTTTTGTTCATCGGATGGGCGACCATTTTGGCTTCTTTGAAGAATAAAATAGCAATTTTTCGAGATCGTTACTCTTGTTAAAAATGTAAAAAAGTACCATTTTATTAAATTCGTCTCTATCAACGTCGAACGAATGCTTGGAGAAAAATTGCTATTAAAATTGTTAATGAAAATGTCCCAAGAAGCCGCTAACCCATAAATGACACCTCTCAGCCTAAAATCCAGTTACCATAGCCGAACTTTCGGCAGCCACGGTGTATAGCAGCTAATGAACCGTGCGCCTTGATTGAAATTCTATGAACCCGCCGCCACCGTTGCCGACCAACACGTCCGCCATGATATTAATGAGTCCCGACGCCAGATAACGATCTTGAACAGGTCCCGAAAGGGAAGACGAGTTTCCCTTTGACCCTTTTCCCAAACGCGTGGGGTCTGTATAAAATTCTCATCAATTCGGAGCGGGAACGGGACGTTCTCGGAGCAGCGACACGAGAAAGTGAGTCACACGGGTGACGTTGTGAGATCACTGTGCGTGTATGGTTTTTGGGGTCAGACGATACAGGATAAATACGTAGACTGGCAATTTTTATGCATTTCTGCTATGCAAATAGAGATTTCATTGTTCTTTTTATAATTTTAATCAGCTGACCCTGGTGCATTGAAATTCTAAAATTCTTTTAATTCCATAACATTTGCAATCTACTAACTAGACAGCGAATCTTTATGCAAAATAAAATTTTTTTATTTCAATTACAACAAATTGGAGTGAAATAGAAAATTTCCTTTCTTAATATGTTTAATAGGTCAAAAATAATATAACAGTATCTTTAAATTTTTCCAATATTTTTACTGTTGTAAATTATATCTACTAATTTTTGCCATAAATGCATAAACATCCGCTGTCTACTAACAACATTCGTTAACATGGATACAGCAGAATGTTGAACTATTCGATTCACGTTTGAGAAACTTTTGCTTAAAAAAACCAAGAGCGTTTCTCTTGCAGGATGCTGGATCGATGCTGAATCGTTGCACGATTATTTATCGGTTCTGGGAAGCTAATAGGCATAATTGTCTTGAGAATTATCTTTCTTTACTTCTTTGTGGAGATATTACAATGCTCCGTATTACGTGCTGTTCCATATTAGCCGCATTTAGGTACTCCGCTCGTTGAGAATGCATCGCGGGACCCTAGGGGATCGTGTTCTCGGCCGCTTCTTCTTTCCCGTGGCGAACAGAAGCGGCCCGGGGCCCCGCTGGGCCAGGGACAAGGGGTCCAGTTGCTTTTCAATCGGTCTGGCGATGCCCCCCTCCTCCCGAACGACAGGTTTCGGGCCGGTTCGGGCCTAGTCGGGCCCGAGTTCTCGCTCTTGTGGTCCGAACCTGGGCCAGGAACACTTGCGGTCCCCTGCAGGATGCTCGCAGGTGTGTCCTACTGTTTCGCAATGGTAGCTTCGCTCTTTCAATTTTTGGCAATTCGGTTTTCCTGCGCACCAAGTCCTCCTTCTCGCTTTGTGGCATTTGACAACGGCGCCGAACACGCCGTTAAACTCTGCGCACATTTAAAAAGAGAAGGGTGCGTAAATAAATATGTTAGTGTCGAAAGCACAAATGTAAAAGTAGGTAGCAGACCCACGTGTCGACAATTAAAAACCGATATGCCTCGAACGGCATTTCCCATTGCATCAGCGGGGAATAAAATAAGAAGCCAGACGTATAATTCGATTACGTCGAATCCTGTTGATTCCTCAGCGTCTGCTTCTCGTTAAGTAAGAAATGAGGCGTATTATTACTATTTCGATCGGATCGCTGGACACGCCGAAAAAAAAAATCGAAAACGAACGGTCAATTCCATTTAAAGAGGGAAACATGCTAATGGAAAGATCGTCCGCGTCGAGGCGAACGGTTGTTACGAGCTCTTGGACTCATCGGTGCGTTTTTAATTAGTGTGCGTTCACAGCGCCGGAATCCCGAGCATTCGCGTTAACCGTCATCCGCAGACGAATTTAATGGAGTCTGTCTGCTCGATGCCCGCGGTTGGCCAACTTATGCGCAAAAAGAAGGAGCAACTGTGAACTCGAAACAGCGGCACGATAAATCGCCGTTTAAGAGAATCCACTGGCCTAGAAATTTCGCGAAAATCAGTTCCGTTTAAACAAAAATATCGCAAAAAGACCAGAATAGCCCCACGGATCGTCAGCCTCTTGTTTACGAACGGGTCTGCTGCGTCGGCGTCGGCAGATTGTGCAATCTATTGTTGCAAAAGGACGACTGCATCACGGATCGTCGCGTGAAAAAGATCGTCCGTTCTAAAAGCGGATCGCGGTATCCAGAAGCGGATCGAAAGAAGCGCCGTGGGATCACGCGAGAAGTCTTTTCTTAGCCGCTCGCCGCGGTTAATTCCGTCCGCTGATAACAGTTCACCGTCTTATCGGCGTCTCGGTTGCTCCTCTGTGTGGTCCAGCTAATCGGACAAACCTAATGGACGTCGTTTAATTTCCACGTGCCGGAAATTGGAAGCCCTGCGATACTCCGTCCGTGCTCCTTTATTCATTTCTTTTTTCTCTTTTCGACGGACACTGTAACGGAGAATCGAGATTGCGAGACAATAAACGGGGCCGCCCGGACCAGCCGCGGCTGTCGCGTCGCCGACCTCTTCGATGATGGAATTATTCGCGCGAAACAAAACCGCTCGTAGGCTCTCTCGGTTACGCGCGATTGGAGACGGCGACGCTGCATACGTCGGCTTCCCGACGGAGCACTCCTCCTCTCGCGTGCGAACGGTACAGGCCGTTCCTTAGTCACGCGAACACCGACGAGGGACGCGAGGATGAGGTTCGCTTCTCAATCATAATCAGTCGATCGCCAGGGAATGTTCTCTCGTTCTACTTTTCATAAAAACTTTTTAAAAATCCTCCGGCGTGAACATTTGAATGAAAATGATCTGATGACAACGCTCGAATAAAATTCTTCTGCCAGAGACATTTGAATAAAAATGCTCTCTCGTGCAACGACACTGTTTCAACATCGGAAACAGTGCATCTACGCGGCCTGGTGACTTTTAATTAGCCGACAAGATACCGAACGGTTCGAGCTTGTAAACTTTCGAATCCGGGACCATTCCGTGGGCCTGTTGAACCGATATACGTATGTACGTATAAGCGCTATTTTCTCCTCGGCGCAGCGCGAGGTGTTCCGTAGCCGTATAGACACCAGAGCCGGTCCGCCTCGGATTATAATCCGGGAAACGGTCCGGCCCGATAAACAAGAGATAACCCGTGCGCGCGAGTTTTCCCCGCTCGTCTACGATTTAATCAGCCGTGGCTCGGGTCGCTTATCTAGCGTCTGTTATCGCTTTGGCCGCGCTCGGAGCCGGCCGCTATCTCCTCGAAACGAACAGGTAAGCTCTAATTCCGGGCCGCGGCGCCGCGCGTCGGCGTCGTTCTGTCGAGCTAGAAAAGACGCGTAGCGCACTGGGATGTAGCAGTTCGGAATTATTGTCAACCGTGTTTGAAAGAAATATCGTCCAGGCTGCGCGAACTTTCAGAAAATCGAAGAGGCACTACGTTATAAATGATCGTCGTTGGATCGACAGTGACGATTGCTAATTAAGATCGCGCGCGGGCGAGCTTGCCACACAATGCTCGCTCGCGATTTACATACTTAAACAGCGTCGCGGTTTCGACATGACGCTCGTCCTCGGATCAACGACATTCACGGGGTTATTAATCGCGCTCGACGGAGGAGGAGGAGGGAGGAGGAGGCTTGGCAGGGAAATTATCGAGCAACATGGCCGTGTTCGATTGAACTTTTCATGCTGAACGCAGGTTTATAAGCTAATCGGAGTCGACTCTTTGGAAATCCCAGTTCTTTGCGGCTTAAAGAGATGGCTATTGTACCTCGTCCCTTTTCATTTGTCACGTTCGTGACGCTCTCACGTTTTCCCATTCTCGAGCACACAGTCGGTTTCCATGATTTCAGGTGTGCACCTCGAAAACTGCGTAACCGGTGCCTTATCTCCCGTTTGTTTTTCGAAACAGGCTATCCAGATAGCTGTTTCTATTGACCAAAATCAGTTTATTGTGAGAACCTTGTACACAGATCCCCGGTTGAACAGGGAGATTTGGAGAACGGTGTACATATGCATTTCAGCGGATCTACTTTCCCAAGAGTTTTCCAATTACCACTCCTGGTGCGCAGACCCCATTCTTTCTCTATCGGCTGATATTCGAAGAATTCCTTTTGGTATCCGATCTCGAGTCACTCGAGAAAGTCGCGGGCCTTTTTATTGGCCAGCCACCTCTCGAGATCGTGGCTCCTTCCCTCGTTGTTACCGATCGATTCCGGCTGATTTATTCTTCTTCTTCGTCGCGGGGACACCTTGTGCTGTTGCTGGAAGAGATATAGTGCGCTCGTAAAATCAACCGGGAGCTACGGTACTCGGGTTTCGGACACTCAACGGGAGAAAAACAAAAAAGAAAGGATGAGGTGCAGAGTTCTTGGCCTCGCTCAGGGTCGTAGGCACTGGCTCTAAATTATCTCTCGGTCTTATCGAGACACCGTTTGCAATTTTTATAAAATTTATTCGCTCGGAAGTATCCAGACTCCGTTGCAATGCCAGCCGCCATTTTGTCGAGACGTGAGAATAAGATGAAGCTGAGAACATCGTAATTCATGATGTATTCAGTTTATCGAATTTCGATTTACTTAGCTCGGACATCCGCCGTCCAGCGATAGTTTCGCGGAGGCTGTGCACCGTGCGACGTACCGCATCCGCTGCACCGACTATATGTATGTACTGCAATTCTCGATCGTGATCGAGGCGTTTCGTTGCCTCCCGGTATAGCAGGAGGCGTCGATTTAAATACGACAGCCGTAGGCGAGACTCGGCAGGGTAACTTTCTCTCACTCTTCAGGGTACCGAACAACGATTATTACGCGTGACTCGTCGAAACCAAAACGGTCATCGGATGGCTGACTGGTGTTCTCCATTCCCTCGGACGTCTATATTTTTGTTCCTCTCTTTTTTTTCTTCGTCCTCTTCTTCTTCTTCTTCTTCGTCATCTCAGTCTTCCTCTTTCCCGCGACAGCCATTACACGAAAGTGCTCTTTTTTTTCGAATGACCGACAGCGACACTGCCTTTCACGATGATAGATCCTTCGCCGAATAAAGTTGTCGATTGCAGTCGAGCTGGATGGTATTACTGTCAACGCTGGTCACCACTTTGCTCGGTGTATAAAGGACGAGAAGGAACGAGGACCTTCATTAATTCGATCGTACCTGTCAAACTTTCGAATAAATTCATTAATACTGCGCTGCGTTAAGCAATCTCTCAAACAAATGGCCACGAGCTTCTTTAACGACAGACTGAATCGATTAATTTAATTATTAGGCTACTTGTTAAGCTGTATTTGTTAAACTACATTCTGATGATTTTACAGTATTTCTACGTTTTCGTTGGTTTATTTGTTGTTCTACTTTAATCGTTTTATTAAAGATGCTCGCGTGTTCGTACAACCTGTTTCCAAACATATGCATTAACCAATTTATTTACTTTATTCAATTTACTACATTTATTACAGTACATCCTGTTCGAATTTATTACTCGGGTCTTGCTCAAGAATCCGAAACACCTTGTTGACCCATTTATGTTCCATAATATATCCCTTATATAAATATGCCAACTAAAAAACAGATGATCTACTCCAATGACGGTCGATAAATATCCGGCCAACCATTAAATTTCCTGCTCAAGCTGTTTCATTTGTTCTTAAATTTATTTCAATCACGCCTCGCCAAGAACACACCCTAAAACTTACAACTCTCAGTCCCCTAACACAGTTTGTTCATTAACAAACCGGCCCATTCATCACCGGCATACTCCAACCGCAAGAAGCCGAGAAAAACATCGTTTCGTCCCACATAAAATCTTCTGGGCCCGTTCAACGGGTTCTTTATCAGCGTAGGTCCCGGAGAAACAGTGTTAGGTCCGAAGCAACAGTTTCTCGCCCCAGAAGATGAGCCACGGGCCCAACGAGGTGCCGCAACGAGACCGAAAGCGGCGTAAATGAAAAACAATGTCCCAGCGAGTCGGGGCTCTGTGGATTCGGGTCAGATCGGCGATTTACGAGGCCGCGGCGTCGGGCCCCGCGAGCAAGAGTCTCCGACGACGGGCGAAAACGGGCGACGAGGCACGTTGGGACAGGTGGGACGCGTTCCCCGGGGTCCGAGACTCGTGAACCGGGGCCTTAATCGCGGCCGTTCTCGCTCAGGCGTCGTATTTTATCGGCGGGCCCGAGACCGCTCGAACGGACCCGACGGGAAACGAGCAGAGGGAAGGCTCGGAACGAGGCCGATTTAACGAGGTTTTACGATCCTTTTCGGATCGGGGCCCGGGGGAAGGCGATCCTGGATTTCCATGGACCCAGCATCCGGATTTATACTTCGCTCTTTCGTTCGGGTTCAATTAGCGGGCCTTATGGCCGAATGTAGGTCCTGCTTGGTTAATGGACGATCTTTTTTTTATTCGAAAGGGCCCGATGCTCCCGGGGCCTCGCGGATTTACGAGCTTGATGCATGCTGCTGAAAGATCGACAGTTACAGCGACCCTTGGGGATCTGGAGCAGGATGTTGTGCTTGGTGGATGACGTTTAGAGAATGCTCGAGAGGGTTTGTGCGTCAAGGGAGTTTCTTGAAAAACGTGTATTAATATTATTATTCTGTATTTGCGATAAATATTAATCTGTGCGATTTGGTACGATGCTTTCAAATATCTGAAATCTTCTAGATATCGTTTTTTCCTGCACCGTTTGAAAAATCGTATCTCACACGCCTTGTCGATGCTTAAAAAGACCAAAAGCTCCGCTGGTCGCTACACTAATTAACAGACCGGAATGCTCGCAGCAACGTTCACCCGTCCCCTAAGTTCTCAATTTTATTACAACCGCCTCGAACTAAGAATGCAGATACATTGCGCTAAATAGAACGTGATCGGTGACGATTGGCTCCCGAGTGAACGTCGATGGCAGAGACACGTTAACCAGCCGAGGAGCTACCAACAACTAGACAAAATCGAGTTTCTGTTTTCCTTGTTTTCTGTGAACGGCCGATCGTATCCTTTCCTGTGGGAAAGTCGCGAAGGCGCTCCGACTCCATACTTCTTCACGGTCCATCGGTGCTCGACGGCTTTGCATGAAGACGTCTCCATTGCATCCGTCTTTCTCCACCTCGATCCACGATCATAACGCCGTGAAATATTCGGATTGGCTGTGAGAACTGTTTCTTCGTTAAGCGAAACGGTCGCCGGACTGGATCGTAGGATCCCAAAGGGTGAAGAATGCGGAACACCATCGCGTCGGCTACCGTATCGACCATTGCTCGTCGATATATCTGGCGCGCAGGCTACCTCGGGTATCCTGATGGTAAACAAATTAAAAGGTAGCGAAACGGAGCTGCTAAAACGGCCCAGTGAAAGGTCAATCGACCGCTTGATCGAAAGCTAGGCGCACACACCTTCGCTGCGATCGTGGAAACGCGTCGCGATCCGTGCGAATATTACTGCTGAACTGTTTACGTGCTCGGAATCTTTATAACAACCTGCTTGAGCGAAAATATTCAATAATATTTGATCGCTGATCAAAAATCCCAGTGAAAGTGACTTCTTTGTGGTTTCAATAACACGAATCTAGCCATTCGACAGGCTATTAACACTGAGCCTAGCGATTAGAATGTTTTAGCTTAGAGAAATGACAAGACTCTATTTATTTAGATTCTGTGCAATTTTTCTGTCAACATGTGCTTGGATAAACAAATTTATCGGATCAATTTCCGTGTAAGTAATTTCATAATTTCAATGATTGTAAAATGAAAAATATAAAACCGGTTCCAGACCGTCAATGGTAGGTTTAGTGTTAGTGCAGTTCATAGCTTTTTCGTCTAACTTTCAGTGCATTTATGCACTGATTGGACCAGTCTGAGAATATCGCGCGCTCAATGAAGTGATTTGCGAAGCTGGTTCCGATGGGAACGACTTCTGTCACCTGCTCCCGATGACAACGCGATCCATTCAGACTGTGCACACAGTTTTGCGACCAGCGCGGCGCGGCAGGCTGCATCGATAAGAAATCGGGTCATTTTCCAGCGAGTCGGTTTGCCGGTTCATTCTCGCCTTCGGAATAATTGGAGAAAGTTGAGAATGGCGGGCTCGATCGACTCGTGCCCTATGATCCTCCTCTCTCTCGCGCTCCTCGCCCGCGAGACCAGAAGAAAAACGGAACGAGAAGTTCAGAGAGCCTCCCACTCGATCGACCACGGCTTTGATGTTGCGAACCGTCACGGTCTAGGAAACGTGGGAATAATAGACGCCGGATTTACACGGTTCGCGGCTCACGGGCTCTCTTGGTTCGTTCTCACCTTGTTAGATCGACGATCGCCCCAAAAAATTCTGATTCCCCGTGGAACACCATTAAATTCACAACGGGAAATGCCGGCGAGCGAAACCTCTGCTCTGGGTCGTGACTAACATTTATTTGTTTGCTGGAAAATCAATTTTGTTTAGCGATATCTCGAGTCTGAATGTTCAACACTTTCCAGTGATAACTGGACCGCGGATTTTACGCGTTCATGGAGAAAATGGGTAGCTACACGCTTGCAACAGACCTGGTGAAATGATTAAAAAACGAAGATGCAGAAAATTTCTGCTTTTGCAGTTCAGCGGATCGTGGATATCATTGTTACGTCGAAAAGGTTTGAGAGTCAAGCTTCAGCTGTGGATCGCTACTCAGCGCCGCGCAATTTGGCCGAGCGAGAGCGGCGGTTAGTCTCTTCCGTTAGTTGCAAAAACCGGCGTTCTCACTTGGTTTAGAGCGATAAACGGCCAGAAAAAGAATGGCCGACGAGCATCCGTTGCGTCGCGTCCGAAGGAACCCGGAGGAGAGGAAAGTTGTGGGCGTGTTTGTCTGCTGAGAATTAGTAGACTGTAGAATGTTGCGTTTTTGTAACGTTTACACGCTTGCTCGTGTAACGCTAGGACTTTAGAGAACGATAGCGAGCAAACTTGTTTCCTTTTCGAAAAATCATTGTTGTTCCCAGCGATTCTTTCGTGAAACTTTTCTAATTAAGATGATACTTAAGATCTGCTCGTTTAATGCTCGATTATTCGAACTGGTCTGTGTACGCGGTTGAAGCTTTTCGAAATCGATCGCTCCTTCAGTCTCGGAGAGCGTCGAACGATCAACGATTTTCCGTGCAAAAAGTTCGCCGATCGCGGTCGTCTCGACCCGCGACATCCGGCGATGTCGACCTGCCGATGGTTGAGGATGGAAACTGGATGCGCGGCGGAAACGCGTGAGTCAGTGAAGCCTCCGGAGAAAACGACATCGCGTTGTATATGTATATGTATGTAGGTATGTTGTATGTTGTTGTATGTTGTACGAGTTTACCGTGGAAGCGAGGTCTCTCGGCGTCGGGTGCGTTGACCCAGCTTACGGTAACGCAGCGAGAGCCCGAGTTGCACCTGCCTCGCACGGACTTACCGGAATAAAGGGTCGTGCGACCCGAATTACTTCCTTCTGCCTCTTCTCTTTTCTTTCGTTTCGTTTTGTTCCTTTTCTTTCCTTTCTTCGGAGAGTCGCGTTTTTCTTGGTACAAGAAGGCGGCTGGCGGGCGCACGCGAGTTCCCGCCGACACCGTTTCGGACGATTGCCCACCTGAATCGATGACACGGAGCGTGCATCGCACTCGGCGATGCGTGAACTCGCGAAAATTGCACGGTTTTGCTCGGCGCACCGCACGCGAAACTCGTGGGAGACACTCGAGTGCGCAGACAGCTGCGCGATTTTCGGATCGATCGCCGGGAAACTTGTTGCTTCGGTGAACACTTCTAATTCGGTGGAGGAATGTTCAGTGTAATTTTTCAGATTTTTACTTGCTAAATTTTTTAGAATTTATCTGATCAATTCGTTAGCGAAAATATTCCTCGCGTTGCGAAAATTGACAAGTGCAGGCTAAAGAACCACAGTAAATTCCTTAACCGACTACTTTGTATATTTAAAAAATATTTATGATGGTAAATAACAGCCCTGAAAGTAGTCTGCCGGTCCCATTATTCACGGCATTACTTACGCAGGTGCGCGATTTCGAGATTGATTAATGAACACCGGAGTTGTGCCAAAATTTACCGTATCGAAAACCTTTTTTGGTTATGCGAAGAACATAATTCAATACAGCTCAGTTTTATATGTATATATAAATACGATTTTGTTATAGGTTGTACCTATGGATCGCAATTCTTACGAGAAAAATAAATTCTTCCCCACTTTCTACTTCTGAAACGTGATTACCAGTGCAGATCTGTAGCCTCGGTAAACAACTGTTGCTATTCATAGCATCGTTTTTATGCCATCATAATTACGGATGTTTAAGCATCTTCGACTCTTCCTGAAACGTGACTGCGAGTTCACGTAAAAGTTTCAATCGAGTTTCGCACGGTATATAATATATCCGCGATACATCCGCTCATAAAGCGATTCCTGCTGCTCTTTTTCAGCATTCAATGTCTATAATTATGGATTTGTAACAGCATCACGCGCTGTCTATCAATACCCGTTAAATTAGGCACTTTGAGAGTATTCAATTATTCGATTCAATTATATCCAGAATACTTATTTGAATAATTTCCTAAAAATCCATTAAGAAATATACTCGTTCTGTGTTACTTCATTGAACGTCGTGTCATAAAAATGATCGCATTCATCAAAATCTTCTAACAAGGAGATCGTATTGCAGTCTTCAAAAAGATTTAGTCTCGGTGCAAATTGCATCGAGCTGACGTCGATGGTCGAGCAACGCGCGTCGCTCGAAATTAATCGGCTTTTAATTGGCCCCGTGCGTCCGAGCGTGCCGAAGATAGATGCTCGCAAATAGTTGACGGGTTCGAAAGACAGAGAGCCCACTGTTTCGCCAAATATCAGAATACTAATGCGTCGTTTAATGGTCGGCGACCGGTCGCGCATCCTCGCCCGGAGCGCATCAATTGCACAAAGTGATCGTTGAAGCAGCACCCACGACCGAACTCGCCACGACCACTCATCGTGATCGTATTAATCCGCAATTTGCATACCGCGACCCATTCAGTTCCTCTTCGTGATCCTTCCTGCGCGAGCGTTGAACTCCCGTCGCCGCGCCGGTAATTACGGCGTTAGGCGACCGGCAAAATGGAGAGGATCGAGGAGAACTCGCCGCGCCGGTCACCCGTGACCGACACCTGACTGAGAACTCGCTGTACGCGATCCAAGAAAATCTTTGAAAAATTCCAACAGCCTGTTTCCACTTGATATTATCGATAACATTTAACATAATGAATCCTTCTTTTATTAATTATTTCTTTATACTTGCACAATATAGTAATCCATCAGCTTAATGTCAGTAGCCATCCCTCATTTACACAATTTTACAACAAAGGCTAAAAATTTTCTTCTTTCTTCACTGGTTTCAAGTAAAAAATATTCGAAAATTCCGGTGTGTGTTCCCGTCGCATCGGGCGAATCGCATACTACCTCTCGCGTCGTAAATACGAAGATCGCGAGCCGCGAAGAAAGGTTGGAATCGATCGAAAGAGGATCGCGGCCCTTGATCACAGAAATAGAAGCTTGCAGACTACGAATGAACGAACGACGACGACGATGGGATTGCGAGAGAGGCAGGTCTCTCGTGTTCGTTCCGCGTTTTGCCTCGTACGTGAGGACGACCGACGACGGCGCGGCGCAACACGTGAGGCTCTCCTCTTGACCTCACTTTCTAGAATCCTTTAAGTATATGGCGCCTTCGACTCCACGGCTCGTTTATCCATTATCGATGAACGAACGGCGCTTCCCTGACACACGACGTGTCTCTACTAACCGAGATACCGGGGCCCCGTACAGATTGTTCGTGACAGATGGTCCACGCTGTCAAACGAACCTCCGCGGGTCTCGTTAAAGTGGAACGACGTCCGCTTGATTCGATTCGCGGAAGTCGTGGCTCGTGGCCCGTGCACCGACGACGATCCTGATCCTGTAACGTGCATGCTAAACGCGCGAGATCGGCGCCATCGTTCGGATCCTGATGTCTGCTCGATCCTCTCTTCCGTGGCTCCAGAGTTGATCGTTCGTATCGTTAGACCGGGAAAAAATTGTTCACGTTCCTTCGATGATTCAACTCGCGCTAGATTTTTCCGAGTATTTCGAGTACACTTTTTAGAATCGTATGTTTTACCAATGGAGATCCTCCAGCGTGCAAACTCTCTAGAATCCCAAATCCGTCCAAGCCTCGGCTTTCTTGGATGACAAATCTCTCTGTGGCGTCCCAACTCCCTGGAATACTAAATTTCTCCAACGTTTCTAATACTCAAGCTTCCGAGTCTCCTTGTGCACTTCGATTCGACGAGTAGAGAAACTCACCCTCGATATATGCTCGTCGAAGAACCCAAGTGGGTAGCATATAACGTGAATGAAAATTCGCGCCTAATAAATAGGAATACGCCCTAACCGGAGATGGTATTGTTGTATTGTTGCAGACCTGGCGCAGATCCGGGCGCTGGTGGAGTCCACGGGGATGCTGGGCGGGTCGACGTGCCCTTCCTGCGAGATGCCCTTCGACAAAGGGAAGAAACGTCGGCTGATCGACTCCTGCGGCCACGAACGATGCTACTCGTGCCTGTTCAGGAGCGAGGCTTGCCCGCTGTGTCTGCGCGCGGACTTCAACGACGAGGACGCCCTCGAGGGCCCGTTCAGGGACGGGTTCGCCGGCTCCTCGGGCCCCATGTCCATCCTCGCGCCCACGGACGGCTGGGTCGATGAGTCATCGACGGTGAACTCTCTCTGCGGCAGTCCCAGACCACGGACGAAAGTCACCACGAGAGCAAACCTACCGTCACGAGTCATGCACGTAAGCATCATCATCATCGTCATCGACCACGCGTCCTCCGGCACTACTCGGAGTGCCACCGAAGAACCTTCGGAGTTCCTCTCGCGAGCGAAACGGGAGACACGATGGAATGTCTAAAGCGTTCGCGAGCGTATTGTTCAACGAGACCTTTGTATGATTGTTAGTCGGAGCCTCTCTCGAGTCCACTGGATGTTGATTGCCAGTGATGAGCTCTTGGAAGAAAGTGGAAAGGCTCGTTAGTCTGTTAGCGCTTTTCTTCTTTCTCCGGGTGTACACTAATGTCTCGTTTAATTCGCGATACGATAGAACCTCGATTATCCGAAATCGGTACACCGCCGTAGCAATCTCGTTAAGTAGCGTGTTGTTTTTGTTGTATTGCTTTAGCAACGAGACGCCGACGAGTCCTGTTTGGTAGCTAAAGGTCTGAGAAGCAAACCGACGGCGTTGCCGGAGTCCTCGGGGTCTCAGGGGCGGCAGAAGCTGCAGATGATGTCGCAGAGTACGTAACCAGTCTGCTAATTTCCACCCCCTGTTGGATATTCTATTTAAATTACCAACCCAATAGCAAGACAATTTGTATCTAGGTAGCTAAAAGATCGAATTTATATAACAGAAAATTTGCTCCCAGGTTGTCCCACACCTCCGAATCAACGGAAAAGGTTCTTCCTGAACCCGAAGGTGTTGAGAAGCTCGTTCGTGCCTCAGAGGTCGTCCAGAAGAGGCGCTTCATCCCCCGAACCCGTTTCCAACGACAACCCCTCCGCCCTCTCAGGTAAGTCGTCTCCTAACTTCGTCGAGCCAGAGTCTCGGTTAGCGCGCTATGCCACGACGCTACGCGGTAGAGCTCCGAATCGTATTAACCTTGAAACCCCGCACGCACACGCAGTTTGGATGACCTCGTCTTGGGAGGGGAAGTCAAGATGGCCGGGTGTAGTGCTGGGGAAAATCAAATCCTTGTGGAGCAACAGTCAAGGAACGGCGAGCGACGGTCTGAACCAGCTGATCGAGCCGAGGAGCAAACTCACAGGCATGGGGACACTTTAGACTCGAGTGTGCATTGATTTTTCGAATTGATCGCAGGCTGCTTGATGGTTGAGGATGAACGAGGCGCACCTGTCTTTCTATTCCCGACGATGATTCCCACCTCATTCACTCTGTCATCCACACACATACGTACCCGGTGCAGCTTGTTTCCTTGTCGCTGCACCTCTCGTAGAGCACCGACTGCGATTAGGTCATTTCGTGGATCTCCTTGCCTTCTAACGCTAACTTTCACAGAGGAATCTGGTACATCAGCTTTTCAAAACATTAGTTTCTTAGTTGAACTCTGTGAAAGACAGAAGGTGCAGATATTTAATGCACCAAATGTAAGAAGAAGCAACGCGATCAACGAGTTGACCGAATAGTTTGATGCATGCTGAGTCGCCTGTGAGCACGAACTTCGTTCCAGCGAGGTGGACACGTAGCTGAAGTGTAGCTGAACATCTTGAACAGTTTAGGTAGATGCTTGAAACGTCGTTGAGCTCTGCAACGAAGACTGCATCGTGATCTGTGTTTTGTTTTGTGTGTCATCACCCTCTGAGTCCCTTACAGCCTTTTTGACGTTGACCATTTAATTCGCAGACGACGAGGGCGGTTGCGTGAAGCCTCTGACCTCGAAGACCCGGAAGTCTTCGCAGTCGGACCTGTACATGAGGCTGGGACTCCTCCTGGGCAGCAATCATGCTCGAACCAACAGCAGCGTGGACACCAACGACCTTCCAGGAGGCTCGACGCGCTCTGGGGCTGGTGCTTGCCAGTCCAGGGTGCCGATTCAAGGTCACGACAGCTCGGCAGCTTCGTTCAGCAGCTTGACGAGCTTCGAGACGCAGACTCTCGCTTCCACGAACACCAGTCCAGTCTCCACGTTGACTGGAACCTCCAGCGAAGCTGAAGCTGCCGCGGCGTTGAGATGTCCCGTCAAACCGAAGTCGAAGGCCAAAGGGAAGAGCAAGTCCAGGGACTGCGACAGCGCTGGGAGTCTTGCTTCGATTTCCACGTCGGTCTCCGCGTCCACTTCCATGTCTATGTCGATGTCCGTCTCTGTTTCTGGACTTTCGAATGGCAGCTCCAGCCCCTTAACTCCCCGAAGACATTCCGTGAACGCCTCGCAAGCTGGACAGTCCGACGAGGCCGGACAGTCATTCAAGAACCGAAGGTCCTGCGCCAGAAGGTCGGCCAGGACCGGGAACGTGAAGGGCGCTGTCGATGCGAAGTGTAAGTTATCTTTAAAAATTCGATGAGTTCTGAATTCTGGGGTAGCTAAAAAGTGTAACCGAAATGTAAAATTATATAAACCGATCACATTTTGCAGTGCGCTTTATGCAACATCACGCGACGCAGCTGACCCTGAAGCCGCTCTTCTTCGAGGTGCCGCTTCTAGAAACGGACCCGCTGTTCACTGGCCGCCAATGGCTGCTGCAAGAGATAGAGTCCGTGGTGAACGGGTCTAGTCCCGGTGTCCTGATCTCGGGATCCCCTGGGACAGGCAAAACCGCGCTGGTCCTGCAACTGGTGGAGCACAGTTGCTTCGGAAGAAGGAGGGAGCAATCTCTTCCATCGGACATCACAGAGGAGACCAAGGAGAAGGAGTGGCCTGGCTGCGCTACTGCTCTGCATGCTGGAATCCGCAACACTAATGAAAAGGTACGTCTCAAGGGTCTCTGAATCCTTTACCATATACCAAATGGATAATTCGCTTTCTAAAGTCGAGCAATTATCGATCAGGTTAGAGAACTGGCTACCCACGTAGTCGCGTACCACTTCTGCCAAGCGGACAACAACAGCACCTGCCTGGTACCTGATTTGATACACTCTCTGGCAGCCCAGCTCTGTCAAGCTCCTCAGCTGATCTCCTACAGGGAGTACCTGCTCTCCGAACCGCATATTCAAGGCTCATTGTCGCAGAGGGAGTGCACCGTAGATCCTGATCTGGCGTTGTCCAGGGGCATCATCGAGCCTCTGTCCACACTGAAGAAGATGAACAGGCTGCCGGACACGAATATGGTACGTAAGATGGTCTTCTGCTCTGATCCTTTCTTCAGCCGGTAGCTACCGTGTTCATAAATATTGCAGTAAAGAATCTCAAAACAAATCGAACGTTAATTCCCATCATTCAGGTAATACTCATCGACGCAGTCTGCGAGGCAGAGTACCACAGACCCGACAGAGGCGACACGATAGCGTCTTTCCTAACCAGGCACGCGCCCAACTTCCCCAGCTGGCTCAAGATCATCTGTACAGTTCGAACCCAGCTGTTGGAGTGCGGAAAACAGCTTCCTTACACCCGAGTCTCCCTGGACAAGGTCCCGAATGACAGCACCGGGAACAACGTCACTCGGGACCTGTCCGATTATATCGGCTACAGGTTGGCCCAGAGTCCGGCGATCCAGACGAACGTCACAGCGTCTGTCAACGGCAAGGCAGAGTCGTCGTGCAGCGCGAATCAGACACGATTCTCCTCGCATCTGCTGGCGCTAGCCAGGGGCAGCTTTCTCTTCGCGAAGCTGACGCTCGATCTTATCGAGAGCGGGCACTTGGTAGCTAAATCGGCCAGCTACAAGGTGAGCACACCGCTATCTTACACTGGATCTTGCTTTCACAGACATACAACAGAGGGTCTGGAGTAGCTGAAGGTATGCAACGTTGTCCTTTGGTGTTCTAGGTGCTTCCGGTGTCCCTGGCGCAGATATTCCAGCTGCACTTCAATCTGAGGTTCCCAACTGCTACGTCCTTCGACAGGGTGCAACCTCTTCTTGGTGTTTGCTTGGCCGCATTGTATCCGCTCACGTTGCCGGAGATCTTCTACTCGGTCAACTCGCTGAACACCGACAGATTCGTTTCATGGGAGGATTTTCTGCAGAGATTCAAAGTGAGCAGTTTTTTTATCTCAGCTATTTTAGCTCAACACCGGTAAAACCCAAGTGTTCAAAGGAAGCCGAACAAATTTTATACAATTGTCTTGCAATCCGTCGCGATCACCTAGGAATCCGTGTCAGACAGATACAGAAAATTTTACTAGGGTCGCGGTAGACCCGAGGATAACTATTACAGCGTTTGCAGAACCAGTAGACGCCCAGTTCGTTTCGCAACGCTCGAATCCGCCCATTCGATGTTCAAAAACGGGATCCCGTGTATTGCTTTTATCAGATGCTCTCTGGATTCCTCGTGAAACGGCTGGACAACACGTACATGTTCTTCCATCCGTCGTTCAGGGAGTGGTTGATGAGAAGGGATGAGGGAGAATCGACGAAATTCCTCTGCGATCTGAGGCTTGGTCACGCGGCGATCGCGTACAGACTATCTCGGCTTCAGGCACCGTTAGACGGCGACAAAGCGTTGGAACTGGGTCACCACATACTGAAGGCGCACGTTTACAGAGGCGTCGCCCCTTGCTGGCCTTCGCGTGATCTACAGGTAAGCTCATCTGCACTGCTGCTACACGCTTAAACGATAGATCAGGCGGGGTCGCTAAGCGTCTTGCCTTGGTAGAACCTTTTTACGCTGAAAGTACCATGGATTGACCTCACGGAGTGTCTTTCGATAGGCGATTTGGTTGGCGTCCTCCACGGAGTGCGTGTCATCGGCGCTCTGCACCCTGAGGAACATCTACAGTCCGAACGTGAAGGTGTCGAGGTTGCTTTTGCTGGCAGGAGCATCCCCAAACCACATCACCGAGTACCTGGGCAACGCACCCGCTCTTTGTATGTACGCCCACGAGGGTTCCGTGGAAATGGTGTCGCTATTGTTGGAGTTCGGTGCTGACGTTGAGCTGACGAACAGCCAAGGTTGCACCGCCCTGTCGTTGGCTGCTGCTCGCGGACATTGCGACGTTGTCAGGAGGTAAGGAAAATCCTTATTTAACGAGGAAACATCCGCAATTTAACGATAACCAATGGAATTGTTCAAAATCAGGTTGGCCGCCGCTGGAGCATCGTTAGGCCACGCAGACATGGCAGGTCAGTGTCCCCTGGTGCACGCAGCGAGGCACGGAAGACTGTCAGTGGTCGGCTACCTGCTGGCCTGCGACTGGTTGGTTCCAACGGGTGAAAACGAGCCCGAGACCACCTCGCAGGAGATGAGCAGAGAGGAGGCAGCTCAGCAAGCTGTGGTAGCAGCCGCGGCTCAAGGCCACGAGTCCATCGTCGAGTACCTACTGGACATGGCCGAGGTCATCGTAGACCGCCCCGACACCTTAATTGGGGAGACTGCGTTGACTATCGCGGCTGCCAATGGGTCCACCGCCACGGTCTCCGCTTTGCTAGCTCGAGGAGCCAGGCCAACAGCTGTCAACGCCAAGGGTTTGTCACCTCTTATGCTTGCTGCGAGGGAGGGACACTGGGGAACTGCAGAAAGATTCCTGCAAGGTCAGTAAACCCTTCACCATGTTCGAAACTGATCATTAAACTGCTAGACCCATCCTTTCAAGATATTCTGACATTTTTGGGACCTGAAAAAAATCTGAAATCTTCTTTCGATCTGATGTTTTATGGTGGCCTGTGATTTTGTTCTTTTCAGGGACACTGTCCAGTAGTACCGATACTATTCTGGACGATGCGGTGACTCTTCTGGACCAGAGAGACCTCGCAGGACGTACCGCGCTCATGCTAGCTGCATCCGAGGGTCACACGAACCTGATAGAATTGTTCCTCGATAAGGGCTCCAAGTTGGAGAGCAGGGACAAAGAAGGACTCACTGCTTTATGTTGGGCCTGCGTCAGGGGCAGACTCACAGCTGTCCAGAATCTGATCGACAGGGGCGCGGATGTCAACACCAGCGACAACACCGGCAGGACTCCGTTGGACTTGGCTGCGTTCCAGGTATTACATGGTTTAATACAGTGTTCATTTGTAAGACTAAAACTTGAAGAATGTACATGGTGAACAGTTCGTAGTTGATCACTTCAAATATCGTTGGAACAATTTCATCATATTTTGGTTCACGTGTCTCTACAGGGCAATCCAAAGTTGGTGCAACTGTTGCTGGAGAAGGGAGCAGCGGTGGAGCACGTGGACCTGCACGGTATGCGCCCATTGGACCGAGCCATAGGATGTCGAAACATCCCTGTGGTGCAATGTTTCCTGCGGCGTGGTGCCAAGTTAGGCCCAGCCACCTGGGCGATGGCCGCTGGGAAGCCCGACGTGCTTCTGATCCTCTTGAACAAGCTCCTCGAGGACGGGAACGTACTGTACCGGAAGAACAGGCTGAAGGAGGCGTCGCACAGGTACGCCTACGCCCTGAGGAAGTTCCCCGTGTCGCCAGAGGAAGACTGCCAAGGTCAGGAGCACGACCACATGATGCTGCAGTTGCAGACGTTCGCGCAACTACGACTGAACTTCTTGCTCAACCTCAGTCGATGCAAGCGCAAGATGAATGTAAGTTGCTTCCTCGACCAACACTTCTAACACTCTAACGAACCGATCGAAATGAGTTTCGAGGGTTGCCGGTGAACCCATGTTAGATGATTCAATCCTGATCATTCATGATTTCAGGAATGTGCGGAAGCAATCGAGCTCGCTGACGAGGCTCTAAAGGTTCGGCCAGTGTCCTACGAGGCTTTCTACGCGAGAGCAAAGGCTCGCGTGGACTCAGGATTGTTGGAAGACGCCCTGTCGGACGTCCAAGAGGCTCTGCAAATCGCACCACCCCAAAACAGACAGGATCGTCGCGTCCTCGTCGCTCTGAGGGATGAGATAATTTCCAGATTGGACGGTTTGGGGACCAGCAAAGGACCCTGCGACTCTGCCAGCAGGTCCAGGCTTCGAGCATCGGTGGACACACTCACGGAACTGTAAAACTCGGTTTCATTCGAGGAGCCGCTCGAATTCTTTCAGACAACCCCTCTTTTCATAGGGGAAACGCTTACAAAATCGCCGTCGAGCGATTATCGACTGCAAATGAAAGGAAATCGTCCTTCAGGATTCCCTATCCTCTCTTCGAGGATGCTTCGAAATGGCTCCTGAAGCGACCCACTGAATTTTTATTCGATTTTTTAGTCGCGTTTTGTACGTACTCGAAGAGATTCGTTTTGTTGCCGCTTCCGGAACGGGAAGCGGACTATCCGTACTTCCGGTTGAGCGTCTAGAGCACCGTTTGTTCTACGGTCCTCGAAAATCTTTCGAAGATGAACCGTCGTTTTTGGATACTGTTCCGCAAGGTATTATCGCGATTTTTATGTTAAGTTCTCCGTTGAATATTCTCGATATTCGTGAAATAATTTCGTCGAATCGATGATGCGAACGGTGCTCTAGGGAACGTCGTAGACACGCCCCTTTTTTGTGCAATTGTATTGCATGACCGTGTAGGGTTTTGTTTTTTTTTTTTTTTGTACGATGATCTCGGTCTCGGATCGAGCACAGAGTTTAATATATTGTAAGATCCTAGGAAAAAGTGGGACCGGGCGAGCAGGACTCGAACCTGCGATCTCGAGATTTGTCGACTGGCTTAATCGAGTGCTCTGAGAGGGTGTCGTAGCCTAATTTGCAATATTTTTAAACGAATTTTTGCATTCTTCCTTACTTGAAACTGGGAGGCTAGCCTTGTGTACGCGTTCTTATTTATGTTTTAACAAAATTCAGTTTTTAGACAAAACGTACTCAGTATTTTCATTTAAACGAAAAATTATACTAAATCACACTAGCGTAATTGGCTAGAACACCCCCTAAACCACCGCGGCCACGGAACCCTCCGACTTTTCCCAATCTGAAACGTTCTTAAAGGTCTGGGGGTCCTGATCCCACGGTATACGCATTTTTCTATCTATAAATAGTAAATATATATATATATATAAATATTTGTATTATATCACGCGTATGATGATTGGTTTCTAGTGTCGTTGTAATTTAATGAACGTTATTTAATTCTGTTTCCTATTTCTCTATCACTTTGTTTCTCACAGTATTCTTTTCATTACTTTTTTTTTAACGAACCGTGAACCACGTTGTGTGCACGAAAGGAATGAAAATGACGAAAAAAAGAGAACTCGTCGGTGAACAGGTTCTCGAGTGCGTATTCCACTGTTAGGAAATTATCCGATCGCTGATTAGTCGATCAATGTATTTAGAAACGGACTCGCTTGCCAAGCATTTAATTACACCTATTCCTCTGTAACCGATACCTGGTCGCGATCCATCGATCCTGGATCCGATCGAGATCACGTAGGCCACGATGACCTTCCTCCGATTTGTATTTTCATAGACAGAGGCGCATCCATTTCCACGATGTTGTTTGTCTCTGCACTGGAGCACAGAGGTCAGAAATAAACGAACTTTTCAACGAAACCAATGTTCGTTCGTTCATTCATTCACACCCTATAGTCTTTATCTGTTGCAGCCGGTGCTGAGGAAGACGCTGTTGAAGGTAATATGGCCTTGAGAGGTCCAGGACATTTGGTATTGCTGTTGCGGACATAGACGGAATTTTCCATGATTTTTACAGTGTTTCTTTTGATTAGTGTTTTACATGATTTTGTCGTTAATCGAACACTTTTTTCTGTGTTCTAAGCGATTGTTTTTTTTAGCTGGTTAAGCGTTTGGTCTACCGTTTTCGAACATTGTAGACTATCAAAATTTCATTGATTCTAGTCGATTAATTTATGTTACGATTAGACTGCGAATTTTGAAAAAATCGTTATTGAAGATTGCGAGACGTATCACCTAATATGATATTCGATAACTTTCTTGTGGCATTGTTCTCTTTGATATTTTGTAAAAATATAATTTCCGACGAAACTCGTGGTTTAACCGTAACGATCGAGGCAGGCTGTGCGAGAAGGATCTGTTATAATTGAAAACCTATATTCTGCTTATCTCAGCACAAAGGGGAGGAGAACGACTGAAAATTGACAGTGAGGTATTTCGTTCAACTCTTCTTTATTACCCCGAATAAAGACGACTTGTGTTCGTTCGCGAGAAACGGTGTTTCTCGTCCCCTAAATAGTGTACATCGATTAGAGAATTCGTAGAGTGCATTACGGGTAGAATAAAGAATGTACAGAGACAATCCCCAAGAGAAAACTGTTGAGAAGTTTTGTAATAACACAATGACACCGGAAGCTCGGAATCGGCGACAATTGGTATTTATATATTATGTATCTCGAAACGACGCTCGTAGAAAATAGGCTAGGAGGATCACACCCACGTTGAAACATTTTTTCTCACCTCCCGTCTTATCGGCTCGGCGGATCGCAAGCAAAACCACCGTGTCCATTTTTTTTTCTTTTTCTTTTGTATTTTACAGAATAATATCCACCGAGAGTTTAGTACCAAGTCACGGATTTTGGTTTCGAACCCGTCGCTACCCGCGCCGGTAGCCACGTTTTAAGTACACTTTAATCGGTTACGTATACATATATATATGTATATAATATATAATCACATATTATGTATAATGCAGATGTCGCGAGAACAATCGCAAAATTCGATTTTTCCATACGCTCGAAACGTATCCGTCGGCTGTACATTATTGCGATCGAGCTGAAACGACGATCGAATCGCGCTCTCAGCTATTGCGTGATGGCCGCGAGATCCTCGACCGCCATGTTTAACATGTACAAAAGATTAAATTAATATGAAAAAAGAAAAGTAACTCAACGAAAAGCAGCGTAGTCGGAATCTTATTGTACAACAAATAAAAACAAGACAAGAAAATAAGAGTGCTTCGGCCGACGATGACAGACTTCAGAAGACACCCGAGAACTTCTCAAGTGGTCGTCGTGGCGAACGAAGGAATAATAACAATAATAATCGGTAACAACGGAACATTTATCACCTGGCTTTTTAGTTCTTAATTCGTATCATTGTCCGTTAAGTCGATGCCGGCCTGTCGCTTACGTTTAACGCGAACTATTGCTACTCTTCCTCGCTGATTTTACATTTTCCAATCTAGCTAAAAGTTTCTTCCGTTTCCTAGCGAAGAATAAGAACTTCATAATCGTCGATTATCTTCGATTCAACGTTGCGCAGTTTGTACGAGAGACTTTCAACCAGATTAGACAACGCCAGACACGTTCGGAAGAGGAGCAGCGCACTGATAGAAAAATGCATACGCAAGAAAAGTTTGTTTTCAAGAGAAAATCGCATCGAAATGATAAGCGACTCGCGCGCATCGACCCAACAATTTCTCATCTCTGAACCATGATTCGCAATGGAAACACGGTTAGAAAGAGCCGAAGCGTCTGAAGCAGCGTTGAAGTGATCGCGTAGGATTTAGACAATCGGGACAATCATCTCCGGAAACTGATAGACATGATCCTGACGTTCCGTCGCGCGTCCCAGAGTTTACCATCGAGAACCACCGCGCCAGCATGGTCTACGATAGCGATCAAGGACAACTAGGATAAGCCTCTGTCAAGCATTTCGAAGCCTCGGGACGCTGGAGTCCCACTTTCCTTGAGCGTCCTTCTTCCTAGGACTGTCGATAGATGGTCAGCCAGTTGTCCGTGCGATCGACGCGCTCGCTGTCCTCGAATCCCCAGGTTGCCAGCAGTTCTAAATGGCAAGCTGCCAGTGCGAGCTCTTCAAGATCAGCAGCAACGAGACAACGCGATGGAAGCGAGGCGCGATCGCGTCGCGCGGTTTACATGGACGGGACAGCAGAGTGTCGAAGACATCGTTGGAGATCAAGGGTTAATGGGCCTTGTTGTAGGTGTCCTTGTTCTGGTAGCCCTGCACGTAGCCGGACTGGTCCGGCAAGTCCTTCCGACCCGCGATTCCCTTGCCCTTTCCTGTCTGGTCGAAACGCTGCTTGTGCGAGCCGGTGTACTTGCTGACGTCCGTCAGCCTGTCCACCGCGGACGCTGCCTTTCCGGCCTGGAAATTGTCAAAATGCCGGCCTACTGTAGTTGTAATATTTGTCAAATCGGTATCCTACCGCTGGAACTACCGTGCCCGACGGATTTCAGATTTTTCCTTGTACAATTCTTGAGAAATTGTTTAGAATGCAGCTTGTTCATATGAAAAATCCAATGAAATCTGAATAAACTCAATCCTGTCACCATTTGTAAAGGAATGCACATCAGTCTCGTTTAGGGCTCGGTAGTTCTAGTGTTAGCACTCTGCCTACCAACAGAAGGACCTTAGAAATGCGATTAATGACGACGAAATGCCAATATAAATAAACTGCAAATCTTTATGTGAAATAAGGTCGCGAAGGAACAGGGGAGGGAAATATGTAATCGTTTATTAAAGACTGTCGCGAAGGACTTCGCTGCCCGGTGGGGACATCGTCATTGACCAGGTTAAAAATGGGGATCGTCGAAGATTCTCTTAACGAGCGCGAGAGTTTGAAAAATGTTGAGCTGATTAGGCTAAAGATTGCGAGTCGTGGGCGTCGCAGCTCGTTCGTTTAAGATTTATTACTGTCGGCCATGCCTTTGTAAGGTCAAGTCGCGATGACATCGTAAATCGTCGGTGTCGATAGGAGGACAGACAAGGCCGTGAAAGGTAATAGGCGCCGCTACCTTTGCCTAGATTAATTTATAATAATCGCCAGCTGGCTTATGGATATCGATTAACAGTTTACATAATGCTCGTCCACGACGTATGTGCATACACACTTTGCATCATTCAAGTCGAAAATGGATTTGTTCATTTGAAATACACTCACTGCAGTGCTGCTTGTCACTCCGGGTGGTCCGCAGGTCGCCATTTTCTTCTTCATCTCGGCTAAGTCGACTTTCTTCGCTTTGGCCAGCTCGTCCAAGAATGCTTTGTATTGTTCTATACCCAGTTTCATCGATCTGTCAATAAACAATTAGCAGTATATGTAATATAAACCTTGTTCTACTACTTAGCGTGGATAAAATTATATAACATGATGAAAATAATAGATTATTCGATAGATTTGTTGAGAATTCCAACACCTTGGATCTGTTCGTCAGTTAATTTTTAATTATACATTTTGTTGCTTCGTAAGGAAGATTATAAAACAGTCGCGAAAATGTTCTGTCCGAATTACAGGAAACAGCAGTTGCATAAAAGTTTAATAAATCAGTTGTCAGTGAAATACTGTTAGTCTAGCGTATCCTTGAAGCGTTCCGAACAAATACAGTGTACAATATTCCGGTACGATGTTGAACTTGTATTATTCCGTCGCAAACGCTATTGATTTCAACGAATGTCAATGGATGATGACCCGTCATGAGAGCCCGCTGCGAATATTCCCAGGAAAAAAAAGGGTACTTGCTTGTGCTTTTTGAAGTAAATCCCCGTGTCGGTGGTGGTGATCTTCCTACCATCGATCACCTTCGCCTGTTTCATCCATTTGTCGCTTTGGCTCAGTGTGATCAGCTTTCCATCGCTTTTTGGGTCACCGAATTTCGAGAAAGCTTTGAAGTTCCCCAAAAAGCTTCCCGGCTGAGCGGCGCCAGGACTGCTTGGCGCCGAGCTTCCCGTATCATCTTCGATCTTCAAGCTTGCCGTTTTATTTGCGACCGTCTCCTCTGCTGACTCTTTGTTAGCGTCATTTTGCTCCACCTTGGCCTCGTTCTTCTCCTCGACGTGGTTTTTCTCGACCTTCTCGGTCTCGGTGTCGGTTTTCTCTGCTTGCATCCTTGCTCCTGGAAGTTCAAGGATCAAGACATCAGCTCTCTTCCTACGTATGTAGAGTAATACAACCCTTGAAACATTTTTTAATAAAATCTCAGAAAAATGCAAAACCGTATACATTTTTTATCGTTCTATTCTTTGCCAGGGGCGTGTAATATTACTTTTAGAGGCGAAGCTACAAATTGCCATTTAGCTAAAGAAGAACATGAAGAGGAGGGAAAACAATATGGTCGTAGGCACGCTTCCGTTCCGTCAATAAACGTCCGAGAAGATCAGTAGGAACGCTGAAGGGTAAATTGGCGCTCCAGCAGGTGCGGTACACTTTGTATTAATTATTGAAAATTAGGTATACACAGGCTCGGATCAAGGTGTTTGCGTAAATCAGCAGTCGATCAGAAGAGAGCATCGATGACCCTCGATTTCTCATTAAAGCGTCAATTTTCACGTAGGGATGCGCCCACGGGAATTATGTTAAATCGATAGCTCGCGTTACTTGACCCCAAAACGTCATCGAGGTGTCAAACGCTAATAGCGTGAACGGCGCTACTACACGATTCACATTGTAATAAATCGTAGGCTTACACTTGACCGTGACACGCGATCCACCCTGCTGTGTGCGCTGTCCGTCTTAAAAGACGTTGAAACGTTTACAAAACCTCTCAAAAATACTATAACTAGAATAATTGGAAGACGACGAATCGAAACCTTGTCGATTCGGAAGATCCCCACGAATTTTTTTCTGAAAAGATTTGCAAAATTTTTGTTCGAACAAGCATCAAACTTGAAATGTACGTCTATTTTACTGGTAGTAATAATTTTAATACTGGAAAGTCTTGCAAGAAAAAAGAACAAACTCTGTTGGTATATGATTTCAATGAAAACAAATTATCGTTCATCTACTAGATAAAATCATAACGAAGTCTTTACGAGTTTTTCTGTGATGAGCTGTATCTAATATTTAAATAGTAAATGACGCGATCGTGCTTGTATCTCTCTGATCGTTCACCGTTTCCGGGTCCCTAACATCGAATGCACAGGGACCTAATCGTCTGCTATAAATCTGATTCACTGACAAGATTGCAGGTGTTATCTTTCGCATAACAATATCAGCCGCGGGAACTAGCGCAGCACTTCGAAACGATTATGCTGTATCTGTCAGAGCATGGTATCCCGCAGATAACTCTTCGTACCGGAAGCATAGTGTCATCGGTACGGAAAGAACGAAATTTATCATGTCCACTGCCGAAACATGTAATTTTAAGCTTGCGTGCTACATCAAAGAGAAGCTTCGAAAACCTTTGCGTAACAAACGACTGTTATTACTACGGAAAAATTCGCGAGGATAAACTGGCCTTGGAAGTATAAATTTTTAATGAAAATCCTTAACAGCTGGAAATAATTTCCTGCAAGATCTGCGCAGCGTCGTTCCAGCGATTTCAAAACACCCGATACCGGTTAAAAATACTTGCAGCAAATGCTAACTATCCGTGACTCGGAGACGTGTTTGCTAAATCAACAAGTCCAAGTGACTACATATGTATAATTTACCAGAGGCAAGAACCAAGAAGTACTGTAGCCATTTCGAGAAATGTTAATTTACATCTGGGGAAAGTTTGCCGCGCGATCCTCTCGAAAATCGGCAAGATTAAACATTAAGCGTCAACGTTCGTCGACCGGTAGATCGCTATATTCTATTGGCGAACGAATCAGTAAAAAAAAAAGAAGATAAAGCAGCTGTAAACGAATGTAATTTACTAGGACTCCTTGATGTTAGACTTTGCTCGGGGGATTTCGACGACGCTGGAACCAATTTTAAATGCCACGGACCGTGGCATAGACTATGGACACGAGCTACGTTATTTCATGACTATAAATAGAGATTACGGCGACCACGAGTTAGCGCAATTATCGGGGAACAGGAAGCGGGGGGCCTGATTAAGTAATACCGATCAGGTGTCGACGTGCCTTAATGCACGCTGAGAACCTTCGGCTTAGTGACGATCAGCGTTCCGCGACACTGACCCCGTTTCTGAAAGTTCGTCTCGGTTAATAAACAATTATTTAAACTTTAAACATTACAGAAAATTCTGTTGCTATGTGATTTTATCTGGTAGACGATCTGCAAGAAAGGATTTGCAAGAAAATTTGTTTTAAAAAATTCCTCAAAACATGCACAACACACACTGTCGAATAGGGTTTTCTTTGAAGAAGAAAATTTATGAATATTTTCACAAAAAAATTTCGAACGTTCTTCTCAGATTGGAAAATGTACTATGTATACGCGCAGAGACAGTCACGATGTTGCAAAACACTCGAAAATCCCCAGGCTGCAGTGAACTCACTGAACGAAAGATGAGAGAGAGAGAGAGAGAGAAGAAGTGTTCTACGAAGAACTTTAACGCGTTAACAATAGGAAGAAGAATAACGCGAACCTCGAACACGGTTTTCAGCAGATCGAACGTAATCGGTCGGTGGAAGCGAAGCAGGAAACTGGCTGGGTTTGTGTACAACTCTCGGAAAGCTGTTGAACGCTTGTTCGGGACGGAATCTGTGCCGCAAGGCGCATGTGTTCTATCGATCCACGCAGTCACCCTCTCTCAATATATCTTGAGAGCTGCGTTTCACCCCTCGCTGCAGCCGAAATGAGAGCGATAGGGGGTCCTTGCTAACTACCCGCTCTCGCCTAGACGTCCAACGATTCAAATAAAATCGCCGCCGCCATCATCGTGCCGAGCCCTTTGCGTCGTTTCGCTCGGGGAAACACGGGACACTCGATTATCGCTCGACTTTAATCAGCATCCCTTCGGAAACACATTTCGGGCAAGTCCATTCCGCAATGAAATGCTCCTGCGGTGGTTACGAAATCTGTACTTATCCTGGCGCTTGTGCACAGCTGTTTGATCGTAAAAAATTCGACAGTGGGCTTTAAAAGATTGCTTTCAGAGTGCAGGAACATGTCGCCGTAAGATTTAACCGAATCAGGCTCTCGGCCAGACGAAATTCGCGTGCGACCGCGTTGTTGCGTGTGATAATAGACCACCGTCTATTGGAACAACGTCGATCATGCTTATCAGCAGCCAGCGAACGGCTGCTATATAAACAGCCTTTACGACTGCTATTCACAGCGAAAGCTGGAAGAGCTGCCTGGCTCGCGACACTTGTTATCGTCGACTCCGTCCAGTTTTATTTGGCCGTTACGTCAACGGCGCGACGGCGTTACGACGCGCATCGAAATAGACGAATTTCGTCACGAACAGTCCGCGGAACCTCGCGAATGAATGAAATGAATGAAAACCGCGGCAATGATCGTAACACCGCAACGTTGACGGCGATGGGCGCCCGATAGCGCGCAGATAAAAGTCGGAGACACGCCTCTGGAAATGATAACGCGGAGATACGGAATCTAGATGTCCGACTACCTGTCTCCAAAAATTACAGTGTTCACTTACATGTAGATATTGCGAGTAGAACGCGAATATCTAAAGCTTGCAGTCTTCTGCGTAAGAAAAAATCAATTTTCCAAAGAAATCAATGCATTCTTTTTTACGAAAACGCCACTATCTTTTTTGACCGATCGTCAGAATCGAGGGTGAAACGTTATAAAACAGTTTTCAGCCGTTTAGCCTTCGTTGTACCTTGTTAGGTCCGTTCTGACTCGGACGTAAAGCTGGAATAATGTATCCGGACTGCTGAAAGTGAGAAACGATTGACAGCGGAAGCTTTGGAAACGAGTCTTTGGCAGAAGCGTCGGTGTGAAACGAAGGTTCGCGTTATGTATGATAGAACGTTGCGAATGTTTTCGCAACTTGTCATCGCCTCTGCGAATAATTGAATCGTTTATGCGAAGAAGCAACGTTATCGGTTCGCATAATAATAATGTTGCATACGTCGAGTAGGCGGCAGTAACTTATACAGCGATTGTTCACCTGTCAGTCGACCGTCTGGCCGAGATAATCACTTGGCTTCGCGATATGTCCACGCACCTGTGTCGGATCGATCTTCCGGTTCGTTGCACCAAAACGCGACTTTCCGATGGATTTCGGGGCGCGTGCGGCACCGACGTTCCAGCCCGGATGAGACTGAGAACGAAACTGAGCTTCCTCAGCTACGAACGCGACGCCGCCATCATCCCCCCACTCTTCGTTGGCTACACCTTCGACTCTGTCATAGCTATCACCTACTTTCTTCACCCACGTGGGGAAAATCATTATTTTTCTTCTCTCGCTAGTGCAGCTTTATTCGATACGTCGCCGCTGATAAGAGAGCCCCGAGGAATAATCGGAACACGCGAAAATATGTATACGTTCTATCAAGCATCTACGACGAATACGAGCCCTCACAGAACACCGACTTTCAAACACTAGCATCTCTAATTAATTATTGTTCCAGAAAACATAATACAGGAATACCAGTATCCGGTACTCCGGATTCTTATTTTTCGATGTTACTTCGAGAATATTAAACTAGGGCGGCTATTTCTTCGATTTTGTACAAGGTTCTGTACTGCTTCTGTTAATTAAAGGGCGAATCGAACAAGTCGTTGAGAAATACACGGTCTATTTTACCAGCATCAATGGCTGCTGGAACTTTTTGAAAATAGCCCTGTTAGAACTGGGATCGACTTCCGGGGATATCCTTGACCCTGTTCCGAAACCAGTCGTAAAGGGTCTCAGGTTGGCTTTCCTGCGGTTGAAAGTAGTATGACTCAACGGTGTGCCACACGAGCCCTGTGGTTTATATGTATACCGTCGCCACTTATATCCACCCCATTTAGCTCGAAAGTAAAACTTTAGTGTGTGTTCGATCGGGACTGTAAGTGACGTTGAATAGACAGTCAACCTATTTCCGATTGTCAACACCTGGGCGACTGTGTATCACCTTCTTGCATAAATTACACAACGTTCCGAATAACGTGTACTATAAACAGAAATATGTACGTAGTATGTATCGTAAATAATAAACGTGTACCAACTGACGAGCTTTACATGATAAACGAGAGTTCATAATAACCGGACAGCGTACGTTTATACAGATTCGCCTAATCAACGAATTAAATATCAAATATTAGTTGTTTGATTAGGAGACTATATTGCGTTGACAATGGGATAAAAGCATTAACGAGCGTTTATCGAGGCGTTTATATCTTCACAGTTTGGGAATGATTACGATGATGATGATGAAGATATTAAACAAATTGGTATCGCATTTATTTATAAACGGTGGCGTAATTATCTGATAAGAAAAGAGGCGCGCGAGGAATTAACTCGACGGCACTCGTTCAGCAATTTACTAAGTATGCGTCAATTAAAGGGGCGCGAGAGAGTCTTTAAATAAATATGACAGGTGCGTAATGTTGCGTCGTTCGGAGTTCAGGTCGAGCTGTGCGCACCCAATCGGCACCCGTTTCACTCGATGAAGGACTTGTTGCACGATGCATACATACATAAACGATATCGCTTGTTGCACGACAATGCGCTCAGTAGAATGAGACGTTCGCGATCAGACAATCAATGAACAACGCGATCGATCAACCTACTCGGACCCGCTGCCAACGAAACGTCCCACGTTCGTGTATTGAAAGCTATTGTTGAATATTGCGTGAGCTGCACACTTCGAATTTGCGTTAATATTGTTGCGACGGCCTATTCTGGAATGTAACACGCGATAGATTTGATCGCATCTCTCTGGTCGCATCAAGCGAACCAGAATTCAATTTATTCCCCGTTAGCATGGAATAGAATCTAGTTTACTGATTTAGTGTACGCTAATATTCGCTAAAACTCGTAGTAATTTGTACAGGGGCACTTGTGGAAAGTGACAGAACGAATGCAGTCAGTGGTCAGCTTCTGGTCAGCCCCTGGTCAGTGTGATCTTGGTTGGTCCATGGTCAGTCAGTTACAATCGTTTTTATACATAAAGAATCGATCTGTGGGAACAAAAATATGTTGAAGAACAGAGTAAGATCAAGACTTTACTGTAAAAAATTAGATGGTCAGATGGTCAAGGGACTGCTTGTCGACATGGTTGACAAAAGGAATTGTTATAAATATTAACCAGTTCGAAATAATAAATTTATCAGTGTATTATGTTCAATAAATTAATGCGTGCGGATGTTCATGGTTTAAAAGTGATTCTGTATCTCGAGTTCTATTATCAATTTTTAATAAAAAATCAGATAGCAAGGTGGTCAAGGGAGTGCTTGTCGACACCGTTGACAAAAGGAATTGTTATAAACACTAAACAGCCAGAAATAACAAATTTATCAATAATTACTATCACGGCGATCGAAATCAACTGATATTCGATGAAGTGGGGAGAGTTACGCATTACTGCGCAGCTGCGCCTGAACTCGGCGAGCGCACTCAATCAGTCAATCAGACGGGCCGGGGACTCCGGCGGAAGCAGCCGGGCGCCGGGAGCAGGAGGACCAGTGGCAGACCAGTGACAGACCAATGGCTGATCACCTGGCCCAGTTTCAACATTGGTGAGTCAGACTTTTTTTTTTCTTTATTTTTGTCCTTGATTATGAGAGTTCATTTTGTGAGGATTTATTTTCTGTTTTATAGCACAGGGTGGGCCAAGAGTTCTACAATGCTTTCTTTGATTACCCTTGGCCCACCTTCAACAATTCTGCTGTCAACTGTCAATTCAACGAACATCGTCGTTTACCATCAAATTGTACAAATGTGCCGCGTCCCCGGGGCACCCGAATCGCCTATAGGCCGCACTCGTGTGCGGGGTTAGTTTCGCTCTTGTGAGCTGGTTAGATTTGCACTCGTGTGCGTGGTAGGTAGGCCGTACTCGTGTGCGGGGTTAGCTTGGCTCTCGTGAGCTGGTTAGATTTGCACTCGTGTGCGGGATTTAGTTTTGTTGTCGTATTCGCACTCGTGTACGAGATCACCTATTGTGTTGAGCAGTCGATCAGGATACACCGAACGAAGAGGACACCCAATCGAAAATACATCGCGAAGACTGCGTATTTTAAGTTAGTCATATTTGCCGAGCAATGATTGTCTTAGCGTCACCCCCCCGAACCAGAGCCTTCTGCTCTGGTTCATGTTTCTTCGTTGCGAATCAAAGCCTTTTGCTTTGATTCTTCCCTCTTTTGCGAAAATAATTGCTCGGCTTGCGTGCGTGCGTTAATTATTAAGATTGTATAATATTATCGTTGTAAATATGTGGAGTATGTATGTAATGATATTTGGTCCCCTCAGGGTTTCAAATCCATTCCACCACTTCTCCCTTTACCAACCCTCAACTATCGCCTAATTTCCAATTTCAGCGGGACCTACTTTTTATTAAGGTGGGTTCCGAACCACCTATTTTGCCAACAACACGTGAAACACACCCAGAGGGCCACTTCCCGGGCTTTTTACCGAGCGGTCACCCATCCTAGTGCGTCCCCCGCCCTACGCCGCTTTACTTCGGTGATCGAACGAGAACCGGTGTTTTCAGCGAGGCAATGGTCGTTGACTAAATATGTGGAGTAATTATTGCCTTTTAATTTCACTTAATTTAATTTAGTTTAATTTAATTTAATCACAGCTTTCCGCTGTGTCGGACCTTGCTCGTATGTACCAATCCAGATGGTATCGGTATTCAGCGGAAATTCATTGAGAGTGGATGGTTGAGGGATCTCAACGGGATCTCGGTTCACCGTGTTACACTATATAAGTGAAAAGTCCTCTCTGCCGTAATTCCACCCGAGTCGCCTCAACGTAAGTTGGTTACAAACCTGGTTACAGGTGGTTGCTGGAGTAAATGGGACACCGTGTGAGCTCTTCTCTTGATCATCGCTCTTCTTAAATTGATGTTGAGTATCGGTGCTATCTGGAGTTTAGCTGCAAGCATTGTACGCGTCCGCGTTACCCTCGAATCGGAGCCCTCTGCTCTGGTTCGCTCTTGTTTCTCGATTTGAAAGAATCAGAGCCTTCTGCCTGATTCGCCTTTGATCCCCCGTGGATCGGAGACTTCTTCTCCGATTCACACCCTTTTCTCCGCAATAATTACTCGACATATTGCGTAACTGCGTTAGAATAAGTTCGTCGTTGTTAGGAAAGGGAGCCAGAAGGAATATTGAATTCGTTCTGACTCCCTTTCCGGGTCTCTTGTGCAGCAACCTTCTCGTGGTGAGACCTGGGCAATCGGTATTGTCCTCTATTTGTAAGAACTTCTAGTATCTTACAAATTGTGGAAAATATCGAGCTAATAGCTGAACAGTTAGAATTTGCGTTAATATTGTACACTAGAAAGATTTTCAATAAAGATCTTGCAAATTAGTATCCATGATTATTTCAAACCTATTCCGTATCCTCTCTGCTATTCCCTTCCATAACATTTTGCAACGTCACCTTCCTCAGGGCAAAATATCTACACAAACTTCCTAAGTCTGTGTCACAATATATTCTAGAGGGCGTAAGATAACACCAAATTGTGGGAAACTCTTCAAGTGAGAACTAGCACGCGGAAGAAACAAAACACTATTTGGTTCTCTAACGTCTTTTATTGTTACTTCTCTCCGCAGAGGTTTTTAGGCGAGTGCTCTTGTTTTTCTTACGCTACCCTTAATTTCCTAATTCGCGCTTAGAACCTATATAGACTTACAACTACGCTCTTAACAACTAACTACCCTATGACTAGTTACATCTACTTAACCTAGTTACATCTAGATGGCGCGCTGGGAGCTGTCAACTCTGTAGCCACAAAATTATTCGAGTGACACGATTTTCCGTGAGGCTGGCAGTCTTTAACGGTGTCTCGTCTGCGGTCGTATAACTATATGCATTTGTAAACTGCCTTGTTGTCGATGAAAATTATCCTTTATTTGAACAAAGGATTTTCCCGCAAATACAAATACAAATGGCTGCTCTTCGCCGAAACGTAATGTAAGATTGATCTTGATTTATTGGAAGAGATAGTGATTAATAAACATTCCGATAAAACATGACTAATACAAACGGATTTTCAGACTCGCAAGAGTCTGCATTACTCGACGACGAAGCGTTTTCGGAGTTGCAGAGAGAAATGTAAGAAACCATTTTGTTATGATATTTTCGTTTCTATTGTAATGTCAATTTTTCTTAGCTTTCAAAGTAAATGCAATTCTGACTCATAACTTTTATTCATTTTTACCGGTATCGATCTAAATAACTGACGTTTATCTTATGAAAATCTAATCGAATTTACAAACATATTTAGTACGGTAATTACAGTTCTAATAATGTCGAGCGTGACGTGAACCAAATCTTTAACAAATTTCTAAAAAGAACACCGTTCTCATTATACATGGTTTCTTTTTGTCACTTGATACAGCGGAAGCAATACTTTGCCATTATTAACAGGGACTGTGATAGAAGACGATATCGAAGTAAAATTTGACATTGAAGAAACGTACAATGAAGTAAAATATGAGATGAACAATTTAACACAACAGTACATAGAAGATAAACAAATGAACACCGAAGAATCTCCAGAATATTATCCGGCATCGGAAGGCTCTACTCCAGTAAGGGAAGAATTTCCTGGGTGTTATAATTTTCAATTTTCCTTAGCTAATCAGGAATCTACCAAACATCGGGTTGTAAGTATTCTCTTTAATTTATGGACTATTTGTAAAATAAAAGCGCAAGTTCTATATATGTCTCTTGTTCTGTTAATAGTATTCTCCGTCATTGAGAAAAGTGTTCATCAACATGGATGAAACCCTGCCATTGCGTTTTAAATGGGATCCACCAGACGATGGTTTATATTTGCGCACTACTATGGTTTTCAGTTTAGATCAATATGCAAGCGATCCGGTCAGAAGATGTCATAACCATATGGCATTAAACAATACAAGCAATCGAGATTACGATCCAAGAGTAATCAAACATGTTGTTCGTTGTTTGGATCATTCGAGCATGTACGAAGAAAGAAATGAACATTTGTCTGTACTGACTCCTCTTCATACACCTCAACCCGGATCACAATATGTCCCGCTGAACTTCAAGTTTTTATGTAAGAACAGTTGCCCATCTGGCATGAATCGTAGACCGACAGACTTAATTTTTACTTTGGAGGACCATAAAAAAACAGTACTGGGTAGACGCATACTTTCTGTAAGGGTTTGTAGTTGTCCAAAAAGGGACAAGAAGAAGGAGGAATCAGAGATTTCAGACTCGCAACCTGATGTTAAGAAAAGGAAGCTTTGTTTACCTGTTGCTAAAAAAAATGATGCCATCTTGCGATACGCACGTATTTAATGTTCAACTAAAAATAGTTGGAAAAGAGAACTATTTAGCGGTATTAAAATATGCGTACGATATCATGGCTGGACAGGCCGCGCGAACTAGCCAGTACGAATTCTTTAAACCATATATGGATGACATATTACGCAAAACTCCATAATACAAGTACAATTATATCTGTGCCTTATAGATATCAAATAAGCATCATCCATTGTTAACTATTTGTATACTTTGCAAATACATTGGATGCGTATTTTTACAATTATACTTATGATTAATTTTAAGATCGAAATATGCATTTTACAACGCATGGTATTCCATATATATCATACCCTTGTGATAATCGTGTATCAAGTTTTTATATTGAATTGTAATCTAGTTGTTAATTTTTTTTATTATAAAGATTAAAAATAGTTTCGTTATTTTTTTAGATTATACACACACATATATGTTGTTATACGTCCAATTGTTCACGCGAGCCGTACTCATTCAATTGAATGCCCAATGTGCATAATGATAATGAGTTTGGTAGTGGTGCGATATGTTGTGGCGACACGATGATAGGAATTTCGAGGCTCGCTACGCTTCTTCGCATCCTTATTTCGGTACTGTTTGCTCCTTGGGCATGCAGAACCCATTCCCATGAATTTGACCCCGTCGCGCACGAGATCCAGACAGCTTCCTCTTCGTACTGTACATTGGTAATTCATAGTACCGTTTCCTTATAACAGCGGTTTAATTAATAATAGAAAAGAATGTACCTGCAAGAAAAAAAGTTCGCCAGCATAATGTAATATGTAAACAGCATTAATACCAAATGGAAGCGGCAACGGAATCTGTACAGGAACAGAATAGAAATGGACGTGTGGAACTTCGTGAACTCCGCTCAGATGTTCCAACACCAAGTCAGGTGTAATAACATCTCTACAGCCACTTTGTCTTTGGAAAGGGCATGCTATTTGCGTAGAAGACACAGAGTCTACGGATCCTTTCCAAACGGGTGTCGGAGGCACGTTGGATATTAAACTGGCTGTACTCGACATTCTGCTGGCAGCGCTCGATATTCTATCTGTAGCATCGGTTTGCAAAGACTCGTTGATAACATTTTTCATCGTTTCTTTCGACAATTCTCCTGTGCTCGCAGATTTTGTACGATCGCACAATCTCAAACGATCCTCGAATTTCAAACTGTTGTTCGACGCTTCGGTCGTGCTAGATACTTCTTTGGAAACTGTTGCTAAATTGTCTGCCGAGGCAGCTTTCTCTACTCCGCCAAAGAATAATTTAGACAATAGCAAGTGACGCGCCTTCAAAATCGCGCCATTAGTTTTCGATTTGTCCGACGACACGATTTTTCTGTTACTTTTACCAAAGAGACGATCTTGGAGGGTCCAGCCTTGGTATTTTATATTATCGCATAGATCGTCCTTTATCTGAAAAGCGTCTCGAAATACCTTATGAAGTTTGTCCGCGAGCAAGCATCTACCTTGACCTAATCTGACTCGGCAAACTGGGCACCGTGATGTCCTTGGTCTGCATCCTACACAAATAATATGCCCGTGAACACATTGGGAGACTGGGGGCGTTGAACTCTCCAAACAAATTGGACATTCTAGAGCCTTCACCTGAGCAAATATAATGATTTCATTGAGAAAGAGCAGCATAACGTTACGATACTTAAATGAAGAAATTATTTAAAGAAATTCATTTACAACTCCAGACACTGCATTTGCCAATTTATTTGCTACGTCAGGCAGAGGTCCCTTTATAGCTACTCCTGCTTCTGCTTTTTCTTCTTCTTGGTTAATATACCTCCAAACAAATAGATTTATATTTTGTTTCTGATGCTGGTGAATGAATGTTGCAACGTCTTTTATTTTTAATCCTATTATATCCTCTCCATCGATATTCACTAAACAATCACCAGCTCTGAAATGTAACAAGTAGATTCAATTAAATTAGCAAAATTTCTTCACTTTAATTTAATTTGGTCTTACCTAAGACCGCCAGCATCCGCAAGGCTTCCGATTTCGACGCAGCTCACCCAGGGATAAGGATCCCATTTTGATTTTGTGAGATGAAATCCACAAGCTTTGGCTTCCTTAACATTGCGTAACTTCACACAAATTTTTCTCGTGTTCAACGCTACGTTTGATCGAGATCTATCGTCTAATAAAGGTGTCATGAATATTTTGACACCTGCTGCTTCGGTCAACAATTCTGGACAAGGTGTAATAGACATATTTGTTTCAAAATCGTTTTTATTTCAAGAGTATTTTTTCACTTAACTTTAGATAACATTTCGAATAATCATCGAGATTACATTTAATGTTAACTTAGAGCACAGAACACCGTTTTTCGAAAGTAAGATAGAAATGTTTTTGTGCCATTTTGCGTATCTCTATTTGTAATCATAATTATGCTAACGAGGACACTAACTGGAGTTCGATATTAGAAGATTAACTGTGATTAACTGTGATCTTTCCATGGACCATGCCATGTTCAAACTGATCAAGTCTGGTCTTTGAGTAAAGTAAAAGTCAAGCTACTATTGCTTGTTCACCTTCACCTGATTCCATGACCTTGACACTTATCGTGAGATGAGAAACTGCAGCTTCTGGTATTTCTCTTACATTTTAAAGATATTAATTCTATGTCAAAGAAACTAATTTTTTCAGTGAATTATATTTTAATAACAAATTTTTCTTGGCAGCAATGACCAGTGAATGCATATAGACATATGTTTGTTTGTCTCCATTATACATCCGTAGTTACATGGAATAATTACAAGTACCCATTTAGGTATCATTAAATTCCAAAAAGTGGAATTACACCAGTTTCTATATTTATTGCAAATTCGCATTTTGCATTAATGAAAATTGCTATGAATTCTCAGTATGTTTAAAGTATAAAGATTTTTAGAGATCTTCAATACAGTAAATGTATTATGCTTAAGTCTTAGAAACAACATGATAATTATTTCTCTTTATCTACTATTTGGTAAGAAGGCAAACTCTCCCATAACTTCGACTTGGAAGAACATACAGTTGGATTGTCGATATAAGAAGTTTAAAATATATTATGCTGTAAATAATTGAAATGCATCTGATACGTATAGATAAAATCTTGCTAGGAGCCTTTGTTCGGTGATGATAATAACATTCTCAGTAGAAGCTACTGATACAATATATTCAAGCACTGACTCAACGTGTGTAACGTGGTATATGCTGTGGCTTTAAGAACTAGCAGGTCAGGGTCCAGGTTTAAGCTCGAATTCTCGATAGTTTGCGCCAATGCATGATTATGTTTCTCTACTTTGCTCAATTGCTCCTGACAATTAGCGAAAGCATCTAAAACTTCTAATTTAGCCACTGGATTCCTATTGGTGTTGGTCGAGTGTTCTCTGGGAGGCAGCGGAGGATGACTGCTGGCTATCGCCCTGGTATACATTTCTGTGACAGCCCGTAATTTGTCTACCCACTCTTGACGAGCACGGGCATCGGTGGCTCTCAATTTGATCATGTCACCTAAATTCATTACAGAGATACTTATATGGCAAGAATGTAAAATAACAAAAATATACATAATTTATTAACAGTATCCAAGGAAGTAATTATTGACACAGAAGATACGGACCTTTCATACGCGCAATACCGTTTGCACAAGTACTTTTGTATGTAAACAATGATATATAATACGGATTAATATGTTAACATACCTGTGGCGGAATTGACAGTGAATGTATTAGAATCTTCGTCACTCGGTGCAATCACTGCACCCGCTAAGTATATTGAGCATCTTGGTCGTTGATTCTTTTCGGATTCACTAAGAAAATAATGCAATTCACCAGTTTCGGGACTAAGGATAAACCAACGGTACTGCCAGCCTTTCATGGCATTAGTATATTTATGTAATAAACCCTCGTAAGGGTGCCTTATTTGAACGTTCATCATTTATTGTTTCTATTGTTTGGAAGCCTTGTAGTGTTTAAATTAAATAGACAGTTGCGTATAGTAGTCTGTCACATCCAAACTGTCATATCAAGAAAGGTTAGTCAGGTGTCTTTAAGTTAGGTTAGAATAAAAGTGTAAATAACGCGCGGTGATAATGGGGAATGCATATATGTATCCTACATACGCAGTACAGGAAAAAACGAAATACTATAAAGAATAATTTAGAGTATTTTATAATTTTTATTATTCTTCAAACATTTTATTGTTTTTGTTACAGTTATTGTATATCAATGGTAACGAAGCTCTATGCAGTAGAATTAAATATATATTTAGAAGAGTAATAAAACAACATCAAAAAATAAATTTTTTCCATGTAGTTAATAAAAATGTTCCCTCCACATTTAGTATCAAATCTTTAAGAGAACAAAACAATATTCTTAAAATCCTAACTGAACGATTGAAAAAATACTTTTCATGATTTTAATTATTTTCTTTTTCTAAGAAGGCGAATCTCCGAAAGCGTAATATCTTTTATTGTGTTATCAGACCTTCTTTAACTAACTGATCTCGAAGCTGTGGCAATTCCACGTTATAATATCCGTCGTCTTCATTGCATTCAACGATCTTTATTTTAATGCAACTACCGACCTCGATCAATGTCTTAATCCTCTTCTCAATTTCCGGTGAATATTCTTTTTTGTCGTTGGTAGGAGCTAAATCTAAATAAGAGTGTTTTGTAATTGCAGAGTATTTCATATGAATGCACATGCGTGTACCATATACTTACTGACGATATTGCAAATGTTCGCAATTCCATTAGGAGTTATAAAATCTTTTGGCATATATCGTATATCCTTATGAGAAACTATTTCGAGACTTCCAAAGTCAACGAAGAAAACAGAACTCGTCCCAGCCGTTTCGACACGACGATAACAAATAGCACGGTTCCACGCATTATCAAAATGAACTAAGCATAGTTCGTTTTCACGTGGAATATAAAACTCAGATTTTTCGCAATATTCGGACATCTAGAACACACGTAGAAAGGAATGTACAATATTTCTGTAACAAAATTGGATGAATTTCTATAGAAGTTACCATTTTGGGCATCACTTCGAAAATATGAGACATTAGCTCATAATCAACTGGACACATAACATAAGTGTGACCATCTTGAATAGAGTTTAAGACAATTGCGTCCACAACATCGCCTACTTCTCCTACGGTCGCAATACTTAAATCGGATCTCATGTAACACTTTGTATCTGTAATAAATTTTAGTTTTATACTATAATAGCCCGACGATCGTTGTGAAATTGATTGCCATTCCTTAATAATTACCTTCTTTCTCAGCTTTATTCCAAGTTGGTACTAGCATTGCTTTTATGGTTGTATTAATACATTCCGTCCCATCAGTAGTTTTAAGGTCAACACCATCTTTCAACGGTATACCTTCAAAGTTGCAGATCAAAGGAGTTTCCGCACTTATTAAATGGCTGAGGTATTCGTTTATCTCTTTAGTCATAGGAACATCTTGAGGTACTGTTCTCAAAACGATCTTGCTCATACAAGACCGTAGCTGTTCAAATATTTCCCATATTAATGCTTTTCATCGAATATTATACTGTTATAAAAGTATTAGATCGTAACAAACCTCTTTCAACTCATTGCTCAGAACCTTAAGTTTTTTTATATTGGTAACCTCCGTGTTACCGAAATCAACATATGAAATCGCAACTTTGGCATCCTCTACTTTCGTAACAATCGCACGGTAGTAATTGTCATCTACATACTGTGCTATTACCATTTGTCCAACAACTGGTGGTTCACTTAACGATAAAGCTAACACAACAATACAATGTATCAATTTGTTACAATAGAAAAGTTATTATTAAATGTTTTGTATACCTGATTGTGCACATTTTGCAACACTTTGCATAACATGGAGGTAGTGCTTTGTATCTTCGGAAGGTCGAACACATATAGCAAAATGGCTTCGGAAAGCAGTCAGGTATACCTATTGCAACCATCAGAGATTTTAATAGCGCAATGCACCATGAAACATATTGTACGATAAATTTCTATAATTGTTATTAATGTTACTTAAACAGAAATTAACGTTCCCACCTCAGAGTTATTTCTTAATGGAGCATATTGCAGCCCTTTTTGTTCAGGCGCTGGCGTCCATGGCCTCACAACAGCCATCATTTCTCCAGCCTCCTCGTCGACCATTTTTATTTCAATTTCGTTTCGATTTTTGCATGCCAACACTTCGAAGTCGGGATGCATTTTCTCCTACAAATAAAATTGAAAGATTCGACACAAAATAACGTGTAAACGATATTTCATAAAGTCATACAACATATGCCATAAACTTACAGCAAACTTTTTTTTATTATCAAGTATCTTGCACTTGGCACCAAAAGCACAAATTTCTATGAAATTGTCAGGACATGGCACAATTTCAACAACTTCCATAATACTAGCATCGTCTATTACAGCTATTTTTAAGGGTGCTTCCAGCGATAAAACATATCCCCTGACCCACTCTTCGTAGTTGACTGTCTTACCACATACTAAATCTCCTATCTGCGGTCTACAAATATTACAATTTTATTAATTAACTTACTCTACCATATGCTGTGATGCCGCGAATATTATAAACTATTTGCACTCGGAACTATTTTAACTCGGAAACCAAATATTTCTTCCAGTCTAGAACATTTCTATTATATCTAGACTTTTTCATTTATATATATGAAAATGATGCAATTTACTAATACAATAATGAAAAGTTTAGTAATTCATTAAATATAAACCAATTTAATAATGTAAAAAACATTTTTAATAATGATATGGCAATTTTTAGTGACACCTCAAGGCTGCCACTCGAGTACTAAGGGTTATTACCGACCTATAACTGGAATTTTTTCCTGCCTGCTCACACGCCTCAGACAATTGCTGGAAAAGCTTTTCATAGTTGGAAACCGCAGCCTTTGGTAATAATGTGACGCTATAAATGTGATTACTCAATTCAGCGTGTATTTCGATAACACCCGCATCCCCAACAGATACAGTGTTCACTATGCTTTCTGGTTTTTTAGGAGTAGTTGCAGTCTTTTCTTTAGTGTCATTTTTCGCAGGACTTTTGGTAGATGCCAACGCTTTCAGGGCTGCCGTGGGAACTCCTGAAATCGAGTTCTGTGGTTTCAGTTTCGGAATCTGTACTTCTGGTGTTGAATTTCCAACTTCCAGTACTGAGTTTTGAACTTCTTGCACTGTAATACCATTTTTTTCAGACTTTACTGTAGATGCATCATTCTCTCCTTGAACTTCCACATTGATCACTTTATTCGTATCAATGGATACCATTTTGACGCTTATTATATCTTCGAAATCGAGATATTTATGTTTTTCAAATGCTTTCTCAGATATACGAATTTTAGCAGCATAACTCGGAATTTCTATCAGTTGAGGAATTCTCCTGAAATCGTCTGTGGACATGACTTCGTCGTTACCAAAATCGATGTAATGCACAGTTAAAGGATCTAATGATTTTACTAATGCTCGGTGCCATATACTTTCATACTGGATTGCATAAATTTCCCCAACAACTGGTTTCTGTTTTTTCGTTTCTTGTACTAGACATTGCAAACTAGTCATTAATTCAACGATTTCATCATTGTCTTCCAATTTCTGAACCCAATATTCACGTTCATCCTTCACAATTATTTTTACCTCTGTAAACTTCGTCTTTGATAAAAACATTTGCTGCGAGAAAGCAATGTCTTTTTCCATTTTAGTCACATCTTGTACGCCGAAGTTTTGTCGCTTCTTAGCGACGGAACTGTCCGACTTTTTGGGATCTATCGTTTTATCGGAAAATGGGAGAGAATCTTGCGAATTTTTAAACGATGTGTTAGTATTCTCTTTAATAGTCTCGTTACTATGGTTTTCGTCATTCCTTAATTTATGCATTATACCATTTCGACTTTGTACAGGAGTATTTGTAATCTTATCAGTTTTATTTGGAGATATATTATGTTGATCAGTCTTAACAATGTTCGTTTGTTTCGAATATTTTATATTATTCTGTTTAGGTTTTGCAGTTGTATCGATTACCTCTTGATCGTTTGGTTCAGAGCTTGACATATCTTTATTTTGAAATACTGCAGATGGTTTCGGTCGACGAAGAGGCACTCGAATAGGAGGAATACTTCTAGTGTGGGTTTGTTCTTCATTTTGGTTTTGTGACATGTTCACAGAATTCACTGCTGTCACCAAAGCTCTGAAAATAAAATGCAAGGTGTCTTTCAACACATTAAATACTAACAATGATCGATATCTTCAATCATACTTACGGAACAGATTGACATTCTATTTTATGTTGTGGCCAATCGACCACTTGGCAGTTCTTACTGCAGTAAAAACTGTGACATCTCTCGCAAGTGAACTTCGTTATTTTTTCACATCTCCTACATTTACCAACTACATATTCTAGCGTGTCATTACCGTATTCGTACAAACCCTATTAAATTAAACGCTTATGATTCGTATATCTTATTTTATTTATTAATACTAAAGTTACTACAAGTGTTTCTGTCAATATTACTACTCACTGAGGTTCGTTTTTCATACACGTTACTAATATAACTTGGAATTTCAGGATTTGGTTCAGGAATTTCGTACATTGTATAGCCACGTCCGAGGGACACGTGTCTTTTACCATTTTGTCCAATGGTCATCTGACCTCTACAATGATTTTATAAACATTATTAGTATAGTATGTACATATTATAAATAATGTTTCAATAATACCTCATCCATAATGCATTTGTATTAGCGTAGGGCCCTGCACTTTCATATGGATTATAAGTGTATGAATCAGTAGGATAATTATATAGTAAATCACTATCTGTTGTGTAATTATAGCTTGGTAATCCCACATTTGGTTCTATTCTTTTGAATACATCCATAGGTCGTCCGCGTCCTGTTGTTTGTATACTGTACACAAGTTATTCTTTTAATTTGCAGTTACTATTACACATGTATCAATGAAAATACGTAAGCAAATACTCACAAAGGTCTGCCCGTACATCTATTTTCTTGATTGACACTATGTTTTTCTTCTTCGTGTGCAGGGGTTTTTTGTAAATTTCATATTCTTAGATCCTCTTTCTCTGCTTAATGATACTTTTAAACGCAAAGGCGGTACATTGTTCAAATCTTTGATGGCATTTTGAGCTTCACGACACGTGCCATATGTAATATAACCCCAAGCAACATTTGATCGATAAAAATGTCCAAGGACTTTTCCATAGTGATTAAAAAATTTCCAAAAAGCCACCCTTGTAATGTGAAAATACAAAGTAAATTTCTCTACATAGAAACTACAGTATTAAGCACTAGTACTAACTAAATTTTATACACATATAACAATGATCAATTGACAGAAAGCAATAAAAAATTTATTTGAACAATCGCGCATACGTACCTCATTTAATTCTTCAGGTAAATTGTTTACATACAGTGTGAACTCTGTGCTAGTATTGCTTCTTAAACAAAAATTTTTTTACATATACAAACATGTTATGATAATAACAATAACAACAAATACAGATGTGTTAAGTTCATTCGGAAAAATTTTGAGAATAACAAGCTAATCATATAAAAACAAAAGTTGTTTACTCGAGCAACATGTTGCCGAAAGACAACACGTTCTCGCATATGCAATGAAAGTAAGATTTGAAAGTATGAAACAACAAAAAACCGGAAAACGTTTAAATCGATATTAAAATAAGATTGTGCTTTTAAATTGGTTATTAATAACAATTTACTTTGATTCTTACCTATCGTTTGCCGGCGTGTCTTCTGTTAATACATTGGACTCATAATACGCCATTGTTAATTTTACGAAAGCCAATCAATTACGAACAATAGTTTAAAAAATACTGCATAAAAGTATGTATTTCGGTCAACAGTAAACGTTATTTTTATCACAGATTAAAAGATATTCGAAATAATTGAACTCGCAACAGGAAGCTGAATCGCTATCAATATTCGGGTTCAAACCAAAAGCACATCTCGTTTACTCTGTCGAGAATGATGTGTACTGTGTACTGCTGTGTACTCTAGTGACTGAAGTGACTCTACATAGTGTAGTGTAGATCAGTGTAGATGTAAGATACTCTTTACTGCTCTTTACTTACATACTACCAGATACTACGTATTATGTATAGTATAGTATACGCAGAGAGGAAATAAGATACCTACCGACGATACCTAAGGCGGATATGTATATACTTTACGTGTGAATTGTGAAGAAAGAAAACAATGCGACAAAAAACCGGTGACATTCTGAATAGAAACAAATATCAATAGAATTGCGTCTAATTTAGTAGTAAGAAACGTATGTACAAAAACATGTTCTCATTACAGGGGAGGGGAGAGGGGGAATATTTTGAGGACATGTTTGTAATTTTTATGTTATTCGATAAAAAAATATATATAAAAACTATGTGTATTATATACAATGAAAAAGTTATGTTTTTGGGAGCGATTGGAAATATATTTATTGATTGTGTAAATACGTTCCGTATATTTTGTTCGTCCCAGTGAAACAGAATCATAATAGTTCAAATGATACACGAAAGATCTCATTCATTTTTCCCGGTTTCTTCACAAGGAAGAATGCATGCAACGCTGGAATATCTATGTATAAGCCGAGATATGGTTCATGGTGAATTTAGCTTCATCCGTGTTTCCATCACTGTGATAATATTGAGGCAGTAGCATCGTGTTTCGCTGCGTATAGTTGTATTAGATGTCAAGATAAAAAGTATCGTATTTTACTCGCACGACGAACGTGCCCATCGAAATGTAATTAGTGTACATAAATTGTTATAGTTAATTACCAATGAGAATGACAATGGCATGGGCGAAGGTTAAAGTACATCTAGGAGTAGGTAAGCAATAATTCGTAGAATATTATTAATTTCGCCTTTGTAAGCTCCAACATCCTGGGAGGTGCCCGAACCTGATAAAATTTTAGCTCTTGTTTAACGCGTCAATCAGTGGCTCTTAAGAATTCTCTCATCAGTGTTTCATTGTTCTTTTGTTCGAATCGAGATTAGTCAGTTTATTTCCACCGTTGGAAATTGTTTAATTGACTCGCGGCTATCATCGGAACGATTTATAACGTCAGTAATATTATCGTTTGCATAATAATTACATGACATGTATGCCGCCTTTGTTAGTCGTTTATTCTCTTAATAATCCTTTTATCGTTGGATGTTAATTTTTCTTATTTATATACGATAGAATGGCTAGCAGACTGTATTATTTTGTTGTTACCCATAATTGATAATGAAATTTTATTTTTTGTTGCGTATTGGTGTTAAATACTGTTATTAGTTTTGTCGTTCGAATAGGTTGAAGTATTAAAATCTGACACATTAAATGTGACATTTAATCTTACCTAATTATTTATTATTACACAGCCATTGATAACTTTGCGTATGAGTCCCCCCCATGTTGTACAATTGACAGTTGGGGAAGTGGTATATATATCGGGGGAGTGTGGAGACTGGTACTATGGACGACGCAAAATTAATGGGTCATGTGGGATTTTCCCAAAATCCTACATACATATCATAGAAGAATCAAAGACTAAAGATTGTCTGATAGATGAAATCACTAATGTTTTGAGAGAATGGGGGGCATCATTGGAAGCGTCTATATGTGGTACGTGCAATAAAATATATATACTATAATTGAAAAGATTTAGAGAATTTAACTGCTTTAGTCAAATAGTAGAAAGTAGCTAGATCACTGTTTTCTGTACTGTTTTTACATTGTTCAACATGAAGTTTGAACAGCTAGATCATTCTTTGTGACACTAAAATGGTTAATACAAAGGATTTTATGAATAATTGTCTATATATGTTTACAGATTCATTCGGAACACTTCTTAAACATGAAACAGCAACTTTTAGAATTGATAGGATACAGAAGCAAAATTTTAAGCGGCACATTGACAGTGGATGAACTGAAAGATATGAAAAGATTGGCAACAGCTAGAATCGACACTGGCAATCAATTACTGGGCCTGGATATGGTTGTTCGGGATGACCAGGGAAATGTCCTTAATCCTGAAGAAACAAGTACGATTCAGTTGTATTATCATCACGAAACAGCTGCTGAAAGAATAAGAAAGGCAGCTAATGATATGAAAAAGAAACCTTCAAAGCCACAAGCACCTGTCTATTCGCACATCTTCTTCGTCAGCGTAAGGAATTTTGTATGTAAAATGACCGAAGATGTAGAGTTATTATTGACACTGTACGACGGTCGCGAAATGAAAGCAATTACCGAGAACTATGTGGTTTCATGGAGCAAGGAAGGATTAGCCAGGGACATAGATCAACTTCACAATCTTCGAGTTCTATTTACTGACCTCGGTTCTCGTGACTTGGCTAGGGATAAGGTTTATTTAGTTTGTTATGTAATTAGGGTGGGCGGTATGGAAGCAAAAGATATTGATCACAGACGCTCGAGCGTATCGCAGGCCAATCAAAAAACCAAAAGCACTGAAAATATGAGAAGACCTTTTGGTGTAGCGGCAATGGATATCACTTCGTATATTACTGGCAGACTTGAAGGCGATTCAGATCACCATCATTTCATTCCATTTGTACAGTAAGCATGAAATCTTATTCTAAGACAAAGCTCCAGTTGGTAAAGTGTTAATTCAAATACTAAATGTATTCGTAGGAACTTCCTTATGAATACGATTTGGTTAGACCTGTTTTGTTGGTGTTGTTTCTTTCTTTCAGATGTTGTGAGAAAGAGAGCTTAGATGGCACGTTACGAAGAATTCTTTCCCAAAAAGAAGTAAGCATTCAAAAAAGTACTAATGGCACTAGTGGCAGCTTTACTGGTGGTCAGGGATTGTGGGCTAGTTTGAAATTACTCAGAGGAGATCCAAAACAAGTAAATAGGACTTTAAGTGCTACAAATTATAATACCATTGCATACTTTTCAAAAATACTTACTTAAAGTTTTAATGCAATTTAGGTGCGAGATGAAAATCCTCATTTAGTACTCGGTAACGTTGCTATTGCGAGGAAGATGGGCTTTCCAGAAGTTATTTTACCAGGTGATGTGAGAAACGACTTGTACCTCACTTTGATTAGTGGCGAATTCAATAAAGGATCGAAGTCTACCGACAAGAATGTGGAAGTAACGGTTGGTATTATTTTGCAATAATTAACTAAATTGCGGATTTATTGGAAAAATAAAAATCGTCTGCTTCTGTTGCAAACAACAGGAGTCATTGTGAAATTGCCTTCTTTCTTTAATTATTTTGAAAAGTCAGAAGTGGATGTATCCCCACTCTTTACTGCTCTTAATCTTTGTACTGTTTAAAATTATAGATCTTCAATTTTGCTATAAACGCATAAAATCCGCAGTCTAATTATGACTTTCCTTGTGTTATCATTTTATATTTCGGTAGGTTAAAGTATGCAATGAATTTGGTACTCCAATACCAGGTGTTATGACTTTGGGTGGCGGAGCGTCATCGATTGACGAGTATCGTAGTGTTATTTACTATCACGAAGACAAGCCAAGATGGTGTGAAACATTTAAAATTGCTATACCCATCGAGGAATTTAAACAAGCTCATTTGAAATTCACGTTTAAGCATCGCAGTTCGAACGAGGCGAAAGATAAAACTGAAAAACCTTTTGCCTTAAGTTACGTGAAATTGATGCAGCGTAATGGAACCACATTGCAAGACACACAACACGAATTGCTAGTGTATAAACTAGACCAAAAGAAATATGAGGATGCTGATACCTCGTATTTAAAACTCCCATCGACTAGAGGTGAATTGGTAAGAAAACTTTCAATTTAACGTTTAAATACCAATTAGAAAAACATTTAACACTAGGTTTACAGGACGCGTCTAATAATTTTTTAATTTATGATTATTGGTATTGTAAAGATTTGGCTAAAAATTTGGATAGACATTTTCTCGTTATTTTTATAAAGTAATGTAAAATTTTATGAAGTGTTGTATCTTACAGGTTGAACTAAACGTTGAAAAGAAACCAACGTTAGGAGCTCTTAGTTTAAGTACTAAGGACAGTTTTCTCATAACGACTAATATTTGTTCAACGAAACTAACGCAAAATGTAGATTTGCTAGGTTTATTGAACTGGGCATCGCATAACACTGATTTAAAAGAATCTTTGGCTGCCTTGATGAAAGTCGACGGTGAAGAAGTCGTTAAGTTTTTACAGGTATACAAATTCGATACGATACTTGGCCAAAATTCATGGACGTAATTTTATGTTGCATTACGTCTTTTTACAGGATGTTTTGGATGCTTTATTTAATATACTGATGAGTAATTCGGACAGCGATGTCTATGACGATATAGTGTTCGAATGTTTGTTGTACATTATCGGTTTAGTGTCTGATAGAAAGTATCAACACTTTCAACCAGTATTAGATTTATACATTTCTGAGAGCTTCTCTGCGACACTCGCTTATAAAAAGTTAATTGCAGTATTACGTAAACGTATAGACAATGCCAACAATAATGATGGCCAAGGGCGTGATATACTTCTTAAAACGATGAAAAGCCTTCAATATTGTATGAGATTCGTGGTTGAATCTCGTCTTCTATTTACCGAGTATGTTCTCCTCTTCGTTAATACCGTAAATTCTTTCAATTAGGGCTCTTACTATCCGGATATCCGAGCATCCGGATAGTAAGATCGCTACTTTTAATAATTACTTTCATTGAAACGTTATTATCGTGATAGGTTGAACCAAGACGAAGAAGAATTTTCTCAAACCTTAACAGAGCTATTGAAATCGATAGTTGAGCTCATGAGACACGAAACTGATAGTACCTTGTTGGTACAAGGAGCGTGTCTTAAATATTTACCAACTACTATACCTCATTTATTGCGAGTATACAGTGGCAAACAGTTAAGCACAATATTAAGCGATTTATTGGTCACTCTGCCAACAGGGAGATTGACCAAACAGAAAATGATGACAGTGAACGATATTGTTCACAGTCCTCTCTTTTTAAATGCAGAGTGTAGAGCAATTTTATTGCCTAGAATTACTATTTTGGTTCGAGATTTACTGGAATCTAAAGAGGAGGTAAGATCTACTGTAAAATTTTATTAAATTGTACATTATGAAATTGTTCATTACTGAAAAAAAAAAATATGAAATATTCATGTTACTCATTAAAGTGCATTGTGTATCGTGTATCGATAGTTAATGTACATTGAGAATGTTTTCGAGTATGGAACACTTTTCTGAGTAACTTGATATATTCTTGTTGAAGTTTCGTTCATGTTAATACCGGTGTGATGTAACAACGCTTAGAACCAGGTATGCGTGTCTTGTGTTCGAGGCAATTGCGATTTCTTCGTGTCACCTGTATGTCGATTGTCGTAACGAAAATGTGAGCGGAGCTTTTTCACTTGCATTTCAAACTTTCCTATGCAACTCGTGATACTTAATCGGTACCACTATTCGTGCTTTCCGTGCAGCCTGACCATCCTCTCGCCACGCATCTTTCTTGTGAACCTTGTATCATTCTTCAAAACACATTTCTCCATAATAAAAACTTGGCTAAGAGCATGAGGATCGAAGCATTCATCTCTGTTCTTGACACAGCATGAGCTCGTCAAATAAAATGACACACCAGCGTTATTACTTACTCAAAAACCTTCACGAAATGTCTTGATCTTTGTACAACTTCTCTTTTCATTTTGTTTTGATCAGATATTACGAAAAAAAAACACATATCATTGGGACTAATGATCACGAGCGTTGGACTCATCAATGGACATTGCATAGACAACTTCTGTATTGTTCCTTACATTTAGCGTAGTGCAACTCCCCTACAACTGTTCTATTGCTTTTGGGGGCACTGCGGTTTTATTTGCATGTGGTTTACAATACGACTCATCTCTTAGGTGGTGGTTAGATATTGAAGTTATAATTGTAATATTATTTTTCCCATGTAAACTGGCATTATATTCTGACTAACATAGGGTTGTTTCATTTTTTTTTGTGTTTGGTTTGGTTTTGGTTATTGGCCTAAAAAAAGGGGCTGTCAAGTACAACTGGAAAAAGCGTGGCGAAGGTAGCCAGGCTGCTTGGTGAGAATCGACATCGACTCGAACAGCACCGCGGCTACTCCGAAGAGGTAATTGCTGAGATATATACGTGGCGAGTTAAAAAGTGCGACATTTATTTTGGATTATTGGCACGATGATTGCTAAATGACATGAGAACTTTACTGATATCTACGTAGGATAAGTATTTTATGTTAGACCTTCCAGGATTGCTGATTATCGGTTACGTTTAGTTCTACCTTTTATCTCATGATTAAGTTTTTGCAAGAGAATTTTGAATGTGACCGCCAAAGGATGCTAAGGGCACGTTTCTGTCTTGTGTTTCTGTAGGTTGAATTGTGTGTCAGGATTTTATCTGACATATTGGAATTAACATTTAGGAAAGATATAGGAAGCACGATGCAGGATGTGAAAGACATCATGCTCACAGCCATGCGAACTATTATACAATCCGTTATATCCATGGATAGAGAAAATTCGCTGGTTGGAAATCTGGTTTCGGTCATGCTGGCAATATTCAGGTAAAAAAGAAAACAGATCTTATCGTATAACATGAAACATACCAATAATTAATTAATATAATGTATTCCAGACAAATGACTCAACAACATTACGAGATTTATATAAAACACTTTGGTTACAAGTGTGACTTGCTCGATTTCCTTATGGAGATATTGTTGGTGTTCAAAGATTTAGTTTCAAGGAGCGTGTTCCCGAGCGATTGGTGCGACATGATCATGCTTCAAAACAGCATAATTCTGAAGTCGCTACGTTTCTTCTCTGGCACAATTAGAGATTATTTCTTCACCGATTTTGAGCATCAGGCTTGGTCGAATTTTTTTCCATTGTGCAATCGCGTTCTTGACCCAGCCTGCTCTGCAGTTAGAAACGTTCACATCGTCGAAACTCAATCGCATTGTATTGCGTTACAACGATATGCGCAGGTAATGCGTACATCGCGCTTTATTTATTTCAAAGCGATTATCGAGATTCTAATAATTCCATTGCAGAGAGACAGCTTTCGAAATACGCTCGATGTGGTTCAATTTGGGCCAATATAAAATATTGTTCGTTCCTTCGCTGGTAGGAGCGATACTAGAAATGGCGTTAATTCCAGAGAGCGAGTTAAGGAAGGCAACTATACCTATATTTTTTGATATGATGCAGTGCGAGTATTATAGTTCACGCATTGTCGAAGGGTACGGCGACACTAAAAGGGATGCTACTCATATAAAAGCGAATTTTACCGACTACGAAAATGAAATGATTGCGAAATTGGATATATTGGTAGGGCCTGATAAATATTATTTCTTTCTGTCAGTGAACTGTGCACTACATTCTCACAATATTCCGATAGGTCGAGGGTGGAAGAGGGGATGAAGAATTTCGAACCCTTTGGACACAAGTGATGGGTGATCTCTGCGAGAATCACTCAACCATGCGGGAGCAAGGTTTACGTTTCGTAGACACGATATCTAAACTGATGGAGCGATTGTTGCAGTACCGCGACATCATTCACTCGGAGTCTCAGGAACATAGAATGTTGTGTATCGTGAATCTTCTCGAATTTTATTCGGATATAAACAGAAAAGAGATGTATATCAGGTGCGAACGGTGTCAATATTTTGTTGGTAACCAGCGGCTTTTACCACTAAAACAATTTACATTTTATTACGCAGGTATGTAAATAAGCTTTGCGAATTGCACCTGGAGTGTGATAATTACACTGAAGCAGCGTACTCGTTGAAACTACACAGTCAATTATTAGCGTGGAGCGATCAATCGTTGCCACCTCTACTGAAATCGCACAGGTACTAAACATCGCGAATCAACAATTTCATAGCATTATTTCTAATTCTTCAGATATTAAAGACCATGATTTTTCTAAATAGATACTTGGAGTGTCAAACACATCGTGAATTGAAAGAAAAATTGTATAACGACATGATCGATTACTTTGATAAGGGCAAGATGTGGGAGTGCGCGTTGGCCGTGTGCAAAGAGCTAGTCACGCAATACGAGGAAGAAACGTTCGATTACTTACAGCTTGCTATGTTGCTGCATCGTATGGCTAAGTTTTACGATGCTATAGTGAAACAACTGCGACCCGAACCGGAATATTTTAGGGTCGCATATTATGGTCGTGGTCATCCTGCGTTTTTACAAAACAAGGTAATTTAATGGATATCACTTACAGTGGTCGGTATTGTGGAGAAAATACTGAAGGTTGCTTTTTACAACTGTATATTGATATTTGTTTCAGGTATTCATTTACCGTGGAAGAGAGTACGAGAGACTAAGTGATTTCTGTTCACGAACGTTAAATCAGCTGCCGAACGCGGAACAAATGAACAGACTGTCTCCTCCAACCTCTGAAATACTGCAGTCTAATCATCAGTATGTGCAAATTAATAAAGTGGATCCTCTAATGGATGAGAAGAGGCATCGACTCAGTGGGAAGCCCATAACAGCGGAAGCTGTTCTCAGGTATAAACATTAGCTTCGATGAAGGGAGTCGAAACATATTGAACGTCCGGTTTATTCTTATCGTTTCTACAGTATAATGCATAATGATTTTACTTGCGCTCCAGGTACCACAGGGTGAACGACGTCCAACGTTTTCGATTCTCGAGGCCGGCGCCGAAAAAGGACATACTCTCAGCTATGTCGAACTCCGGTGACAAAGAGAAGGAGACCGCTACTAACAATGAATTTGCTTCGCTATGGTTAGAAAGAACAGTATTAGTAACAAGCTATCCCTTGCCAGGCATTCTGAGATGCTTCCCCGTTACATCCAGCGAGACTTACTATGTCAGCCCCCCTTCGTAACGCGATAGAAACGATGGAAGCTACGAACACCGTGCTGAGAGATTTAATTATAGCGCACAAAGCAGACCGCACTCTTCCACTGAACCCTCTCAGTATGAAATTGAACGGCATACTGGACCCAGCGGTAATGGGTGGCATAGATAACTATGAGAAAGCTTTCCTTAACCCTGAATATCGTGCTTCTCATCCAGAAGAGAATTCCGATCTTCACAAGTTAGAAGGACTAATTGCTGATCAGATACCGTTGTTGAACGTTGGTTTGCAGTTGCACAAAGCACGCGCTCCCCCCCGAATTGTCGCCTTTCCATCAACGCTTGGAACATTGTTTCGCAGCTATGCGAAGCCAAGTTGAAGCCAAATACGGAAAGAGGGTAAGTCCAGAGAATTTACAAGTAAACCTACAGAACATCTACCTACTCTTTGATTTCGATGATTTTTGGGTTTGTTGGAGAAATCGATATTTTGAAAAACTATCGGTACCACGCAATATCTATTTTTCGCGAATATCTCGGAAACTGAGCGAAATCGCCACTATCATACAAATCGGAGAGTAGGTAGCTATTCTGCGGGTTCGCTCGGTTCTTTTTTCAATGTACATATTATTATTTCAGACTTGCGACTTACAACTTGAGAGTTTATCTCAAATTGTTACCATGCGAAGGCCGCAGGCGTCAAGGGGGGACAATCATCGTCTATCCGAGTCGAACATAACAAATTCAGAGTGAGTAATATTCGCGACTTGATTCTCGCAGCTGTCATTCGCTGTTACATATTGCAACTATTCATACTAACACTAATTTTGTTTAATGTGCTATCGTGATCATTAAAGTCCGTTTGCTTTGGTACGGGTTTACAAACAATATGTGTTTTTAAAATCAATTCTTGTATTATATTGTGAATACTCATACGCATGTAAATACGAGGAAGTTCGAGAACGTCCGTCATACAGGAATGAAGGAGGAACGCATTGTATAAAGTAAATCTCGAAACACAGTCGTTTGAATATTTTCAATGTGGATTTTAAGCAAAATTGCATAGCGACAAGACGAGCCGTTGTTCCGTTAATATTTTTCCCATTTTTAAATGTGGATATTTTTGCAAGGGCGTTGAACTTCTCTTTTTATTAGTGTTTCTTTATTTCTCGTTATCAAGTTATGTGGTTACTTTGTAATTATCTCGTTCAGCTGTGGAACTCACTCCAGGGTATCCTCTCTTACAAGATCCCAAGTTGCAACGTTCAAGTCGTTCACATCATTCAATTTTAACAACAGTACACCGTCATCTGGTGCTCAGAACGTCAGTTTATCAAGGTAAAGACGCTACAACACGTGATGGAGTTGTTCTAATGACGATTATTATACATATACTTTCTATTACTTTCTATTGTCTCTAATACTTCTATCGTCTCTATCACTTTTCTTATTAACATCTTTGAAAGTTATATATATTTATTTATTCCAAGAATGAATATTAGAACGATGTATATATGATTTCAGGAATTTCGCTGTTGGGCCTGATAAACACAATCTCCTACTATCCTTCCTTCGCACTTAGCATTTTTTTGTATACGCACTCATGTGAATATGCATGTTCTAATTTCTTTTATTTAACATTGCTTAATTATTTTCACATATTGTGGCTAACATATGTATTGTATGTATGTATTAAATTACTTTGTTTTTATTATACTATTTGAATTTTGTGATATAAATAAGAAATAAGAACCGAAATCCACATATCTACATACATATTATGTTCAGTTCACTTCTACTTTCTTACTACTATATTTTCTACTTGCATGGCACTTTTTGGTATAATTTGTTTTGTCATCATTTTTTGTCCCTGGAATAAACACCTTCGATACAGACTGGTTATACCCGCTAAATAGGTAAATAGTAAATTATTCGTAAAGACACTAACACTAGCGCTGACTCCAATCATTTGATCTTCCTACTAGTAAGCAATTAACATACGAATGTTTTGTATGTGACACGTGTTATTGTTACACAGAAACGCATCGATACGTTCACACATCTTGTCAACGGCTTCTCTGCAGAAGGCACTCGGAAGCCCAAGTCCAGGGACAAATAAGAAAAAGGATTCGAAGCGTAGAAGCTCACGGAAAAGTGATTCCTCCACTTCGACAAAAAATGATCAACCTACCAGTCAGTGGTACACTACACCGGAAGTGTCGCAAAGTACATCAACTCCTATCACACCATTAATAGCCAGTTTTCCTACAACACCAATATTCGAACTTCGTCAAGAGGTAATATAAGCATTACGTTACTTACAGAAATAACAGAGTCGCGCATCGATCAATATAAATCGTTTATTCGACTAATGGATTATCGCTTACAGCTTATGCTACAAATTAATTTATAGTTTTGAGCCCAAATGTTAGTTCGCGGTGAAGAGAATTTTAATAATTAATCCATTAAATGTACTGATAATCAAATATTTCAGTCGCAATTGTTAATTGTTGAGTGCATTATACAGGATGAGTCACTTAACTGTACCACGTAAATTTAGTAATTGCCTACTCGTTATATACATAAAATTTTGAAACAAAAGTTATTCGATATTGACTGAAACATACAATGTGATACTTCATATTTTTTATGTTTTACCCTTTTAAGACTAATTATTTTAAGCATTTTTTAAAGAAACAAGTAGGTTACGAGTAAATTTAGGTAACTCTGTGACTAGGTGACATTACGTGACTCACCTAATATACTGCCCAACTCTAAACGATAAACTGGCGTGTTGCAATGGCTAAAATAGAGATTTTTCTTATGCAGCTAACACCTAAACGTCCCTTAAGATCGGAGATAGAGAAAGAGAGGAGAATAAGTAATCGGTTGTCTGGCCAGTCTCAACATTACTTAAGAAACATAAATAACGGGATGGATTCGAGTAGTTTAGGAAAAGGAAATAGGGATAGCGTCGGCACGACAGATAGCACAGCGTCCGAGGACGATCCGCCGCCGCCGTTGCCCGTGAAAATGCGCGAAGCCGATTACTGTAATCTTCCGGACGAGTTGCCTGCTTCCCATTGTGGAACGGGTAGTTTGAATAACTTAAACAGACCTTTAGGTCATTGGTCGAAGAACAAGCTACCAACGCCAACAGACGATCTTGACGTTCAGACGAAACCGCCTACACCACCACCGAAACCAAAAAGACCGCCTTACAGTTTAAACAAGCCTGTGCTTTCTACCAGTGATGCAGATAATAACTTTAGTCAAGATCCGTCCGTAACTTGACATAGATTCTTTTCATGATTATTATTCTTGCCAGTAATACTGAGCACCGTGGCGTAATAATAATATTTATAGGAACGTTTTATCGCGCGACCAGCGTTCCAAACAACGTCGAAACTGAAAATGTATGTTTCATGATCCACAGTGTCGATGCTGTTGCACAGAGTATTGTTATCGATACAGAACGAAAAAGGGTGTAGAATGCTACTAATTGGTTAGCATTCAAATAGCACGCGGTAATTGATTTGTCCATTCAGTCAGAAGTAATAGAAAATTGATTCGACAGTTTTTCTACGAGATCGGTATATCAGAGTACGTTGGAGAAACTTCCATATAATGTTAGGTCTATCTATATATACCTGCTCTCTGTGACTTCATAGTGGATAGGTAGAAAGTTACCATTTCTGTTTCTTGTCTGTACCTTTGTTTCTTGTATAAATAAGGAAGCGTTTACTAATGCCGCCAGTAACTAACAAATTACGTAAGGTTATAATGTTCTTTATATATGAATGTTAGTTGAGCTTTGTCTTTATTCCATCCAATTGACCAATTTTCGAACAAACTATGTACATCACTGATAGGTTCGTGACGAAAATATGCAATTGTTTATGGAATGTTCTATCATCTATACAATTTGATCACTTTACAAACATATCTATAAAGCGAACGATTAAGATGTTCTCCTTAATTTGAGTGTTAAATTACGTAGTACACGTATTTAAAGAATCAATGCCATCGATATGAAAATTATTTCATTCGTGAAAGACTTCATCCTTCGTAAGATATAGATATAAAATATGCATAATACAATGATTAGAGGCTGATATTACCATTTTTACTGCGTATTTTTATAAATTTTGATATTAGGCGTTTACACCATCTCTTCCCCACAGTAACACCTTTTTAGAACGAATTTTACTGTTACTGTTGTTAGTATTTTCTACTGTTTTACTATATCGAATACAGAAAATTCGAAAGAGCTATTTTTAAAGTGCAAAAATATTTTTGGCGTTTACCGGCTTTTGATGCTCAACTTTATATCGGAAATCCGTTTCATCCATATTTATATAAAACTAAATGTTGTCAATACATAACTACGACCTAAGCATTACCGATTTATTGTGATTTAGTAATGTAAGATAAGAATTCATGCTTTTTATATCGATTGACGACAAGATATTCATAGTCTTGTAAATGTTGAATTATTTAATATATTGGAATATAATTTTATAGCTCTTAAGTATAAAAATCATTAAAGTATCGATTCCGTACGTGGGAGATAATTGATCATGATGGAATTTATAATGTTTATTTATTGTACTGCTGTACGATACCATTAGAAACAAAGTAACAAATTTGAATAGAACTATACGAACGAGTTATGAAGCACTATGTTATGTAATAGGAGAAATGTAATACCACAGTTTTAATTGCAATTCTCGTGTGAGTCTCATGCCAAAGAGATTAGTGCTTTATTTATGTAATTTGTTAATAAATGGTATGTATCAGTTGAACAATGTTATACTACAGTATCTGCTTAAAACATGAACAATAAATGTATTCAGTAGTTTAATCTTTAATTAATAATGAGCAAAAACGTTACAGCTGTATGCATATAGATTTAAATGATTTTTTAAATTTACTTTAAACGAAGCAAAAGACAGTAACATACGTTTAATGTGCCATTTCGTTCTTTTAATGTTCGTAGCGATCGATTTTAATTTAATTTAGGGACCAATGTAACGGCGTTGTATATCAAAGTTAAAATTTATTTACTGTTGCTCGTAATACATAATTCTATATATAAATTGTTTTTTTATTGCTAATGAACATGTGCTTTAGTTATCGAAATTATTTTAAATATAAAATGTACTTAACTTGTATCGTTTACTTATTTCTACGATATATGACACCCGCTATAATTCACTGGTGTCGTTGAGTAGTGTTTTCTGTCAAGATGTCTTTCAGAACTTGGCTACATGTTTACAGATCAATGAATCTTATAAAATTATTTACTGAAATTAAAAAAAAACCATTGTTACATATCAGTTTTAAAACATTACCAATGTTGCTCTGCTTTTTTTTAAACGTTTTAATAACTTTTCTATTTGCTTGATTTAATTGGGAACTCTCAGAATGCTACGAAATTGTAGGAACTATTAATATTATTTCGATTGTAAAAATCTATGTGTAGATATATAAAAGCTTACCATCTGTCTTCGTGAATCTTCCATGTAATTTAGATGTGGATATAATGTCGTATTCTGAACAAAGGCAGGTGGAGCACTGGGACTCTAAAAGAAATACACAGCATTCCATTTCTCTTAAAATGTTACAAAATAAAATATTAACATTTAAAATATTGTAAAATATATTACCATATTTGATGGTGTGTCATGAGAAAAGTTGTAGGCTACCCTCACATTGTTTGGAATTCCGAAAGGAGGCTAATATTAGAAAGTAAAAAGTATAAGAATTAGAGAAAAATGAATGAAAATTGTAAAAATTAATTTGTTTACTTTCTATCTTGATTTTATTTCTTTATTGATTGATATTGTAATTGTAATTTAGTGATGCAGTAGAAAAGATATTGTATACATTTACCATTGTTGCTTCACTATTAAGAATCTTCATGTTACAGCAATTGGTAAAATGATTGCGGTCACCACACTTTTCACATTTGTGTCCAAAAGCAGGACAACATCTAATTTGATGCTTCTGATTACACCTCCAACAATTTCGGATGAATTTTGCAGGCTGCGTTTGATCATTTTGGCTAGCTGTTCTGTTAATATCACTGCCATCAGTTGTGTTATCAATTTTAGTTTTCTCTGTATTAACATTTCTTTTTTCAGTTTTTTTAGCTTTTTCAACTCGTTCAGCTTTTTTAGCCTTTTCGCCTTGTTCAGCTTTCTTTTCAACTTGTTCAATAAATTTTTTAGCCTTTTCGACTTGTTCAATAAGTTTTTTAGCCTCTTCAATTTGTTTAGCTTGTTGAGCCTTTTCAACTTGCGCAGCTTTTTTAGCCTTTTCAACTTGTTCAATTTTTTTAGCCTCTTCAACTTGTTCAGCTTTTTGAGCCTTTTCAATTTGTTCAGCTTTTTTAGTTTTCTCTTTTTTTTTTTGCTGAGCTATCTCATAATCCCAACAAATCTTAAATAAGTTAGACAAATCGAGAAATTTCATTTTGAACAATGTTAACAAAAGATCTTCGTCTTTTATGCCTGCAATTACTCTATCTCTAATTAAATTGTCCATCATGTTTCCAAAGTTACAATCTTTTGCTTTCTCCTAAAACATGAAACAATAGTATAAATATATATGTTCGATGACATAACAAGAATAGAACACATTATAGGTACGAATTACCTTCAATCTTTCAATATATTTGTTAATACATTCACCCTTTAAACGAGTACAAGTGAAAAAGTTGTACCGTGCTTCAACTTCGCTGGGAGGAACTTTGAAGACAATATCAAGTTTTGCTAACAATTTTTGTAAAGTATTCAACTCAGTTTCATTGTAGTCTTTCCTAATTATGTCCAGGAAATATATACCAAGTGGTCCTATATATTCTTTTAATTTACGGATTTTTAAGTCTTCTGATGTTTTAATATACTTATTCACTGTCAAAAACAAACTAAAACTATCTTTCCATTCTTGCCAATTTTGTGCCAAATCTCCAGTACCAGATAAAGGTAATGGAAAAAACTGTTCCTTGTCCATATTACTTCTGGAATCATGACAACATTACGATACATACCAAAAATCTATCATAATTAGAAGTGTGCGAGAAACTAAACATCTGTTCGGAAATCCCGATATACATATTCAAGAACCCGTCCCGATTCCGAAAACAATTTTCAAACCGTACCGAACCGAGATTTTCAGGCTTTCGCACATTTGATTTTTGTAATTTAAAAATATTCTACTTACGTAAATTTCACTAAATATTTACTTCTAAGGTTTATGATCGCTACCTGCGTGATAAAGACTCTCTGTGCTATATGCGTTATCGGAACCTCAATTAAAAAACGACTTCTATATCTGATGAAGTCATCCGTTTTTATCTGTATACTGCTGTACACCTGCTTACGTATATAGGATTCGTAGAATTCGGGCCTTCCCCGATTAAAGAACCATAGAATAAGAATTCCTGTAAAGTACCTATTCCTCTGTGAGTCGACAATATACGGCTTTTAGGACAAAGAGTATATATATATGTGGAATTCTGGTGGAATCAAAGGGACACGACTTTTCTCCCGTGCACCGTGATTACGCTTCAGGCGCCCCGAGAAAGGACACAAATTCTGCAGCCGTGACCACTCTTGACTCTGTTGCATTTCGGTACATAAGGATGCACCGTAATAGCGACTGCCTTGTCTCCTACTTTTTGAATATTTTGAATCGTTCTCCTTTTTGTTCATTCAGTTATTGTTTCCTCTGTTGACAACACCTCTTTATGAAAACGTTTTTTAGAATAAATGAAAACCTTTGTAATTAAATATATATAAGAATTTTTATATATTGTAGGAGTTGAACTCTGTTGGTAAAATAAGTTTTTCAGGGTTACCAAAGTTGGATGCTATGAATATCAAAATTTCCGACAGTAGTTTCGCTTCTTTAATATCGTACTTATTCTATGGTTACTTGTCACGTTATTTTATGGCGGGAATAACTTGTGGCGCGCCACGGCAATGTACGTCAAATGCATGAAGCAAACGACTCCAATATGGCGAATGTAAGGGATAGTGATACGTCGTTGTGGCTTCATAACAAGCTTGGAACGTCAAATGATAGCTGGACAGGAAGTTCAATTTGTTCGCAACTCAACGCAGAGGTGTTGCGGAACATCAAAGATTGTTTTCCAGACCTTCAGACGCAAGTTAAACTCAAGTTACTGCTATCGTTCTTCCACATACCGAGGCGAAATGTCGAGGAGGTGAGGGATAGTTTACTTGTTGCAAACACTGAACATGTGTGTAAAGCGAAACGATGCTTCGTCTGTATAGAGACCATGTAATGCTCGGCAACGTGTCCGATGCGGTGAATATTTGGTTATATTCGCGCACGCACCGTAGGCCTGCTACCTATTTAATTTAATTTAAGCGCCAGATGTTTTTGAAACGTGTAGTAAACAACCGTGTTCCATATACGACTCTAAGCTTTCTTGCAAAATTAACGGTGGTTTCAATTGGCGAGTACCAATTGATAGCATTTTCAAAAAGATGTAATGGATTTTTAAGATATTCCAACTTGTTTCGCTTTATTCGTGTTTATAATATTCATTGAATTGTACAGTGGCGTGTTGAACTCGAAGAAATTATCGAGGTGGCATCCCTCGACAGCGAGCTGTGGGTATCAATGTTATCCGAAGCGATGAAGACTTTCCCATCTACGGGTTCTTTGAACACAGACATCACAGATTTAGACGAGCATAGACCTATTTTTGGAGAGCTAGTCAATGACCTTAGAAAACTTTTGAAGAAACAAAATGATCCAGCAATGCTTCCATTAGAATGCCACTATCTGAATAAGACTGCACTTACCTCTGTGGTTGGTCAACAGCCAGCACCAGTCAAGCATTTCACGTTGAAGAGGAAACCAAAAAGTGCTGCTCTAAGAGCAGAATTGCTTCAAAAGAGTACAGACGCAGCGAGCAATCTGAAGAAAAGTACCGCGCCCACGGTGCCTGTGAGAAGTAGAGGAATGCCTAGAAAAATGACCGACACAAGTAAGTTTACACATCTGATTCTAATTACCATCTTAAAAACAATGAAAAGCTAATATGTTCTTTTATTTTCAGCACCGCTAAAAGGAATTCCCAGCAGAGTCCCGACGAGCGGTTTTCGGTCTCCTTCTATCACAAGCTCTTCAATGTCTAATAGAACACCTCTCAGCAGTAGGATTCGCAAAGATGGTGGCATTAAATTATTGGACATTAACGAGCAACCGATTGGATATGCTCAGGCAAAGAAACGGAAGAGAATGTTGGAGATGGAGGAACAGCAGAAGAAAGTCGCAGAAGCTCAAGCAGCTGCAGCCGCTGCAGCTTCAACGGCGACGACGATAACAGAAACGTCAACCACTCCGGAGTATGCTCAGGGTCTAGCTTCTATCAATCCACCAGCCACACCAATTACCCCCGTGGCATCTGTACAGACTTATACAACGCCTACTACTCTAAGCGGAACGTCGACAGTAACTACTCCGCAAACTCGTATGTTTTCATGTTATGATACCGTGAATTTCTGCTAATTTCACAGGCAATTAATGAAGTTATTAATTGTATAGCCACAACTCCGACTACGCCCACTACTCCAACTACAGCACTACCAGTTACGACACCGACAGTCATTACACCAGTGGAAAGCACACCGGTCGGGGTGCAAACTGTTAGACCGGCTCAAACTGTTACGCAGATTCGTATACAAACTACCGCACAACCGGCCAACGCGGCTGCAAATACCAGAAAGGGTCTATCTCTCACTGTGCGTATAAACATCATGTTCACAGTGGATCAAAATAGTACATAGTTACGAGTCCGAAGTTGATCCAACATAAAAACATTAAAAACGTTAATAAAGCACTAAATCAGTCTGTAATTGAAAATTTGATCCACTGTATACTGCGTCAAAATCACTAAATATTGTCTCTTAATAATAATATGTTTTATGTTATTAGCGAGAACAAATGTTGGAAGCACAAGAAATGTTTAGAACAGCTAACAAAGTTACTAGACCAGAGAAAGCTCTTATCTTAGGTTTTATGGCTGGCTCTAGAGGTATGTTTCTGGTATATACTATAAATAGAACATCTCGCGGGAGTTTGAGCACTGATTTTACATCGATAATTTTTTTTAGATAATCCGTGTCCAAAACTGGGAAATATAGTGACGGTGATGCTGTCCGAAAATATCGAGGAGGTAACGCAACCGGATGGGACAACAGTGCCAATGCTGGTAGAAACGCATTTCCAAATGAATTACACGAACGGCGAATGGAAGAGGATAAAAAAGAATCGACGAATTGTTACGGAGGAATCTACGTCCACTGCGACACCAGCTCCCAGTGCAACTGCTACGGCTTCCAATTAAAAAGAAAAAGAGAACAAGTTAAAACCAAAAAAAAATTGTGGTCAGATGAAGGTTACATAGGTTGATCATTTTGTTGTTTTTTCAATGTAAAAAGTCTGTCTTTATGTATAGTAAAGAAAGAATTATGCCCGGAAAGTACACGGCCTACGTGTAAGCGGACTTATGTATCACGTTTCTGTAGTAAAACTTCAAGACATATACATGTTGAAGTAATAACATGAACAAACAGTTATGTTAATCGGAAGTGCATGTAAGCCCGTGATCATAGTGCACCCGTCTTCGTCAGACTTCGGCGCTCACGCACGAGCGTTTCCAGGCATGTGTTGGGTCAGAAGGGTCTCATAGACAGACCTATCCACACATTTGAAATGTCGGACGTCTGACGAAGTCGGATCCATTGTGATCGCGGCCTAAGAAATCAAGACGCTCCGTTTCCCGTTTGGCTAATTGAAGAAGCGAATAGATAGGAGACACGAATTTTCATTTTCGATCGAGAATAATTTTGTTTCAGCTCTTGTATATGACTTTCCAATATTACGAAAGCAGAAAAAGCTTATCTCCAACTGTGTGTGTGTGTATCTGGTTTCGCCAACGATAAGCCAATTCTTCAAATAGTTATCACTCGATTACGAAGTCAAATGCTATTCATCGATAAATAGTGTGATACGTTTCATTGCGGGAAAACCCAGGCGCATTTAATTTAAATGCAACGATTACCGTTCGCAATTTAAATTTATATATATTTATATATATATATATAAATATTTAATAAGAACGAACTAAAAGGTTATAATATTGTTATTTGAATAAAATATGATTATATTGATTAATTCATAATTATTTACTCAAGTACTTTTCTCTGTAATATTACGGCTTGGTGAGTTCTCTAACGTCACGTTTCTATCCCCACCACTTTATAGTGCAACTAATCGCGAGGTGTGAGCAAGTGTCCAGCCAATGGAAGTTGAGATAAGATCGTTTCTACTGCTCTCGAATGTTGCGCGACGCAACGGAGGGGAAACTGTATATATTTATCCCGACTGATGTTGCCCTCTATGTTGTATTCGACACAAGACAAATATAACCGTTTTGCAAAAAGATGATACAAATTATTTAAATAATTTCTTAACGAACAATCCGTCGAGTCAGGCGAAAATTGCTCTGTTTCGAACCAGTTTCATGATCTCCTTCGATGCCCTTGATTAAAATGCACCGTGCATACGAAAAGTGAGTTATATAACCTTTCCAAAATCCAGACCGACTTTTCTACATACGTCCGGCTTTCTGTCAAGCACAGTGTTATCGTTATTAGCGGAATTAACAATTCCACTTTCTCACATAAACATTTTAGCACTGAGGTAATCAGTAATTTGTGTATTCGTAATGTTACGATTATTAACGTCTTTGCGTCCTCAAGTTTACAAAGCGGTAAGTTACCTAACCTATCGAGGATAAGAATTTCACTTTTATTCAGTTGCATGTTAATAAAAGAACAGTTTGAAAGTAGTCTTCGAGTTGATGAAAAGATTTTGATCTGTCCAGTATAATTAACGATAGAATAATAAAGTCATACAAATATGTTTCTAATGTTTGCAGGCGAGCACTGTGTTAACTGTGACAAAATGTAAGAATCCAACGCTAGTTGAGAATGCACGCAGTCTCTGTGTCAGTTCTAAGCTCCTCTGCTGTCGGCCTCAGGTGCAAAAGTCTGCCCCCGACTTTGCCGGAACAGCTGTGGTCGATGGAGCATTCAAAGACATAAAGCTGAGTGACTATAAGGGCAAATATGTTGTCCTTTTCTTTTATCCCTTAGATTTGTAAGTTTTTATTCCATAAGAATCCAAGACAATTGAATCATTTCGAAAGCCGTATCAATGTATTTATTTGTAGCACATTCGTATGCCCCACCGAGTTAATAGCATTCAGTGAAAGGATATCAGAATTCAAGGCCTTGAATGCTCAGGTAATTGGAGTCTCTACGGACTCTCACTTCAGTCATCTGGCTTGGATTAATACTCCACGAAAACAAGGTGGACTGGGTGGTAATTTGGGCTATCCCCTCCTTAGCGATTTTAAGAAAGAAATATCGTCTAAGTACGATGTCTTGCTTGAAGATGGAATAGCCTTACGAGGGTTATTCATTATAGACAGAGAATGCGTTCTGAGACATCTTAGCGTGAACGATTTGCCAGTTGGCAGGAGCGTCGACGAAACGTTGAGGCTCATCAAGGCCTTCCAATTTGTTGAAAAAACATGGAGAAGTTTGTCCAGCCAACTGGCAGCCAGACTCTAAGACTATCAAACCAAACCCAAAGGACAGTAAAGAGTATTTTGAGACAGTAAACTAGATGCTTTAATCTCGAACATAATGTACTGAAATATAAAATAATATATATACATACTGTAACACCGAAACCAACGTTTATCATTGATGGTTGGATCAGGAGTATTCATGCATTTTTTCGATCTAGAGTTTAACGAAGCTTTTTTATATTGTATTCGATCGAATAAAGACTTTAATAGCGATATTTTATTTCGTTCCTGGTCGTTATTCGCAACACTGTGCAGCCATGTTTTTCACCCTCTCTGCTAATAAAATGTTCAAAGAGAGATGTAAACGAGCGACAGCATGCACGGTTTCTATAATCACGTTGCCGGTAGCTAGAGTTTCTTCCGACAAGGGTGTGTACTCTGTCGTTTCAATCGGAAGCAAAGGGCACGAGGGCTCGCGATGCTCGAATAGAAAGTAAGAGGGGAAGAGAAAGGTGCGTGAAACGCTCGTACATATGCGTGCGAAGCGGAGGATTCAGGGGTGGAATCCGAAGAACCGTCGTGGGGAGGGAGAACAGCAATCTTGTGCTGGTTAATTTGATTCTTTGTGGCGATGGAAGTAATAGAGACGGGTCAAATCTTTCAAAGTCCGTCCAAGATTACCCCCACCGTTCCGCGTTTCTGCTATAATAGCGCCAACCCCCGAATTTACGCGAAAAAAGGAGCAACGACGAACTGATTTTTTCACAATACCATTGCATTCAACTCTCCGTATCGATGCAATCATTTTTTACGGTAATTATCGCAACATACTTGAAATTGACGCCCGGTTACGTTCAACCCCTAGCTACCAAGCTCCTGGAAAATTAAAGACATTTAAAAGTCTAATTGCTGAATAATCGGAGCCAGAAAGAGTCTGTACTACAGTCTAATATAGCCTTTTAGTGGTGCCTTAAAGGAACAGTCGAGTGCAAAGAAGTTCTATCATGTTACGTTTGTTTAACGTTAATGTTAAAAATCGGACATTTTATATACAACAATCTAATACAAACACTGTGAATCTTCTTTCTCTTCTAGGAGATTATGAGCGACAAAGAGGTCCGAAGCGTTGTAGACAGTACAGAAAATTGTAGTGCAAAGGGTTAAGAAGAAAACGTAGAAGAAACGTAGATCTAGCTACGGGGTCCGGATGTTAAAGCACCGATTAGAATCTAATTACGTCGGATCGGGTACCGAGGACTGGGCCGGCTCCCGAGTTCCCGATCAATTTATAAGAGAGAGCTTATTATTCCGTGAAGATGCCAGCGACGACGCCCCGGAGGAAGGGATAAAGTAACCGGAGAAGAGGGTTGGTGGCAGAAGGCGACGCAAGATGGACGGGAAGCGGGGAAAAACTGAAAAGCGACGCCTGAGATAAACGGCTCATCCGCTCCCGCCCCATAAAATCCAATCCTGCCCTTTGCGAGCCGAAATCTCCAGATTAAACATATTCGAGCGAGCAGTCGCCGAAAGTGCTTTTCGTTAACTAAACATTTTTGTGCGTCAGGGTCTATGCTCATTTTATTGTTTAAGAATTTAATTCTAAAAATCTGTCCAATTAGGAATGAAGTAGCTGTCGCTTTTAAACAATTCATCGAGGAATTCTCAACTGGTGATCGTCGATATTAGAAAGACTATTAGAAGATTCGCCGAGCATCAAGTTGGAAAACGAAGTTTGGTTATCCGCTGAACCGACTGCACGGGTAGCGAATGGAAAGGTCGTTTAAGCGTTAGTTACGAAACAACAAGAGGAGCAATTAGAACGAGAAGCCGTACACCGATACCCTCAACAATCACGGGAGGGGGGGGGGGGGGGGGGGGGGGAACAAACTGACGGCGATAGACGACTAGGAAGTCGATTAGACGGGGAAAATCTCCCGGACGGGCGACGACATAATCCACGCTCATTCTTAATCGGACGAACATTACGACGAATTGGCCGAGCGTCAAAAGGAAAATCGATAACCGGCCGGCATCGGGTGGTTGAGGCAAAACGCCAGGAATAAAATCTGAAAAAAAGAAAGAAGGACGGGGAGGGGGAGAGAAAAAGCGAAGAGAGAAGGAAGAAGAAAAAGAATCGCGTGTAATTCAATTCGCAAACTTTCCAGGAGGGATCTGACACGAATCAATGGAAAAATCTAGCCGGGCTATTATGGCCGCGGTTTAATCCGCAAGCTTTCTTCCACTGGTATGCCGCGATTTCTGCCGGTTATTCGGCGTTTGCTGCACCCGGGGGGGGTCCCATATTTCCGTTTTCCACCGGTCAAGAGGAAAATATCGGACGCAAACTCTCGACAAAGACGAAATAAGAGTACATTGATACACCGATTGATAATAGATAGATAATAAGTTACTGGTAATTTTGGGGATAGACATTCGGGGCTCTCGGTGTTCGCTAATTCGGTCGTCCTAAGGAGCATTTCTCATCCCTGTTTCGGCGATGTTGATTGGCGTTCCTGCTCAAACTCGTCGGTTTATTGTCGGGCGGGCGATCGAAGCGAGAGCGAGCGCGTCAAAGAGGATCCTCTATCGTTTCTGGTGAAATAGAACTCGCGTCGTTTGAGCCTCTTTGGTCCCCTCGAGCCTCGCCCCGTTCCTCTCTTCGTCTGCCTCTTTGCTGTTCCTTTTTTTTTACCCTCTCACGGAGCCGTCTAATAACCTCTCCGGGGCTCTCGCGACTGCTCGCGAAAAGGAACATTTTCTTAAAGGAGCATTCAGAGCGCGGCTTGATAGGTGGATATTATAGTGGCAGGGGAATGGGGGGAGGGGGAAGGTTACCCTTGGTGGTTCGACGCCGGTAGGGTGGGAGGGGGGGGGGGCGGTGAAACGGGGTTTGCGAGGGGGTAAATGTGGCGCGGCGGCCACGAAAACGAGGAGACAGAAACGCTCGCCGCGCGCGCGGGGGTTGTGCTCCCGTGGGTTGGCGATGCCGGAGAGGGCAGCAGGAAGAGGAGGGAAGGGATGCATCCATCCATATCCATCCCGGGGTGGCTACCCGGGGCTTTGATTACTTGTTTTAATCTTCCGACTGCCGACTGGGCGAGCATCTGTCACTCAAAATCCGTAATTGCGCGCGGTATTCCTCCGCCCCCGCGCCCTTACAGCCCCGCCCGGAATACCAAAACCCCGGGCTAGGGATACCCTCTTGATGCTTTTGAGCATCGCCATTACTTTCTTATTGCTCGTTTAGCATTTTCACACTGGTTTACCGGTTACCGGCTCCGCGAGCGTATTCGCAGGCGATCGGATAATCGGATTACCGTTCCTGAAATTTCCGTTCCCCTCCCCACCTTTCTCGTCGAACCGTTTTACCCGGTTCAGGTTCGATCATGCTTTCCATCGGGGATGCTACCTTGTGTAACCTTTGGCATCGTTAGATTGAAGTAGGACAAGACGGGCCAGTACCGTGGCCACCGTGGCTCGAATGTTACGATGCCGGTTGGTAACGCGAAATTCGAGGTGCGGTGGGATAGTCGTGTTTGCATATGGGCGGGGATCGAGAAGTGTTATTATACTGATTCTGAAGAGCGTTGAGTAGTATTTTATGTACAATGGTGTAATAGTGAGTTAAAATATGGATAAAAATATAATAGTTCTTTTAGTAGAAACAGATAAATGCTTGTACTATAAAAATTCATTCTTAAGTGGCAAGGAAATATTCACTTTGAGAAACAGAATGTGGCAGTAAGACTCGAAACGCGAATTAAACTGAATGGCTCCGAGGAACTTGAACTTGACTGTTATCTATTTCACATGCGAGATCAGATATAAGCTTCTGTCCGCTTATGAAGAGGCCTAGTTTGAATCTATTTCACGGCATGCAATTTTTTTGAATTAATTCCACCGACTTTGTAGAAACGGCCCACTGTGTGGGCGTGGGGTAAAAAAAAACGTCCGGACCGGTATTAAATGAACGAACCTACCCCTGTAGCTGGCTCTCCGACAAGGCACCGTCCACCCCCGTCCGCCCTATCCACTTACCGCACGAATGGACGAGGTGGTCATCAGATCGATGAAAAGAGATTCGCGACACGCCACCGCCGCGCTCTGCACCGACGCTAAAACCGTGAACCATCATCCCCAAACCTCCCTCTGGAACTGGTGTTTGTGCTCCTACAACGAAGCCAATCGGCCCCCCCGGAACCGGCTCTCTGGATAGTAGCGGGGGTGGTTTTCAGAGGGGGGGGGGGATGGAGGCCGCCACGGCGAATCTCTCGTAGCCGTGATCTAATTGTGCCCACTCAAACCGGATCAAAACAATACGGGGCGCACCGGGGCTCTCGCCGCGTTGCATTTAGCTAAATGTGTCTTTTGTGACCGGCCATTGCCCGTCCACGTTCCCCCGGTATTGTTCACGCTGGTTAACGGCCGTCATCAAAGCCCACTTAATGGCACCTTTAATTACAAGTGTTCCGGGCACAATGACGCCCGCCTCCTGCGGAATCTGCCCGACGGAATTCTATGGAAATATATCCGGTTGACGGACCAGCCTTCCAAACGCTGCGCTAATTTCTTGCTAATCAGTTAAGCGCCGTCCCCTCTGTTCCATTGCCTTTCGAAAACCAGCCCTCTAATGCAGCGTATGTCATCAGCTCTTATGTCGATAACCGGATACACGCTTTAAATTTCTTTTCGAAGCTATTTCACAGAATCACAGATTACTATAAGGTGAAATATCGTTGGATGCCGTAGTCAATTTTGGCTATTGATATAAGGGTTAATCTCGAGCCTTGATATTAAATTGTAAGGATCTAATATTTCAAATTGCTAGGTATACGTAGACTTTCTCGATAGAACGTGTAAATATCGAGCGATAATTCCTTGCAGATCGCCTCTCAGGATCGCAGATTAGCCGTAGGAGCGAAGCCGAGTACTCCTCGTGGCTGACAAAGAATCCGAAAGGATTCGAAACCGGAATTTCAATCGCACGGGCGAATCAATACAGTCTCCCCACCTTCCCCCGGACGAAAAGTCGAGCATTCAACGAGTCAACGAGAAACCGCCCCTCGCGTTAAACCCACTATCTTTGTGAAAACGCGGCGTAATCGTTCCTTCGGTCGGGATTTAATCTTCCCGATTCGGGGTTCCCCAGTGCTCGCCGGGGGAGGTGGTGTGCAATCTCCGTGAGCAAGAAAAGAAGGAAGCACCGCGTGCACGCGACCGATTCGCCGGGATTTCTGCTCGGTGCTCTCTCCCTTTTCTCTCTCTCTCTCTCTCTCTCTCTCTCGCTCCTCTTTTCTAATTGTCGGAGTCATTCGTTCCTTTCAAAACGGAACAGATGCACCGACCTGTATTCGTCGGGAACGAACCAAGGGGGTGGCCGTGTCCCGGTCCGCTGTCTCTTGGGGTTATTTTCAGTCGATTATCCGGCGAGAGTAGGGTCAACGCCGCTGGTTCATCCTAGGCCGAAGCAACAGAGTATAGACGACCGGTCTATTAATGGCCAGTAACGGGGGATTACTTAATTTTCGGGACGCGATGAAACGCGCCGATTTAGCGTACGATTGCTTCCGGGGGTGGTTTCGCACTCGCGGTCCTGACAAATTGACGGGGAGGAAGGGGGTCCTTTCTGTAAGATCGTGCCGATTGCTCTCGCAGATCGACGATCCGACCGGGAGAATTAATTCCAAGAGCTGGAGATCAACTCTCCGCGAATAACCTATTATTCGCTACTGCTGTTTAATTTTTATGCAATTTATGTATATTTAAACTCCCATTGTTAGAACTGATTTAATTGCATAATTTAACAACGTAGTTTATAAAGATTAGAAAAGAATCTGGGAACATGAATATCTTTGTCCCTAAATTGTTTGTCCTTTATGATTCATTAAGTTAAGATTCATAGTGGTTACGATTAATTTTCACGGCGATTGCGTTTGTGTCACTTCTGGAACACCCAGTAGAGACAGCTTGTAGTCCGATAAGAGAATACCAGGCCGATTAACGGAATATTGTCCGAGCACGGGGAGAGCTAGACTCAGCGTTGCATGAACCGTGCAAAGGTGGAGCAGTTGTATCTTATCTCACGTTTAATCAACATCGCTGACCCCAACTGCGACGCTCCTAAGCTTCAGTAATTACTTAGATGGACGTGTCCAAACCTTTGACACGGGGCTGCCCTTAGCCAGCGGGGGAATAAAATGCGTTCGTGCTGTCCGTGCTCGCGATAAAAAGAAGCTTAACAGTCATTTAATTCGTTGCAAAAATTAAAACGGCTTCCCCTATCTGTCCTCCGCTTCCTGACAATTGCAAATAGTGCTTCAGACAATCTCGCGATTGAATACAGTCCCTGTATTTCAAAAAAAAAACTTTTTTTAAAAAATATTCGATCGATATTTCTCCCATGTAAAAATAGAGAATCGCTGAGTTTTCACCCTGGGGAACGTATTGGGGTTAAACTTACCATGTAGACCTTAGATCAAGTATACCAATTACTGTTAGTGCTCTCTCATTTTATTGTCTCGTAAAAATACCAGGATGTGTTTAGATTTTTTCGAGATTGCTCTTACAGTACGTGCTTCAGCCGTGTTTAATTGTTCTCAGTTCTTCTTACCGATTTCATGGATTGTAGAATGGAGAGTTCGAAACGGTGATCCGAGTGCGGTAGGTTTAGCGTTAATTAAAATGGCGAGCACGCTGGTAGATCCATGTCGCGAATCAGGCGATATTTAACGAAATCGAGCGAAGTCGCAAGAGTGCCGATTGAAGTTTCGTCGAAAGGGTTGATTAGTGCCGTTTCCCCCGCATTAGATCCCGGCGGCGCGGCGCATTGTGAATTGTAATACGATCGCGCCGAGCATTGTGCACCGGCCGAACATATGCGACCGAGAGCCGGCTGCTGGTGCACGTATGTATGCCCTGCGCTGCATGCGAGAAACCGGCTGAACGATGTACTTTTCGAAGGACGGAGCAGAAAGCGTGCCGCTTGTTATTTCGAACAATGCCTTCGCCCCGCGACAAAACGGTAGGGGAAATCGCGGAATTGGGAAAAAAATTTTTTTCAACCGCGACTCCGAATTACCGGTAGACAAAGAGGATACTTGGAAAAAGAAAATTTATATTATAAACGGGTAAATCTCAACGGGTCATAAAAGATTTAATTTAAAAAATTTCTCGACTGAAAATTCTCTATCGGACGATCTGTTTAGCGAGGAAGGCCAGGTCGTGTAAAATAGTGGACACAAACGCGTTGTGTAGTTCCGGCCGATAAACATTTGCTGCGTCTCCCGTGTCCGTTTCCCTTTTTCCACGTTAACTATAATTATCTGGTCCGGCGTTGTCTCCCGCGTTCATCCTGATACGAGGCGGCAAGAGATCGCACGCAGGAAGTAAATGGATGGATGAACCGGGGCGAAAAAGGGTGCCTTTGAGCCGGCGAGTCTCGTTGCTGCCAGATTAATTAACGAAGCACTCGCCCGGGGTCCAGAAAAGGATCAACAACTCCGATACCGGGGATACCGAGGGCTAATAGACAGGTGCCCCCCCCTCCCCCACCCCCATCTACTTGGCCATCGGTCTGCTTCTCGATCATCCGTCGATCCTTAGCAATCGTGAATTAATCGCGCCACCGTTCAATAGCTGTTCTCCTGTTTCAGTGTTGTACAACCGAATAGTACTTTGCGCGATGAGAATGACGAGGTTCGCTGGAGCCTCATGGATTGACGGAAAATTTCATGAAAGCGATCGAATTAAGAGGGATTAAGGTAAATCGATTTCTGTTGTGTTTAATACTCTGTTTAATACTCTGCGAAAGAGGACTTTTTTAATGCTTGGGTAATATTAACATGGTATTTATGAAGGTGTCTAATTTTTAATTATTTTAGCGTCGAATGGTGACGTATCAAGATTGCTTCCAGTATGGAGAGTTAACGTGGAAGAACCTTGAAGAGACAACACGACAGCTGTACAGACTCTACGCTGTTCAAAAGTCAATTCATGGTAGTTAGATGGACTCCGAATGATTGCGGGCGGGGGGAGGGGGCGGTATTGTGGCCGGAGTACTAACTTATCACAGTGACAGACGTTTTCATCCGAGGCCGGGCAAATATTTATGAGCGGCAGCGTACGTTCGAACGTGGAACGTTCGAGGCACATGATGCGTGTGGGGCGCGGTGTGCAGGCATAAAAGAGCAAGCGAAAAAGGGAGCCTCTTTTTAATCTAGCGACGATTCGCAACCCCCGGCTCCTTTTATAGTTACGCGCTTAGTGCTTATACCCATTGACTCTCTCCTCGCTTGCTCCCGCTCTATCTTCTCTCTCATGTCAGAGCCGGTCTCCTCTGTGACCGAGGGCCCCGGACCAGAGGCCTCTTCCTCCACCCGCGTTCTCTACTCACCCTCTTCCTCCTCTTCATCCCTCGGACCTTTCCACGAGTTTTGATCCACCCGGGACGAACAACGATCGTACTACTTCGCGTTTAGACAACTCTCAGATCCACTTGCTTTTCTCCCGTTTTGTGCGCCGCGCCGCGCCGCACCGCGCCGAGGCGAGGGGTCGCGACGTTTTCGAAAGCGTTGTACTCCGTGCACGCACGATTTGGCTGATGCCGGGGGTTAAATGAGACACTCGGGCTCCGGCTGCGCACCCGAGGCTCTCCTCTTGCTGAAATTGTTGCTGCCGCCTTTACTAGCTCCGCGAAACAATTCGATGTTTTCAACGTCCCTTCTGTTGTTTATCATAGGGACCTCTCGTTGTCGTTCCTGACGATTTTACGAAATTTTTGAGGACGTTGGACGAAAGAGATATTCGCGACTGTATTAAAATTTCTTATTTAAATTCCCACCCTGTATATTGTCGTACGAGTATAATAATGAAATGTCGTTTATCTTAGATTCATTAGGATTTCTCGATTTATAGCAGTACGAGTCAACGATTGACCCTCCAATTTCGAAATTCTTATTATTAATGAATCTGTTAAGTTCTCCGACGAATCCGCAAGCGTCGACAAACATTAACACTCGTGAGCAGTGCGCGGTGTTCGATCAACCCCTCCAATCGGCTGCGTCCTATCACACCTCGCCTTCGAATTTTTCCAATTCCACTACGTGCATCCCCTAAGAACTTCATCCCTCCATAGTCCCGCGGCGAGGGCGACCATAACGAGCTTCTGATCGCGAGGATCGCGTCTGAGAGGGTGTGGCCGCGCGGCAATTTACCGGGCGCGATAGATTTTTCCAAAAAATTCTTCCATTAGAGTAATTGTGTCCAGCTTTCTGGCGTAATAATGGTCACGGAAGGATCCCGTCCGCGATAATGGCGGCCATAAATTGGCTCCGTGTAGGCGTCATCTGCTGACCATATTTTTATTCTCTTTCGACCACGCTCTTTCCTCTTTCCCTCTCGCTCTCTCTCTCTCTCTCTCTCTCTCTCTCTCTCTCTCTTTCGCGCGTCGTTTCTGTCATGGTGGGCAGCTGTCGCGAAAGTCGTCGAGAGCTTTATCAGCACGCCGGTAATTAACTCGATTAGCCGGACGATGAAGCTTTAAACAAATGAGTCCGCCTTGATGCGGTAGCGGCAATTAAGCGACGCGGCGCGGCGCGGCGCGACGGTATCGATTCGATTTCATCGCGAATCACGTGAATTACGCGGCACTTGCGTGAACACGACGCGACACCGGCGTGTGTTTAAGCACCGGAGGATGGGTCACGCGATCCCCGACATCGGATCGAGGATCTCTCGTTTAATTTACTAACGACCAGAAGGATCCCTTTTGTGTCGCCAACCTCGAACCATTAGGAATTAACTGATTTCTTTCTTTTTTCCCCGTATCTCTCTTTTTCCAGTGGACGACGCGACGGGGTTGAAGCTCGTTCCGGGGGGTCGAGGACCCCCCGTAGATCATGAAATTCGCGCATTATTCGCACGAATCGGGCTGGAGCGTGTTTTGATGGCGAATCGATCATGAGATTTGCTGGGAGACAACGAGCTAGATAGAATGGCGCGTTCAAGGGGAAAATAAACTAGGGGGATGTTCCAGTGGGGCGCGTTTATGGGCTATTTTGGAATCTGCGGCCTTTTGGTGCTCGTTCTGGGGTAGGTATAGCCTTATGGTGAATCTTGTACGTTACTGTCCGCGTTGGACATTTACAGATTAATTAACTTCTTAGTATTTTAAAATGTCCGACGTTCGCAACTACGTTTTCATTGTTACAAATGGTAATTGCTTTTCGAAAAATAAGGTCTACAGGAACGATTTAAATGTTCGATAGTCTTCTACAGGCAAGTGTAGAACTAATTTGTATTCAGTCAACGGTTTATCCCGATGTTGCTGTAAATTTCTCGTTAGTGAAAGTTAGAGCTACCGGCGAGATTGTTATTTAAGTGCCTTCGGGGCTTACACGACCGCTTGCAGGGAGTTTCACCATTAATTGGAGTTTGCGTTCCCCTGAATATCGACTTCGTCCGAACCTCTACTGATTTTTCGTCATTAATAATATGCTGCTGCCGATCAGTTTTTCAATTGACAATTAAACAAAAATTGGCAATATATCAAAATATTGTATAACAATTGTTTGTATTAATTGTCAAACATATAAGAACCAAATAGGAATTTATTTTTCTATTCAGTGGTTTTGTTCTCTTTGGAATGTGTTAATGTATTCGAAACTGAACAGACTTCCATTCCAATTCGAACGCAAAAATGAATGCTCCCAGATCTCGTGATCCTGTTACAGCACTAATTCCCCACTTAATAACGAAAATTATAAGAGCACTCAACCCTCTGCTCCACAGCAAACAGGGGTGTGTTCTGTAAATCTCATTCATGGATCTCACCCCTGAAAAAAATCTATCTCACCTCGATAATTCGGTACCAGCTTTTCTAAACGCCCTAAGTATCCCCTCTCTCTCTCCACACCTTGCTACACCCTGTCGATCCTACCGCCCCTAGAAAATTCGAAAGAAGCTTAACGCCGGTTACGAGTAATGAGACCAATCGCCTTCGGTCGTGAAGAATAGATTTCTCGGGAAGATTTCTGTGAATTCACCGGGTGTAATACGATCGTCGCTTACGAGACCTCGAAGGACACCGGCTTCCAGACCCGTTGTCATCCCCTTACGTGTTAAATTACCCCCGGGAAGGGGGCTATGAAGAGGGGGGGGGGGTGTTGGAGCGACGGGGGAGGAGTTGCAACTCGACTCTAGATTGCAGCGGACAATGAGCCTGGTGAACTTTCGATTCCCTGGTAAACAGGATCCCAACACGGTTTTTCGAGATCTCTCTCTCTCTCTCTCTCTCTCGGATCCGGCACGGGGCATGCCGGGACCGGAGGCTAATTGATGGCTGCCCCGGGGATTTCGGGAAGGTGCGAGGATCGACGTGGCAAGCGCGCTCGATCAATCGTCAAGCCATGTGGAAAGCGAGGAATTTTTCTACCGGGTGGTTCCGATTTAACGATAATTAAGAAACCGGTTCGGCAAAAATGTTATTTTTTGTTGTGTTCGTTCGCTGGACAGGTTACTCTCTAATTTGCACATGTCTGACGAAGCGATCGCAATCGAATGGTCAAAAATAATTGCGACCGGTTAGCAATTATTCGCGAACGATCGCGAGGCTCGATCAAAGCACGATAACGATCCACCTCGTTTAACGGTTCCGCGGCGCAGCAACGTGTTCCTTCCGATCAGCCGGCCAGGATTTCCGTCTCCCGCAAATCGATCATTTATTCGATACAGTAACACGCCGTGTCGAAGTTATGTCGGGTTCGATCTGAATGAATTGCAGAGCAGCAGCAGCAGCAGCGTTCGTCATCGACGATATACAGAAACTCGTGGTTCGTTATCGACGGGAAAAAAAAATTTCACGACGCGCGCACGGCTCCTTTCGCGTTGAATGGTATGGAAAGAAATAGTTTTCTTCTTTCTGTCCCTCTCTCTCCCTGATTTTCCTTTTTTTTATATTGATAGACATGATATCGAGGAACGGCTCAATTTTCCGATCGGCTTGTTAGCGATAGGAAAACGTTGTTCCGCAACGAAGGTAATGACGGAAGAAAAGGGACGATATTGAAATCGATCGATCGAGCCCGGCTCTCCTCGCCGCGCCGTGCAGTAACATCCTTTTCATCGCAATTACCGAGTTAATGAGTCGCTTTAAATATCGAATGCCATCGTTTATTAACGCTGGTATAAATCATGTTTAATCAGTCGAGCCGCGTTTAATCTACCCGAACCGGCCGCGCGTCGCTAATATCTTCGACGTCGTTGCGCCTCGATGCGATTCTGTCTCCCATTGCTTCTCTTTGGACGAACCTTTCCCCCAGACGGCAATCTCTCTCTCTCGACTTGTTAATGCTTATTAATCGTCGATCCACGACTACCGTTTGTCCGACAGCCTTTACGTGCTGTGGGAACGTTGGAGCGTATTCGAACATGCGCGTGGTATTCATCATTTAGAAAAAATAAATAATAAATAAAAATAAATGTAAGATATAAACATAGTTACTTCCGATGCAGTTTGCTCGTATATGATTAATTTCGAATTGTATATTATTTCTTGATTTGTCAATTTGGTTTCAATGTTTGTTTGGAAAACGAGGCAACAGGGTTTAGCCTCAACGTTTAATGTAATCCAAGATATTCCTAAAAAGCTAAGGGGGTTGTGAACGACGCGAACGACGAGCATCACGATGGAATACCATGCCAGTGTGTTAACACTGGAGAACTACTCCGGTCTTGCTAACCGATTTCCATCGGGTCATCGATAAAAAGGGCCGCGGCGAGGATCGTGTCTGCTCAAACGAGACCGCATCGGAGACAGAGGCTGCCGGATGTTCAGAGAGAGCGTAGCGCAGAGTAGACAGTAGCCCCGATACGATCGAGTCCCTAAGGGCGGCGAAAAGGGCACGGGGCGCGTGTTGCCCTCGCAGGGGGGCTTGGTCTAACAGAAAGGAAGACGGTAAACGGTGCGAAGAGGGCGGCGAAGAAAGGACAGCGGAATAAAACTAAAACTGGGAGAGGGGCGGTGGGGTTGGAGGAAAGGAGAGAGGAGAAGGTGGAAGGGCGAGGGGGGAGGGTCGGAGGTGGATGGAATCGCTCGACGGATGAAAGGCTCGTGGAGAGATCAGAGGCGAAAAAGAGGCGAAGGCGCGATGGCGCGCGTCGCCCTGTGAGAACGATGATTGAAGTGCACGTACTTACGTGCGCGTACTTACTCGGATATATACACGCGGCCCGTGTGTATGCGGATGCAGCAGAAAACGTGGCTGTGCAGCGCGAGCATTGTCAGCCCGTGCTCCCTCGTGGTCGCCCGACACCAATGGCGCTGCTTGCTCGCCAACCCGAGAATCGAAATCGACGCTGAATCGCTCGAATCCGCTCCGAATGACACGCGTGACACACACTTTCTGCAAACTTGCGGCTCGAACGATGCTTCCTGACCGAGATCGAACGATTCTTCAGCCCCGCGACGACGCCCGAGGATCGTTCATCCCGGTCCCACACCTCGACAGGATCGAAATGCTCTCCCAGCAGTTCTTCCTGTGTCTCTTCAACCCTTATCTCGATGCCTAAAATAGTGTTCACGACGTTCGGTAACTTTACCCTTCGGTACTTACATTCGTTGTCTTAGCCAACCCTTGAACAAACTTTAAAATTGTCATTTTCATCTGAACGGTCTGTGTTAGAAAAAATTTAGACAATTTTGAGGTTGGTTAAATGCTTAAAAGTATTTCTTGGTCCATTGCATTAGTTTATATGAGGTTCGAGAATTATTTACACATGTTGGTTCTCCGAGTAAGGGTTGAAAAGATGTTCGAGCTTGAGGAACGTGACGAATACACGCTACCTGTCAGTGTTCAAGTAACCGAAAGAGAGGATGAAGGGTTAAGCGTCGATTTTAACCCCCTAAACCACAACCGTAAGTTTTGTCTATGACTCGAAGTGATTAAGCGTGGGGACCGATGAGACAAGTGCTGGCAGCGAATGTGTTAAAGTGCACCACCTTGAAGATCAATTTCTCAGCACGGAAAGCAATGTAGAATTGCCGTGGAACACTTTGATCAGTATCGCACAAAGCGAGACAGTAGCCAAATGGACAAAAAGGGTCGTACGAATGTGTCGAGAGAAAAGGTGTGGCTTCAGGGGTTGGTCACACAAAACGCAGTAAAATATTCCGCAGAGTCAGACAGCGGATTCCTTAATTTTTCGAAACCGTCGACACCCTTCAGTCTCTCTCCCCTCCAGAAATACATCCTCGTCCCGCGGCGACACGTAAACCGTTTTGTTGAACGGGAAATATAGAACACAAGAACGCGGAGTGTCGGGAGCACCAATCGATGATCACTTTCCACTCCGCGACGACTCAATTACATCGGCGTTCTACCGGGAAATCAACGGTTAACTTTGTCGAGAAACGACGCGGCGCTCATCGCGTCGAGGTTCCTCGCGGACTGTTGAGATTTCGAATTTATGCTGCCGACCCAATCAGAGTTGCCCTCTGTATTTATCACCCCGATCCCGATTTTCTGGAATTCTCGATCGATACGGATCCATTGCGGAATCTCGACCATGATCGCAGCATCTGACCACATCGCTGCAAATTATTACAATTTGCGTGACTCGTTCAATGTTTTTTTTTTGTAATTGTAGTATTTTGGTAGATTATTTTATAAATTAAACGAAATGATAGTAATTTTTGTTAACAATTTAACTGCTGGAAATTTTTTAGCAGACAGAAATCAATAAAAGATTTGTAGACTCGCTTGCGACGTGTTCAGGTGAGAAGGATGATTGAATAAACTCGATAGGAAGGATTCTGAAAGACGTCCAGCGTGTATGGTTCAACGATCATTATTAGCGATTACGAAACGATCGGCTGTACAATAGTTCGAGATCTCGGATCACAAATAAGTCCGTACAAAACACGGGCGCGACAGGCGTGTGTGTCCATTAATTGACGTCTATAGAATCAAGGTGTGTTTCTTTTTGTCTGTGTTACACAATGCAAGGAGTCGGTTCGGTTTTGATTTTCTTCATTGTTTGCTTTTTGTTGTCGTGCTGTTCATTATTTTTGTTCGTCTCGTATTATTCCTTTGTTTCGTTCGTTTTGCGTCCGTTTAATAAAATTAATCGTTTAGATACTTATCACAACAGGTAGAACATGTCGTAGGAACCCTGCCTTGTGTCTTACGGTGTATTCTAACAGTTATAGTTTACAATTCATCGTTTTGTTGTATTTCGTTCGGTTTGTTTTTCGTTTTCCTCGGACCGCGTTACATTTTACACAGTGAGTGAGACAGACCAGTGTTCGTTTCTCTTTCTCGTTCTACTCGTTTTGTTATATTTTTTTGTTTTCGTTATTATTCTCGCTTTTGCAACGTCCCCGATTTAGAAAGCGACGATCCGGTTTCGATCGTGTGGTAATAATCTTCACGCGCGGATCTAAAAGAAACAGAAACGTGTGAACGGAAAAAATAAATATCGACCAAGTGAAATGGAAAGAGAGAGAATGAGAGAGAAAGAAGTGGCGGAGAATTTATAGAAAGAATGACAGTGAGGAAGAGCGAAACCGTGGCTTGTCCCGCGATATTCCATCAAAATATCTCGATAAATCGTTCCACGAGCAGTTTCTTATCGACCAGTGACAGACTAGATACATACTTATATTACAATTCTCGACTTGCCGGAAGTCGCCAGTCGCGTCGGGCCGCGGCGAAACAACCATCCAGAGGCAAACGCTTTTCCTCCCACGATTCCTATAAAGCTACCATTCGTCGAAAGAAAACGCGTCGAATTGGGATAGGTACGTATTGCAACCGTTTCGAGGGAAAAATAGATTGGTTCACGCGACGCTCTTCGCGCGGATGGCTTCCGGCCGACCTCGACGACTCACTCCGCGATTACTGACCTATCGAATTACTTAGAATTTCCTTTCTGTCTTCATTTGTCCACCGCGAGAATTTTTTAATCAGATCATTCCGCGAGCGACCTTGCTCGAAAGAATTATAACAGTACTTTTATGCATCCGAAAGTCAATTTGCGAATTAGGCTTTATGCAAATTTCCATTTCGATAGATTATTTTGTGCAGACCGGAATGTCGGGAAAAAATTCTTTCGTCAAGCGGGAAATCGAATGGGCGTATTTTCGGTCTTGAAAATTTAGCGGGTACTATTGAATGATCTCCAGGATCTTTTTGTGGTACGTTACTCGCAGAGTGACCTGACGCCACGGTAGAATGGAGGTTCACCGTGCAAACTCGTACAAATGAAAACTGGCGTGAACCAGGTGTCTATTGAACTGTCTATTCGCACTTGCACGACATCCACAGTCTGGCCACGAGATATCACGGTAATCGCGTGCTGTGAACGAATTGCTCCCGATGTATAATCAATAGACTGCAAAAGTTCAAAACCTCTTTCTTTATCGTCGCAAGAATTCATCAGAGTTAAACCGAGACAATTTCTAGACGAATTAATTCTTTTAACAAATGAAGAATGAAAAAAGATTCCTCTTCTTTCGTATACCATTTGTTCCTTGTTACTTGCGAGACGCTGTGGAGCAGTGGGACTGATTTTACCATCACCCTGCAATTGGCTAGCAACTTATTACTCTTCTAACGTTGGTCGTTCAACTAGTTAATAAAAATAGAGTAGGTGCAATTCGAAAAAGCGCAAAGCTTGAAAGAGTATCAACGCATTACTTTCAGTCTCTTGAAGTTATTTAAAGAAGGAAAGAAATTTCTGCTTGGTAGCACAGTTCCCTGGAATGGATGCAGACAATTTTTCTATCATTCGTATCCCTCCTGAACGATTCACCAGCGCGTAGAAAACAGTGTCCACTACTCCGTAGCGTCTTGCTGTCCGCTAACAAAAGAAAACCGTGGAGCATCGAAACAGCCCGCAATTCCACGTGCCCTCGCGAGGCCAGTGCCAGCTGGATCGACGCTCGTGCGAACATCGAGCGCGATCATCGAGGTCGGTCCATCGGGCGATCATCCCGCGCTCATCCGGAAAGCGCGACGGCCCGTAGTCGCGCGATTGCGGCGTTTCTCTCGTCGATGGTTGGTCGCGGCGTGCCGACGGTCTCGTGAGCCGGACGGTGTTATTGCGAGGAGGATTGGGGTGGTTGTCCGTTCGGCGGCGGCGGCGGGGGTGGCGGTGGTTGCGGGTGTACCTGGTGGGGCAGTAGCGTGTGCGCCTGCACGTGAGCCGGATGATGATGGTGGTGCTGATGGTGATGGGAGTAGAAGATCGGCTGTGCGGTGGTGGGGGGGGCAGGAGGTGCCGACGCCGACACCGACGCCGACGGAGTGCGAGAGCGCCGACGTGGCGACCGATACCGGCGCGGTGGCCGTTGGAGGAGCTGCCACCGAAACGGAGACACCTCCGGCGCTACCGGTACCGGCGGAGGCTTCGTGATAGAGTATCGGCACCCTGACGAGCCTCTGCGTAGCGTGCGCCAGGTTCGCCGCCTCTAACTCAGCGGCCAGCTGTCTCTTCCACTTGTTCCGCCGGTTCTGGAACCAGATCTTCACCTGGGTTTCCGTTAGACGCAACGAGGCCGCCAGACCCGCCCGCTCCGACGACGACAGGTAACGCTTCATGTCGAACGTGCTCTCCAGCTGGAACACCTGCGATCGCGAGAACACCGTGCGCGTCTTCTTCTTCCGCTTCATGCTGCCAGAGTCACGACCGTCCACACCGACCTGCACGCTGTTCTGTCCGTTCCCGCCCCCCCCGCCCCCGCCGTTACCCGTACCGTTCCCCGTGCCGTTGCCGCCGTGCAAGCTCGTCGAGTTCGTCGACTCCCCCTCTCCGTCACCGTCCCCGCAGTCGTCCTGGTCGCCGAGGTCGTCGTGGCCCTCGTCACCCGTCGACGGACTCCGCGTCCGGTGCAGACGATCCTCGCCGGTCTCGTCGTCAAGGTCATCTGCGCAGAGGCAAGCGGATTGTTAGCACGCGGCCACGTTGCCGTCGAACCTCGTTACCATTCATCGGAAGCCGAGTAGTCCGACATGGTAACGAGGCTCGGTTCGTGACGCATTTTTAAGTTGAGCGAATCATCTGTTCACCGGTGCAACTACTACTTGCAACGAAGATCGTGTTGCCATGGTAGATCGCTCGCTTCTCTTTTCTTGGTGCAGGAAGAACCTCGATAGATGCACGGAAATGTGGTGTGGAAATTGCATGCAAGCATCGAGATTCCCGCGAATTTTCTCGAGAATTCTGCGATCAAATGGTACGAACCGCAAAGAAAACCCCGAGGAAATCATTAACGTTGCATCGGCGGATGGATTCGTAATCGCGCGGCATCGGAAGAAATTGATAAGGCGGATTAAACGGTTCATTCGATCGCGAAGCGCTGGCATAATCGGATGATGCTCGTGTCTCGGTGTGCGCGGGCTGTGTGGAGGGAACGCGTTGTTGGCGAGAGAGAGCGACGATGGAAAGGCGTGGCCATGATTCCGCAAATCGCCGGGCATTTACTTGGTCTGGTGGATGCTGGGGAACGGTTTGCCGCCGTGCCATTGCTAAATGCATTAATTAACCGGCCCTTTAATGCGTTCCTTGCGGCTCGACCGATAGGATCAACGCGCTGCGGAGACCTCTTTCGGGCATCGCCGATAAATAAATTCCCCGAGTTTCCCAGCCCCTGGCCCCTCGCTGCTCCGTTGCAATGGATTCGATAAATTAACGACCAGGCTATTCATCTCTCGCGGCGTTGCGTTTAATGTATAGTCTATTGATAGTCCGCTAATTAATAATCTATCTATCCATTTCGACATAATTGCTTCGGATCGCCCGCCGCCGCATGGAAACGTGTTCCATCACACGATGAAATATTTGCGGTTTCCACGCCCGGTTCTTCGCGCCTTCCCAAACGCGGCGACCGACGATCATGCTAATTCATTGTAACATTCTTGTATACCATGCGCGCCTATTGTCTCGTCAACCACCACCGCCGCCGCGCCGCTGACACGTAAAACACGGTTAACGCGCACCGGTTGCCAGACGAAATTTCCCAAGCAATCGTTTTATCGGTTTGCACGTTTCGATCAATGTTGCAACTTTCCTCTTGAATGCCAACGAATAACGGTGAACACCGTGCAATTGGCGCGGTAAGTAGGCTACTTTCGGAAGTCGTGGCTCTTTAATAAAAGTCGATACACCACACCGCTGCGCCGGCCGAAGCGATTCAACGAATCTACGACGCAGAGCTTCGAACTTTTCAAACGCTGAATGCGATCGGCGAACTTCGTTCAACGAAGAAAGCCTCGGCCATTGTGAACTAAATTATCAGGTGAATCACCGTGACTTCAGACGAAACCGTGTTGCTGAAATGGCTTTGTAACGAATGAAGTGAGACGCGTGTGAATTTTTGAAGAACAAACATTTTGTCACGATTACCTTGAAAAAATTAGAAGCGTTCCGAGCACACTTCTGGTACCCACGTTAACTATAATGGTACTCCGAGGAGTGAAAGCATGGAGGATAACAACGCAAACAGAGCTGGAAATATCGGAAAGCAGAGGGTGGCAGCGTGAAGTTGACAAACAGACAGAATTCTCTCTCCCTAGACAAAGTGACGAACTATTCCCGACAGCAAACTCGGGCTGCAATAGTTTACCCTCTAAGTGCGAGGCAGTCCGGCGAACTAGCAGGCACGGCCAAGTATTTTGGCGAAGTGGCAGGAGTAAAACGATCGGCGGGTAAGGCGATCGACGTTGGTTTGTCGTGGTGGAAGCCGTGGAAGCCGTACACTGCCTTCGCCGTCCACGCTCTCGCGTTTACACACTTACGCGTAGAACCTGCACAGACCCTCGCCTTGCCCTTTCCTCTCTGTTCTGCGTTTCGCGTCGTTCCTCTTCGTTCCTCCTCCCTCGTTTTTCTTGCGATGCCAGCCCTATCATCGCCCTCCCACGCAGCCGATTCGCATGGAAACATCCCTCGCCCGTTCGTTTTTCCCCGGCGAAATCAAACAAGACGATCGCTTTCACCGACGCTTCTCGATAAACTCCGCTAAACGCGATCTCTGTTCGGCCGACCCCGAAAACGCCACGAAAAGGCCTAGGACAATGCTTTACACATTTTCAGCGAAGCTCGGAGTCCTACCACGAATTCTGTTCCCTTTGTGTTTTAGAAAAAATGCCTGTTGGAATTTGTGATCTTGCAACTGGGGTGAAACTTTGCGATCGGGAACGTACGAGGTTTGCTGATCGAAAATTAGCTGGATCACCCTGAGAAAATGAAACAACAAAAGCTATTCAGTTGTTCAACTCCTCAAAAACATCATTGAAATTCGTCTCTTAACTTTTCTTGAGAATTTTAATGTTTCTTCAAATTTAAGTATTTCTTTATTCGAGGTTACAGTCTCCACGAATAGATAACCAGGGACAATGTGGAGGAGCAATAGTGCGAATATGGACATCAAGAACCGATTTCAGAAATCTCCCTGTCGTCTTCTGTTACTTGCATAGAGATAGCCAACGTTGGAACGCAGTCTGCATATTAGTAGAACTTGATCTGGGAAATTATCTATGGTTCGGAATCCATTATCTTCACGCTAGCTTCATCGATGTAGTTATAACAATAAACCAATTGTGGTAATTGTTCGACGTTTTGAATCGCTGTGCGTCGATAGACTACCATCGTTATCCTCGTTCGATGAATATTGTACAATTTACTCGCGCAATTTTCGCTCACACCAATCGGCCACGTGAATGTTTACGGATCTATTATGCTCGACTAGCCTAAATTTATGATCTAGCGGCTCGACGGGATTCGCGAGGGTAATCGCGTACCTATTTCGCTCTTAATTTTCATATGTGAAATATGTGATGTAAAATCTTATTGAATCTATCGGATCCGTGTTGTACTTTTACAATGTATTTTCGTTAATTTCTAACATTTCTTTCCCTTAACTCTTTAAGATCTATTTTCATATTATATTTTGCCATGCACCTAACTAACTCAATCAGCACTCTTCGTAAACAATTTTCAAGAGATCCTCGCAACAAGATCAGCAACGTAACAGAGTTCCCAAATCGAAACAACAAGAATTCAACAAAAAATTCCGTTTCCCATCAGGCGATAAACAAATGAGAATGAAACGAGCTCCGGAAGCAGCGAGGTCTGGGCGGCAGGATGAAACCGCAGGGGAATGAAAACCCCACGGCCTCGGCCAATCGAAGCGTCGAGGAGCCGGCGAAGTTATGGGGGTTGGCGGGGTGGAGCTCGAACGGAATCGAAAATCGTCGAATTTCGTCGGCCGGCGAGGGCCGCAAAACTCACCCCTTTGCGGAAAGCTCGCGGATGCGGGACTGACGCGGCTGAGGGTGCCGACGACATCACTGGGCGACGGATGCTCGAGCGTCTGCAAACCGTGCGTCGGCCTCCATGGAAACGGCCAACCGGCGCCGCCGGGCAGGACGCCGCGGATCCCGTCGGCGTCGACGATGTCCGATTGGCCGGTGACCTGCACCGCGTTGCTCAACGCTGACGACGCCGCCGCCAGACGAGAATGGTGCTGGTGTTGCTGTTGTTGGTGCAGGTGTTGCAACGTCGATGGAAAGAATACCCCTCCGACGCCGATACCCACCGGGTAACGACCCGCTATCAGCGACGACATCAGGCCCAGTCTGGAAATTGAGGATTTTGTTAGTTTATTCCGTTGTCCCAAGAATTAATTATCTCGTTAGACCGTGGATTTTATGCTTTTATGACAAAAAACCCCGAACGAAGAAATTCCTATGTCTGGCTCCCGTTTATTGCAATCGGACAGTTTTTATTCCTCACGAATCCCTTAATTCTACTCTGACGAGAGCAATTACCGAGAGTAGTCTCAACTTCAGCGTCCGCTGAACTTTGCCAACTTTTCTTCTTCCGGAGAATCGCTCGTTCAAAAGCACCCGCCACAGCACAGTAGCCGGTGCACTAGTTAGTTTCTGATCTAAGTTTACCTCCAACTATGAAACCACCCTTGTCAAGTGTACAAGTACTATTCCACAACCATCAGACGGACGAGAACCTCCTCCACTCTCTACAACAGTACTTCTTCCTCAATTTCCACGAGTTCGAAAATCCATAAAAAATCGCAACAGACCAACGTTTTCGAACACCTCAGCCACTCTTGTCAATTGAATAAGTAGTATCGTACCAACGCTCGTACAAATAAGAACCTCTTTTCCGCTCTTTACAATCTCTCCTCCGCTTCTCGCTCGAAACTTTAATCTCCAACGACCCAAACGACCATTTTTTTCCAAGATGTCTGCCGACATAGTCGACCCGGATCACTTAATCGCTCATCCAGTTCTAATCGTCCAGAATCTGTCCGAAACCGAAGATCCGTAAACACGATTTAGCTGAACACCTTCCTCGATCGAGTTCCTCATTCAGAAACGGTTGTTCCGCTGGCACAGAAGAGAGTAAGGTAGGAGCCGTCTGGAATCGCCGACGGCCGCAGGTACGGCCGATCCTGGTCGCCTAGGCTGCAGTCATAAGCGGATTTTCGCTCTTAATAACGAGGCTAAACGAGCGGGGCCGGGTGTCATTGTTGCGACGCAAGCGTCGCTCTTAATAGGCATAACTCTCGAAATTCCTTTGAGCTCGAGGGCCAAGTAGCCCGGGGAGATATTAATGGCTTCCGGGGGCTGTGTGCTGGATGACGAAGAGAGGGGAGAGAGAGAGAGAGAGTTGCGGGGGGGTTGCAACGAAGAGGAGACGGAGGAGGGGGGTTGGAAAAGTGCAGCCACGCTCCACTCTCAATGCACGCCGGCTAGAGCGGGGGGAGGGGGGGGGCGGAAAAGAGAATGGGATTCACTTCTACGCGGCTGCAGACTGGATAAAATGGGTTTGGAAACATTTGCCGGGTTTTTTTTCGGAGGAAAGACAGGTTCGGCTGAATCGCGCTCGACGCCTCGGACACGGCCACCGTTCCAGTTGTAAACTCGACGGCCGGCCGCATTCAGAACCCTCTCTCTCTCCCTCCCTCCTTCCCCCCCTTTTCTCTCTCTCTCTCTCTTTCTCTCGGGAAACGCGGCCGTGGCTGCTGTTTTAATCCAAGTTTTTTTTTTCGACAGCAGCAGCAGCAGTGTTTTATTTAGAGCGCGGCTTTAAACGGCTCCCCGGCAAACATTTTCGCGGAACCGTTCCCGCTTTTACGGGGCCCGCGCTCCAAACGATCCGGAAAACTCGCGAAAAATACTGGCAAGTGGCCGGCTCGCCGCGGATTTTCGGGGACGCCCGTTGATCGAACCTTTGATCGATGCCACCGACCTGAACTCTGGAATTATCCAGACTCTCTCTCTCTCGATCCGCGGTGCAAAATGTTCCCCTGATTCGAGTTCTCTCGTTCGGAAGAGCTCGCTTTCCGCAGAACCTCTGGTTCGGTCTTTGTGGGACTTAAACGGTTCCTCAATAACCGCTCGGTTTGACGAAGATGCGTGCCGGAGAACTTTTACTTTTATCCGAGCTTTCAAGCAAGGCTTACACAGACGCGTTGTACAGCGCGTGATCAATAGACCGCGGATCCGCGGCGATATCGATCACAGTATTCGCTCTACGTCAATTTTATGGATTTATAAAAAACACGTCAAGAAATTTGGGAAACGTGTTAAAATTCTCCGCGTGGAACGCATTGTCTCGTCGTGAACGGCGTAGAAACGGTGAAATCGCGAGAGTGGACGAACGAGGGGGAAGCATTAAGCTGCGTATTCGCTTGAGCAGTGCTCGCGGTATTCTCCCCGGTGAACAAGTAGCATCGGTGAACGACTCGATGCTCAGCTTAAGGAACTTCCCTGGAACGGGGCGCGTCGAACAAGCGCGCGCGGAATCGGCGCATGTTGAAGAGAAAAGTGCATCGAGCGATCAGATGCAGCCGGGAGTGCAAGGGAAGCGAGCCGGGGAACACGGGGGGACGTAGTACGGCTTCGGAAGCCTCGGCTTCTGGCTCTACCACCTTTCGGTATCGCCGAGGAACCCGGCTACCTACCTACCTACCTACATTTCCGCCGGACCAAATCGTCACCGCAAATCGCCGCTCGCGTTAAGTTGCAACAAGCATCGTCCCGTCGAACGCGCTCAAACCGATCGTGTACAAAACCTGCATCTTGCGGCCTACAATCTACGAAATCGATCTACCATATGGACCGAAAGCATGCACCGCGAAGGCCACTAGGATGCAAATTAATCCCTTGTATAATTTTCAAATAATGAAGTAAGTATATCTCCTGATGTTCAGTGTTCTATTCGAACTATTCATTCTTGTCACGAATGCATAATGTCTGTCTCATCGTGAGTAACAGCTCGGACCCATCAACGGTCTAACAACAAGCTAAGCTAAGCTAACTTAAGCTATGCTCTGCTACATTACGCTATACTATACAATGCTACGCTATACAATGCTATACTATGTTAAGCTTACACATACTTGCGCTAGTATTGGAACCGTTCTCACCAAAAACCAAATATACGTAAATTTAGCATTACATAGCGTAACACAGCACAGCGAAACGTAATAGAGCTTAGTTCGTCAGTGAATTCGGGGCTTAACGATCGCCAGCAACGCGCGACCATCTAAAATGGCGGGTATAATCGTGGTTACGTGGCCGAGGGCGGGTACGCATTTCCACCCTCCGTACTCGTACACACCGAAGAAGTTCGACTCTTCGAGAACTTTCTACTCCCTTCGTCGTATTTTTTAATTACAGCTTGTTGTTTACACTCGATCGCTTACGCAAGTTTGCCAGTTAGTTGTTCCGTAACTTTATTTCGGAGTAAAGAAGCAGCTTAATTAAGAGCATCGACCGGAAAACTTGCTCGAACTGCCGTCTCTTGAAACCTCGAACATCTTCTTTCTTATTATAATATTATTAAGTTCGTGTTGTAAAATACAGAGAACCAGAGAGTTTCAATTTTTGTGGCAGAGTCTTCTCGGTCTTGTTTGAAGGAGGAGAGAAGTTGGTTTCGAGACTTCCGTAAGAACGGCGGGTTTGTTTCTGGGTGTAAAAGAACTCGTTCAGACGGGTGCTAAGTTAATTAACCCTTGCGCTGTTCGGGTTACCCCGGCATTAATATTTTGCTAATTAGATTTGGCTGAAATTGATATCTGGCTAAGGGCAAAATATCTGCGGCTCAATTTAAGAACAAAGCTTTGCTTTCCGGTGCAATGTTAAAATTTTATAATAAACTGTCTTTTAATCCTTTTTAAAATTTCTTAAAAATTGAACAATTAATTCCGTAAGAATCGAGCAACAACGATTGCCGAAGTATCCGAGTGGCTAAATGGATTTTTATAAAATGCGAATAATATAAATTGCACAGATTTAATCGGTTAATAATCTGCCGATTACGTGACTGTTCTTTTCGCCTAATCGAGCAAATCCGAGACACCCCAATCTGCCATAGAATATTGAGTTTCTCGGCGCATACAATTTCCCGTCCGTCGAAGGTGAGCGGACAACGAGTCGCAGGCTTCCCAAATTTCTCGTGGCACGGATTCGAGCCACGCCGAGTCAACAAACACCCGCTAAGTGCATTGATTATCGATGCTCGACGCTGCTCGTTTAATCAATGACGGTAGGGACAGGTATATGGCCAAGGCAGAACGCCTGCGGAAGCGAGCAACTTGGATAGGCACTGATTCGAACGAGCAGATTCTAGTCATTAATTATTATCCTCGCGGAGTCTAACTCCATAACAGCGAAACGATATTTCGAAACTCCGTGTGCGCCTCTTTGGCCACAAATTCTCCTTGCTCGAATACAAACTTCGGAAAACATCGTGTCTCGCGAAACTGTCTAATAGAGACTTTGGTACTTTTTCGTTAGCCGGGTGCAAAAAAAAATAATGTAGAATTCCGCCAAATTTCTTACAACCATAAGGTTCTTTCTTACAAAGATTATAAGCATTCTTTTTGGGTAAAACTATTTTGTTTACAATTCATTAATATTAACCCACACCAATAATTATAAGCATATATAATTATAACCTAACCAATTATAATCTAACCCAGACCCATAATTATAAGTACTCTTTTTGGGTAAAACTATTTTGTTTACAATTCATTAATATTTGTTTATAGTTGAACGTTTTCGACTTTTATTTCGTTGACTGTTTTGTCATTCGCTTCGCTTGGCGACTTGGCACGCGTTTGGTTCTACATTATTTTTTTTGCGCCCGGCTAAGGGAAAAGTACCGAGACTTTCCTTGTTTAGAATTCTCTTAAAAACAATTTCATCTAGCATTTTTACAAACAAAAAACATTTTTCGTTTAGTGTTTTCTTAAAGACATTCTTGATTTATTATTTCCATAAAAACACTCTTCAGTTAGCCTCGAAAAGAAGAAGGACGGAGAAAACAACTCGAAGAACAAATGCGGAAAAATGTATTTAAAAAATATCATTGAACATTGTTTATCTTCAAAAATTCTTTCAGACCGCCAAACGCCACAAACGCCCAACAACACCGAACAAAATCAGCGCAAGCCCCTAATCCCCGATCCTCCGCGATGCCCCGGGAAAGATAAAAGAAATCTGACAACCGCCTGTTTGTAAGCATTCGGTGGGGGGGCGCCTCTCTTTTCTAAGGAGCCAGGTATAAACACCCAAACACTCTGAAGAGAGAAGAGAAGAGGAGAGGAGAGCGCGGCGTGCTCCACCTTTTTGCTGCCTAATTCTTGCGCGGCTTACGTCTTCTTAGGTAGCCAACGGAATGAATGGCCGAGGAGGGCCACTCCGGCGAGGAGGAGGGCCAACGGGGGATGCAAAGACGGGATGAAGAGGGCCCCGGCTTTCTTCTCCGGCATTCTACGGGCGCAATTTTCTCGCTCTAGCTTCTTCCTCGCTCGATCGATTCCTCGAGGACCCTCGACTCTTCTAGTTCGCAGAGAGGATCTCTCTCCTTCGGGGAGGGAGAGCCGGCGCGGCGAGCAGCACGTTCCCTTTTCATCCGTGGACTCTCTTCCTCTCTAGCTCGCTGTGTGCCGCGCACGATCCAATTGGCCCGATCGAGTGTCCGCGAGAGGAAACTCGTTGATTACGTTCAACCTCACCCTCCGACCACCCCTCTGCATCCCCTCTTACTCTCTCTCTCTCTCTCGCTTGGTGCTCTCTCCGTGCCGCCCTCCGTCGCCAGCGCCCGCATAATCGGATACAGAGGGCTTTGGTGAAACGCGACGGTGAATATGGGGCCTCGAATCGAACGTCAACCGACGTGCACAGCCGTGTGTATCGATTTATCCGCGCGACGGTCAACCGAGGATTCTTTTCGCTCGGATCCTCGACCAATTTGTCCGTTAAACTACCCCCTACCTATTTCCACTCTCTCTCTCTCTCTCCCTCTCTTTCTCTCAATTTCTCTATTCCACACCTAGAACCCTTCAATGAGGATATATTATACCCCTTTTTTCCGGCCATCCTTCCTACGTATTGATTATTATTCCACCTTTCGTACACGGCCGGTTGCCCGGCGTGCGCGGCCAGTAAGTGCCATTCTCGGATATGAACTCTTTATGCCGTGGTTAACGATCGCTCGTAACACGATACGTTTTGTCGTGTACCGTTACACAGGGGGGACCCGTAGACACACGAACAAGAAGTCGATTACGTGGATGTATTAGGCTCGAGAGTCCCCCCGGGCCAGTAGAATGGCCCCCGGGTTCGGAGAGCCGCGCGCGTCGACACCCCAGGCTTCTCGCGACGATTTCTTCGATAATTCGGTGAGTCGTGATTGACGAAGATTGTCCGTGGGAAGTGGTTGATTCTCCTTTGTTAGCAATTCGGCAATTTCGAACAATTTCGGACGATTTTTGGACGATTTTTGGAAATGTTTATTATTTGGGTTTTCCCGAAAGTTTTGTTTGTGAACTTCGTAGGAGAAAATATTTCGGAAATAAATTTTCGTCAGATTTTTGCGCGGGATGACATCGATTGGAGAAACGGTTCACGGTTACGTGTACTGACTCCATGAAGTGTCATTACGATGACCCAACAATGAGTTATTGGCTTTCAAAGTACTCGGCTAAATCCGTTGCTAGGCTTCGTTCCGCTCGCTGGCCTGTTACAGGCCAAGTGGAGGATTTGTGTTTGCGCCTACACAGGAGACAACTTCATTTCGTTGGATTTCAAGGAAACAACTTAATTGCTTTAGCGCGACGCTTGCAGGCTTTACAACTCGACCAGGACACACTCGCGGGTTTAACCCCCTCCGGCCCGGAGAATTAATTACGGAGACGTCGTCGTCGCGAGGATTTCTTCGCCAATTAAAGAGTTGTCCCGTGGCTGCTGCGACCCTCAAACCTCAAACGGGACATCGTGTCCTCCGCAGACCTGTCCTCGAGTTAAACCAGCCCGGCAATTTCAGAAAATGCTGCATATTATTTCTGAACTACTTTGTCCACTCGTTACTTCAATTAAAATTGCAATAAAAGCGTCGAGAATCATCCCCCTTGTTCTACATCTTTCTTTCGAGGACATTTCATTTTTTCGAAATAGCTACTGTCAGAATAAAAGTCGTAGGAGGAATCACTTTAAGATTACATTTTTCAACTGTATCTCCAATTAAAATTGAAATAATCCTTCGAAATTAAAAAATGGTGCTGTTAGTACGAATCATCCCGTAAAATCCTCGCCAATTTTCCAACAAACCAGGCGTCTATCCTAGAGTTTATAAAATAACATTCACTGCGAGGGAATTTCAAGATCAGCAAGTTCAAAAAAGGGAACAGCCGTAGGATGAATCACCAGCTTGACGTCGTCACGACCATCGCCAACCGTCAGGGTTCAGTCAAAATTCTGATTTGCTGACTGAATGAAGGCGTCATTGTCGAGGGAGACGAGAAAATGGCGAATCGAAGAGTCATGCGAACTGGAGGAGGAGGATGATGAGGATGAGGAGGGAAGCATGAGGCGAGTGAGAAACGAATCGAGGGGGTGATAGAGAGAGACAGAGAGAGAGAGAGAGAGAGAGAAGGCCGAGGGCAGAAAGAAGATGAGAGTGAGAGAAAGAACAGAAACAGTGTTTCGACGCGATTATTATTCGTGGTCTATTCCCAGCTACCGTTCATTCCACATTTGTTTCCGACGTTGAACATCCATATCGCCCTCGAACGGGCGATCATACACAATGGGCTTTATCGTAGCTTTCTTTGAAAGTTCGAGCGCGATCCCACGCTAATTAACGAATCATTCATCGGGGCTGTAATTAACGAGGCCGACTCTGTCGCGGATTATCCCGGCCACATCTTTTACCGCATAGACGACGTCATGTGCCCGCGGTTACGTTACTGAATATTGTTGTACCCGATGCGAAAAAAGGGGCCCGTCGCGCGCCGACTTTCACGAACCGTTACGCGCGCGCGAAAAGAGGGGGTAGCATGAGGCGAACAGGGAAAAGATACTGGTCTGACGAACAAAAAAGGAAAAGGACACGGGAGGTAAAAAAGAAATATATTCTTACGATCTCTTCCTGTATCTCGCGTTTCAATGACAGACCGCGACGATTCTTTTTTCTCTTTCGAACCCCTGCCCCCCCCCCGCCCCCGCCGCACCACCCTTCGTTTTCTTTCGCAACGCTCTTCCATCTGTTTATCTTTCGTGCGCGTTCGGTTTTCCTTCTTTTTGCAAACGCGAATCCCGTTACATTTGTCGCGGCCCGTACCCCCGGCTAAACGCGCTGGTAATTAGATTGGACCGGCTCGAGAAAATGTCGCGAATAAACGGGAGACGAGGCCGTTTCTGTTGGCGACGCGACGCGCGCCGCGCTGATTAATTTACGGAGTCGCGTCAACGGTCCGACCGGCTCCGTCATCCGTGCAGTATTATCAATTTTAATACGGCTTTGTCCTGCTCCGGCACCGACTTCCGAGATGACAGACGATAATTCAACAGCGGGTCGCTGAATTATTACGAACCGCGCCGGTGTACCCGCGAACCGAGATATCGAACTGCGGAATTTATCGGTTTGCGCGGCGACGGGGATCGTAATTCCCTCGCTGCGACACCGATACTACCGATTGTCCCTCAATTATTTCCTGATAATGTTTACGAATCAGCCTGTACACGCGCGGTTAAACTATTTCTACGCTTCTTTTTTAGAGATGGATCAAGATACAAACGCGTATAATAAATAATATTTCTACAAGTCCGACAGCAGCATCCGCGGTCGAAGCGCTAACAAAGAGGGTAGTTGCGAGTTTGGAAGAGCAACGACAGCTGTTAGGGATACACGATATTAACGTTAATACGTGGCAACGTGCGGTAGTGCGTTCTCGCTGGGTCCCCATCCGCAGGAACCATTTTACAGCGACGGTATCGCGGACTTTCCTGCTTAAGACACTACCGCGCGAGCATACGGGGGGTCCCGGCGTAGAAAGCGTAGCCGTGAGCCGAGGTAAATTCGTGGAGCGCCTAATTCGGATAATATTCTACACGGGAATCCTTTCTGCTGAAATCTCTTCTCCCAGGAAATGCTATTACCGTATCAGTTTAAGAGGAGCCCGTGTTGTCGGTGGGGAGGGGAGTGGGGTTGTGTGTGGGTTGGGGCGTTAAGCGCCGAGACGCTGGAGGAGATTTCCGCGGTGCAAGCTTTTCGTGTACTTAGTCGACCTTGGCAAGACCAAGACTCCGTTCCTGGATACTGTAGGCACCAATTTAATAATAAATCAAACCTAGAAGTTGCTCGCTTCCTCCACGCGGAAGACGCAAGGGGCTGCTCCGCTCCGCTCTGCTCTGCTCTGCGCGCTCGCTCCTCGGAGCGAAATGGGCGGGACAGGTGCCCATTTCTCTCGGGAGTCTTAGGCTCCTTAACTTCGACTACGCCGGTGTTTCCATCCGCTGATGTATTATGCACCCTGCCGCCTAATTGATTCTTTCCTACTTTCAGCGCCCGGGCCTGATATTCGATCCTCCCGCTGCTGCCAACTTCTGGGGCTTGCGAATCTCTGCAAATCGGTAGTCGATATCATCGTCATCCTGGAATTTTCGGACTTCCGGACGAAGTCTCGATCTTCTGCTCTTCGTCCCTTGTTTTGTCCGTTTGAACCGCGGTTCGGTAATTTTCGCTAGTTATTTTTTTCTCAGATATTTCACAGATTTTTAAAATATATTCTACTTCACTGTCGTTAAAGTGTACAATGAAAATGCGTGAAAGTAATGGAACGATCTCTTGAGCAACTATTTTCGAGGAGAGTATTTTAAGAGAGTTAATTTGTAAGACTACAGTTTTGCAGTAAGGAGGTCGATACGAGTCTTGATAAAACATTTTCAACAACATGTTTAAGGAACTGTCTAAATGGAAAAATGTCAAAAACACCTTTTTAAGTTTTAATAGAACGTTGCCTCAACAGTGACGTCCAACTGCTGAATCGAATCAGGATCGCAAAACAAGTAACATAAATAGAAAACAAAGCGTATAACACTATTTTCGCATATTCTACTAAACATGCTACTCTCACTTCTAGTAAAACAAGAAAGAACGGAATAAAGAAATTACAAGCGTTCGAACGTCTGAAACAGGAGTGCAACGCTGCATAATCACGACGACAGGGGGTGTTTACCGCCCCCCTAATCCGGTGATACAAAGATCCAGCCTCCCCTGATCGTATTTTGATGCCGGACGACAGATCAGAGGTGTCCCATGAAAAATCTTTTTCCCGGGGACGAGCTCACGTCGGTAATGGTGCATACGAGTGGAACTTAATCAAATGGTAAACGGGTGGAAAACAAGCAATTGGAGGCATCGAGGCGGGTAGCATCGAGCAGCCGGTTCGAGTGGGGCGCGCCGTCAATCGGAAGGGGGTGTAAATCTGATAAAATCATCTCGAACCCTCCCGTCGCAGCCCCTTGTGGCTCTCTCTCCTCTCCTCTCGCAAAATACACACCCGATATAGTATAGCGAAAGAAAGAGAGAGAGCTGGCCGGTCCCGGCCCCAAGCAACCTAAGTAATGTAAGAGGGTGGTTGTTGCTACGGTTGTTATTAAATGAGACAGCCTAATAGGCCCATTACGGACCCCTCGGTCCATTCCCACATAATATAATCCTCACCGCACGAGCTCTGCCCGGTTCCCTTGCTACTTTATCAACCCCCTCTCGTGTATCTTGATCCGAGAGCACTCACGCCCACGAAAATTTCATCTGTCGCCAGCGAAACGGCGTCTTTCGCTTTGTCTCGGCTCGTTCTAGTTTTCAATCGGCCGGTATCCTCGGAAAATTTACGTCTTTGGTGGGTACGGTGGAGATCTGATACAGTTACTCGAGGATCGTTCGTTCATCGCTGAAATTGGAATTGGACGAGTTTCCATCGCTACCGATCAGGTTTGATGGCGTTTGAAACGAACAAATGTTCCTTGTCCGTTCGGTTTTCGAAAAACTTTCACGAGAGTAAGTCTTGCTTAATTCCGAAGTGTCATTCTAATCGGTTAAAATGTTTGTTAATTGTTGATCGTAGTTTGAAATGCCGAGAGGTTTAAACTCCGAACACCGGCAGCGGTATACTCGATTGCGAAGCCGGTTAATTAACCACGGCCAACGCGTTATCGTCGATGAAATAGTTATTGCGAACAGGCCGATGCAGATTGCAGCGCAGATATAAAACTGATGGTACGCGCTAATTCCTTATTAGTAAACATTGATACCACGATTGAATAGTGCCGACGGGCTCGCACGAAATTCTAGTTCTATCAGATAAATTGTATACGTATGTACCTCGCTTCTAATAAATAGTAACGCCTGCGATAGCAATACATCCTTATCGTCTATCGAAACTGCGTGTAAACAGTGCGACGTTTAACAACTTCCGGTATGTTCATCGAAAAGTTATTCAAAATTTTGCAACACGCGGTAGTAATCATTTTGCACGAGCGTCGGGTGAGCGAACGGTGGTTCATTGTAGCTTTCGCGCAGCACCGTCGCGACGCGACGCGACGGGACGCTCTCGCTAATAATACACGCTCCGAGAAACAATGGCGGGCACGCTATTGAATGATTGATCAGAATCTAAACAAACGATCGGTGGTTTTCACGCGTACAATCACACGAAAATCCACGCGGGATTAATTGCAACAGCTGCCCTTTATGTGCCGACGCTTTCTCGAACTTCCAACGCGGGCAGAACGATTCTGCGTTGTTGCCTTGACAAACGCGTGCTTCTTTATAATTGAAGACAGTCGATCATGTTTTCATAGTGTACCACACTTTTGTCAAGGGTTAGAGTAATCGTGCGTGTCCTGGTTTTCGACGGGACCGTCACATTGTGCTGACGGTTTCAGCGTAGACAGCATAACACTCTAACAATCGCTGTGAAACTCGTTGTAGAATCGCAACGTCGGTCTATTCTCGAGGTAGTAGGTAAATTAAGATCGTTTAAGACTATCGGACGGTTTTCTGTTTGAGAAAGTAAGCTACTCGGGTAGTGTAGATCGGAGACTGTTCTTTCTGTGCTTCAGCGAATGTATTATCGTTCCAAGAATCATTCGAGCTTTGATCATCCTGGCAAGAGTCCTCGAAGTAAACACTAGGGTGTTTCAAGACAGTACATGAATCGTGTTCGTTTAGGATTATCAGACCGATCGTTCACCAACCAGTCTGGATCAAAGCAGCACCGAACTCTACCGAGTATCATTGTTCCAAGCGTCCTCCGAGCACTGGAGCATCAGAACATAACGAGAAGCAATTTCCCAAAGGATAAGGGCGATAATCAATTGATCCAGACGTCGCGGGAACTCGTGTAGGTGGCAATCTCGGTTCAGAACAGATCAATAGAAAGTTGAACGGTACCTGGACAGCATGGCCAAGTCCGCGGAGGCTTGATGTCCAAGGAGCGGGTTGGCAGGCGAGTCGTTGGGCGGCGAGAACGTGGATGCCGGGCTGGTACCACTGGTAGCACACCCGATACCGATACTGGTCGAACTGTTCCTGGTCTCTACGGGGTGTCCGACGGCGGTACTCCGTTGATTGGCGGCGTACCTCAAAGGCGTGGGCGAGGACAGGCCTCTGTTTGGGCTGTCGCAGGCGGAGCCGATCCTCTGGGAGTTCTGTGTCGGCGGCGAAGCTCTGTCCACGTCGGAGGACTGTCTCTCGCCGGACACGGTGGACGTGGAGTCGACGGGCGGCGACTCGGGCCTGCCGAGGATGCTGGAGATGCTGAACGACGTGTACTGTGGATTGCACGCGGGCCTGAGAGGCGGTTTGCCCATGTCGAAGCCGAACGAGTGATGGTTGTTCAGTCCACATCCGGTCTTGCCGTTCTTATCCTGCAGCAGCAGATCGGCGGGTGTCGAGCTGCTCCTGGAGCCCTCGAGCTCCAGGTCCTCCTCGGACACCACGGACACCTCGATCTCGGTCTCGCCGGACATGGTAGACGCGCGTCCCGTCCAACGATCCGGGATCCTCGAGCACGGCACGATGGCTCCCTCGACTGTCCGACTGTCACCGGTCACACACTCGTCGTCACCTCGTCCACTGAACGCGAGCTGCTCCCTCGACGAGCCGCCGGCTGGTCAGAACCGTTGCTCCGTCGACGATCCGACGGTCCAAGGCCTATCCGACACGCGGAACGACTCCAGTCCCTCCCGTCGCATACCGGTCCTCTATACTACTCTGTACACTGTGACCGTTGGCTGGCTACCACCGTCGGACGTAGGTCCCTCTTCGACTTTGTCGTCTTCGTCTTCGCCGTCGTTGTCGTCGTGGATCGGAGACGGATCGCTCGATCGCGCGACATTCGTAAGCGATACCCTGGACGACAGGATGATAGGAGACAAGACACTTGGAGGGCCCACCCTTCCCAGAGCCACCCTCTCGCGACACCCCTCTCGTCCTTCAACCGCCTCCCCTTCTTCTTTCGTGTGCCGTGTGCCACAGCACCTCCTACCACCGCCTACCAATCTCACACGTAGCTGCCGTCGCCGCCGTCGACGTCGTTTCTCCTCTTCTCCTCTCTAGCGCGCACACCTTCTCCTCTCCTCCTTCTCCTGTTCCCCTCTCCGAGGGCCCGACGACCGTCCAACGGAAACGTTGCCGTGCGTGTAAAACCGCGAAGAGCGACACCGGAGTCACTTCCTCGAGTCACTTTCCCTTCCACTGATCGTTAATCACTCGCCGCCGCGGCGAGATCCGATCCCCCAACGTTCTTCGCGCAATACCGAATAACGATCTCTCTCCTCCTCCTTCGTTAAACGGATGTCACACCCGGACAAACTCCACAGTTTAGAATCGGTCGGTGTCGGTGTCACTGGCCGCCGGAAAGTATGTACAATATACGTAGAAAAATATACACAGAGTAGAACATGGACAGTCACCGGTCGAGGACGATGACTGCGCGCAAATCGCCGGCAAATGCGCAAAAACAAGCTGGACGCGTTCTGTCTCGCGGCTGGCTCGCGGTTGCGTGTCGTGGCGAGTGATGGACTGCGGATGGGCAACTGTGCTCGCAACTAAGGGTAGGAAAACGCCGGAGAAACCACAGGTCACACGAACGGGGCCCTCGCTCGCGAACATTCGCGCACGCAGCCGGAACGCGCGACTCGTCCGACAAGGACCGCTAGCAAACCGAGCAGAGAGGGGAAAAGAGAAAACCTCGCGGAAAGAGAGGGTATGCAGCAGCAGGGTGGAGCGAGAAAGAGAATGGCCGAGACACGATTGGCGCAAGGAAGACGGAACGTGGCGTCACGCTTCGAGAGTCGCGCGGGGTGGTAGTCGGAAGCTATACTATAGTCGGCAACGCGCGGATAGACTGCCGAAGGAGACGGATAAACTGGTAAGGGGGTTGGCTAGAGAGGGATGAACGTCGGACGGAGGACAGAGAGAAGGGTGTCGGGCGCGAGCCGCGGTAGTGGGGAGAACGTAGGACAGCTAAGCCGCAAGTTGCCGGAAGGGGTGTCGTTGTTGGAGGGGCGCAGGGGGCGGGGCGGAGCAAATGGGTTTCCGTGGGGGATGGTTCCGGCGACTCCTCATAGGGTGGAGGCGCGATCGATGACTCGTGGCGGATAGCGGATAGTTGGGGGGGTAGCCGTAGGCGCGGGCCAATCGGGTGAGCCGCGTCGTCCTTAACTCGGAAGATACTCGCCCTCGACGATCCTGCGGATCGCGGAATGGGGGTGGCTGCGGTGCTTTAGCGAAGCTACCCTGGCCGACGGGTGGGGATAACACACAACTCCGCTGCTGGTGGCCGTGCCTGGCCGTGTTACTTATCCATTATAACACTCCAAGATCTTGATTTAAGCCTGCAGCCAGCGGTGAGCTTTTAACCAATTAGCCTTTATAGCCTACCCCCCTCGACGGCCCCCTCGCTCCTCGTACCTCTTCCTCGCTCTGTCCTTCCGTTTCAGCTTGCTTGCACGGCCTCGGTGTCTCCCACTCTCTCCTAGCTCGCTCTATCCACCTTTCCCTCTACCTCCTCTCTGTCTACCCACCGCCGTGATACGATGGCAGTTGCTACCACCTATATTCGTATTCTATACCAACGTCCTCGCCGCAGTCGCGCGATGTACCCACCTAATCTACTGCTTCTCTCCCTTCTTCTCTCCCTCTTTTTCTTCCCATCCGGCCCTCCTTTCTCGCTCTCTATAACCACATGCATTATGCGCGTCGGTGTATCAGAGCCGCGTATTCGCGCGTGCAAATACCCCGAGCACGTAGCTGGCCGCGGGGGTGAGCTTCTCTCGTTCCGAGTCAGGAACCCCGACTACCGCAGCCCCCCGTCGCAAACCCCCAGCCCCCCCTCGTCGACCGAACAACCAACCAACCAACCAACCAACCGACCAACCAACCAACCAGCGCCAGCTTAAATACGCGACTGGTGACGGAAATTAAGAGTGGACCGTGCGATTCCATCGTGATACCCCCCTGCTCTCCCTCCGGTTTCCCTTTTTTCTTTGTTCTCCCGGCGAGGATACGTCGATTCGCGAGAGGAGGGTGCTTCGAGAGGCGTAGCGTCTTCCTTCTTCTGGTCGCGGATCTTTGAACGATCTTATTCAACGGTCCGTTTGACGGCCGCGGGCCCATTGTCGTACGCGGGACCCGACCGTGCGCCGTTCGCAGAGCTGTTCAGCGGACTGGGACAATGACGCGCCGCGGAAATTATCAGTAATGACACCGTGGTCTCGCTGTCTACCCCACTGCACGCTTGATCCACTGCACGGTAACGCCGTGTCTGACTCGTCGCGCAGATTTCGAGCAGGATCTACTAAATACGTGTGTTATTGATTTTCTTTAATGCGAAAATCAAATTTGCTTTTCTTATAGAACGATACTCAGCGATTATATGTAAGATATGAATTCGATCATCATGTTCTAGAAGGTATCAAACGACGAAGATGTTCTAGTTGTTTTGTAAGAGATCGAATACATCACAGAGCAAAGAATCTTCTTGGTATACCCGAAGTGTCTCTATTATTTTGTTGTTCGCGGAACAACTCGGTGAAACTTTAGTTGGCCCAAGGTATAGAGTCGGTTTGATCTCAGGCTGGTAAGAGGCACTATAGAAAACGGTGTTCTCCGCATCGCGCCCCTCTAACAAAATGATCCTTGGTCCTCGGGCAGGGCTAACGAGTCCGAAGGGGCCGCTCCAGCGATCTTTTCAGAGTCAAGTTGACAAAACGCGGGAGGTGCGTGGCATAATGGGCTGGGCTTCTCTCGCGGAGCCAGCCCGGAAGGCCACAAAAGCGTCTGAAAGCGGGCTTTCTGGATTTCGATGGACCACCTCACTCTCTCTCTCTCTCTCTGTCTCTCTCTCTTTCTCTCTCTCTCTCTCACCCTTTCTCAGTCAACGCGAAAGTAGGAAAATGATTACACGGCCAGCGGCAGGGAGGGTCAAACGCGTCGGTTCCTCTCGCGAGGAACGCCACCGACCAAGAACGGTAGAGAAATTCTACAAAGCAGACGGTCCTACATGCGCCGGTATTTACGTGTCTGTCTCCCTCTGTCAGCCCTTGCCCGGTAACGAGAAACCGTTGGCCAACCCCTCGAGGAACGCTGCGCGAAGGGTAGCAAGAATAAGAAGCCGGTGGAAGATACCGAACTAGTTCCGTGCTAATTCTAATGAGCCTACTGAGAGATTGTTTGTTGGACCACAGGGTGTCGGTTTGTTTGGGGTCGCTCATCGTTCCGGCCCCACTAGACAGGGTTGTTTACCATTTTTTTAGTCATTTCAGCAATTTGAAACCAATTGATCCTCCAGGTCTGGAGGAAAATGATGAGGGCATCATCTTTAAGATTTTGAGGCACTACCCTCGATTATAAATAAACTTCTATACTATACATGTGTATACATCTGAGTTTGCAGCATTATCTGAAAGGAAAAAGAAAGATCGCTTCGTTCCGCGAGGGTTAGAGTCCCGCAAATCAAGGATCGATAAATAATTGCGTGTCTCCACATTGGTACTCCAGTGAAGAGCATAGAGACCTTTCATTCCCGACAAAGGGGTGCGTTTGCCGCGGATCGGTCGCCTCAAATCGATACATTTCGTCCGGCTCTTGACACAGTCGGGCTAGGCAGTGTCGTGCTTAACCGGTGTGTCTTCAAAAATCGCTAGCCGCTTAAGAGATTTCGCGGGAGGGTGCCTGAAAATGTCGAACCTCGGCCTGGAATTTCGTCGATCTGTGGAACACTTTTTCCTGGTGGCCTACGCTCTCGTAATACTTGCGCCGGAACCGGGCCGGGCGGGCCGCCTTGTGTTGTCCGTATTTTACTTTGTGCCCGGTGCGTAAGAGGATTATATCCTCGGCGTGCTAGGGGATGGTCGGGGAAGGGTGTTGTTCATCTTTCCGAGACGAGATGGGAGAGAGAGAGAGAGAGAGAGAGAGAGAAACGGCATCTGGCGAGCGAGCGAGGGGGGAAGAAGACACCGTAGGAAGACAGAGACGGGCGCAAAAGGGAGGTAAGTGGTGGGTATGCTTCACTTTTCACGGGGGGCGCCATTGTTCCCTATTATCCGGCGTGATTAGTCGATGATGCAGGTAAGCTACCGCAGGGGGTCCCATTATACTGCTGAGAGAACTACTCACTCATCCGCGAACTGCGTGAGTTTCGCCGGAATATTGCGACCATCCTCTTGCAGCTTGTTCTCCCTCTCTGTTCATCGTCGGTGCTCCATCCCTCTCGGATACAACGGGAGATCGGTATCCTCGCGCGTTCCTCTCTTTTTCACCAGATTACTTTCTCCGTTCAACCTGGACCGGCTGCCGGCGAATCGGTTGCCTGTATCGCCGACCTGCTGTGAAATTTATACTCTTACCGTGAGCCGCAACAATGATCGCGGCCGTTTTTGCACGGCCGATTTGTATTATCGTTTCGGCCGGCCTTTATGCCCCCCGGGGAACGCGAATCTGCTTTGCCGAGTAATTAGACCGTGCGCCGAGCCGAGCCGAGCCGTGCCGAGCCGAGCCGGGCTGCGCCGTGTCGGCCCGCACCTGGAGATCGATTCCGGAATCGATCTCTCGCACGAATGCCCAGCGAGTCTTCTGGGAGGGTGGTTTTTAAGTCGTCGCAGTCGCCGCGGATACTCGAAACCGTTGAATCGGTCGTTTTTACACAGTTCTCGTCTTTCTCAGCGATCGCGGATTCTCGGAAAAAATCCATGGGAGAAGGGGTAGGTTTTTCGTCGCGGAAAAAATTGAATAATTTAACAGTGCAAAGAATCGAGGCAGGGAAGAGCGTCGCGTGATCGAACACTCATAACGCGACGCCTCCGCAGCGTAAACAGCTAAGGCAACGGTGACCGAGAAGGATCGATCAGCTCAACAGCCGTGACATAATGCCAGTTTAATGAGGGATACACGCCGGGACAAGTAGAAATAAAGAACCATCGCGGGAAAAGAGAGACAAGAGTGAAAAATAGGGACACAAGCGAAGGGGAGAGGAGAAGAAAGTGGAATCGGAGGAGGAGCGGTTAGATAACAAGCGATTAACGGCGGTCGCAGCTTAAAACCGTGGAGGAAGGGCCCGGACATAATGGCGACGAAGGTAAACGAGGAGCCCCGAAGGTCGTAGAACAAGGCAGCGAGAAGAAAAGCCTCGGGTGAGCCTGGTTGGCTGCCGGCTTTTAATACCTTACATTAAACCCGGCGAGTAAGCGACTAATTACTTGACGCCGTTCACAGTAAACGCGAATTAAAAGAACCCGTGGCTCATTTTCGTGGACGCTTTGTCTCCGTCGCTCGTCGCCCACTCCCACACCCCGTTTTGGCACAGAGATGCAACCCCCTTCCTCTCCCGCCCTTCCTCATCTCGGTTCCCGCGCCACTTTCGCCGGGCTAATCTTCATGCGAAGACCGATCGAAGCCCGAAGCCCGGATCCGGCCGAGAAAAGGAACCCGAGCTTCCAATTTCCCGTGAAAGCTGCGCAAATTTTTCCCGTGGCCCGCTCCTCGACGACTCTCGAGCAAATTAAATGCCCGGATCGGATCGAATCGAATCGAATCGACGATCGACCGCGCCGATTCCCCCTCCAAATGACGCTGGCTACTACGATTTTGCCGTTGACAGCTCGAATTTTTATTTTAAGAAGGTAAACAAGTTCATCTCCAGAGTGGACGTCTTCAGCGACATTCAAAGATGAAATGAAAATTAATTTTCTTCCTTTGAACACACTTAGCATTCGGAATGCTGGGTGTACTTAAGAAAATGTATAGAAGATGTAGGATGTGCATGCATAAGTTCACATCAAGGGGATGAGACGTATCTAATTGGTAGCAGTCTTCAACTTAATTCGATGCAGTCTGTCTTTAATTACCGCGTTGTTGGAAGAAACTGTGGAAATTCATCTCGAGTGCGAACAGTTAATACTCTTGATTAGTTAAAGACAGTATAGCGGTAACTTTTAAATTCTCCTCGAGCTTTTAATCTACTGGAAATTATCCAGAATTAAAAGTACAAAAGCTGAATTGATTTTTGGATTGCAGATTTTATGCGTTTATATCAACGCTGGCTAGATGAAATTTAAAATTGTATAGAATTGTTATTTTTCACAAATATCCGTAGTCTCTCGGTTCTATAAAATAACGCTTATTCTACCTCTAATAGAATAATCTCGCAATAAAAGTTGCTGCACAGAAGATAATATGAACATTCACAATGGCCGACGCGTTCTGTGCATTCTCGGCAGTATTCCGATTTACCCCCGGCTATCCCTAAGCTCGCGGGTCCGCGTGGAGAACTTAAGAAGTTATTGTGCATTATTGCGAAAGTTATTCGCCGGGCGTTTCGCGTCAACAAATAATATCAACCCGTCGATATCCCTCCGCGACACTAGCGGTTTCCGAAAGTTATCAGTATTTATCGGTGCTGGTCTCCGCGGCCACAAAAGGGGTTAGAGGGGGTGGTTCCGAGGGATGATTCGTAAAGAACCAACGACGTGCACACAGCGGGCAGGCACGACCACGCTCGAAGGAGTATAAATTAAAATCGTGGCTACGACACCGATGCGAGAGAGGGGTGATGTTGCGGTCAATAATGGCGTTTTCACGTTTTGACTGGCGACGCGGGGGATGCGATCTAAATTTCGGGGACGCGCGTCGGGGGTAGTGTTAATGGACGAGGGCGAGTGTATCCCCCAAGGACAATCGTGCCGGTCAAATTAGGTAACTTTCGTAAATAGCCCCGGCATGGTGCTTTGCCAACGGGGCGCGGGACAGTCGTGAGTTAAGGACTGCTCTTCCGCGAGCCTCCTCTGTTCACAAAGGTGTCTTTGTTCCGGAAATTGTCATAATTGCGCTAATCCCTGAACGGCTAAACGTCAATTAAGCTCCGCAAAAATGTAAGCGAACTTTTACAATTTTTGGTAATCTCCCTTTCTCTCGCCTCTCTCGCCTCTCTCGCCTCTCTGTTATTATTGTAGTTCATGCAATATTTACTTAAGTTTTTGTGTCTGTATGCAGAAAAATTCTTAAATATTCTACTTGTGGATTTGTACACTACTAGTAATTTTTTTATTAGAATTAACATTGCCACGCTAATCCATTTATTTGTACCTTTATCTATTGATATACCAGGAATTATTCGAACCATTCGCTGTAGTCGCTGTCAATATATTATCACTGATTATTCCGCGATTCTTTTATAATATTCCATTCAGCAAATACTTTTCCATTTATCCGGCAAGTAAAACCGATCTAATGGTTACAGGCCGGCGAAACAAAAATGCATTGTGAAGATTCGGACAGGCTTGTTATCATCCGGACGATTTACTAATTAATGAAACTGTTCGTTGATTAATATTAATAAACCCCCTGTCGAGTCTTGGAATTTAATATTCCCCCCAGTGGATGGAGGGAGGGGGGGCGGAGGAAGATCGAATGAAAAAAAACAGGAAAACAAATAGACAAAAAACGGGAAAAAGAAGGAAAAAAGGAAAACAAAAAAGACATTGTTATTCCGTCCGGAGGGTATAATGTACGCGGATTTATTTGCAGTCCCGGGGTGCATTATGATTATTTTAATAAACGTCCAGCGGCCGGCGGGCCGTTCGATGAAAAAAGACGTATTTAATTAAAAACACGCGGCGGGTCCGTTTATGGGTGTGCAATTAAGTAAACAATACTTTGCGCGAAATAGGCCGCGCGCGCGCTCTCGGGCTCGTTACGATACGCAACAGTAATGTTAATACAAAAGGAAACAGAAATTGGCCGACATATTATGAACGCGATATCATTCCGCGCGTAAAAGCGAGCCGCGCGTCCCTATCATCGAAATTCTCAATATCTCGGTGCGCAGGCAATTCCATTTGAAACGCACGTCGGCCCTATATTTGTTGGTTCGGTATCCTCGGCCGCTCCTTATTCGTCAATATAAACGAGTAATAATTATTCGCGATTCTTCCCCCGGTACCGGTAACGAACGGCGTATCTCGCAATTAATTAAAAAGCCATTTAAACGGAAAATCCCGACCGGCTATCGAACAGTTGAAAAAGCACGGACCGAGAATCGTTCGCGTTTCGGCACGCACACAGCCACGCTGATATACGTACACGCACGCGCAACACGCACAGAAACCAGCCAGAAGAAAAAGGGAAAACTCGATCTTCGATATTCGTTCCGCGAGGAGGGAAAAACATTACGCCGCATCCATAATAGAGCACCTGCATTTCCGAAAACCAATAAAAAACGCGGAGTAAAAGCAACACGCACACACGACGCCGCCGATACAGCCGGACGCGCAATGGCGCAGATTGATCTGCTTCGTTCGAAATGATCTCTTTTTTTAAATTTTCTTTTGATCCATTCGGACGGGAAACGTTCTGAAAGTTTTGTTCGAGACCCTCGCATTATTATTAATTCGAGACCGTTAATGAAACGCGGCAGAATGTTTTTCGCGGTTTGATTCTTTCGGCTCTTAGGTCTAAAAATTTCTTGTAACCCTCATTCATCCCTTGCACGAACTGCTTCTCCAAAGGCAGTGCCTTTTGCATGTCAATTAATTCTCTAATTATGATACAAATCATCTTATTGTCAGTATAATTGAGTCTCGTCTAACCACAGTTTATCACTTTCTAACGAGCGAATCTCAAACTTCATTAATTACAATTTTATTTCATTAAATTTTTGTCATTCCGCCAATTCGGCAAACGGAGTTTCGAAAATGGAGAACGCGCGAGAGGGTTAAAAAAGTTATGGGATTAGGGGAGGGACCCTTTCATCAATTTTACCAGTATTAAATTTTTATTTTCCATGAGCCACTGTTGCCTGGGCTCTCTGCGTGTTTGTAGTCTGGTGTCTGTGAAATTTGGAATCCTGTTCGAGGTAATAATTGCGGAGGAAAGTCGCTGGAACGATTTCCAGCAAATTAACCGCGTCTGTGAAGTTGCCACGCGTCCCCAGCCATCCTCCCAGCCATTGTCTTTTTCCGCATACATTTTCCAGGTGTATTTTCGGCTGTTCTTGAGCCGGACCCGGCGCGGAAGCCGGAAAAATTCCTCGGACCGAGCGTTGGCCCACCAGAGATCCCACCGAAAAGTCGTAGTTTCGACCCGCGAGACTTGAGGCTTCGACGCACACCCCCAACATGCGTTTCCGTCTCGCTGTTTCTGTTTGCGCCGGGAATACGCACACTTCTCCATATACATCCACGCAAACGTTCCTAAATTTTAGATTTCTGGTGGTGAATGAAAATTACAAATCTTTCGCATTGAAATGACGTTACAGCGGTTTGGGGGTTGAAAAACAGTCACCTTAACTAGGAAAAATAATTCTGTACGGGAGAGATGGATTTATTTCAAAATTCAGCTCGGTATACTGCCGATAAAATCTCTTTCCCGATGTGCAATATCCACTCGGTACTTCCGCGCGTAATTAGTCATGAAAAATCGATGAAGTTTTAAGCGAACTCGAGGGAGGAATCGAGCTAATTGATCCCTTCGTCTGGGACATTTCAGCGTCCCGTGAACTTCGCGGAAGAATAACCGACGTAACTTCCAATACACAACTTCCATTTACCATCTACTGTATTTTCGCAACATCACACTAAAAATTTCATCTGGACAAGTTCCCTTTTAACCTTTCTGTCAATAATCGAGTACCCGTACTTCCAATGTCTTTCGAAACCTTTAATATTCTTTTTACATTTACATATTTGATTCATAAAAATATTAGACTGTAAGGATGTAAGGATAAGGGATAATACAGTCATCTCTAATCTAATATTTTTTTCAATGATAAATAAGTTCTCTACGCAAATATGCAGGGAAAAAGCTCTCGCTCTGTAAAAAAGAAAAAATTCACTCTGCCGCAACGGGGGAGCGAGCAAAAATCTGGCCCTGGACGACCGATTTCGTGATCAAACCGTGCCAACAGAGAGACATTAACGAGACGCGTAGCTCGAGAGATGAAAAAAGGAAATGTGTCCAGGTCGTCGCGGTCTCCTCCATTTCTTCAGCGGTCAAATGTTCCCGGTTCCATTTCGTATTAATCCGTGGAACTGCGGGAGCCGGCGTTGGTCGTGCGGAAACTTTTGAACGGCTGCGTTGTGCTCTCGTCCGTGTACGTATCCGTATGTATATATGTAGATGTGTGCAGGAAAGACAGTCCCCGGTGGATTTGAGTTTCGGGCCGTTTCTGGCAAACCGAGCAAGAAACAGGGACGTCGTGGGGTTGCGCGGGGGTGGCACGTCGCAGAAACGGGGTGGCCGGGGGCCCGGAGGGGCGGGCGACTTCTTTGGGAGGGTTGAAATGGAGTCTTGCGCTCGCGATGATTACGCGCGCGAAAGAAAGAAAGAGTGGAACAAAGAGAAGGCATGAAAGGAAGGAGGAGACGGGAGAACCAGGGGGTTGGGGCGGTGGGGGTAGGGGTGGCAGGCGTGGGTGGGTAGGCTACACGAAGCTACGACCGGGTCTCCGTGATATTGCCGCCCGGCTAAATGAAACCGCACGTGAAAAAAACGCCGGGAGAGAAAGGTGCAAGAGCGCTTCGTCGACGAATCGTCGTCCCGACGCCTACCCGTTCGATTTTCTACGGTCCTGCCCCCCTTACCCGCCCTTACCCGCTCACGGCGGTGCCCGCACGATTCGGAAAATTCCAACCCGCGGATCGGTCTGAGCGGCTAAATCGAGCTCGAGGTTTCTGCCGATTAACCGACGCTTCCATTTTCGCAACGCTATCTCCAGGAGCACGGTCTTTTCAAACCTTCCATCTGCGGATCCTGCGGTCCTTTTCCATTTCACCGGAGGAGCAATCAAATTCGTTAGTGGATCTTTGGGGAATGTTGTTTGACTACGGCTAGGGTTCTGGGGATTTTATTGACGCTCGGTTGGCGCTGCGGCCAATGGGAGAGCGTCACGCGAAGGGGCGGGGCTTTCTGGACGGTCAGGTGATCCGTGCAGGCGCGCTGAGGGCTCTCGTTCGCTAGGCTGCACTGTAGAATTGTGCGTAAGGCGGATAAAAATTGTTTCAACACTATATTTGCAACCGTAGACCTTGATCTATTTTTTGGTAAAATTGTATTTGTTGATGGTTTCCACGTATTTTGTTTACGTCAATTGCAAGAAACCGAAGGCAAGCATTGTTTCTTTTAGTATTTCATTTTGCCACCGTATATCTTTTCTCAAAATCATTTTTCGGAAGCAAACGGTGCACTCGCAAAAGTGATTACCGTTCCCCAACGCAGAGGGTGGACGTCAGCACGAGATTCCTCGAGAGACAGGGCAGCAGAGTCATCGCGGTGCCGGCTGGCCGTTTGCGATGGTCGGCCGGTTAAAAGGCAGGCGATCAAATTTTCTCCTTTCCAGGGGCGGCTTTTTCCGGAGGTTGTGCCGCGCGAGATAAAGATATTCTCGATGGCGGTCGGTGGCCGGTCTATTCTGGCGGCGAGCACGGTTGACCGTTGCCAAAGGACCGTTCATTGCGGAAACGAAAACGCGGATCGGCCGAGCAGAAGCGCGGGGGTAGGTTCTCTCTCGCAAAAACGGGCGTACAGCCTCGCGCGCCCGAAGAGAGGAAAAAAGGGACGGACCGAGGAGGAACGAGAGAATGAGGGTGAGAGACGGTCGGGTAGGGGGTTGGTTCGTGCTTTGGAGGGGTGGAAGCGCGGGGGAGTGACGCGATCGATCGGATGGCTCTCTGGTTGCCTCCGGTTCAAAGAAAAGCCGGTGCGCGGAATCGGGTGCGGTAGGTAAAGCGTGTATACGCGCGACATCCGGCTAATCAGAAAATGTAGGAGCGCGGCCGACTAATAGAGAGTGAAAAGGCATCGGATAAACAAACAGCGGGCGGCTACGGAGGTATCGAGGGGGTTTTACTGGGGGTGTGGGAGGGAGGGTGCGAGACAGCGTGGAAGGAAGAAGGACACACGGAAGCGTGGCCAGAAAACGGGGTGGAGAGAAGGAACCAAAGGGGGTAAGACGGGAGAAAAGGGACCGGAAGAAGAGAAGAGGACGACGACGACGACGACGACGACGCCAGAGAAAATTACAGAAGGGTGGAGAAAGATGACTGCGATGATTTGAAGAGGAACAAGGCTCGAGACCAGAGACGAGGGCGAGATAGGGCTATTAGGGTTGGGTATAGGCGCCGCCCCGGCTATTAGAGGGTTGTTTCACCCCTACCAGGAACGGTGAAACGCCGCGCTAGCATATACATACACGTTGCGGGCCCGATTGTGTGCGCGTCGTTGTCCTCCTCCCTCTTCTCCGGCGTCGTCTGTTCCTCCGTTCGGCTCCTCGACGTGTGATCACGCTCTCGCACACAACAACTTGCTCCTCCACGTGTCTAGGCTCACGGTCGCGTCATATCGTGCGCACACGCTCGCACCGGTTGGGGCGCTTGTACACGTACACGCGTGGTCGAGTCAGGTTTCCACGGCAACGGGCGTGCTTTGCCGCAGAGATGCCTTTAATAAGTATCTTCTGGATGGAGGTGGACCACCAGCCGGCTTTCGTCCGCGAGCGACTGCCGCGCCGGCCGACCAAACTGAATCGGCATGCTGCATGACACTATGATACGCTCTGATCTGCTTTGCTACGTTCCGCTCTGCTCCGCTATACTCTACTCAGCTCTGATCAGCTCTGTGAAATGGAATGACAACTTCTTACTTCATAGGCTCGATACGCTGTAACTTCGTATCGTTTCACTCGATCGAGGTACGATTCGCTATATTGTTCTTCGCCATTATCTTCGGCCAATAGCGATAATGTGGCGCGATAGTGGGGGAGGCTAGTCATCATTCGACGGACGAACAGTACACGCGCCCAAACCCGAACCCGGCCCGGACCGGCTCTCGCAGCCGGCTACAACGAGCGCACCACCTTCCTTCGTGCCAGAGGGTGGTTGCCGCGTTAAACCATCCTCTCCCTGACCGTCCTGCCTCCTGTTCCTCAGTCACGTTTCCCCTCTCTCGTCCCCCAGCGGCCAGGTTTCCTTCCCTCTTTTTCTAGCATTTACCCGCCGCGATCCGCCGGTAATAGAAGGTGGTGGAGTCACTGCTCTGCGGTTCCTCGTGTGCGAGCACTAATACCGAGTGACTGCGGGGCTGTGCGCGAGGCAACGTGCGTGTGTCTGCACACGGGCGGATTTCGAGGGCCCCCCGGAGGGTGGAATGGCGGAGGGACGGTGATACATCGGTATGCATTTCAGCTGCCGTGCCGTGCCGCGCCGCGCCGCGCCGAGCCGAGTCGAGCCGAGCCACGCCGCGCCGGTCGTGGAAAAGAGGGAAAGAGGACGCGGGAAAAAGGGCGGAGAGAAAGTAGGGGAACCTGCGGCGTGGCGGGCGTAAAAGAGGGGCGACTCTGCTGGAGGGACACCCGGTGCACAAACCGGGTAGTTCGGATGTTGGAGAGGGGCGGAGGAGGGCTGCAGAGGGTGAAACGACGCCGGCGACAGCTCGTCTAAATGCTAATAGCCTTATCGACTGGATCTCAAAGTCCTCGAGTTTCGATTCTTGCTCTCCACCTTCTCTCTGCAATCCACATTCCCATCTGCGTCGCGTTCCCTGGGCCTCTTTATAACGCGAGCCGAGCGAGAGAGCATCTCTCTCCACCACCGCCACCACCACCACCACCACCCCCCTCCCCTCCACGTTCCCTCTTTCTTTTTCTCTATCTCCTGATACCGAATTCCTCTGCTCCACCCTTTTCGCCTATTTTCCACCTTTTGTTCCGCTGGTGTTACCGCGGTGATATCCGCGATTTTTTGGATAAACATGGCCGCGCCATCCCCACCGCTTCCGGGTCATCACTCCGCTGTTTCCCTTTTCTTTAAACTTTCTAGCGTAATACTCCGCGCCGGAGCCGCGCGACTGTGAACACGTTTCCGGCGGAGCTGCGATCGGAATTCGGAGGACTCTCTATGTTTCGGTCTTAAAATCGAAAGGACCGTATTTCCGGGCGAGACGCCGCGGCGAAGGTGGTTTTTTAACCGGCGAGAACGGACGGGAAACGCGTTGGTAAATGTTGTAAGCGAGCGCGATACGAGAGCCGTTAATGCTGCGGCGGTGAGGTCGATAGAGGGACCATTTTTGAATCCTCGCAGCGATTGCAGATTTTCGCGCGATTGTTCACAGTTTTATCTGTTGGTAAGAACTAAAAATCCTTCGCCAGCAAATTAGATGAAATCTGCTTACGTTCGATTCGAAGGACAAGAAGAAGGTTTGAAAATGGCGAGCGTGGCTCACGCATCGTTGAAAAGGAGCCGGTAAAGTTCGCATCGGCGAACGCTTTCGTTGTTGCTCGGCTCGCAGGCCGATCCGCGGGGGTTGATTCAGTGGCATAACGGAGAATGCAATTGCGATAAGTGCATCGAGGCCAGGAGACCTGGTTCATTAAAGGAGGGCGGAGGGACACTTTGCAATTTTCCGCTTTGACTCTCGGCCCCGTGACGGAGGGTCGGCGCCGGTGGAGGAGGAGGAGGAGGAGGAGGAGTAAGAGGTGGAGGTCGAGGAGGGGGAGAGGGCACGGAGGGCGAACGAGCGCAAAGTAGAGGCGAGTTAAGGCAGAAAACCCGAGGCCCGATAACTAGTTAGCCTGATATCGGATCGGGAAAGGTTTCTCGTGCCTACTATCAGAGAGATTGGCTGGCGCATTGTGACCGGGGTTCCGCATCCCGCGGAACGTTAATATTCGTACTCTCCGCGCCGCCGCCGCCGCCGCTGCCGCGCGCGTTTCTGATCGCAATAGCAAGTAATACCGACGCGGAACGCGGGCCACAATGGAGCAACCAATCCTTTTGATAGATCCTGATCAAAGACTCGCTGCTGCTGCTTCAAAGTATTCCTGGCCTTTGCCGCGGCCGGACCAGCTGCGCCGCCGATAACACAACACATCGAGCGTATTTGCGGGATACGCCGCGCCGCGCCGTCGGACCTACCGTCGGCTCCAATCCGCTCCGCGATTCCGCGTGCACACGCCCGAAAAACGCTCGGCGACTCTTTGCTTCGCGATTCGACGGGCCTGCATCTCGAATATTAACGCACTCGGGAGAATCGAATTTTCGGATGGATGGCGGTACCCGTTCTGCTGCTCTTTGCGTTGCGGACTTTTTACCTCGACGTTGGGGGTCGATGATGAAACTGGGGAGTTTACCCTAGAAAAATTAATTTAGCGACCTGCGGGCAGACTTTTTTTTTAATTGTAACTTGATATTCGTCGATGGTAATCGCGTAGTTCAGTAATTCAATGGTTCGAGCGTCTCGATGAAATTTTCTTTAAAATCGTAACTCGTTAACAATATGTTTGCCAGTCCCGGAATGAAGTCGGAGAGTATTGAAAAGGCAACGTGTGCACTTCAATTACCTCGTGACGACTGAACGGCCAAACTAGATCACTTATCCATAATAACTTCGCTGTCACGCAATTAAGCCGGGCGAACGTACTAATGCAATTCGCGGATAATCGTCGCGTGACACTCGGCCGGGCGCGGGGCAGCCTTTCGTATTCTTCGGGGGAAACCTGTCGAGCTTTCATCTCGAATATTAACGTTACCCGGCTATAGAAACGGAATTTTTTTTTTCCCCCAGTAAGGGAATTTCATGACTGACGTATTGTGTACGTTCGGCATGGTGAGCCTTTGTGCGCGGAAGCTTTTTCGGAGCAGAATGTAATATCGGATAGAATCGCGGCCGAATCGGTATTAAACGAGTTTCGATCGGAGATAGTAAAAAAAGTTATTTAAAAAATTTCGCTTTCCCTGCGCCACGCAGCCGGTGGACGCGAATAAACCGGCGCTGCGCGGCGTTTCCTTCAATTAATTAAGCCGTCGACCAGAGAACTCTGGCAATCGAGCCAGCCGATGAATTCTCTATAGCTTTTCAAATAAAATGCCGAAGATTAGCTTGATTTTTCCAAACTTGTTTTTAGGAGCGGAAATAACTGATTGTTCCAAGCAACGGATTATGTTCAATAATATTTTTCTGTAATAGGCTTCGCCTAATTATCCTTACGGATTCGGTGCTACTAATTAGACAATTTTCTACGTTAAAAATTCAGAAAAATTCGAATTCTTCAAGACTCCCACAGAACAACTCCTCCCAATCTTCAGCCATTGACCGTCAACAACGATCTCGCCATAATCGCACAGCGAAGCTCCTCCATACCGACTATAATGTCCAACAATGATCTATTCGAGGTTCAGTGCAGCAACAACGAAAATCCCGGAGCCAATACGAAGCAAGACAGAGCTTCCAAGCGAACGAAAGCTGGAATCGTGACCGGTGCTCTTTATTATCGCGTCGCCGGTCCCGGGCAAGTAACTATGCCAAGAGAACGTTGTCTATCCGGCAATAGCGAGCTCCAGAGTCCAGGAAAACTATGTTCTCCCTTTTTTCCGAAAGAATCGTTCTCCTGCAACCTGTGTGCACCACGTATTAAGCCTTTTGTCAGCGATTTCCGCACGGAAGTGGCTGGACGTTCGGGATCGATACACGAACTCCGGATGATAGAGATATCGGGACGTTTCGCAATCAGGCGAAAGAGCCACGAGGTGTAACTCGCGGTTCCAAGGAGCTTTGCCAACCGTATAAGGTTTCGAACATTCGAACGGAACAAAGCGGAGGGAACGGGCCTCTGTCGAGCAGTAAACACCGAACAGTTATCGCTCGGAACTAACGACGCGGAAAGTTACCGTTGGGTTTCACGAAAACCCTACCGTAACCTGCCCCCGGCCGATGGCGTGTTTTGTTTAACGAACATCGTCGCGGGCACGAATAAATAATCCGTAGACAAACGTGCCCCCCGCCACGTAGAAAAAACGCTGCGGAGGAGCCGAGCGACGCCGACAACGGGGTAATCAGTTCGCGTTGCGACGCCGCGCCGCGACGTTTCATTTTTCATCCCCGCGGCGGCGACGCCCGGTTCATTGTTCCAAAGATCCGCCTTGGATCGCTCTGAACCCCTGAACCTCTGTTACTCGTTGTTGTCTACACACCGACTCGATTTAAACGCGCGGTTCTCATTGCATTGCGTTTCGAAAACAGAGTTAAACTTTAAGCGGGTAGACAACACTCAATAGCGGAAGACCCATCAGAAATCTACATCCTCTCTCTAACCCACGAAATTTTACAGAGCGAAAGAAATCGTAAATCGTGGAAATACTCGAAAACCCACAGACACGTACAAGGTTGCAGCCCGCTTCGATCCCACGAGAAGCAAGCCTCTCCCCAGACAACTGGTCGGTTATGATCCAGATCTTCCGAAAAAGCTGATCGAAGGGCCGAGTAAGCTGGGTCCGAAACGGCGCCGTTCCGGCGGAAATCAATGGAAACCGAGCGTGTTGCATGACGCTCTCGGCCCGGACAAAAGGAGTCGTATGAAAGAAAGACAGTAGGGAGATGATCGCGCGAGTACGTTGAATGAGCGGCGAGCAGTAGGCGTAGGAGGACGTTGGAATCGGAGTATGAGAGCGGAGAGGCGGAGAGAGAGCGAGAAAGAGAGTGAAAAAAGAGGGGGGCGGGGAGAAGAAGAAGAAGAAAAAAAATGGTAGCGCGACGATCGTTAGAAGCGTCGGGTGGTAGAGGGGCGAGGGATCGGGGACGTTTAGCGTCGGGTGTACACGGAACAATCTCCGCGGCGCAAAGTAACTCGACGAAGAGGACGTCGACGGAGCGGCGCGGCGCGGAGCGGAGTGGAGAGGAGCGGAGAAAACGTACGCTTCGGCCGTCAAGCCGAGAGACCCGAGGTGTAGGTGGCTGTTGGTAGGTGTGTGTTTGTTTCCTTCTGTGTCGGTGGCGCGGAAACCGAGCGGAGGCGATGGAGAAGACGAGTGCCAGCCCCGGGCGGTGGTCGTTTCCCGGGCAAGTAGCCGGAGTGGATGGATAACTTGGCCATTGTGACGAGCGATGGCCTCCAGCAAGAGTAAATGATTGCCGGGGAAGCGGATACGGTAGAGAGGGTGCCGGCGGGTCTTTGTTGTTTCGAATAACCGAAGGGTTCTTCGATGGGCCCCATCGAAACCACCCCCGTCCACGCGCCGCACCCTCAACCCCCTTCGTTTCTCTATCTCTCTCCCACCTTGCCTCAGCACCGGCTCCGTCTTCCTCCAACTTTACCGTTTTCTGACCCTTTGCTGCCGCGTGTTCTCCGTCGTTCTCTCTCCCTTCCTCCAACTAACCAATCCCCCTCCCCCCCTATCACACTTTGACCGTTCTCTTTACCGCTATTATCGGTAATTAGAAGTACCCTCCTCGCCACGCGACCATTCCAGCCCGATGAGAACCTCGGGTTTGGCCACGCGATCGGTAACTACTTCGCTAATTCGGCGCAGGAAATTTCGATGAAACATCCACCAATTAATTGGGGAAGATTGTGATTTGTTTGCGGCTCTTGTTACGGAACCTGCCCTCCGCGATTCTCTGCGAACCGTCCTCTTTCTGTATTTTTAAACGATATCGTGCTACGATTCTGCGGACAATGTTCTCCGCTTTTTAAGAAACATTCCGTACTTGCTCGAGATAAACGTACTTTTCTTTAATTCGACCGGTATAAGAGAAAATCAAAAGAGAACAAACACCCCTCTTGATCTCTACGCTAACAACAGGGGATGAAGCGAAAATAAAGGACGTGTCTATCCAAACATCGCTTTTACGCCACTAACGCGCACACCGATATTGTTTGTTTAAGGATAAATCAAGTAGAACTGACCCCCTTGTATAAACTACCCCCTTGTACGAGTGACAAATACGTCAACATCTGCCACCCCTATTTAGACAGTCCTACACGGTAAGCCTTATTGAACGTGCGTTTGCTACTCAACAGGAAGAAGAGATCAATCGTCAAATTTCAAACAATGTTAAATAGATAGTATAAAACCACCCTAACTACTTTTCAAAGCATCAATAAATTAATACGCTAATTAGTATGCTCATGGCACTTGTCGTTAGGTTTGTTCTATTAGAATTTTATAAAAATTGTTTATACAGCAACCGTCGAAAATCGTTTTACTTGGTGACCATTTTCACCAATAAAATTTCTTGAATATCAGCCGAACATTTCGATATCCTCGGAAGCTCCAACCTCCGTGAGAAAAATCCAGGGAGCTCCTTCCATTTTCCCCAGTTTCGCGTCCACCATCTTCCGTTTCTTTCCGTGGAAGAGGGTGTTCGGAGAAAGGGACGGCATTTGTAATTTACCTGGTCCCTTAAAAAGGAGTATCGTTCCAGAGAGACTGCCGCTTAAAAATTTAGCATTCGCCTTGCCGGGCAATTCCACCCTCTTATCTAAAGACACAACCTCACCCTTCCTCTAACTAACCAGAGCTGGACGTTCTCCCTCTGTAAGGTCGCGGTAACGAGTGATACGGAAGCGAGAGAAAAACATCTGGCGAGTGAATGCGCGGGTAATGCGATCCGCGGATAAAAAACATTTTCCGGTGGCGTTAGCTTACGCGGCGCGGCGCGGCACGGCGCGGCGTTTCCAGAGACGCTTTATCCAAACTATCCGCCGGTTGGCCGAGCAACGAAGACCTCGCCTCCCCTTTTCACTCCTTTACGAGATGCACTTATTAGACAGTGGCCGTATAAAGCCCGGAACGCAGTTTACGTCGGTCTGGGTTAGTTGGCAACAAGAACGGCTGAAACCACCACGTACACCAGCCGCAGACGGTCTACAGGCTGATCCATCGAAAATACACCCCTCGATTGCGATTTCGAACAGCATCAGCAGTTTTCCAATATTAAAATCACAGATCACCGATGCTGGTCAAAGGCAACAGCAATTGCGTTCGATGTTCAACAAATTTTTAGAATCAATTAAACCGAACAACTTCCTCTGAAATTGTTATTTAAGCTTCTTATATTGCTTGATATACAGGGTGGTCATTGAAAAATAATGATATAGAATACAATTTTATTTTAGCTCGTGCATCATTTTAATTCCTCTTAATCACTGAATCTATTTACTGAAATAATAATTTTTATACAAATTAATACAATAAAGCTTGAACAGCGAACGGAGTTCGAGCGACAAGTAAATTACATTTCTGGGCTGGCTGATTTCGTGGATGGACCAGCCTGTAGAAGCATAGGTGTGTACACTGGTGCACAGAAGAGGAAGAGAGAGGAAAGCGGTTAGCTTCAGCGTGAAACTGACCTTTCTATGCGCGCACAAGCCAGACTGCAGCGGTAAACTGCACTTTAGTACTATGGGCCGGCTTAAACGATATTGAAGCGAGACCCTTTACACACTTAAAACATTTACCGTCATTACCCGGCGATCGTTCATCCAACGAGCCGTGAGCCGATATAATTTCGGAATTTTCACCGGGAACGCTTTTCGCAGGGACGCCGCCGCGCCGGACACTCGTTATCATCCGGGGCGGACCGCGCGGAGGATGTAAAACGCGTTTTTCGGGACACGTTCCCGATTCCTTGTGTCGATTCGCGTTGGATATCGTTTACACGGGCCAGAAATTTTCATAATTCCTGTCCCCGTATCGACAGGTTATTATCGGTGATAATGGATACCAGCCGCGCTTCACTTCTTCCATTACGGAGAACTCGAACTCCCGTTGCACGGGGAAATGGCGGAAACGCGACAATTTCCGGTACCGGTCGCTGATTTTGGCAAATGATGCTGCGGGTTACTAAAATCGCGGTTACTAAAATGCGAGGCTCGACATTCCTGTTGGCGTAGAGCGAATTCGCAGGTACCTGTGTTTAATTCGGTTCGGATTCGAAAGGTTCGAAATGGTAAGAGAATGTTAGTTTAGAACAGTTTTACTAGTTAGTTCCACTTGAAATTTCGTTTCAGGATCGACTAACCAGCTTCCAGAAGGATCCCAAACTACAAAAAGCGCCAGTCGCAAAGTTCGACGCGAGAAAAAATGACAGGTTCATTGTGGCCTAGTCAAAACAGGGGTGAGCAGAAAGGGCCCGGTGATCGTCCGATAAAAATCAGGGTGGCCACAGTTGATCGATCGTTCGGAGTCATCGAGCGATGATCGTCTGGCGTCGAAAAAGCGGCGGACCGCGTAATACGGGGGTGGGTATCGAGAGGAGGATACCCACGGGTGAGCCATTAAAAGGACGAAAAGAAGTCCCCGAAGGGATATTGTACCGGGCTTTACGCCGGGTTGCGGGATAGATGGATGGATGCTGTCGCACCTACGACACCCACGGTACCCGGTGGTGGTTTTGCTTCGGTGAGCCCACATGTCGTCGTGCAACGTTGCCCTAAGAGATGGGACCATGAGTCGCGCCCCAAATGGACCATACTGGAAATGTATAGAGACGCCTCTAACAGGAAGCAACCGAGCGCCAAGTGGTTTTCTGTCCGGGGGGGATCGGAGAGAGAAAGAGAACAGGGAGCAGGGAGCTATCCGTCGGCATTTATCATCGATTAAATTGTAAACGCCGCTATCCGTGTCCATCCGGGCCCACCGGCAGAATGGACTTTCGAGTAAATGGCGGCCGGCCCCGCAAATCGCTTGCCAAATCGCTCGTTAATGCAACGCTGACTTCTTTATCTGGCTCTCTCGGGCGTTCACGGTGAAATGCGGCGGAACCACTGTGGTTTAGCTACTTTCTCTGCGATAACACTGGCTGCCTGCTTGCTTTTGATGTCGAAACTGCAGGATCCGCTGCGCTCAAGTCGCGGAGCATGCTCGATGAAACGTTACCCAACGATTCGTTCCAATTGTCCTCGAGTCGTACTGGTTATTATATTTGCTGCAAATTGAATTTCATGGAAATATTTAATTTTAGATTTCTCTGGTCCTTCCTCGCGCCCCACCTCCCTCAGTTTGCAAGCTACTAAGTCGAACGTGAATTTCGGGGCCATGTTTCGCGGGCAATCCAGAACCGCTTCGTATTAACGTCCTCTTCGTCGAGATTAATTGTCGGATGACAGTCGTTGATATTCCGCAGCCGACATCCCATTTCCGGGTTTGCGCGGTGAATCGCTCGCGGAATCCACGCGCGTGAAACATTTTACCGCGCTTGATAGTGGCGCAATAATTGCTGGTCGGTGCGGCCAGTTTAACGTTTCCGACCAATCGTCAATAACAAGGTCACACACAGCAATACTTCACGTTTTTAAAAACAGAGGAAAAGAGTGCCGCGCGAGTTACATGATCGTTCGTTGGACGGTTTGTAAATCGTGCAACCGAAAACGCGTGCGATGTTATAAAGCACCCATGCACGCACACCGGCGCGAACAATACGGGACTGGAGGGCGGGGAGAGGGGCTTGGAAAAAAAAAACACAACGCCGCCACTTCGATCTACATTTACCCGAATGCGAAAACAAAACAACGTTTATTTTCGCTACGGCATAATAAATAGAGACTCGGGACCGGTGCGCGCATTTGCACTCCCTAATTATCCACGGGAATCGATAAAGTGGAAAAATCTGCCCTCCGGGCTTCCAGGATTTTTCAACGAGGCGACAATTTTTTGTGTTTCGCGAATTGCTGGAAATTACAAGCAATGTTTGTTAGCTGGGACATATTTCGTGTACTCAATTTTAGCGTTTCTTGAATCGTGGGGATTCTATTCGCGATATTTACGTGAAATGCAAAAAATTCGGTGCTCGGCGTGTTACCGGAGGAAACTAATTTCCCCCGTTTGATTCGCGAGCTTTCCAAAATCGATCCGGCACTACCGGGAGTCTAGTAATAAAAAGGTCTGAAAAAAGTCGTCGGTAATTGTCTGTCAAACGGTCGGCGAGCGATTCCCATCGACGCGAGCGTATCTATCCGCGCGTCGCTGTCGTTCTTTTTCGATTTTGATTAACGCAGCTTACGTATGAGGAATTTTGAACAGAAAATTACTCGAAATCGCCGATACCGACGGTGCTCCAGATACGCTTCAGACGTTTCCTGCTGGGAGATACGGTCGATCCCGAGGCTCGGGGCTGTAATTTTTATTTAGTGCGCGTTTATTTACGAAGCTCGTCGACGTGTGGCTGAAACAGCGCCAACGGCGGCGCAAGAGGGCGCGGAGGGGTAAGGGGAGGCCCGGTGATATCCATCCGTTGATGGTCGGTGATTTTGCACGTGAGGGAAGAGGGCTGGGGATCAGACCCGGCGTAAAGCAGAGAAAGATATCGGCATGGCTTGCAAAGGCATGGTCGGAACGAACGGGAACGGCGACGTATCCGTCGTATCGGCTCTATTTATGGCGCTACTTGTCACCGGGCTGGCTTTTGGTCGCTCTGAAATTTCCCTGGGAATGTTTTCCGCGGAGAATGGAAAGTCGCCGGGATAGAAGTTCGATAGATTGGAGGAACTCCGAGGGAAACGAGCAGCGCGAGGCTACATTGTACCCGTATCGACATAAACAGCGCCCCGTGTACGTTCTCTCCGCGTCCCGCGGAATGCTTTGAGACGCTCCGTCGCCTCCGTTCCTCGCGAAAATCCCGCGGATTTTTTTTTTCTCTGCGAATCCGCGAAAATGCACACTTTTTTATACCAAGTAGCGCCGCTAAAAGAATATTAGCCGAAAATTCATTGGGCCAGCTATCAGCGTTACGCGCTCGGAGATGTCGCAGGACATAGAGAAACCAGAGAAATTTCAAGATCAATTTTTAGGTCTGAAATTCAGAAGCAATCTCTCGAAATTCCAACGTCGCATCGAGCAGAAGAAATTATTGTACCGAACCCGTCCACATTTCTCGTTCGAAAAAAAGACGAATCACCCCATCGCGATAATGCTTCGATTCCCCTTGAACTACAAATTTCAGCTAGCGTTCTCCAGAGGACCGGGTCCGGTGTTTCCCGTAATCGAATCCGTAGCCGCGTTGTCAGAACGCTGCGCCGCGCCGCGTCGTCTGCGACAAGATGGCGGGGTGAAAATTCATAAGAATCCTCTGGCAAAGCCCCTCGGATAGAAATCCAGCCGAACGAGCATAGACGCGGGTTAGATTCTGCGGTAGGTGTGTGCACCATCATCGCGCGATTCCCCCTTTTCCGTGAGTCGTTCTCGGGAAATAGAAGTCCCGGGGATTCTTTCGCAGCCATATCGCCGGTAAACCAACAGATTGGAGCTTGCCGCCTTAATGCTTCTGTCCGGGGGCTATGGAGTATAGGAGAGTAGCGGAGCGGAGGGGGCGGAGTGGTGGCTGGTAGAGGACGTGTGACAGGGCAAACAAATTTATAGGTCTCTTATCCGAAAGATACACGGGATTATCCCTCGGGTCGCGCGGCAGCGGCGGCTCGCCTCGAGGACGAGGTCGGTGGTTGGCGGGTAGGCCCGTGGGGTGGTTCCGTGGCGGGTTAGGGGACGGGTGACTCTTGAGGCAGAGCTCGAAAAATCGTAAAAACTTTATATAACTCGGCTGAAGGAGCAAGATATTCAGCGGACGCCCGAAGAAGGGGGACACGGAGAGAGCGAGAGAAGACTTGGTAGGACGTGGGAGGGATGGGGGGGGGTTGAAGGAGAAGAAGAAATAGCGACGGTGGTTGGCCTGAGCGAGGGGCGAGGAGGAGAGTTGGGTGGCTGGTTGCAAGAAGGAAGGAAAGACAGTTACCAGAAGAAGCCAGCCGACGGAGTTTGTAGCGAGGGTGGTGCTGAAGCGTTTCAGAAAGAACGGGAAGGAAGGAGTCTGAAGGAAGAAGAAGGGAGGAGAGGGCCTGATTTGGGAAGGAGAAACGAAGATTATCGGGCTGGAAAAGGGTAGGGAGGAGACGACGCCGGCGGAAGAGGTCGGTCGACGTCGACGTCGACGTCGACGGTGGTGTGCTGCGGTGTGCCGTGGAGGTGGAGGAGTTCGTGGAGGATGAGGACGAGCAGCGGGGGTGGAGAAGAGGGTGGTGGTGGTGGTGGGCAGGGTAAAAGCGGCGCGTAGAGAGAATAAAACCGCGGGAGAGAAGGCCGAGAAGGGAGACGGAGGCAAGGGTCGATTCATTCTAATTCGGTTGTGAAGGCTACAGCTTGTCCAACAGCTCTGTAGTATCTGTGGGGTGGCTGCCTGCCGGCTGCCACTGTTGCTGCCAATGTGGCCGGTGTACTCACTGTTCCTCCACCCCCTCCGGCCCTTTCGCTCCGTTCCTCCCTTATTCCTCTTCCCTCTCTGGTCCCCTCTCTGGTCCTGCATCTGGTCGTCTCGCCTCTTCCCTTGGCTACCGGACGACTATCTGTCTCCCGGACCCGTTGACTTCTCGCCCATCGGGGAGCGAATATTTTTCAGGAAATTTCCCTGCCATGCCCTGCCCTGCCCTGCTCTGCTCTGCTCTGCTCTCTGCTCTGCGCTCCATGCCCTGGCTCTCCGCTACGTCCTCTCGGATGGATACGCCGACGATATCATACTTGCCCGCGACACGTTCCGCTGACTTTTGCGACTTGACAAATTGGGGGCGACGTTGTCGGCCCTATTAGCCGTCCGCGAATGAGGATTTCTGGCGGAGGATGTCCTCTTCGACGCGGTCCTTTCCAACCCCAACCCACCCACTCCCCCAACAGAGAGAGAGACAGAGAGAGACAGAGAGAGACAGAGAGAGAGAGAGAGAGAGAGGCGGACACATTAAACCGGGGCGGTTTCGCGACGAGTATCGACTTTCGTCAGCTCTCGCACCAGCGAAACCGCGGTGTTTCATTTTTTTTTTGTTGTTTTACTACTCCCCGCACTACCCCTCTTGTTTTTGTAATCGAGCATCGATACAGACGCGATTCCCGATCGCGCGACAATTGAACACTGTTAGGAACTAACTATGCGATTGTGTTTATGGGAACAGGACACCGGGCGCGGCACTGTTGCTGGTGTACGGATATTGCAAAGTAGCTTCTCCCTTTTCGATAACCGGTTGACTACAATGTTGCTTCGTATACATATTACATAGTCTTTATAAATAGTATTTTTGCAGTGGTGTCTGCTGTACAACGCCACAAACTCCTAATTGTAATTCGGATTTTGTCAGTCGGAAATCACGATCGGACGAAATCGAAAAATTTAATAGATGTTGCGTAATTCGCGGGGGTCAACATTCCAAATGCGAAGAAACGTTTTCATTGAAAATCCGAGGACATTCGAGGGAGCCGCGGCGCGGCGGCGATATTACTATCGGACCAATTTCAATGACGCATTCACGATCGTCGACTGAGGAAACGGCGACAATGACGGGACCGAGGCATGCGAAAACCGGCTTTGACGCAGATTACTTGTTCGGGAAGCGGCGCGGCTTGCGCGGGGGTGTGCGGGGGTGCGGGTTAGGCGCTCGTTCGGAGGTCGAAAAGAGCGGGCGCGCGATTTTCCTTTTCTCCGCGCATCGATCCGCCGTCGATGAGGAAGCTAATTGCACGTGAAAACGGTGCGCCTTTAATGCGCTCACTTTGCCGGGGCTTGTGTGTGCACTTCTAGCGACGCAATGCACCAATTCCACCGTTTTTCCCGTCCCCTTCGGCCCCGCAACCCCGTAAAACCGCCCCCTTCGACGCGCGTGTTGCACCGTCGGCGGCGTCCGTCCCCGTCCCCCTCTCGGTCGCCCCCTCGATTCATTAATACGGTCCTCCAGAGACCGACGAGGAGAGCCCGTGTGCTAAACGACCTCATTAGGAGGCACGCCAAATGCATTTGTTGTTCCCATTCGTGATTTTCCGTGATACTGGTCTCTTGTTATGCAACTCTATACGGTTTCCCGTTGTCCCGTTTCATTCTTTTATTATCGGAGACATCGCCTATTCACGACAGTATTGCGCGGAACGGAAAAATTCTCTCGTATAATAGAAACTTTTTCAATGATAAAGAAAAGAATGCCGAAGCCAATTTGCGGGACTAAGAACCGAGAGTGGGTAGAACTTGGGGCAAAGGGTGGAGGGGTTTCGAGCGAGCCGCTCTCAAACGGATGCATTAGAATGAAGCGGAAGATTGAAGCTAACGCGTTCCGAATCGAGAGATACACCCCAGCGGCACTGCGGCGGCCGCCTTTTTCTCTATTCTCGATTTCGATCGTATAGTTTATACGCGGTTGGTCCGCGCGGAATTCACGACAATTTTTCAACCTCCTATAAAGCTACTCTCGCGAACAGTTTATTTTTCGGAATCTGCCGCTGCCGCGGATTTTCCCAGACAGCTTGAAATTCCACCCCTTCGCCCCGCGTAATTTATTGGAGGGAATAAATCCTCGTGGCGGCACAAGTGTCGCCGAAAAATTTGTCTCTCTGACGCGTGTCTGCGCTCAAAATTTAACGCGCAGAGGGATTTTTACGTTCCCGACTGCACCCCCTTTTTCAGGGGGTGAATTCGGAGTGCATGTTGGAACATACGTTAACGCCGCCGCACGGTGGGATTTGGTAACTGACGGAGGAAATCGAGTTTAGGGGTTGTTACCCTCGCTCGGTCGGTTGCTGGCTGGTGATCAGCTACCTTCGAAGGGTAAACTATCGAATGGTTAATGTGTCAGGATATTCCTTGAATACAGGGTGAATTCGATAAAGCAGGACACCGAAATGTCTCCGTTACTTTTCGTTGTACAAAAAAACTTCGTAGGACAAAGTTACACTGTTTAAAGGGCCACATATAACCGGTGTAAGGGAAAAAAAATTTCAAGGTCATTTTTATGAGATTGCAAGGTTATCGATGTTTTTTTAAATGGAATGATATATTTTCGTTAACGTAATTTTGTAGCTGACAAAATAACGAATTCATGCATGTAACACAATATGACCATCAAATGACCTTCAACCCAGAAAAATGGTATAAATAATATTCAACGTGAAAGATTCATTTGATGTATTTCTGTTACGCCAAATGTTCAAAAATGCATCCCTTGAGCTGCTATACATTCAAATGTATCGCAATACACAACATAATAACAGATTATAAAAATACAAATAAAAACGAAACACAAAATCACAAAAAGTGATCCAATTGAAAAAAATATGAAAAAAGCATATGCATGCGCATGCAAAAGGAAAATTAGCTGAGACACTAGGCAGGTTAAGAATTCGGCGGGTAGGCTTGCAATTAGGCTCTTCTTGCTATTCGTTTGTACAGTGGTCAAAAATAGAACACTGACAAATGTGTACTAAGAAGAGTACATACATCTAAAAGGGATTTTTTTTGTATTTTGTAATTATGCAATCTTGTAATTTTCGTCGGGTGGGACGATAAAGAAACGCTAAGTGGGTGGGTGGGTCTCCCTCGCAGCAACCTCCACGTGGTGAGACCCGGACAATCGTTGTGATTCTCGATTTATAATATTTTCTTACCCAAAGATCAATTACTCTATAAAATATTAAAAATCGAGAATCACATCGAGCTAATGGCTGCGAAAATTAAGCAATTCTTCGACACGATTTCGAACTTTTTCTTTTAAACATTATGATTCTATTTCATTGTTAAAAAAAATGTTATCGAGTCAATATTGTTTGAGCTGACGATAGGATTCTATTGTTTTTTCCATGTGCTTTCGTGTTCGTTTTAAATCGAAGCGCCCCTATGATAAAGTACCATCCACTATCTTTAATTTGAGTCCCCAATTGTTTAAAAATTCCCACGGGAATACATTCTAAGATCCAGAAATTCCTCCTAAATTCGTGTGGATTTTGTCAAAGATGTAGATTGCGTTTTTTCGATTGATCAACTCGATCTAATATTTCTTTCTAAGACGAAGTGCCCTTTATGAGGTACATATATATTTGTCCGTGCCTTAAACGGCGGGTATAGATTACAGACATTACATTTTATGGGTTTTTTTTGTCTAGTCTTCGGTGAGCTGTGAGTCATGACGCCGTCATTATATTTCGTCGGTAGTCACAGCATTACAAACACAACTCGTTAGACATTTGTATTTGATAATTTTCGTGGATCTAGTTCCAACATTTATCGTTTGTCAGCGTAGAGGGCGTAAGAAACCAGTTGTTATTGTGCGAGACACGAAACCCCATATGGTGATTGGTCTATTCTTATACCTCGTCTGTGATTATACTATTTTAAATCACCGACGAATCACTGTTAAAAACTGCCAGCCTTTACTGGTGGTTATGTTACTCGAATAATTCGGAGTTTTCTTACGCCCTCTAGGATATATTCTGGCTGGAATAAGAAACAGAAGGCTATCGACGGGATCTCGTCGGTGCAGAAGGGTACTGAGGAGATTTTCGGTCGGTGAGAGAAGGCGAATCGAAGTCATATCGACAGTGGTGTCACTCGTGGCCTGACCACTGACAGGGACACGTCACTCCTTATCTTGTGTCGGTAAGCTTTCATCGATTGTTGGTAGCTATCCGCAACTAGTCAAATAGTACATTTCCTCATCATCTGTTAGTATCTTTTCAATTGAAAATTATATTTGTTACAGCTGGTACTTATCTTTCTCACGCAACATATCCCATGCAAGTAAAACCGAATCCAACATTATCTATTACAGAAGGCACTGTGAAAGAACGTAACAGAGTCCGTCTGCCATCAGCAGCTATGTCACTAGTTTTCTATTTAAACATTCTCCACTAAATGCAATCTCTAATCAGTGGTCATTATCAAGCCTGTCGTTCAACTACCGGAGAGTGGCTCTCAAAATTTCAGAGTCGCTCTTAAATACAATAGTATTCAACGCCAACAACGCGGTATAAATTGTAGGACAAGCATATTATCGCGAGCACACGGTTGCAGGCATCACCATCGACACGGAAAGTTTCGATGGCGTCCTGGCCGGGCCACGCTCGATTGAAGCTCCCTCGACTGCGAACTGTTCGGACATAATTTCCCTGAGTTAGAGGGCCCCGGCAAGGAAGGAGAAGAGAATAGAAGAGAAGTCAGCCCATAAGAAAGGATCTCTGCCGTGCTCCGTTCTCCCCCTCTCGTTCACGATATCTCGAAAGGGTTCTCCACGGTGTAAAGCCGAGAATCCCCGATATAAATGTCAAGTTCGCCTTTCGGCTTTCCACTCGAGCCTCGCTCGCTCCTCTCATCCCGTTCGGAGTCGTTCTCTTTCGTCACCGGGGGGTGGTTTCGGCTCTGGTTGCCCTTGACGCGGGCCGTATCTCTTCCCTCACCCTCGTTCTGTCGTTACTTCCACCCCTGGTTCCTTCCTTCCGAATTTCTCTCTCCCCGCCCCACCGGTTGTTTCTGTCCTCCCCTCTCAGCCCCTCCCATCCCCTCTCAGCCCCACGGAGATCCGCTCCCCGGTTCGTTCGATCCTCCTCCGACCGCTCCTCAGCCGGCGAAACAACAAACAAAGTGCAGAGAAGAGAAACAACGGGCCGATCCGGCGTAATCGTGGCGATCTTCGCCCAGGAAGTGAGAAGGCAATTTAGGCGAACCGCACACCGCTGGCCAGGGGTAGGTCCGACGGATAACGAACGGCCCACCGGGAGGTAATTAACGGTGTTTTCCATCCCCCGGAGTAATGCTCCTCGTTACGACGGTTTCTACTCGCGCCGCCGAGGGGTGGGTTCTCTCTGCGAGAACGAGGAAACGGGTCGGATGCCCCAGACCTAAGGAACTCTCCGCGTTCTACTGCATTCTCGAACTAGTACGGTGGTTTCCAGGTAGTTACAGTGTTGGAAACGCGTTTAACATTAACATTGAATTTATTTGAAGTTTTCGTTTAAATTACAATTCTTCAATGTGGATCGTACAGAATAGAAATTGTCACCGAAAAATTTATTTAGAAATGTTTATACATAAATTACACAGATTCTTAAAAGCTATGAAACAATCGCAAGAACATGTAACAATGGTACATAATGACGGGACGTCTCGAGGATCGTTCACGAGCTCAGACAACACCGTACACACCGGCGTCATCAAATCGTATAATGAATCCCGCAGTCCCACAGACGACCCAGTAATTACTCCCGAAACGGTGCCTTCACACCGCCGGAGCCGATCTACAATTCATAGGAATTAGAGCACAGTCCCAACTATCATCACCTCCGATAATCCCGAAGGACACCGATACCCTCTAAACTCAGCTCTAACCCCTTCGCTTGAATTAGCAACTAGCGAAACAATATTAAAAAGTTAAGTGCTCTCTTTAGTTTGACCAACTCTTCTTTCAAAAATCATCATCAAAAATTCTCAAGTTCAATCATAGTTCGCCTCCTTTCGCCTTGCGTTACGAGTACGAATCTATCTGAAGTTCGAAGGGGATGAAACGTTCCGTAGAATTACTTGTTAGGTCTGAATCATTTATTTTAATAGAATCACGCGATCTACTAATTACCGTTCCTTTTCTACTTTGTATCGTTAGCCTTCGAACAACCTAGCTTCGAGACATTCGCATTGAAACACGAGCACGAGGATCCACCTCTGGCTCGGTATTTTTAAGAATGCTGAGTACCCAGCCACGAGGTAAGCTCGATCGCGTCTTTCAGCAATTTCCGATCGGATTTTCGCAACACCACACCGCCACGAACTCGGGAAGACATAGAAACGGTTAGAGCGTCGGTTCACGGCATCGGGACGACGATCGTGCTGCGAAATCAACGATCAGGAGCCGTTACAAATGATCTTGGGCGGCCATCCAGGGGGCGATCGAGCCTCCTGCCCCGATTCTTACAGCGTGTAACCAAGACGACGGGTCGTTGTGGATGAACCCGGCGGGTACGCTTCTGCATACACACCGTCCGGGCTGGGTACTCTTGCACACAGACTTCCCGTTGAACGTGTACACACACGTCGGACACGACACGCCTACCTAACGCCGCGACTGCGGCGGAACGCGGCCAGAGAGTTGCCTCGCACCGGTAAATAATGCAAGCCGGGGTAATGGCGCTATCTCTGCGCATCTTTTATTAAACGTTCGCTTCGCCGGCCCCCTCCCCGTCACCCGCGCACCCCCTACCCTTACCGACCGACACCCTCCTACGCCTCTTTCTCCGCCGACCTACCCACCATCCCCCGGTACACCCCTGCAGTCGGGTTATTGCCACTCTGACTGCTCTCTTCTTCGCGGAACGCGAGCCTCCGGTTGGTTACAAGGCCGATGCGATGCCTGGCCGTCGCTCATCGTACTCCCCCCCCCCTCACGGTTAGGCTTGTCGACATCCCTGATCCCCGTGTACACGCCGCGCCGCGCCGTTCGCTTTTTTAACCCCTTGCCTCGCGATTTATCTCGTGCTCGTGAAGACTAGAACTTCTTTGCCGGCCCTGTGTCAAAGAGAAAGAAAATTTATTTCCCCTCCGCCAAATTTCCACCCCTAGACTTTGTCTTCGATGAACAGTATTCGACGGAAAATTGGGACGCAATGTGTTCTCTTTCATCCCCAAATTCGAACCCTTACAGTTTAGATTTCCGTGACTTTGGTAGTCGATAATTGTTAATCAGTTATTGATTGTATCGATCGTCGTAGAAAACGTTGAATTGCGCGCGTGGAGACGATTGCCTGAATGCAAATTGCAGTTGAAAAGGTTAGCGGAAGCAGCCGTAATGAGAGATTATTTTTGTAGCCGTGGTAATGAGGAAACGGAGTATGAGGATACGCGTTCCGCAGAGGCACGTCGGAAAGAGGCTTCTCGACAGAAATTAAATAGGTGCTTGTGCTTTAATTTCTGCCCCGAGGTTTGTATTCTTAAGAGAACGATGTGTAGATTACCAGCCAAGGAGCGAAGGGGGTGTTCTTTTGTTACAACCGTCGTTGTTCCTCATTGATGTTGAAGTTATTCGGCGGTTCGTTTCGCGGAGACAGGAGCGTGCTATTTTAGGGCACGTTAACCCGAATCAACGGAATATCGTGTTTTTTTTTTCTTCTAATCTTTCCACTAGAATCATTTATTTAGCGCTAGACAGATTGCATTATCAAGCCGTGGCAATTATGCATTCATAGCATTTTTAATCTTCTAAAACCGGGCACGGTGAAATGTTTATAAAAGTGCGATGAGATTTTTATCTTCTTGGAGTGCGACGTGCACTAACCGTGCCGGAATAATAAAATCTTTGTTAGATTCCAATTTTTATAAACTAGACTGTATAAAGTTTTATTGGATTTTTCGCTTGCGGAGAATGTCGTGCCACCTCTAATATGATACGGACAGAATTATTTCCGGCATCAATCTCTGTGAAACTGTCCGACAAATTCCATAGAACAATAAATATTAAAAAATTCCTAAAAACCCATTATTTCCGAGTCTATTTCTTCCCCGAGCGAAGGAGCGTCGCAATAAGCATCGAACGAATCGCGATTTACTCGCAAGCTCGCGTCTAGCGCCGCTAACTGTAGTTTCGCAGTGCGATAGCGGGACGACGGCAGGAGCCCGCCTTCCATTACCTTAATTCGCGCATTAAGTCCTCGGGAAATTTTCGTTCGGCGACTCGAGTCAGGCTTAGATGGAGAGAAGACGGCAACGTGATCCGAGTCGGCAGCTACTCGAGCGTGGAAACCCGAAGGGCTGGCGCCGTCGATTTTCGCGGGCGTGCTGATTTCAATTAGCATTATTATTAGAACCGCATCGGCGACAAGGAGAGAATGCGAGCGAAAGAGAGAGAGAGAGAGAGAGAGAGAAAGAGAGGGTGGGTGAGGAACGAAGAGAGACGATGGCAGTCTGGCTATCCTCGTCGTCGGTTCACGAGCACACACCGAACCTGTGGGCCGCGTTTGAACGCGCAGGTCCCTCACGCACACCTACAACGGGGACAGGGACCACCCCGAGCGACTGACGCTTTGCTAGGGGGTGTTTGAAAGCGGTGAAATCAATGCTTCTGTTTGCACTGTTGAGGTCGAACCGAATTCCGTTCCTGCCTGCCTCTGCCTCCGCCTGACGATGATCGCGAGCCTGTGTGTGCGTGCAGCCAGATACGGGAAAACGTTCACCGACGTAGTCCCCCGATCCTGGCCAAGGTGAAAGTGCACGTAGACGTTTGAAACCGAGCTCAACGAGTTCTAACAATTTCGGTCAAATTCGTATCAACGCCGATCAATTATCCACGACCCACCTCGCCCGTTCGTTCTTCTTTTGTCTGGACGGAGGCAACGGATCTGTACCTTTCTACTGGACACTAAAGAGGACCGCTAACTTCTCCAGGTGAGAGGAACTCAGGTCCGAGATGACGACAGTGGACTGGTTAACATGGCAGGTTTCAATTTCTTTATTTTATTAGTTGCGGAGATCGTAAAGTTTTATTTCTTTATTTTTAGGTACATATGGTGTGGACAGACTTTCTATCAAGTCCGTCTTTTCGACGAACAGCACCCGAAGGCGTCAGCCGACGCAATCAGAAATTCTCCAATTAAAGAGCCGCAGCCCGTTTCAACCAAATAATCGAACAGGCATACAATTACTGCTTAATTGGTCCGACTCCGTCCCTCCGGCTGTCCAGATAATCGGCGTTCTACGGTAATTGCTCGCCGGGTCGGACGTTTGCGCTCAAAGTCCAGGTTGCCATTAACGCTTCACGCCGAATATCACCGGCGATTAAATCGGGCACCGGCGATTTGCGACGTATCGCGGCGAGTCTGTGCCCTCCGCACGAGCACTAGGCCGAAGACGCAAGACGGGCTCTCCAATAATCCTCCGTGATCTCGTCTGAGCCGGCTCTAGGCTCCCGGAACTCTGCTCTCGGCTTCGGAAGCTCTCAAAGTTTTTGGATGTCTGTCCTCGGTTCTCAACTTTCGAAACACTTGGATCTCCAGTTTCGAAGCTGTTGGCTCCGATTGTCGGTGGTCCCGGGGCATTTGGCCCGTGAGGGCGCTATGCTCTTGGCCCTCGGATCGTAGAGCTTTCGGCACTCGGCTCCCGAGTCTCGGCAACGCTGATCGCGCGCTCATGCGAAACAACTGGCGCGGTGCGGCACGGCGGGACGTGGCGGAACAAGGAAAGAGAGAAGCGCGGACGCGAAAGATAACGGCTCGCTGCCAATCGATCGATTCGCGGAGGCTTTTGTTCCGTCTACGGTCCCGCTATCCGATTTAACTACGAGCGGCTGGGATCCGGTCGGATATACCGTAAGAATCGACTTTATCTCGCGCCACGTTCAACCGGCGCAAGGTACAAGCCACTGCTTCCTAGGGGAACTTGGAAAAATGTCGCACAATTGCCAACGGATCCCGTTTTGTTCGCAGATACAAGCTTTGTTAACGAGCGGGTGAGTTTTGGAGCTCGAGGAATTGTTCGAATTTATAGATCGCTGGTGTTCAAACACGATATAATGGGGACATTGTTTCGAACGTAGTGTCTTGCGGATTTCAGCGTCACGTTTGGAATGATCCTCGTTAATTAGCGAAAGATTCGAGCGTATCGAAGCTCGGATATGGAACGAGACTCCGTTGGTATTGTTGATCTGTGGATATGAATCGCCATAAATCACTGAAAAACAAAGTTGTAAAAAAGAAATACGCTTGGTGAAAAATTTTCCTTAAAAATGAATAAAACCTTCCCAATACACCAAGACAAAGTTATCCTTTAATTCCAGGTGGACACAACACAGCGAAGCGAAAATCGCGTAACCCACAATCTAAAACGTCCGCCGCGCTCCAATCAGAGCGGCGTCGCACTATTCCCAGCGGTTCGATCGACCAATTAACAGATTAAAATTAGTCCTCTCGACCGTCGGCGCCGTCCGTGCTCATATTGAATCGACACCCGACTAATTAACCGCCAACAATTAACCGACGAATGTGGATAGTCGGGTACGACGTGGAATAGAGAGGGTTGGGAAGTTGGGGGGGGGGGAGGGAGCATCAGCAGACAACATCTTTCTCGGGTTAAGTATTTCGGTCGACGCGCATGTCTATAAATACATGTGAAACGGTGTGCACGGTTGTGCGAAACGCAGTGGTGACCCTCGGCGTACTCGCAGACACGGGACCGACAGCTATTGAGCTATTACACGCCTAAGTGGAACAGCCTGACTGCAGTGGCGTGCCTTGCTGCTTTCGGTGCGTGCGACTCCGCGACCTCAAACTGGTAATCCGCTGCGCCGTGCACCCGAGGACTGTTCACTCCCTCTCTCTCTCTCTCACTGTGTCTGTTCGAGCGATTGCGGGCTTGCAGCCGAGAGCTCGTTGCGCCGGAAGTACGAAGCCAGAAGCCCCTGGACAAAGGGAATACTAGCCTGAACACCGGCTAATTGGTGATTTTCAACGGAATTCCCTACAAACCAGAGCGTTCCTGCAAGACGATGCGACGAGGTGGTTACTACTCGCGATCTCGCACAATCGGAATTTAGATGAGTCGAGCTTCCCATTGGCTTCCCTGTTTTGCCCACTCCGATCCCGCTGGGTAATAACTGCCAACGATTTCGAACGTGAAACACAGAATCGCTCGATAAACACGCAATTTCCGGGGCTCTGGCGGCGGACGTTTGTACAGCGAACGCTATGGCTTTGCAAAACGTTTTTATCTAGGGTAGTTGTTCCGGTAGCTAGCCAATTGAGGTAAGTAATCGGCCATCGAGAGCGTTGTTGTTAATATCTTCATCTGCAGCGTCTCCAATTGCAATTTTTCCCCGGTCGCACGTTGCAGTATCGCGGCACAAACGGTATCGCGGGTGTCGAGCGAGCGGCATCGATTTTCCCGATTTTTTTCGGGCGTTGCGTCACTTGACGTTATCGTTAATTCGCGCCGCTAATGAGCCACGGTCAGGAGGTACCGGCCGGCGGTACTAAGAGTCCCGAGACAGATCGTTAATTAGCGCCCCCCTCCCCCCCCCCCCCGGCCCCCCCCCCCCCCCAATTTCCTCCTCCTCCCCCTGCCCCACCGTTTCGCGCACAGGTACCGATGTTCACGAAGTTTAAGCGTCCTCGAAAAGAATTCTTGGGCGTTCACGGTAAGGTTACGCCACTGCCGGAGGTTCCACGAACCGTGGGGTGTGCGAGTGTCGCGCGGGGGTTGGTTATTTCACGGTCCACTCGCTCCACTCACACCCCTTACAGGCGGCGGCGGTGGCAGCCCCTTTCCAAATCCACCCCTAAGAATTAATTCGAGAGAATCGTCCGGCGGCCGAGCGACAGCCACCTCTTCTGCTTCCACTTCGGATCATCTTCTTCCTCTAACCCCCTGAAACCTACCCTTCCCCCCCGCTTGGTTCTTCCTCATCCCCTAGATTTCCCAACCCACTCCCCCGATTCGCAGGATCCTTCTTTTCGTCTCTCCTTTCGCATTACCGTTCGCGTCGATCTAACTTCCTCCTGACTCCTGGCTTGATAGCGCCCTCGTCTCCCGAAGGGTCGACAGATAAAGAAAGAGAGGCCTGAATTCGGCTGCCGCGCCGGGGATGGTAGCAGAGGCGGCCTTAAAAGCGGGGACACGGTTTTTCATTGTCTCCGGATGAACGAACGATAAGACCGATTCCAGGGGGGCGGCTAATTTTTCTACCCCGATAGCCGGCTGATGTTAGGAGACGTCTTATCTAACCGGTCCAGGCAATTAACGGCGCTCTCGGATTCGCTCTATGATTCCTCCGTCTAGGTGGAGCACGAACATTGATATCCTTCGGACATCTTTAACCTCTTCCTTAAAAAGCGACAGACGTTAATATTATATTTATTGTACGCTCGAACGGCTCCAATCGACAATAATAAACTAGAATGTCCTCTCGATTTAACGGAAATTAATAACGTGTATTTTTTAATCGACGTTATATAGCGCAAAGGGTTGAAGAAACGTGTCACCGCCTCCACAAGTGTTTTACCCGATCCCCGATGCGGCGGCAATTATCGCGGGATTTTTCGCGGGTAAAATGATAACGCGGAGTTTAACCGGTCTGCGGCTGACACGTCGACCGTCATCCAGAGCACGGGTGCTCATTACGTTGACCGACGTCCGCTGACGATGACAGACGACATCGAGCTCTTCTGGAACGCATCGAGCGATATTTCGACCCGTCGCTTGTCGAAAAGTCATCCATCAGCTCGCGGTACATATTCTGCGGTATTGCACACGCCCGGCACGAAATCCACGATTTTTCACTTCACACGCCGCTTTGTCTGCCAAAAATCGTTTTTCACCGGGGGATGAAGGGGGGGGGGAAGGTTACGGTTAATTGTAGGAGAACGATGTGCCATAGCCTGCGAACGGCTGCGCTGTTCGCCGGTAATTCACGGTATCATCGAGCCCGTTTGCTTCTAATTTCAGCATCAAACGGAGCAATCGAATGGTACGCCTTTGCGCCGACAAGAGAGCGCTGTTTTGAGGGAACCGAGCGTGTCCGAGGGAGTCCCGCGAGCTCAAAGCGAGTGTATACATATAATAGTATACTCATTCGACTAATGGCTTGACTCGCTCTCACCGGCTTCCTTCCTTCCTCGCCGTTGTTCCAGGAAAAATGCTGGCTACCCGCTACTGCAACGAGCGACGCGGAGAAATCGCCAGGACCCAGCGAACTCATAAAGAAAAAGCGCAGGAAACCGAACCCGGAACGCAATTAGGCTTCCAATCCTAATTCCGCTACCCCAACGAGATAGGGCGTGCTCCTTCCGACACGGGAAACTCGGGACGGGAGATTTTTTGGAGGCGTCTGAATGGGTTTTGTCATCGGGGAATGATAATCCCTTGCGTCGCTGACAAACACTGCCGTTGTTTCCCCGCGATTGCAGCTGTGATTTTTATGCTGTCCGAAACTGCGTCTTTGAATTGGCAGATTCTACTAGCGGACTCGTATGAAAATTTTCGTTTTCGGGTCTCGGAGCCACATAAGTTTCCGATGATAATTTTCGAGGATCAATTTTAATAAAAAAAAAAAAAATGGAATAAATAAAAGTATTTCCACGAGTTTCCAGCAAGGATTTCAGGTGTACCGATAAGACCGTGTCGCCAGGGTGACGTCAGGGTGGCCGGCATGGTCTGTATCCTCGGATAATTGGCGCCATATTGCGAACTAAACGATCGATCTTTCCTCGGGCGGCGCGTATGCTCAGGGATTATCATCGTGTATTTACTGGCAAAGGCTTACGAGTGTAACGTACGGTATTTATTTTACACAGGAACGTTTCATCGCGTCCCGACGTGGTTCAGTTTTGCGTTCAGCACAAAAAATTGCTGGCTAAATCCTCTCGCGCTCATCCACTCTATCGTCTAGCACGAGAACATACACACTGTTTCTCTCTCTCTCTCTTGCTCTCTCGATCTCTCTCTCTCTGTATGTCTCTCCCTATATCCTTCAACTATCTCACACTTAGTCGTTAATTTTCACGCGCGCCTTAGAGCTACGAGCGTTTTCCCGATAAAATCTACTTCGTTTTACAACGATCCTCTCTCTCTCTCTCTCTCTCTCTCTCCCTCTCTCTCTCTCACACACACACACTTCGCAGCGACCAACGGAATATGTTACAATGGCGGCGAAAACGTTCGAAGTTTACCCGGTCCGCTCGGAGGGAAGTACAGTGCTTTCAACGTTGATTCGAGGTTCCTCTCTCTTTTGCATGCATACGTACACACCCATGCATAGGAGAAAACTGTACACAAGCGAGAGAGCGCGAGCGTGAACACAAGCGTTCCTTTTTTTTCTTTTTCGTTGCACGCGCATTTCGTTACTCGTCATTGCGGCTCGTTCAAACATCATCGCGGATATTGGATTGAAACGCGAAATAACGGCAGAACGCGGTGCTCCGACCGGTTTATACACGGTTACTCCGTCCGTTTAATTTTTTAATTATATCCGTCCCGCTCCGGGGTTTTACGCGCGCGGCCCTGCAATCGACCGCTTGTTATTCTTCGTTTACGTATCACCGCGTATTTATCTTTCCGCTGGGACGATGGATTCCCCGGCTCTCACCCCTTCTACATACTATCCAACCACCCCCGCAACACCCCCTGTACCTTTCTACCCCCTTCTCCGCCCCCACTCTTCCCTCTTCATCGTCCCGCCATTCCTCTCTCGTCACGTTATTTTCCACCGTCATCCCCCTTCGCGAGCGGAATTTAAACGCCCCGACAATATCCTCGAAGAGACGCGCTCGTTTTCTGCACGTCAACCCCGCGTAAACCGATTACCCTATCGAGGCGACCCACGTGCGGGACGATCGACGGCCCGAACGGACCGAACAATCGGCCGACACTCTTTTGTACATCGCGCGATAATGTCCGCTCGACGACCGGGCCGCGCGCGCTGCCTCCGAACCCTGGGAACCCCGGCAACATTCTCCTCTTTCATCTGCAAAAATAGTCAAACGCTGTAGAACTGTCCCCCGGAATATCATGGTGTCTCTTAAAAAATATCAAAAAATCTATTCGTTCGGATTTTTAGCGAATTTCATACGTCTAAAAAGAAACACCGAATAAATTCCTCGTGTATGCGTCTTTATAATTTCAACGATCGTAAATTACCACAATTCACAGCGGTGATTTTTGCCAGTACCGTTTAACGAGATTCGGATCATCCTTCGCAAATTCTACGCGAGAGAACGAATAAAAGAACGTTTCTGCATTGTGCGTGAATAAAATTACCTGTTTTTTCATGTTTTATTTTTTTTTTCGTTGCCAAGATTTCCGAGTTCCGCGAGAAATCGTGCGTCGTTTCGCCCCGTTGACGATTTCACCGTGGAAACTAACAACGGCGGATCCATCCCCCGCATCGATTACTTTCAACGGGGGGTGGTGTCTCTTCTGTCTCGTGTTTCCGGTGGAACTGTACGGGGCCGAAGGCTGAAGAATACTTTCAATGAATATTTACAATCGTCAGGCACGCTCGCAGAGTGCTCCACGGAAACTTTCTCCCATGGAACTCTCGTTTCTACTGTACAGAGGGGGTGGAAATGTACCTTCGGGACAGGACAGATTAGAAGATCACCATTTAGGGAAGGATCCTCATCTCATAGACTCGAGAGGCCTTCTTTCTAAATGCGTTGCTCGATTGGAAATTCCCGTGGAACACTATGCAGAGACGTCATCATCCCCTACAATACGCTCGCGTCAACGCAGCCTCCGATTCCAGGGTCGGAGAATTAACAGAAGCAACCCTTCTCGCCCTTCAGCTCCACCATACGATCTACTGTCATACCAATCATACCAAGATCGAAACTTAACATTGCACGTTCAGTTTAACCCTAGCGAGAATAAACGATATTTTCATCCTATAGAAAGTAACATCGCTCTGGAAAGTATAAAATAATCATAAATACAAGATAGTCGCGACTGAAATTTGCGTCGTTAGGGGTGGCAGTGGTTTCCGAGAGGAATATTCTTAACATTCTACAACTCGACAGAAAGATCGAATGCATAATCAATGGGCCGTGGATTTTTCTGCAATTCCTACTTCCCGAAAAGTAGACAAAGTAAAGCAACTTCTGAGATAAAATAAAAATACTGTTATCCTCGTTCAATACGAACGCCTCCCGATTTCCAAATTTGCAAGTTCCTCGCGGCAGGTCAGGATTCGATGCACAAAGATCCCCCCAGTCCAGTAACCATCGACCCAACAAAACTTTCCAATCAGCATCCTCACAGTTGCATCAAACCCAAACCGATCCCGTTTCACCAACAAATACATTTTCCCCAAAGAGCATTCGTACCGGTGCCACCACCCCTAAGGACCAAACAGATCATCCAACGAACCCCAAGTCGGTAGCATAAAAACAGCATCGCGCATCATTCTCAACCGTCATCGAAGCCACGCTGACCACGAGAGTGGCATACTTCTCCCGATCGGGTTCGAGGACTACGAAGGCGAAGACGACGTCCGCGAGCGTCGAGTTCGCTACGCGTGCGGGTGTGTGTGTGGATGTGGATGCGTGGATAGCGTTAGACCGGTGGACGAGGGTGTGGACGTGGGTGGCGGTCCTGCCGCGGTTACCGGTGTCGCGGACAGGTGATGACCGAAGAACGTCGGCCCGGTTGGAGGATAAGGTGGCGCGGCTGGGTGATAATAGCCAGGTGGCGGTGGGGGGACAGGTGGTGGATGATGGACGTGGGCGTGAGGATGAGGGTGTGTGTGCGAGTGGGGCAGGGGGTGTTGATGGGGGTGGGTGGCGAAGAGGAACGCAGGGGCGTAAGGCGGGGGGTGTGGCGGCGTGGTTGGCACCGTGGGGCTATTGACGTCGAGGCCAGGGTTCTGCTTCTTCCATTTGGTTCGGCGGTTCTGGAACCAGATCTTGACCTGGGTTTCGGTCAGCGAGAGGGACAGGGCCAGGTTCAGACGTTCGCAGACGGACAGGTATCTGGTGGTCTTGAACTTGTTCTCCAAAGCAACCAGTTGTTCATATGTGAACGCAGTCCTGGCTCTTCTAGGTTTGCCACCGGTGCTGCCACCCCCGCTGCCGTTCTGCCCGCTCTGGCTCTGGCTCTGACAACCCTGAGCCTGCACGCTGCTCGACGACGAAGAGGACGACGACGACTGCCTCTTCTTGCAGTTCGACGACTGCACGTTGCTCGACGCAGCGCCGTTCTCGCGATCGGCGCTCGAAGACTCCGGGTCCGTGACCCTCATCTCCACGTCCTCGTCTTCCTCTTCCTCTTCAGGGTCCTCGTCCATGTCCTCCATCCCCGTGTCCGGCGTACCCTCCTCATCTTCCTGGCCGCTGCCGCAGGCGAACTCGCCCCGCGAGTCCCCATCTGCAAACAATAACGAGACCAGAGATCAACGGGGACGCCTCTCGCCATCGCGTCGCGTCGCATCATCGCATCGCGGAGAAGATTATCAGACGGAGGAAAGCGATACGGTGTTGCGTGACGAAAATTGATTACATCACGGGGTAAAATTGCGCGCGGCGGGTATCGGGTTGCTTATAACGGCACACCGGTAACCGGAGCCCGGCCGAGCTGTGCTTCACACCCCGTTTCACCAGACGCGGAGAACGCAGCCAGCGGAATGGACCATTTGCGGCGCAACGCGGTGGAAAAGTACGCCGCTGCGGTGCAGTCGCGGGGAGAATGTGGTAGAGCTATACAGTGAATAGGCTAGGGAGGGGCGTTAAAGTTGCCGATGTATCGCGCTTGGGAACGGCTGCTCGAGTACTGGAAAAATTGTTTTGACGAGTCTACTGCGTCTGATTGGTGGAGTACTCGATCTACTGGTCCAAGAGGTTGGACACCTTCCAGCAGAGGTTGGTACCTGTCCGACGTTGCATTTCGGACGAAGAAGATTAAGAGGAATGTTTTCAGCAGAAAATACTAAAGATACCGAATAACCATTTAATTTAATGTCTGATCATTCGTACCGATCCCACAATTCAATCAGCACCCCTCACCCAACAAAGATACGACGATACAGAGGGAATACTACAATCACGCTCAATTAAAACCACAGTAGAAAATGAACCTAGAAGAACAATCGACACCAGTTCACTCTCGGCATTCCTATAATAAGCAATTAACAGCCAGAACCGTGCAGCAGCCGTGCACTTCCAGCGCAGTGTTTCCGGTGGTGCCGCCGGCCACCCCCGCGACGTTATAGAGGTCCCGGCGAAGACAGCGAGCGACCGTTCGCCCGACCGCGGCTACGAACGATTGAAACGTGGCGATCTGGACGCTATACGCGCCAGAGAAAGTGCGAGAGAAACGAAACTGCGAAGGGAAAGAGAAAGAGCGGCCAATCGTTCGCTCAATGAGAGAGGAGATTGGAGATTCAATCAGCACGCAGATGTCCCGGGGACAGATATTCCCTGGCTCCGGTCCGTGGAGGTTGGGGCGCCCCTAAGGGGTGGGGAGGGGGTTCTGGGGATAGGTTGCCGGATGGATAAAACCAGCGACAGAAAGAGACGGACTCGGAATTGCCGTGGCTCGTGGCCCATAGCCCGTAGCCGAGCACTGTGCCTGGGGCTTGGAAGTCCGTAGGGTGCGACGGATCGAGAAGGTTTACGCCGTAATGGGATTTGTATCTCGTTAACGCGCGATCGTTCTTGCCCCGACCGTACAGGCCGCGCCGACCGGCTGCCTTTCTCTTCTTCCGCGGACCAACGTCCTCTCTCTTTCCTCCTTCTTCCGCCACCGAAACTCCTCTCGGACATGAGCGGCACACCTCCGCGAATTGATTGCTTCTAATTGAATCGCGTAATTTATATTGTTCCGCACGGACGCCGATGCTGCGCGACCCTATCCGCCTTTACATTTTTCGGGGAGTGGTAGTTGCACCGCAACGCGGACCTTCGAGTTAGAGGATCGTTTAGGAGTTTGGGTGACGGGTGGAAGGGCATGGACACCATTGTATGATTTTTTTCCGAGACTACAAAAATTAGAACTTTTCTTTCAGAATCATGAATTTCTAAAATTTGCGAAACGCCTGTACAGTGTACTACTGTAAAGAATGTTGAGCAATAAATAGTGCAGTTTGTGTAACAACCGGACAAGTCTTCAAGATCGTAATGCTACCACAATGTGGGCGAGCTATTTTCTAATTTTATTACAATTTTAAGTAGTAAATATTGCAGTCGGTGCGTCCAATTTTACTGAAATTCTAGGTGATAAAGATAGCAATCTGCGCCTCTAATTTTCTTACAGTCCTGAGCTATAAATATTAAAATCCTAAGCAATAAATATTTGCATCCAATTTGTCTACAATTTTGAGCAGGGAATGTGTGCGCTTCCAATCTCATTACAATGTAATTTATTAGTTCAGTATGAGTCACCAATTGGACTCAAAGTTCTCAGCAATAAATATCGCGGTGTGCAGTTCCAATTTCATTAGAACTGTGGCTAGCAAATAGTCCAATTTATGTATCAAGCAGATCTATTAGCTTCTAAATCGTCGCGCTCGCAGTTCCGCTCCACTTTCAATCCAACGACCAGCAGAGCGCGCGCGCGCGCAACAATGAAAATTTTGTCGGAACGTTTAACAAAAACTGGCCAGCGAGTGATAGGGTTGAACGAATGGACAGACCGCGTCAGATCGGGCCACATGGTCGCTAGAGGCGTCTCACGCAATTAACTCGAGACGCGTTCGTAACGAGCCGGCTCTTATCGCGTTTGTCGAGGTTTTATAGCGTCGGCCGGGCAGCATTTATCTCGCTTAGATCTTCTTCATTAACCACGATCTGACGGGGCTTTCTGTTCGAGCCGCTCGAATCGGGGTCGAGGGAACGGAAACCTCCCTTGGGACCCGGCTAAGGGTGCACCGGGGGAGATGCAGGGTACAAGCACCGTCAGGGATACTTATTTCGGTTTTCCTCATTAGGCACAATGACAACGGGTCCGCCGCGACGTCGAATCTGGGAATCGGCAAACGGACGGCCACGTCGACGGAGCGTGCCAGCCGTCTTGGATCGAAGCCTAGGAACGTTAATAGAGGGACGAATGATCAAGTGTCGTGGGATCGACGCGGGACCCGCCTGACGGTAACCGAGAAAGATAAAGAGGAGAATGATGCCCGCGTGATTGATTCAATGGGGCCGAAATCTAGTTCGGAGCAGCTTCTTGCAAATTGATGATAGCCAGCGGGAAATCTCGGTGCGTTTATAGGGTACGAGAATCTTTAGAAGCTCGTGAAATACGAATTTCAGTGAAATATAGCGCGGCTTCGTTTTATTTTTGGTTCGGCGAGGTTAATAGCGAAGGGAATCGCATAAATTTCTTGGAATTCTTTTTCTTTTTTTTTTGTTTGCAAGTGAAATCTACGCGAGGAACGCTCCGCGCGAAGTGACGACGACGGTCCGCGCGAGATCTTTGCACGTTTATGGCCTATAGCGAATCTTTAGAAGCTCGTAAAATACAGATTTAAATGACATATGGCGTGGCTCCATTTTATTTTTGGTTCAGTGGGATTAATGGCCAAGAGAATTGAATTTGAGACGGCTCTCTTTAAATTCTTGAGCGATGTAAGGACTGATCGTTGCGATGAGATGAAAATAAATAAAAATTAATAAAATATCCAACCTGATACTCAATTGCAAACACAAGTGTCGGCAATTCCCACATCGAGTGCCATTTCAGCCACCTCGAAAGAACACTAGCAATCAAATCCTTATCGCCTCGGCATTCGCTACGAGACGCCGGACAATTATCATATTATTTTCGCGGGCAGGAACAATGGCCACGGTCCAGGGCCGTACAATGGCCTGCGCAACGAGTGGCGTGCTCGTTCCCTTAACGAGCGTGTCCCCCGATATCATCTCTCTCGCGTCTCGATAAGAAAAATCCACGAGGCCCGAGCAGCAAGGGGGAGGGGGGATCCGACGTTTAACGGTATCTCTTTGCGCCGCGTCCCGTAGTAATTACAATTTTTTCCAGAAATCTAGCGGAAAATCCGGGGAGCTTTCGAACGAGCGCGGCGAGCGAGACCGTACGGGGGGGACGGGACGGGAATTTCTGAACGCGTCGGAAGCGGCGCGGTCGAGCGAGGAGAGAAGCGGGATCGTTTTGGAGGGGGTTTTGCGAACAGCGTAGCTTGAACCCCCCCGCGTTCGCGGGGAGAGAGGGGGAGGCGTGGGGTTGCGGGCGATGAAGAGAGGGAGCGAGAGAAGTCATTATGATGCAGAAGAGCCAATTTTCTGGGCGGCTTGGCGCGATGCGACGCGATACGCCGCGCGATGCTGCGCGATTATCATAACAACCGACGATATTATTCCGTCGGCGGATTTGCCGTTCGGCAGGGGTTTGTAGCGGGAGGGGGGAGATGACGCCGGCAGGAGACTCGTTGCTGCCAGCAGTCGAAACGGATTTCGCCGATCGGAGCTTCGCCGGCGCCCTGATGCACTTTTAATGGGGCCCACCCCCCCTCCCTCCCCGACCGAGAAAGATGGATGGCCCGTGGAGCCCCGTGTAATCCCGATTTCATCGGCAACAACGATCGATCCCTCGACCGCTGTCCGAACTCGGCCCTTGTCGCTTTCTTTCCTCGAGATCAGGCCTGTCCGACTTCTTCCCCGCTTTTTCTCGTCGATCCTATTCCTAGGCAATCAGCGACTCCGCTAGTCGAGGTCCACGTGCCCCCCACTTAGGACTTAAGGTCTCGTTCAACTCAGTCCCGACCTCTTCGCGATCCTACTCCTAGGCAATGAAGTCCCTGCTAATTGAAGTCCACGTGCCCCCTCGATCGAAAAGAACAACCGGGGAAGCAGTACGGTAGCTCTGATCTTCTGGACTTTAGAATCCAGATGAGTTGAAAGAAGTCTAAAATCCCAAGTTTAGGAGTGGGGTCGAAACAGGAAAAGCGGGGAGGAAATAGGTTATCCCCCTGTAGAGTCTAGATAGTCTTCTAGATCGCAGCCCAACTTGTCTCCCCGAACACGAAGAGACGGATACCGGTCTTTTTTTTGCGAGGAGGGACAAGACAGTCGCCGGTTGATTTGGTCCGCGGCAGCCAGCGTCCCGTACCGGGATAAAGGGACGACAATGATGGGGTTCAAGGACTGGTTAACGCAGATTAGCGGAGCAATTTGTCACGCTCCGACAAGCCACCCTCACGACCGCCCCCGCCGGCGAACCACCCCACTACAGCTAGCCCCGACAGTGGCTCCTTCGTTCTGTTTCTACGTCGATTCACCCCCTTCGCTCTCGCGATGCTTCTACTTCTTCTTCTTCTTCCTCTTCCTCGTCCGAGAGGAAGCTCCACTCGTCCTCCTTGCCGAGGACCTTATCGACGACCGGGGATACTCCTCTCCTCCCGGTCTCTTATCTGGCCGCCAGACTCCATTAAATTCGAAAGTCAACTGTGAAATTGGGATCCCGAGGACCCGCTCACGGATTCGATCATCGCGCACAGATAAGCTTTCCGCGGCAGATGCCCGGATACCGATCCTCGCGATTTTCCTGGTCGGGGGCTGTGCGCGACTGAAGCGATCAGAGTCGACGTCGAGGCGAACTAAGTGGAACGATCGAGCTTCTTTTGTGTCGTGGAGAGGTTGCTAGAAAATCTGGCATCCTTCGAATTTACGTATTTTGTCACGGTGAAAGCAAGTGACAAGCTGTGCAGGTGTGCAGGTTTGTATAACCATTGGAAAAATATAAAAGACCAAAACAAAGAAAGCCCACCAAGATTCCTCATCTTTTTACCAATCAGCGATAGCCAACGATAGAAATAAATCCACGAGAAGCCTATGAGGCCGACGGGAATTTTTGTTGTCACCGGTGGGCCAAGACGTCGCGTTTCGAGCGGACGGTCGTTCCTCGAACGAAACGGAAGCCGGGCCGTCAGGTTCTCGTTTCTTTTTGGATGGAGAAAGACGCGGCGCGACGGGGTCGCTCTAATTAAAACGTTCTAGCACAGAGCGGCGTGCACAGCGTTTAAGCAGATCAGAGGCCGGTCGCGAGTGGTGCCCCCGTCCGAGCCTGTGTTCCCGGTAACGCCGTCGTCTACATCATCGCTTTTGTAGGAATCCCCTAACAAACGCAAATAACTCGGAAATCGCGGGCAGATCGCGGCGCGGGGCGATCCTTTCGTCTAAACATAGAAACGAGGAAGAAGTAGCGAAGAGGGGACGGCGGAGTAGGATCGACGGGGACGCGAAAAAATATCGTTCAAGATCACCGGGACCCGGAGTTCCATGTGGCGGGGCCTCGGTTGTACGAATAAAGAAAAAGAGGAAGGAGCGGGGCCGTGTTTTGGCCGGTTACGTCGCTTGCGAGTCGCGAGCAGGAAGCAATAAAGATGCGTGCCACGGGTTTTGGCAAGAACAAGCCCGAGGATTAGGGGATTTGCTAGCGCGGACCAGAGCCAGAGAGAGTGAGTGAGAGAGAGAGAGCGAGAGAGAGAGACAGAGAGAGAGAGGCGGAACCCGTTCGGAACCGCGTATTCTAGGAGATTAATCGGCCGTTGCGGCGAGATCAACGACGATTACCCGATTACGTCGCTTCTGCCGGCGTCTCGCGAAATTGGCGGACAAGGCGCACCTTCTTCGAGAATGTCGCTTCCCTTCGCTCTCTCGGATACCCGGTGTTACTCGGGGACTATTAAAAGAGGTTGTTAACGGATCGTTCGTGAAACTTTGTTCTAAGAACGCTTGCCCGCGATCCGTTATTGTGATTCATCGGGCCTCGCGCGGGACACGACGGCTACGGAAATGCGCTGAGAATGCAGCCTGAAGGTTACCGTTTTCTTCGAGTACAATGTATCCAGTCAATTAACTTTGTAGTGCCTTATAATACAACTGAACATGTACCCACAATCGTTTCTGACACATTCAAATGAAATTCCAATTATGTCCATCGGCATTTAACTATTTTTCTTCTTCTAAACGATGAAAAAGTTCTAATCGTCGTTGGTGTAAAGAAAATGGTGGTACAAAGGGGAAATAAGGAGTTCCAAGGATTTTCAGACGATCAGTGACTCGTCCACTGGCTGTAATGAATCAATAAAAATTTTCTACTGCACTGACAAGCCACTGAAAGCAAATAAAAATTTGTTTCTTTCTTGAATAATTTTAATGAATCGCCAGCAGACATTAATGGGAATTTCATCCTGAAAACTTGCAGTCTACCATCTTTAAAAATATTACTGAACCGTTACTCCCTAGCCTCGATCGAATTATCACCTAACACACGAAAATGTAAGCTCGTCAAGCCGCGTTTAGGCTGTCCGCACCAGCTCCGAAGGCCTAGCAGACGCAGGTCCCATGGGCACGGGGTTCAGACGCGCTCAATCAGCATAAAGCGAAGGGGGTTCAAGCGAACCGGCAATTCAGCTCACGAAAGTGGACGGTTATGGTGGTTTACGAGCGACAGGCTGTCTCTTCCGTTTCGCGAGAGACCAGCAGGAGATGGACAAGGCGACCGAGTTGCACCGTCGCCAAGGTAAAATGTCCGCTGAAATTTTTCTTCGAGTAAATGAGCTCTTTCCCGTCGGAGCACTCGGAGATGCGGGTACGCGATTAGACGTGTCCTATCCGTAAAATATAACTGTTCGAATGCCTGTTGCTCTTAGCTAAGAAAATATTGTCCACGAGAAGAAGACACGGACAAACTAGTAGATGTCTATACCCTGATACCAGACGTCCTTACGTCGCGTTAAAACTACGCAACAAGCGTTTATTAGGTCGGTGCAAGAGTTCGTGGCCGATTTCGTATTAATATACAACAAGGAATCGAACAGGAACTTTTCCACTGGCCTAATATTTTGCTGTAGATTCCTGTTACGAAATTTTCCAGCTCCCCTTCGCTTCGGCGTGGAATACCTCGATTTCCGTATTTCGACGGGAAAGAGCTAAAACCGGGCAAGTGTGCGATTAGCGTGGTCGCTAACGATTATCGATTAGTATCACCTTCGTGTACGCTATCGGCCCGCCGATGCCGGCGATGATGGACGGTACTGTGCACGACCCGTCCGCCGGTGAACTTGTTAGGGTCGAGGATATTTTCCACGGAGAATGCTAGACACCTCTTCTTGGCCTGCACGGTGCTGGCGGTGGTGGTGATGCTGCTGGTGGCGGTGCCGGTGGTTCGTGCCGGGTTGCCGGAGGTGCACACGGTCATCACGGTGGATGCGGCTGCGGCGTGCGCGGATATATACACGGGAGTCCCGTGACCAGTCGGCTGGCCACCGCTCTGAACACAGGAGAAAGGGTGCACGCCGCTTCTCGCGAACGAGTTGAGGAACTGTTCGGACCCGGTACCCCTGGAGGAGGGCGCGGTGAGGTCCACCGGACTGCTCGGGTTGCTTTCGTCCACCTCGTCGCGACAAACGTCTACCTCGACGTCCTCGTCGTCCTGATAATTCCCGTTCCTACTGCCCGGATGCACTTCCTCCTCCTCCTCCTCCTCCTGCTCCTCTTCGTCTTCCTCGTCCTCGACGTTTCTTCGCGGCGTCGCGTTCCTCTCGCGATCGTCCTCTTCTTCCTCGTCCTGATCCTCCTCTTCCTCCATCTCCGCGTCGATCCGCTTCTCCCGCAGGCCGGTCATTGTCGTTGTCGTTGTGGTCGTCGACGTCTGCGTGTCCATCTCGTGGAACTGTTCCTTGTCGACGACACGCAGGATCGGCGAGGCCGGTGACGGCGAGTGCTGTTGCTGCTGTTGGCGCACGCTGTCGTATCGCACAAAAGGCTCGCCGTGCGTGCGTACGTGGAGCAACACGTGCCTCCTTTCTTGAGGCGGCAATCCCGGCAGCCCCGCACGCATCTCCGGTTCCTCCCGCGGTAGAACGACCGGTCCTAGAGGCGACACGGTCCTGCCTTCCTGCATCCTCCACATTACAGCCCCGGGCTTCTCTTTGTCCTTTATCTGACCCCGCGACGCTTCATCCCTCTTACCCACCTGGAACGTTTAACGCACTTGTCTCTTTTTATACCGGTCACAACGATCTTTTATCCCGTTCAGAAAGGCTCCCCGACATACATCCGCGAACGTCCCTCGAAATACATCACGGACACTGTCCGATCCCGGCACTACTCTGGTTTCTCATCACTGAATCGGCAAAAAAATATCCTGGCACACCGCGACGACCCGTCGTCGACGACGCGGCGCGGCTAGTCGAGTCGACTGCTGTTGCGGGCTCGCGAGGTGAATCAGACTTTAGAATTGCCCGGGGTTCCGTTGGTTCCGGGGTTGGTTCTCGCCGTTCACTGAACCGGTCGGACACACTGGGACAACAAACAGCCGTTCACCGGGTCAAGAGAGAGAGAGAGATCAGCGTGGCCGCGCGATTAGCAGTGTCTTTGGTAGACAGACGCGGCGGCGCGCGTCCCGTAAAACCTGCTCTCGGGACCTCCGCGTAGAGCCATGGTGGCTGAATAGGTGGTATATCGGCGTATTATTAGTACCGAGGAGCCGACGTCGGATCGTAGTCACGGCGGAAAGCGACGGCGGCGATATATGTGTGGTGGGGGTGACGGGACCGCCCACAGCGGGCGTGGCCAACCACGGCCCGCTTACCAGAAAGCACCGGCCGTGGTGCGGTGGGCGTGAACGGCGGAGTTCCCGTCGGGGGGTTGCGCGCACACACGTGCTACCCTCTTGTCCGTGCCGCTTACGGACGGTACACGATCACGAAGATGCACCCAGACAGAGAGGGAGCAGGCTGAATGGACGGGCACGAACACGAAACGGAGCCGCCGCGTGCAGACGTTTCGCGGCCCCACGAGCGAGCTTTCGCCAGATACTCGGGTATGTACACACAGAGTCTACCTTTTCCTCCCTCTGCTCGACTCCGACCGGCCCACCCTCGCCTCTCTCTCTCTCTCTCTCTCTCTCCCAGCTCTCTCCATCCCTCCCCCGGACGGCTAAAGTGGTTTGTCTTTGATTTAACCACCACCGCCGCCACCGACGCAGCCGACGCCGCCGTCGATGGAGGAACGGTTTTCCCTCCACGCACGTTGCTCGGCGTCGTTCAACGGTGGCCGAGGATGTGTGGAATCGTCGCACGCTCAACTCGTTCTCTGCCTCCTCCGGTATCTATCCGTGATCGTGAAACGCCACCGGGTTTGCCGATCATCTTGGTGTGTGAAAGGCGCGTCGATAGGGGTGGGTGAGAGGGAGGAGGGCGCGGCGTATTCTAGGACCCGTTGTGTACAGTAATCGTGTCCGGAGTATAATCGCGCTGGCTAAGTACGTAGCTAGACTAGCTAGGTAGCTATCCAGCCTGCTATCTACGGACTCCGTCTTCATTCTCTCTCTCCGGAAATCTCTTTCTCTCGCACGCTTCTGTTCCGACGTCCTCCTACGGTCGCTTCGGCTTCAACAGCCAACCTGGACCAACTCTATCCGCCTGACCGACCGACCGACCGACCGACGCGACGTATAGCAGAGCCAGTCAATGTAGCCGTTGCTCCCGGTGAGCTGGTAGTATGCGCTGCTGTTGCTGCTGCTGCTGTTAGTGCTGGTGCTGCTGTTGATGCTACCGCCGCCGCTCTTAACTCGGCGCACGGATATTGTTTACCCGACCATTTAGGTAATTGCTGGCCTACCGCCCTGCCAGCCAATCGAACGTAACCGGCGGATGAGCCTGCAATACCGAGCCCACCCTCTCCGCCCCTGGCACCCCGATCATCGATTCTTTCCACGAAATTGAAGAGATACACGCCGGTTCTCCGCCCATTCTGCGGCCCGACCGACCTGTCGTCCGATCGTTCAATGGCCGATCAACCGTGACGATCGCGTCCCGCCAGTATTAATAGCCAGCCGCCGCGCCGCCCCGCGCCGGGGCGAAAGTTACGCAAACGCTCGCCTCCCGCCGGACTTTCCAATTAACCGGGGACGAGAGTACTGGGTATCTTAAAATTGCGTAACAATCGACGGGAGAAGATCGGTACAGAGAAAGAAGGGCGTACAAGCGCGTCTCGTAATCGAAAGACAAGCCTCCCGTCCGAGGGGTGGTATTGTTCGATCTGACCAGCAAAGAAGGCACCAGCATAACGTCGTCGTCCCGATGAGCGACAACGATACCATGGTGATTTCCGCTGGAAATATCACCGTTACACATCCTTGAATGATTAATGCACCGTTCTCTCACGATTCTTTTATTCCCCGATCCCCACCGTCGTCATCGTCGTCGTCGTCGCGGTTAAATTTAGAAGCGTCGTCGTCTGCATCGTCGGCCGTGTCCCGACCATGAATCCCGGCGCTAATAACCTGTGACGATAGGCGTACCGCGCGAACCCCGCCGATTGATAACGTAATGAACCCGATCAAATATTTATAATCCGACCGACCGTTCGGCCGGCCCGGTCGATCGGCGCGTTTTACTTTCGTGTACAGATGTTCCCGGCGCGTCGGTGGGAGTAATCGCGTCGCTCTCTTCTCTCTCTCTCTCTTTCTCTCTCTTTCTCTCTCTCTCTCTCTCTCTCTCTCTCTCTCTCTCTCTCTCGCGGCCATGATTTCCCGGTTGGGCGATGTGTATGTATGTTCGGAATGTGTGCGCGCGTGTGTGTGTGTGTCCGCGACTAATTTCCGCGTGTGCGGACCGCGGCCGGCTAATGAGCATTATCGTAAATTTATTTCGCTGTGCCTGCCACGGTTGGTCCGCCACCGCATAAGAACTAACAAATTAATTTAATTCGTAAATGACACGTACGGCGTGCACGGTGCATTTACTGCATTGAATGCCGGCGCGCCGGCTGCAGCTCAATTTGCAGCCAGCCACCAAAGCTTAATTAAAAATTTACACCGACAATGTGGCCGTGCGCGTCCGCGTCGCCCGCTCGCCGTGCCCGCCGTACCTCGCACCCTCGCGTGCCAACGCGGCAACGTTGATGCTCGTTTTAACTATGTCTACCCGCGACAAAAGCCTTCTTATACGACCGAGCAACGGCGGAGGGTGCACTGCAGACAGTGCGCGACGATTGTCCTTGTGGGGCTGTGCTGTGGCCCCGAACAAGTTAAGGATAACGAAACGCTTTTACAGCTGGACGCTGTTTACTAACAGGGAAAGATTTGCAGACGGTGCTTTGCTATCGCTCTTTTTCACCAGCTTGTGGGATAAACCGTAGTCTCGGAGGGCATCTCGGTGCATGGTTGCTCATTGTCAGGGTCATCGGTAGCTACCCGGTAAATTAGCACATTATGTGCCGGTGATTGTTTCATAATTTTTGGAAGTCTACGACCCAAGGTTGATGATTTTTGAACAGGTCCTTCATGAAATCCACGATCTACTCATCATTACGTAGTGAAATTTTGGCAGAACATGAATTACAGGCGTGTATGTCAAAACCGTTCTAATGGGAACCGCCCAGCCATTCCACAGCCGCGTCTACCCAAAACCAAAACCGAAATGCTCGATGAGGAATGCGCGCGGATCGCTAACAATCTCGCGGGGTCCCGCGCGCCTCCCGCCGAAGAGCAGAAAAAAAAAGTGAGTCGGCCGTTAAGTGTCGAGGAGACGAGGCGAAAGGGGTTGCAGGTGAGCACACCGCCGGATTACCCTACCTGGCAAAGTGATGTGGGTTTAGGCGAGCGTTCCTAATAGTTCTGAAACGGTGCACGAGTCGAGGAGCAAGCTAGCTGGTTAGATAGATGGCTAGACCGGCTAAAGCGGAGCGAGAGAGGGTGGCATCGGTGCTAGACTGTAGCTAGAGCAAGATAGATCGATAGAAACAGCAATTGGGGTGGAGAGGAGGGGTAGTAGCTATTCCGGAAGAGGACGCTGCTATTCTGGCTGACGAGGCGACAGAGAAAGACGTAAATATAGAATAAGAGATGATAGGGAGCGGGGTCGAGACGGGGGTGCCGTAGAGCGAGGACGATAGAGAAGGTAGCCCGAAGAGGGTGGGGTGTAGTTTGGAACGGAGATCGAACAGACCAGCCGTGACCAATTTGCGCCCGTTCGTGCTCCCGATTCTGATCCCGATCCCGTTCGCTCCGCGTCCGTTCCCCGCACACACGTGCGCACAGGTCCTCCACACACACAAACACACACACACACACACACACACACATACATCCACATAGACAAACCTGGAGGGTAGCAGCGGAGTACAGAGGGGGTTGGTTGACACACAGGCGAGCGTTCGCGCGCGCGTAACAGCGTCGATCTTCCCAGCACGAGCCCCTAGCAGGGCCAGCGATGCCAAAAGATACTCTCGTCAGAGAGAAAAGTCGCGCTGTGTTGTCGCTCGTTGTACGCCGGCCACCCCAAAAGTTTCACGCCTATCTGGACCGACGGCACCACCTCTATTGGCGCCACGATAATTGGCCAATTAAAACCGGCCGAGAGCGTTCGAGGTACCTGGCATCCGATAATTATACGGTATCCTCGCGGTGGTTCGACCACGTATCCACGCGACCAAGGGGGTGTCGGAAAGGTGGAGAGAGGGAGACAAAACGAAGAAGCGAGAGGAGGATGCCCGAACGAAGAAGAGAAAGAGACGAACAAGGAGGTAGCGACGGCGAAGGGAGGACCAAGCGCAAAGAGGGCGGCGTGCCTCCGGAGGAAAAGGGGGATGGAATCGACTATTCCGATTACGTGGCTACGGATTCTACGCGGACTCCCTTTTCTCTCCACCTGTTCCTCTCGTTCTCCGTGCCCCTCGAACCCCCCTCTCTTCCGCAACGAACCCCCCACAAACGGTCTTCCTCCCGACGTCCTGTCCTCCTCTCCACGTAAATCAATGCGGCCAGCACGCCCTCTCCTTAACCCCGTGACGCATGACTGGAATATTCCTCCGCCGGTCTCCACGGCGTTTATCCGCGGTCTGTTTACCCGGATTCGTTTTCCGGGCATCGATACCGAAGACCGCCTTTTCTGGCCCCCGAGCTCCAAAACCGGGGCCAACGGCCCCCCCGCGAGCACCCGCAGCGGCGCACTCGTTAGGGGATGCTAATTGAGAGAGAGCGCGAGAGAGAGAGAGACGTACGCGAGGATACCCAGCTTCGAACCCCGGTATCTTTGACGAGGATTTTTTCGTCGAATCGGGTCTTAATTGGGTGTTCGGACCTGAACGGGGTAATCTGTTCGAGCGGAGGGAGAAGATGATCGCTTCCGGAATTAAACGAAGAATAGCACACGATCGTGGCGCAATTAGCATTCGGTCACAGTTGGGTTTTCGTTGTTAGCGGACCTGGGTTCTTTGTGGTATTTCGAATTTGTAAAGTATGAACACAGCTTATGCTAATCTCTGTATGTCGCTCAGAGTGAGAATTTTTTGTCTGCCTTCTGTTTACGAGCGATGTAAAATGTCTGATTTTGTAATGCACGAGATTTCCACGTAGATGGATCGATATCTCGAAATTTGTGTGGTAAACTGTGTTCCTCCTGATGTTGCAATAACACTGTGCTCACTTGCCACCACGAGAGACAGATTTCTCCCCGAAGCGAATTTCCGAAATCATGGTGTGGGATCTCGTAAAATAAACATCTGCGGTAATAATCCGCCTGAATATGGTTATGATCAAAGATCCATTATCGGGCATCGGGAGTAGGAGAAATGGATCGTGAAAATCGTTCGACGGTTTTTTCCCTTCCCCGGCCGCTCCCCGTGTCCAATTATTTCTTGCTCGATCGGGAACCGTCTGAAAATGAAAACCGAACCCGATGTGTCCGGACGGCTCTCTCTCTCGGTATCGGCCACGCGATCCGTGCTGTATGTCTCATTAAGAATGTTCCACTTTGATTCATCCCGCAGCCGAGTGATTGATCGTTCACCCCTAATTAGAGATCGGGGAAGTCTTGAAAAAGTAGATGAAATTACGCGTGACACGAGCGGAAATTAGGTTCGCGGAGAACAGAATGATGTATGACCGTTATACTTCAGTAACCTTAGCGACAACCGCGCTAAGATACTTCTGCCTAGCAGCCGCCGCCGCCGCCGCTCTATTTCCGATGGAGCGGCTCCTCGCGGGAGGTAATTATCCTCTTAATTAAGAGCTTAGTTTCGACGGACCGCTCGGCTTCCTTTTTGAGAGAAAAATTCGAGCCGGGGAAACGCTATTTTCTTTAGGCCATTTTCTCTCTCTGAAGCTCTGCCTTTTCTCTTGGACAGCTTGCGTAACACTTTTCCATGATCGTAACAATATAACTGACCTGTAGCGCGTAATCACGAGCACGCTAATTGCCGCCGATTACCCGCTCGCAATTACCATTTCCTATACTGTATCGAGCATCGATTAACATTAATTATTAACTGCCCCTTTGCGCACGATTATTGCGCTGCGATTGACGTTGACAGAGCACCGTTATCGAACAATCAACGGGGTAAGAAGAAGTCAGAGCGTGCAATTACGGTCGCTATAATCCTCGCATTGATTAGTATTTCAATTAATTCGAAAATTTCCGACGCAAATAATATTCCAAAAATACTTCGTAATTTATGATGCCGGTACTTTAAAAGCAATTACGGTACTCATTAGTTTGAAAACTATATCAATTCTTTTCGACGTCACCTCTTCTCCAGCAATTCTTTCGGATATTTTTTTCAACTAAAGCAAGATTTCTTTTCACTTGCCAAACAGGTGATCAAATATTTTCTTCAACTCAAACTTCTACAAAAATGTTGCAATCTCAGTTCTCAATCGAGCGATCAGTTTTGAGCCACAATCCATCGAATCTTACCGTAAGCGATCTCACTCGCAGATGAGCCTCGGCAGCGTTCTGGTCGCGACAATTTACACCCCCGTGCGATCAGATATTCGTCGCAAAGATATTCCGTCTGTTAGGGGGAGGGGTTGGCTAGCAGAACAATGCTCGTAACGGGGATCATAATGGAGCTAATGACGACACAGCTTTCCGGATAAATCGACGCGAAGGTGGCGGACGATTTCGAAAGGACGCGTGCTAGCCAGCGAATAGGGCCCAAAGGAGGTGATTACGGTGTCGGTCTTGTCGACTCCCGTGTGTATAAATGCTGCACACCCACGCGCGATGGTTATACGTGCACGGGGGTCGGGTGGAACCGCGCAAAAGGGTCGTCGGGTACATATATAATATATCGCATTAGGCTACGGGGGTACGCAGGGCCGAGAGAGTATCGCTTACGCGTTATTATTGCAGCGATACGACACGCTACGGTGTCACCCGTGACCTCCCATGGGGGGGCCGGGCAGCACCATATCATATACAATGTAGGTACCAACTGTCACACCATCGGCGAGACCCGGGGATCCCATGGAAACCGGCTAGGCGTGCTTTATGGTGCGTCAAATTAAAAGATTCCCTCCTTTGCGTTCCCTAACTGCGATCTGATCCACTTGCCCGATTCCTCCTCGCCCATCCCAGGAGCTAAACGGGACGCCGGTCCTGGTCCTTGGTCCTTGGTCCTTACGGGATGTATTTATCGCGACTCTCGATACGAGATCGACCGGTAATCGTTGCTCAGCCTTAATTCCACGCAGACGCCGGCCGACGCAACGGGAAGAGCAAGGGATACCGGCTCTTATCATATACCATAGTGGACTGAAAAGCTGGCCAAAATGTGATTTCACCAAAAATTTCTTTCCACCGACCACTAAATGCGATTAAAATGTTTTAGTTAGCGAATATGACAAGGCTCCTTTTAATTAAATTTTGTACAATTTTTATTTCATTTATCGAATTAATATCCGTGTAAGTAACTTGACAATTTCAACAATTGTAAAATGAAAAATATAAAACCGGTTGTTCGACCGACTGTGGTAGACTCAGCGTTAAATACCCGAAGAATGGTAGAAAATCGGATACACCGAATACATTAGCGTGCGAATTAATTCTCAAATCTGCACAAATAATTCTGTCTCCCGTTTCCGGGGGATCGCAAAGAATCTCGACGCGTGAAAAACCCGCGAATCTTCCACTGCAAGTTTAATGAACAGCGCGAACCTCCGCGAAAATGGTCGATTATATTCCCCCCAAGCGTTCGCGCAGGGAATGAACCTGGACATCTCGAAGTCTACGAAGATAATGCCGCTATCACAGAGTGCAGTGAAATGTGTTCGCGACTCCCGGGGGAGTCTGTGATGTTAAATCCGGAAGGATAATTTTCGCAGCGGCGGAAGGATTAAAGAGGTGCTAAATAGGATTCTCGGTCGAACGAGACACACGAACAGAGACGCGTTTGATCAAATTATGCGACTGTTTGCCTCGATCTTTCCCAGGTTCCGTTCTCTTTTCGCCGGCGCAAAAACGCTCTCGACGCTTCGGCTCTTTTGCGCCGGTGATCCCGAGTGTGAAGGAATGATCAAAAGAAACTGGCTTTGTCGACGAGCTCTCTTTCTGTTTATAATCAACGGGATCTGAGTCGAGAATACCGTCGCGCAGGATAACTCGGTTGATTCTCCTAATACCGAAGCTGCACGGCGTGTTAGCTGGCGTTCGCCTTCATTAATTCTCGGCGAGCTCCCCTCTCGAGCGGAAAATGCTTCTATTATACGCTGGAACGTATCGCGCGAAGAATCCGATGGCTCTCGAAATAGGCTGCGGCCGCTGCGGAACGAGCCACCGAGGTTTTTACGTCGCGTTAATTAATAATCACAACACCGTAATTAGCTGATACGGTCTCGCGTCGCCTAGTCAATTCCTGGTCGACGCGACGATCCGTTTCCGAGGAGCTTCCGTCATTTTTGCAATTAATTTGCAATCTTACGTTAAATCGGGCTTCGCGAAGTCTTAACGTTGGGTCTGTACAGACCCAGGAAGACAATTTCTTCCTAGAGAGAAAACAGGTTACGATTGATCACGTTAAACGGTGTTTCGTGTTTACAAAAGTGGATATTGTTGTAATTCTATCGTTGCTGCAAACGTAAGGTGTGCACTGAACGAGATAGAGTTTATAATATTAAGAGTTTTATTAATAAATTAAAATATCAGGTGATTTTGAGACACCCTGTAGTAGCACCGATAATTCCAGCGCGTTCATCACGCGGATAATAGTAGATCTTCGGAACAGCCCGAAGGGTAGACTGCATTTTCTCTAAATGCGTACGCGGATCGTGTCGGATTTCGCCAATTTTCAACAAAGTATCCAAAATACTGCGCCGAAAGCGGCCACAGCGCAGCGCGTCAGCTGTTCGCTCATAATTCGCAGCTGGGCACCGAGCTAATACTAATCAACGACAACGATGACCGGCGATTTACGATTGTTCGGTACATTGTGAGCCGGTATCGCGGTGGACGCTGGCTGTAAGAGAGCCAGAAAGCGTTTCTCGCGCGCTCGGAATCCGCAAAGTGGCCTGGCCTGATCGACTGCCCGGCGAACGGCGTTGCCGAATTTTCGCGACGATTCGTGGCTAATCGGCCGTACTATCGGGCCGATTCGCCACGCGACCAGATATATTTATGCGATACGCCCAACCCGCCTATGCGCGCGGGCACCCGGCTTGACGGATGCCGCTTGATTCTCAGGTATCCGCGATAAATCATGGTAACGAGCGGCTCCGGCACGTATGGTGCTTGGAAAAATTGGCGATTCGCGATCCCCGGTGATCGAGTGGGGCGCGCGGGATTAAATTGAGCCTGAAATTTGAGGCGGAGGGAGTGGCTGCTTCGGCGCCTCATTTGGGAATTTAATTAGTCGGATTCCGCAAGTTTTCGTTCGGCGAATGGCACGCGCGTCTTCGCTTTGTCCGGAGAACCGTTCAATCTTTCTTTCAATGCATCCGCAACCCCGTCGAGCGCAGTCCCTAAAAAATACAAAAATACAAAGCCCATCCGAGACGAACCAAGACAAACCGCGCGGTCCGTATCGTTCAAAGCGTACTTTCATCTTCGCGACGCGCTGCGATCGCTGGCCTGGATCTCGAACGATTTCCGAGTCCCCTAAACGTCACGCGGAATCAAACCCGTGGCTTTGGTAGCGTGGCAAACGAGCCGCCATCGGATCTTAATTCGCGGTCGCGAAAAAGAATCGCAAGGAGGAGGGTGAATCGCAACGCGTCTCGGCGCGACGACGGAAAAAAGGCCGCTCTTGAAATCGTACAAAGGCGAATCACCGCGGCGTCTCGTAACTTTCAATTCGTTCTCGGTGTACTGGAAAACGTCGCGTCGGGTGGCGCGCGGCGCGGCGCGGCGTCGGGACGACTAAGAACGTCGTCGTCGTCCGCGCGCTCCCGTCTGAATTCTTAACGACTGTACGCGTATTAACGGCGCGGTCGGTGGCAATTCCGCGGCGAAACTTACGGCCGTGGGCCATCGCGGCTCGTTAGTAAAAATAATTCTGCGCGCGTTCCGGGCCGGGTCTTCGCAGGCCGTTTTCTCTGGTGTGTTTCGCTCGTCGCCGTGTACCGGCATCTCGGAGGGGCGGTCTCGCGAAAACGCGAATAAGTTCGCACAGGCCCCTGTAAACGAACGAGTCTATAAGTCCGCGTCAAGCCTGCCCGAATAAACCCGGACAGTTCTGTCTTAGCGCTGCCGCTCCCTCGCGCTCTTCTTCGTGGTATTAGGCTGGCCGCTTCTTGCCACACGCTTCGCGAACATCCCGCCTCGCTTCTACTCGCTTTCGCTCGCTTTTACTCGCTCCTCGGCGAGCGCTCGTACAGCCGGTCCTCTCCCTTCTGCCACCGTTGGACGTTCGCCTCTTCAAAGTGTCAAGTGACAAACGGTCCCGCTACCGAGTAGGCGTAGTCGTCGGGGTGGATATAATTTGTCAGGAAATCACCCAATTAGCCTCCCAGTTATGCGGCCCAACAGATTTAACCAATTAGTTTAGCTATGCGAGCCCTAATACATTTCCACGCCGCCGCCGGCTACCAGCCGCAGCCTCGCTCGTTTTCTCGCTCTCTCTCTCTCTCTCTCTCTCTCTCTCGCTCTCTCCTCCCTTTTCTCTGCTCGCGTTTCGCTCTTCTGTCCGATCCGCGATTCCTCTCTTCTGCTCCTTACACCTTTTCTTCTTCTTCTTTTTCTTCGGCGTCGTCGTCGTCGTCGTCTTCTTCTTTTTCTTCTTCTGTGTGTGATTTCGTAGCTGGATTTCACGGTTGTTGGAGCCGTTTGAGACATCATTTTTGGACGCGGAGATTTGTATCGTGTTCGCCATCGGTCAAAGGAACGATGATACCGCCGGTATTGAGATGATGGAATTGTCGAGAGCTCCTCTCGCATCTATATCGCTTCTTCACCCCCTGGAAAATACTTTCGCATGTTAAATACATTTATGACAAAAATTAGTGTTTTCCTTATATTATTTTACCTGGAGTATATTCGTATCTAGTCTTCTTTTCTCCCGCCGGTACCAAGCGTTTCCTCTTTCCTGGCTTCATAATATTCCACCTCAGCATTCTTCGCTACTAAATTTTCCCCACTCCTTCCACCTCTGTTATTCATTCCATATGCTTGTACAGTGTTTCTTCTTCCACACGTCGTTGCTTTTCTTCTTCACCCTCGGCTAATAATTTTCGCCATCGTCTTTCCTGTCAGTCTGTTAGCTTCTTCCTCCTTTGATATTCGTCTCCGCACTTCGTTCTCTCACAACACCGAGCGTATCTTCTTCAGCTAGTTACCAATCGACGCGACGATGCAAAGATCCAAGCGCCGTGTGCAACCGATCGACGAAGATGACACACACACACACACACACGCACACATAGGATATCGGGTTGATCGAATTGTCCCATTGCGTTCACGCGTTCTGCACATTTTGAACGAGCTCCCCGCGCACCACGCATCGCAGGGGAAAGTGGTTAGTATCTATTTATAGACCAGTGTCGCGCTTCTCTGCCACAGGGCGAATCTGTGCGGTTCCATGAGAAAGGGAGAGGAAATCGAGAGTTGGAGCGACGGAGAAAGAGGGACTCCCGGTATACAGAGTCGAGAGGTGAAGCAATTTGTCTCCCTAATGAGATGTCACCCCATCCGTACGCGTGGAGCCGCGGCCAGTAAGGAGACGAACGGACCACGGCGAAACCGATCGAGCAGAAATTCCGAGCAGGCTCCTGTGCCCGTTCTTACACTTTTTTCAAGACCCTTCAACGCGCCGTCTCTATTTCCGACGACGATCCCTTGACAGTGAACGATCGACCACGCAGCACGCGAAATTCCCTTCCACCAGCAGTCGCCACAGGTGACTCTCTTCAGACCCGTTTCACTCGATCCGTCTGCTCACCTGCGCGATTTTTACACCATAACGCTCGCACACCTTATTCCTTTATCGACGTCGTACGCGTACCCGACGGCCATCTTGAGACTTCGCGATTTTTTCGAAATTTTTCTCCCCCGAATATTCTCTATCCCATGCTTTCAGTGCGTCGTCCAATTATTTTTTATTGCTACGAGTTATACCAAACACAATGTAAAATTTACTTTTATTGATTAACTGCATGCTGCATATTGGCCACGGATAAAAGTCACCGGTGCAAAAAAAGAACTGTATGGTATAACGTGTACAGTAGGGTAAAATCGATATTATATCTTCATAAAAGGCGTACAATCTATCAGAAAATTGGAAAAAAATAAAGCTCTTTTTATGAATTCTAAAAGTAACAACAGGAAATTTTCGTTAAAACGTACTGACCGCTTTATTCAACTGCGTTTAATGCATATTAAGTTAAACGGAGCACAATCGTCAATTCTTCAGCCGGCCCTTATTCGGCTGCTTTTTATTGGCTCGTAGAGCTTTCATTAGAACCCAATTAATTTACCTCCGGGTGCAAAACGAAAAGAACTTCAAAAACCAGCAGCCAATATGCTACAAAACAATTTCCTTTCTCTCTGCCAGCGTTGGAAAAGAGCAACGGTCTCCGAGCATTCTATGAAATCCTAATTGCTCGAGATGGTCACCCTGCGATACAGTAATTCAGAATGTTTGAGATTTTAATCTATTTTTTCCTCATACTCGAGTTCATTGCAGCAAAATTTAATCTCTTTCAGCAAATACATACGAATCAAGTCAATAAAATTTACCGAATGTTTATAGAAAGTATTGAAAAAATTACCAGACTACCGCCGTTAAACGGCACAAGGGGGTCCACGGTGGTTCTCTTCTTTTTACATTCGAACATGGGGGGCGAGGGGGCATTTTACGCGCTTTTGCACGGTAATCGGTGCACGGGTATCGCGGACGGGGGACGTTTAAGGGCATGAAATCGCAAAATAGTTGTGAAACATTCACGGAGGCGACGGCGCGCGAAAGGGCGGGCAGCTCGCGCGTTTCGGTTATGAAAATACGATTAGCGCGCGTGAAACATTCACCGGTGGCCCCGGAACGAAACCGTCGCACGAAACGAATCGATTCTTAATTATTGATCGCGTCGCGAATATTTTGACTCGCGGAAAAAAGCTACGGGGGTGGGGGCAGGGTGGAGTTGAGGGTTGGAACACGTTGCTCCGTTGGATTCGCGGCATTATCCGGAGCTTTTTTTCCGGCTGCAAATCTCCGGCAACGTTTTAATCGCGGCGAGAGAGGCTGGCAGGTCGATCGAATAGAGTAACATGGTACGGTTATAGTGAGAGAGGGAGAGAGGAATAGGGAGAAAGGGAGATAGAGATGACGGTCAATGGGAGCAGTTGGAGTACAGGATTGCTCTGGTCGATTCTAATTGAATCGTCCTTTGGCCTCTAAGCGATCGCAGTTCCGCCCACTGTTGCTGACGACTGAGACGTCCGACCCTCCCAGCAGCCTCTCGGTTTCTATTACGCGTTTCAGAGCACAGATTCCGCAGCAGATGACTCGTCTTATTTTAGACGCCGACCGGCATCGCTCCCTCTCTTTCTCTCTCTCTCTCTCTCTCTCTCTCTCTCTCTCTCTTTTACTCCGTTTCATCTTTTTCTTTTTGCGGCGGGCCCGCGCGCGGCCGGGAATCCATCGTCGCCGATAATTGCTTGAAAATTAATTTCTCGGATGGGAAATTGGCGTCGAACGAGCCTGCGTGGAATACCGCTGGCTGGCAAAATGGCAGCTCGGATCGCGCGCGGCGCACGGAAAAAAGTACGGAGAAAATTTTCGCTCCGCGACGCTGTCGATCCTGCTTTAATGGAAATGCAGATACTTAGAAAGATTGATTTCGGGGAATTTGGTCGTTGAGACCTCCTTGTCTGCTGCCGCCTATGCGTTAGACAATTCATTTTTATAGAGGAAAAGATTCAGTACGATCTACCATGAATATTCCGCAAAAATCTACTTCTCGAGGCATCGATTCAAAACGCACTTCACGCGGCGAACCTTCACTTAACATCGAGTCCACCCCCTATCCACGGACCCCGGAGCAAATCATCGACCATCACAAAGGGTCGAACAGGTGCCTCTCCCGCATCCGACCAGTGTTCCACCCCTCGTCCCTGGTACATAAGACGGTCCCCCTTTCAGGTTTGACTGGGGGTCCACCGCGTGGGGGCGGTTCGGGGGTAGTATCGCGTGGGTATTAAATTAATGTAGTCGACTCCGTAGCCGGCGATTAAACAAAGGGTGAAAATTGAGCACGGTGTGCAGCCCGCGGGCAGCGGCGACGGGCACACGCAGCCTCAATGCGCCCCCTCCTCTCTCCCCGCCCTTAATTTCGTGGCTCGATCGTTCGAGTAACGCGGGCCCGATACGTTCGTCGGGATGCTCGGATCGCGACGAGTAATAGTCGTCGGTTGTTCCCTGTGTTGTATACCATATACTTGCACGGCTCGCAAGAGGACACATCGGGAGTCGGTTTACTGCGTCGGTGTTGCGTTTTCACGGACGCGACGATGGCTAAGGGGGTCGGCCAACCGGGGGTGGTTGCGTTTAATATATGTAAACTCGGCCTGTGTATGTATGTATGTAGAACGCGCGCACGCCGGGCTATACCTATGTACACATCGGCCGACCGCCGCCGTGGGGCCGGGCTTCGTTCGTTGAATGCGGTTTAATATTAATGGGAACTGATGATAAGCAGCGCAAACAAGCGTCGAGTCTCCCGGGAGAGATCTGCCTTCTGTTACCCCGGGTGCAGTGGGGCTTGTACCACGCGTACACACCGACGTCAACGACGCGGTGGGAGAGAGAGCGAGAGCGAGAGAGAGAGAGAGAGAGAGAGAGAGAGAGAGAGAGAGAGAGGGAGAGAGCGGGGAGGACGCTTTCCCGAGGACGCCGACGCCGACGTCGGCGTCGTCGTCGACGGAGGCAAGCGTTTCCACGAGCCGTTTCGACGAGATCAAGGCTGCGGAGGGCACACGCGTCTTGCGGATCGAGGGGCACCGTTGTCATCGAACAAACGATGAACTTGTACCTTCGAACGTCCTAAATCGAGATTATCGCAATGATTTGTTGAAATATTTTATATTGCAAATAGGTCACGAATGACCTCAACTTTGAACGGCGACAAGCAATAATTTTGCAGAAACACGATGCAATTGTTGCTTCGTCCACGACGCGGTTAAAGATCGCGCTCGCACAGATGCGTGCGAACCGGGGGCCGCTCGTTTGCCGGTACTTACTTTGCGAGGTAACCTCCCTTTCTCTGAAGTGTCCCCCAGGTGCAGCGCGGCATCTAGCTTCTCTCTCTTTCGGCAAACCCACCCCCATCCCTCCCGGTTGATCCACCCCCGACGGACCCCTGTCGAGGCGAGCCTCTCGGCGATTGTGCACGCTAACCTATTCGGTTTCGGCGCGAGTGTTTGCTCGGCAAATTAGAAAACGATCGCCGATCGACTCCCGCCGAAGGGAGAGAGGGACCGGACCCCGGGGTCGAGTCGAACATGGGGACGGTCGACGACCACGTTACGCCGAACTGCGCCGAATTGCTCGCTAATACGTTGTAAATTCCGGGGGGCATTTGTTAACAAGCTCATCGTATTAGGACGCGGATGTTTAGCGCTCGGGGGTGGTCTTAGAACGGGGCTGGTGTTCACGTGAAATTACGGTTTCCGGTGGGGAACTTGCTAACGGTAATTATTCAATAATCGATACTGCAAATATTGCGTTAGCAATTTCTTTTCAAGCATCGCGAATCGTCAAACTACCTTTCCGGTTGTAGTGATAGTTACAATAACAATAGTAACTTGTCATGTTCGATGGTTTAATGTTTTTAGCCTGGTCAATCACGCTGTCCGCTGGTGCCACGCTACCGTTCACTCGTTAATTTTTATTTTCGCCCGGTTTGGTCCTCTTGTTCCACCGGGTTCATTTGATTCGCACTCATTCCTACTTCCTGTTATACTTGAAGATTCATATTCTGAACTTCGTAATCTCCGTCCCCGGTCTCGTAGTTTGCCTCTCGGAGTCATAAACTCCACCCTCACTCTTAATAATTGCTGCTGCTGACAGCGCCGGTATTGTATATTATCCGAGGTTGACTAAATGGGTCCGAACTTGGATAAAAGAGGCGCGAAACGTTCGTCTAAATGCGGTGTACATTTTCTTCCTGTACATACATTTTATTCGTATCCTGTAGATGTTTGCGTGTACCGAATATAACGATGAATGAACGTTCATAAAAAGGTGGATACCAGTAACAACAGCATAAAGTACATTGCAAGATACAGTTAATAATAAATTGTTGCCACGAAAGGGTAAAAGCTACTGGAATTTAGAGCATACCCGAGTCAACAACCGTGGATAAAACACAAAAAGTTGAAAAAAAGTTTAATGAAATGTTGATATTGCCCGGTATCTAATAGAATTCTTAATCGAATGAACAATTTTTGTTTGACTCCGGGTATTCCGGCAGTCTACTTACGACACAGACTATCACACGGTAACATCCTCCCAGCCGAGAACTTGTCCTCATATTTGCCTGGTTCCTCTGGAATCTGAAGGCACTCTCTGCGACCGGGGTCTCACTCCTCATTAACTGTAAATATCAACACGGAGACACTACCTCTCAAACAAGATACGAAGACACCACATGCTCCGTTCCCTCGCTACTCCACACAATTACAATAATTGCTTCAAATCGTGATCAACTCTGCTCCTCTACAAACAACCTCCTAAATGCCCCAATAAAAACGCCAGTTCAAGAGCAAATATTCCCTTTATTCCCCCCCCTCCCGGTCTTCTAGCCTTGACTACGCTTTTTTCCAACTTGTCTCGCGTTTCTATAATTTTCTTCACAACCTGAAGAAAAAATGCTTGGTATTCAGCAGTGTATGAAACACTATCCTGAACACGCTAACGAAGATGAATATCTTTTCCTGAAAAATCTGTACAAGGTAGAAATATCTGGCATCCAGCGAGCGGAAAACTTTACAGCACTCAAAGAGAATGCAAACTGATCGATGTGTCCAAAATGAAAAGTCAGAGTACGCCCTTAAAATGTTGATAAAATTCACGCAGGAGGGCTCCGATAGGACGTTTCGACCGCGGTGAGAGGAAACGGCGATTCTCCGAGCGGAAAAAAAATCGCGAATTCGGAAATTTCGTTGACGAAGGGTTAAGTCAATGGCGGCGCGGCGTGGCCTAGCAAATGGAGCATCGCGGGCTAATTTGCGGCCGGGCGATGATCGGCGTCGACGCGATACGTCTCGTTCGCGCGGATATTCCTGTCGGCCGAGGCCGGAAGCCGCAACGAGAAACACAAAGCCCCGTTTCTATAGTAGGTGAGGAACGAGGGAAATGGCGTGGCGAGAAACGCGGTGCCGGAGGAGAGACGAGGCAGAGAGACGAAGCGGCGGTGGCTGGGAATAGGGATTCCATTATTTAACCGAGGTAGTTTAGGCGAGTATTAGGGGTTTGAGTTTATGACACCCCTCGGCTGTCCGGATTGCCTATTAATACGATATGAGCCTCGCTCTACGGTCGCGCCTCCTCTCGCATCATCGCGCCAGGCGAAACCTACCCAGAGCACGAATTTTTTTATCGCAACGACGTTCCGTATGAATGCGAAAATTTTCTTTCCAACCTACCCCACCCTCTCGCCCCCATCCCCAACGATGCGAGCGAGGCAATGTGAAAACCGTTGCGAAACCGGCCGCCAGGATCATCCCCCATGGCCGGGTTTCGCAACCCCCTTCTCGCAAACCGGGCGATATCTTTATTGCCTGTTTTCATTCCAGACAATCTCGCACGGTAATTTATCCGGCGCGCACTTCTCTCGACGCCGCTGTTACCCCGCCTTTTATTTGCACGCAGAATTCGAGCGGGCACCACCCCCCTTCCGACATAGCTCGTCATAGGAGCCGCGTACCAACCCCCGTCGCCTCGGTGCTTGCCGCAGCGTTGGGGCTGGACGATGACAATTATCGAGGTGGAGCCTAAATCGGATTTAAACAAAAATGTAACCTCCGCTGTGTTCTACTACTTTACTTTGCTAATCGAAAGCTTAATGAGAACGAAACGAAACAATTATAGACGAAACACTAATTTCTCAAACACCCTGTATTAAGAAATGCAATTTTACAGCACGTCCACGCGTCGTACAGTTCCGCAGTTTCTCTGGCAAACAAGAAGAAAGACACGGAGAAAGAGGCTTCTTGAACGGATCGAAAGGTTACAGATTCCTTGGGTAACGAGGCCGCGGTCGGCTCCGCGAACTTCAACGTAAACGTTTAAAACACCGAGAGCACGAGAAGTTTGTGCGCCGGCTTATATCCGCGGTACAAATTGCCGTTCGCTTAGGAGCTAATTAAGAGGCAGTCCCGCCGAGGGAACGGTTCCAACACCGGCGCAAAATATCTCTTAAACCGGCGAACGTGTCCTGACCCTTGGTCCTCGAGAATCTTGCTTGCGAAAGACCCCACGCTGCGCGAGCCTCTACCTATACAGACATCTAACCCGACCGAGTAATCGTTACGACGCACCCGTAGACAGATAAGAGCATCGACTGTGCTTCCGAGATCTTCCTCCTCCACTTCTCTCCTGCACCTGGTGCAAACCTTCCAGAAAGCATAGAATCCGCCCCCGGATTCCCTGGAGACGACTTAGCCGTGTAGATTCCGAAAGCGAGCCTCGATGAACCGTGCACGATTTCTATGGCCAACGGCGGCCCGTAATGCACTTCGAGGCGTAGCGAACGCGTGATGGAAAAGTCGAATCGATTTTTACACGATCCGATGATTCCTCGAGGTCTTGGAAAGATGTCAACAAATTTCGAATCGTTTCGCGTGTCGCTTAACTGTAGGTTTTGTGAGTCTAGTCTGCGACCAGCATCGCAGTCATTCGAATCACGTTACGTTCGATTTAAAAGTTACGAGCGACCCAACGTTTAGATCGGTCGGTGAACGTCTTCGATAGCTATCGATGGCACCCATCTCGATTCTTTCGATTGCTGATGCCGCGAGGAATGGATATTTTTATGGTTTAAGGTCGACGCGAGACAGAAAGAAAATTTTCAGTCAATCGTGTTACATTATACACTTGTGTTCTCCCGAAAATCAAATTTTCCCGAAGAACCGGGAACGCGAATCAGCGCGGCATATTCATTTGGCTCGCACAAAGCGAGCGACAAGTTCAATTCTGCCAGACGTTCAGCCGCACAGAGAGCGGCCCTCGCAATTACAGTCGCGGTTAATCATCGCGAGCCAAGAAGGGGGGTTGGACTCGATTAAGAATCCTCGTGTTTGTCGCCGGTATAATGAATGAGCACGAGAGAACGATGGCGCGCGCGAGCGCTTGAAGAGGGAAGAGTAGTTGAAGGGGAAAGGGAGCGAAGGAGGGGTTTCAGTCATACGAATTCAGCGTGACGGTGTGCTCCTCCTCGAAAATAGGATACAATAACAATTCTCGGGGCTCCCTAAATATTCACGGGACCGAGGAATCGCGTCGAGCAGCTGATTCCCGAGGGGGTGGATACGGTTGGCGTGGGTCGCGCGAAAGAAACGGCATGGAAAAGTAGTCGGAAATCGTAAAGTGCTCGACACCTCGGCCCTCCTGGACAAATAAGACGCCGAGTGGAGAAGACGGAGCGGCGACGACAACCGCCGCGACGTCTCCTAAGAACGATAGACGAAGAGGACCAAGATGAAGCTGCGGAAGGAGAAAGAGGAAGATGGAGGACAGACTCTGGTGCGCGACGCTGGGCGCTGTCGTCCCAAACCGGGATTTACCAGTACGGAATCGATTCGTGCGATCTTTAAAATTGCTTTAAACAACCGTCATCGAAACACTGCGGATCTTTACGCAGAATAAAAATTGTTTGCATCAGTTGCAAGAAGCGATGAGAGTTTTACTGATTTATATTACTTTAAAATCCTTTCAGCCTTGACTCGATCTCTCGAAACGAGACAGCAGCACTATCAAAACGACGCGTCGTGGATCTCGGTGACAGCGGCATTCAGGCGGTTAGAGGTTTCGTAGCTCCATTCAGTCCGGGATGAGGATCACGGGGGCGAGTGCGAGGGCGGGCTGAGGAAGCAGGGTGCGCGGGACAGCTAAATAATAATTCTCACTTAACTAACTCGGTTAACTAGCTTCGCCGTGGCTAATAATAAAGGCGTCGTCGTCGGTGGGTCGAGATCTCCGTGAGAGGCGAGGCGAGGCGAGGATCGTTTTCAGAGGGCACCACGACACGCCGTCGTCGTCGACGATGACGGTCGACGGAGCGGAGAAGAGAGAGAGAGAGAGAGAGTGAGAGAGAGAGAGAGACGATCGTCGAGGTCTGAAGTCAATTTGTCGGAGAATGCGTCGGGAACACGTGCGCGACGTCCCTCTGGATCCGGAGCTCGAAAAACTCGACGAGATCCGCAGAGGGACCCCGGCGGAATACCGGGAAAAAGCGGGACAATTAAGCCGGGCCTAGACTCGCAGTCTCCAACCGGCAGGGATTTCCAAGAGCCCGGTTTCTGTCGCCGAAGACATGTGCGCGCTCGACGATCGTTACGTTTTTCCTGCGACGATCGACCACCACTTTCGGAAGAGACCGGGAAATTAGAAGGCTCTCGAGCACGTCGTGAAGCTAGGAGAATTATCGGCCGAGCCAGGTGACAGAGTTTAAGGCCGACGCCTCGGAGTAAATGCAAACGAAGCCGGAGTAATGCCCCCGATGGAGAGAAAAAAGCCGGGAGAAGAGGAGAGGATTCGACGTCGAGACGGATTTGAATTGCATAGTTCTCTAAATGCTTCGGCTCTTCGACGAACGCCTCGCTGGGCCGCGCCGCCGTATCGACGGATAGGACTCGGTTCTTACAGTCCGGAGACTTTTCCGCATGGTTACCACGGGAGAAAGAAGGACCGTGGCGATCCTAAGTTAATGTAGACACAATTCAAACGAATTCGGACGTCTTCAACGTTTTATCAACCGGAATAACTTCTTCCACAATCACCGGGCAAACGCGCGATGAAGATTTCAAACAGAGTCTCGCGAGTGTCATTATTTCGTTTAAGTTGGAACAAATTTGTATTTTTCATCCTTTACGGTCAACTGTACCCTCCGAGACAGCATTCCAATGGAATATACTTTGTATACATCCCCTAACCGCGCAGAGACTCCAGGAATGTTGAACAACAGCTCCTAGCAGAAGCTAAAGACGTCGTCGAGTATTTTTGATGGGTGGCGATACTCGGCGGGCTGCGAAAAAAGGTGTCGTTGTCCCCGTTTTCGCATGGTCCAGAGTTCGGGGGATCGGGGGCGACGTTTCGGTCGACCGGGGTTGCTCCGCAGCCCGCCACTACGTAGGTATCCACTTATAAACACGACCCTACTTACTCTTTCCGTAGTCCTGGCCTCGTAGGACTCGCGTCAGAGCGGTAAAAGGGTAGATAGATACACGGCACGGTATTAGTAGGTATTAGGTGTTGGCCTGGGAAAGGCTGCACATGCTTGCGAGGAATCCCATCCCTCCTGCGAGTTCGGATAATTCTTTAAGTGCTTCCTTTCCCCCTTCACGCCTCCTCCGATCTCGCCGCTCTTACCCGGGGGCCGATCCTCGGTCTCTCGACCTACCATCTCCCCCCCCCCTCCACCGTTTGCACCCACTCTCTGTCTCCTTTCATCCCCCGTTCTCAGACTGTACCCCCCCTTTCGCGACCACCCATCACAGACCGATGTGCTCGCGGTATACTGCTACTCTCTTCAGGATCTATACATAATACTGGGGGTACATCTCTCTTCTCTCTTCTGGATCCTCGCCCGAGAGGTCGCCGTTTGTCGGCCTTGGCTAGCTTGGCTCCTACCAGCCAGACGGCTTTTACCAATTTTACGTGTGTACGGCTCCGATTCGGCTTTACCCCGGCCGCGTATACACCTTCGACTGACACCCCCTTAATCTTCTTAACGCGAAGTTAAGCGTTCGCAGCAACGCGGCAAGGCGGCACACGATGCGTCGACTTTAATGCATTCGATAATCGGATAGGCTCGAGTGGACGCCTAACGCGCGCACCGCTGCGCCCGGGATTAATTATCTATTAGATAGAGGAGACGGGAAAGTTAGCACGCGGCGACACGGATGATAGTTGTGTCGCGTACGGGCGGGACGACTGTGGTTTCGGCTGCGTGGGATTTGGCGATGAGTCGAGCGTTATAAGCCTTGATCGTTGTCTTGGGATCGAAAAGGGTTTAATTAAAATTGTTTGGGCCCGTTTGATCCTATGATGGCGCGGGGATGTTAGCATTTATTTAGTTTGAGTAGGACCACTATGGTTGGCTGTGGTTGGAGTCTAATGATGATTCAGATATGGTAATCCTTGAGGAGTATCGTCTTGAGATTAGAACAGGATTCATTAAAATTTTATAGGGTTGTTTGATTCTAGGATGGTGAGAATGGCAGTGTTGTTTAGTGCGAATGCAGCGATTGCGGTTAAGACTTGGTGAATTCTAATAGCAAATCGGGTGTGGCGATCCTTGAACAGCATTGTCTTGAGATTAGAACGGTGTTAATTAATTTTTCCAGGGTTAGTTTAATTGTATGGTGGCAAAATATTAGATGAAATAGAAAGAGGTCAGGTGCGGCGATGGAGTTCATCGCCGCACCTGACATGCATCGGATGCTAAACATTTTTTGTGGCAGCCATAAAATTAATTAATCGATGACCCAGCTCGGCTATTAGACTATTAAACCGGGCTTCTGAGGTAGGAGAGTAATTAACCCTGATGTTGGGTTTGCGCGACCCGAAATGTAAAGTTCAATTGTGGCTATTGATGATTCTCTACTTAATTATAATTAAGTGCACCTTTTGTTTGGATATAACAAACAATATTAATAAAATAGATCCTAGTAAATTTACCGAAGTGAAATGTAATATTTTTACGTTCGACAATTTTTTTTATCGAATTCTGTCGATATCTGATAGATCAATCAAGGATTTCAGATCGTGTGGATCGCGTGGATAGTCCGACGACTCTAGATATTCGCTCGGCGGTTTTCGCATGAAATTGCGCCGACAATCCGGCCGATTTACGCATTCCCATTGCGGGCCGCGTCGCCGGCATAAATAGAGCGTTACTTTCGCAATTTGAAACGGTGAGTTTCATAATTAGAATAATATTGCCGCACGCGAGACTCGTAATTTCCGTAACGCGGCGCAGCCGAGGGGCGCCGTAGCCGGTAAATGACGTAATTATCGCTGAATGAGCGGGGGCGTATCGCACAGAGGCTCGCGCGCGCCGAGCAAAATTACTTCGCAACACCTAGTTTTCCGCTCGGAAGTCCCTTGTATCTGGCTGGCTGTTTTGTCTCTGTGTAGGTCGCGGAAAGCATGCGAGAGAACGGACTCGCGCCCGCGCCCGCGTCAACGTACAAAATAATCCAGCAGGGAACACGGCCGGCATTTTGTCCCCGAACAGCATCCTCGACTTCGTCGACGAGGACATCTAGGAAGCCATTTAAAAGGGGTGCGATGCTCCGAAAGTCAACGAACCGTTCGAACCTTGCCGAACATCTGGATGAAATTAACTCGACCGACGCTTCCGCAGACAGCCTGTCTGTCCAAAGATATTCCCGTTGTCCTTTAAAGTCACCCTAAGTCCAATAGGATCCTTGAGCATCGAATGACGTTCCTGGAGACAGACTGTCTGGTCGAGTCGTAGAATTGTAGATGTTTGTTTTTAACGCGAAATAGAAAATCGTGGTGTCGTCACACAAGTATGACGTTGATAGGGAACGTGTTAATTCGTCAGGAACCGAGCAATTGAACGACGATTTTGAAACTCTGTGTGAAAGAGCCGTGCTCGGAGGATTAAAATCTCCCAAAATCTGAAGGGTCCTCGCGAGCATCGAATCCTGGAATCGAGCGATCCATCGAGCGAAACAGCGGCGCCCATCGCGCAGCCGAACTTCACCGAGCGCCCATTACGGATGAATGTTTAAAAACCGGGAAGGCCAGCCTCGAAATTTCCAGCCGGGTGAAACTTTTACATTCAAACTTGCCTCGGAAGCGACCGCCGTCGGAAAAAAGTTCGGGAATGAAACGCGAGCGGCAACCACCATCTACCACCACCAACGGTGGGAAGCGGAAGAATGTTTAAAATTCACTGCGCGTTCGCTGCGCGCGGAGTGGAATCGAAAAAAAAAATGAAAAGGAAAGGTTGGTGGGGAGAAAAAAGAAGAAGAAGTAGGCGACCGCTAATTCAGTCGCCTGATCAAAGACAATCGCTGGCGGAGGGTACCTGGACGGACAATGGTGGTTGCGAGGGCTGGTACACCAAGAGAGGGGTCGGAGGGGGGCGGATGAAAAGGGCAGGCTAACCGGTGAAAAGCGTCGAAACCCTCGACGTCGGATTTATAGGTAATTATTTTTCTCGAGCGTGTCCGCGTTCTGCGCTTCTGTATAGACCGGCTGGTATTCGGATGGGGGTGGGGGGGGGGGGGGGGGGGGGGGGGG